>JAKSZT010054544.1:1074928-1279755 GCA_026826555.1 Tolypeutes matacus
TGTGTGTGTGTGTGTGTGTGTGTGTGAGAGAGAGAGAGAGAGAGAGAAAGCCAGGCCAGTTCTGAGAGAGAGAGAGAGAGAGAGAGAGAAAGCCAGGCCAGTTCTGAGGTACAGAAATGAGAACATGAGACATGGTGTGGGGTTGGAGTGGCATTTTGGAATCCTCCAGGTTTAAAGAAAACAACCAAGCTCCGACTTCAGTGGCAATTTCTCAATAAACACAATTGGCCCTTGGGAGAGGTCAGAAAACAGCACCACCCCATGACACCAACAGCAGAGAACAGATGTCACACAGCACCGCTGGCTTTGTTGGCAGCAGTAGCAACAGCACATCCAGGATCCCCAGGCATCTCAGAGCCAATTGTATAGCTCTCCAGCATCAAGGGGACACAGCTGAGCTTTGGCTCCAGTGGGGAGGGGAGAGCAGTCAGGACCCAACCCTTGAACTGAGTCTGCTCCTGAGACTTATCCTTGAGATAGCAGGGTGGCTGTTTAGAATGCTAAGAATTAGAATATTAAAGATTATGTGACTTTATTTGTATGGGGGGTGGGGGGAGGAAGGTCCCTTATTTCCTACTTTTCATGTTTCCAAGTGGAAGGACCTTAAGTATAATAAACCACACCTGTCTTTTCTCCACCCTCTGGATCTGAATTATCTGATTGGTGGGTTTGGTTGAAATCTTGGCATAAATGTCTCAACCCCTTGTGAGTTTTCCCTGGGAGACCACCTATATACAGGAGGCTTGTGTTCTACTCAACTTTCTGCCATGTGATAAGGGTGGCTGTGCCTGTGCTAATGGCCTGTGGTTTTTCAGTGTGACTGGGCTGGTGATTTTAATTCTGGTGTGCACTGTTAAGCCATGTCCATCAAGGTATCTTTAAAACAGTAATAAAACTGACATTTTGGTCTCCATCTGCCTGATGCCCATGTTTTACTCAGGGGAGAGAGAGGTAGTATTGATGGATTCAATGGTCTCTCTCTTGTTCTTTTTTTTTTTTTTTTTCTTTTTTGTTGTTCAACAAGGATTTATTGGCTCACAGTTTTGAGGCTAGAAGCCCACAATCAAGATGTTGGCAAGGTCACACTTTCTCTGGGAGTGGGTGGCATTCTAGGCATGGCAGTCTGCCACCACATGGCAATGTCCTTTTGGTCTCCTGCTGTGGCTTTCTCTGACTCTGGCTTTTCTGTATAAGGCCTCCAGTAATATGGATTCATACCCCTTCAGTTATTCACACCTAAATAGGGCCTTAAAAGATCCCGTTCATAAATGAGTCCACGTGCTGACTCACCTTAGCATATTCAAAGATACTATTTACAAATAGGTTCGAATCTCCAGGAATGTGAATTAAGATTTAAACATGTCTTTTGTGGGGTACATGATTCAATCCCAACACCTCTGAAAGTGGACAGGCCATGAAAATTGATCACAGACCCAAGATCCCTACAAAATGCAGATGTTTGAATTGAACTAGAGATGTTCCACCCAGAGCCAGATTATTCCAGATGCTTGGAACCACCGATTGCCACAGTCTCTTTACACATCTTTGAGTTTGTTTTTTAGTCTTCTTTCCTCTTTATGGGTTTAAGATGATGCAATTCTGATTTTCCTATGCTGTGTTACTTTCACTAATATTAATGATCTAGATGGAGCCAGTCTTTCATTTAGAAATCCCAAGATGTTGCTATTAGAGCAAATTTTGAGGATTATGGGATATAGTAAAATGTATATTAATGGTCTATACCTATGATAGATGCTTCTCAAATAAACTTTGATAAAGGATAGTCTAATAAAAAATCACTGTGGCAGTTTGGTATAGTTATGAATTCCAAAGATAAATATTGGATTATGTTTGTAAACTTGTCTGTTCCTCTGGGTGTCATTAAATTATGATTAGGGCTTTGACTGGGCCACGTCAATAGGGTGTTGAGTTCCTGCCCCTTAGTGGGTGGGGACTTACAGATAAAAGGCATGGCAAAGGATAGAGTTGGAGTTCTGATGCTGAGTTTTGAGCTGGAGCCCAGGAAGTGAAGACATGGGAGAAGAACACAGAGGAAGAGAGACGGCTCTTAGACACAGCAGAAGCCCTGGGGTCTACAGCTTGCCTTGTGGAGAGAGGCAAAGCCTAGAGAGCCTCATAGTCTACAGCTGACCTTGTGGAGAAAACAGAGGAGCTGAGCCCGGAAAAACGCAGCCCTGGGAAGAGAGGAACCTAGGAAGCCTGAACCCTCACAGACATCAGCAGCTATCTTGCTCCAACAAGTGGCCATAGACTTTGATGAGGGAAGTAACTTATGTTTTATGACCTGGTGACTGTGGGCTTCTACCCAAATAAATACCCTTTATAAAAGCCAACAGATTTCTGGTATTTTGCATCAGCAGCCCTTTGGCTGACTAATACAATCACCTTTGGATAATTATGGATGAATATTCTGGATAGGGTTGTTACCACTCATGTGTCTTTGCCGCTTTTATTCTTCAGTTCCGACAGACTTCAGGATGAAGAAACACGACCTCAGTACAGTCAAACGTTTATTTAATTACAGCTCAGTGTTACTGCTTGAACCTGGTCAGGCCTCAAGCCTGGGGAAAGTGTCCTGGGGGTGAAGAGCAACTCAGTGTTCGGTTCGGTGTTGCAGCTCAGTGGTCATCTGGCCCGGGCAAAAACGGAAGCATGCTCAGGGTTTTGGGGCTGCACTTGACATGGGTTCACTGTGTCGCTGCCCCTGGGAGTGGAGCCCCAAGTTAGGGTGCTCTGATTGGTTACTCACTGGTTCTGCATGAAGGCATTGGTTAGGCTTTGGAGACTCAATTAGCATTTTATGTTAATAGGGTATCCTACCTGGGAGGTGTTGATTGGCTGTTTATGGGAGGTCTTGACTGGCCATTTATTAATTAGAGTAATGGAGCCTATTAGTTGAAAAATCTCTTATCTTATTGGTTGGCTCAGGATCCCTCTGCCTAGAGGTCACAGTTCGGTTACCAGCCCACTCCTTCATTATGTAAAGACCACGACTTAACCAAGTCGTATGTATCAGTGCAACATCAAAACACATTTCCCTTTTGTCAGTTTCCAATGATGTTTTCTTTTTTAGAAATACTACACATAAAGTACAAAGAAACTCAAACAATTGAAACTATAAATAACTCCTAACAGAATAAAAATAAGTTCAACATTTTAGGCACAGAGAAAACCGAGGATGGAAAAATGCTGCATTACACTAACCTTATCAACAATATTACCTTTTGTAAACATTTAAATGAAGCAAATGCCCTTGTGTTGTAAGGAGGAGAAAAATATTCTTGGAATGTAACTGAAACTGTTTGTCATGTTAAAGCGCAGCCTCAGTAAACCTATAATTCCACTAAAGTTTATCACATCTCTTATGGCGCTCCTGGCTTCTTTTCCCTTGTGGGAATCTGGCTTTTCTCCACCAATCAAGAATAAAAGCTACTTGTCCTTTCTAGTGCTTAGGTAGAGCCTTCTAAACCTTTGGCTCTCTAATACCCTTTAGTAATCTTTTTCTCCTTACAAAGAATCTGAAGTGAAACATCTTTCTGGGGCTATCCATTGTAACCAGTGGAATGTACTCAACAATGGGTGATGCCACCCATAGAAGCTGGACATGTAAGATGGTCATATCATATTTCTCCTTCAAATTAGTTGACATAAATAACTCAGACCATAACCTGGGGGCCAAAATATCAGCTTATGTAATGGAACAGTCTTTTTTATTTTCTTTTGACTGACAATTGCTAACAATGTATATCTAAATTAAGAAAAGGCAATCTTACTTCTTTTGCCTGGGATTAGAGGAGGCAGAAAAAAGCATTACCCCCACCCTAACAGATTCCATGATCTCGTCATTGCTACATTATTTTGCACCTCTAATTGAAAAAAAAAAAAACACATTACTAAAGCAATTTCTTCTTGTGCTTCTTGTACTCTGGTTTTGTCCATTTTCATTGTTGTTGCTTTGGTTTTGTTGGCTACTACACCTCTACCAACCCATAATATTTTGGAGTGGTTCCATGATTCTCTCCTTTGCCCTCTCCTTTTTGCACTCTACATCCTTACCTGGATTATGATATTGTTCCAAAGCCTTCAACTGACACCTCTCCAGACACACTTCTCTGCCACCTGTTCCCAAGATTCCAGTCCAACCAGACCAAAACTGAATTTGTCTCCCTTCTGGTAGAGACTGTTAGTTGCTTCCCCAGTATCCATTCTCTCCTCTTCCTTAGTCACAGAACTTCCATTTTATTCTGAATGACATTGCACCTAGCTAAAAGACTCTATTTTTCCAATTTCCCTTATATCTAGATGTAGCTGTGGGACTGGTTTCTAATATTTAAGATGTGTGGTATGAGACCTTCAGTCGACTCAACTGGCTGGTACACCATTTTGTTCTTCCCTTCTCTTCCTCTGTCTAGCCTGGAATGCAGTCAGGATTTCTGGAACTTCAGCAGCCATCTTGGACCATGAAGTAACTTTGAGGATTGAAACCATATGCTAAAAATGTCAGATCAGAAAGATAGAAGCCTGGGCCCCTGGTGACTTTTTGGAGCTATCATTCCAACCCTGGATTTTCTATTATATTCAGTCAAAACGAATTCTAATTTATTTACCCTACAACCAAGCTGGCTCTTCCTCTGTGTCTCCTATCTGAGTGATGGTCCTACCATTCATGCAAATGCCCGAGCCTTGACTGCCTTCTTCTTCCCCCACATTATTTTGATTTATCCCCTTAGTATATCTCAAGTTTATCCTCACTTCTCTATCCACATTGCCAGGGCCTTATTTTAGGTCCTCTTCTTTTCTCTTGCAATTGTCTTTAACTGATCACTGCCTGTCTTGCCTCCTTATAATCATTCTCCACACTGTTGCCAGAGTGAGTTTTCTCTAGTGAAAAATCTTATCGTGTCACTTCATTGCTAAAGCTCCATCAGGGGCTCCCCGCAGGCATATTAATAATAATGGTTTGGCTCTCAGGCCTGGAGAGCTCTAACTCTACAGTTAGGTGCTATCATCTCCATCTTGTGGGTGAGAAAACAAATAATTAATGCAAATAAATAATCTGCCAAAGATCACTCAGCTAAGAAGTGGAGGAACACAGATTTGAACAAACTCTGTGTAACCCCAAAGCCTCTCATTTTAGGGCCATTCTCCCTTTAGGATACAGTCTTGGTATAGCATGGGAAACCAGGCCTTTGTAGTCTGGCTCTGCTTCCTGCCTGGCCTCCTCTCTCACTACTCCTACTCCATCCCATGGCAGGAATTAGATGAGAAATTTAAGGACATGCCTATAACTCAGTAATGAAGATTAATACACTTTAATGCAACGTTTTAAACAATAAACATTAATTTAAAAATCCATGATGAATAAAGTATTAGGCTTTTAAATAACAACAGGCTCCAAATGTGCTGGGCTGAGCCATTTTGGAGCCTGAGGCAAAAGAACAAATGTGTACCACTACAGATGCTTTTATGAAAAAAAAAATTTTTTTAAAGATTTTATTTATTTATTCATTTATCCCCCCCTTGCTGCTTGTGCTCGCTGGGTCAGCTACCCACGCCGTGCGGGCGGGCTTGCCTTCACCAGGAGGCCCCGGGAACCGAACCCGGGGCCTGCCATATGGTAAACGGGAGCCCTATTGATTTAGCCACATCCGCTTCCCTGAAATTTTTAATGGCTAATTTTTTTCCAGAAGTAGATTTTGAAAATATTATTGGTAAGTTTGCTTCTATCGAAGTCAACAAAGTAAAATTATAATAAATTCTCCTTTGTGTATAAATAACATTTAACTTAAAATAATGTGAGTTTTAATCTAATTTTCAAATTTTCAATAGTTCTTCAACTATTTTAATGTTCTAGGGGAAAAAAATAAGCATTGAAAAATGACTTTCTCGAGACTGAACGCGAGTGTCACCTCTACCAGGAAGTGTTTCCTGATTGCCATCCCCCCCTCTTCCCTCCTGACTTCTAAGTCTAAATTAGAGGTTTTTCCATAGTACTCAGTGCACCCTGAGCTCACCTCTGAAATAGCCTTCTTCACCACGTTCCTCACCATGTTCTGGGATTTCCTGCTACTTGCTCCGATTCATGTGTCTACTCATGAGCTCCTCAAGAGCAGGAATCATGGTGTTCTCATCTCTGTATCCTCAGTCTCCAAATGTACCTAGTAAGGAGCATGCTTATTGGATGGATGCATGGATGGATGGATGGACGGACGGATGGATGGATGGATGGATGGATGGTTGAATTAACTCTGTTTTAAGATATAACTGGTAACAGTCTACAAGTGTGCATAGGAGGGGAATGAGACTTGTGAGGAACCTTTGCAAGAATACAGGCAATTGTTGATCAGGGCCTAGATTGAGGCAGTGGCAGTAGAAGTTGGATTTGAGAGACATTTCAAAGGGAGAATCAAGGGGATTTGGTTGGGAGTTAGGGGGATGGAGAGGAAAAACTCAAAGGCAACCACAGTGGAGTGAGTGGGAAGATGGGGGCTCTATCAACAAAGACAGGCAATGCAGGAGGAGCAGGCTTAGGGCTGTCGCCGACGCATGGGTATTGACCCAGAGAATGGGGAGGACTTGGCAAGGAAACCCAGAGTGATTCCATAGCTTCTCTCAGGCCACACAGCAAGACGATACCAGAGCCTAAACCATAAAATTCGTGTCCCAACTCCTGGGGCCTCTTCTCTTCACTGTTCCCCAGACTTTCCCCAAGCTTGCTTCACAAGGCTTGGTTATATTCTCATTCCCAGTTGAAATGAAAAACTGCTTCAAATGATAAGTTTAGGAGAGTCTAACAATAGCTCTAAATTCTATATATTTTACACTTTAATTATTGTACTTGCCAATCTCAAAACATCTCTTTTGTTTAAGGCCATTACCACTTTTGACTCTCTTTCATTACAATTCAGAATCTACACTTAACCCAGGAGCCGTGAAGCTCAGAAGGTTTTTGCCATCAGTTTCCTTCGGGGACACCTAGAATCAGATCCTTTTCAGATAGAATAGGCCTTAGTCAGTATAGACTTTCCTATAAATTGTTCTCCAAGCCATTCCTCTCCTCTCCACGCTATTCCAGGCTGGGCAATTGTCATCTCTTGCCTCAAATCCTGCCGCTGCCTCCTAACTGGCCTACTCTCCAACTTTCCTCTCCTTACTCCATTCCCCACTCTGTGACCAAACCAGATTAAGCTACTCATGATTAAAATCTCACAACATCTCCCCATAGGCTTATGGGTAAAGTACTAATTCTTGACTGTGTCCCCCAGGCCTTTCACCATAACCTTTGTTTTCCTTTTCCACTCCTCACTTACTACTCTTTCAAGCTCATGACTGTGCTCCAGGCTTCTGCAACTTCTTGTGCCTTGCTCTTTCTTTTATCTCTAGGCATGTGCACCTGCTGCGTCATCTCTCCCTCTTCCCTCTGCAGGCAACCAAACTCAGCCTGCAAGTCTAACCCTTCTCTAGGAGACTTTCTGTAGGCCTGGGCTTGGCTCCTGGCTCTATGTTTATATAACATGCTGTACTGCCCCTATTCTGATGCTTGTGACAGAGACTGCTAGTTGCCTCAACAATATCCATTCACTCCTTCTTTAGTTTCACAGTAAAAGGATTTGGAAGCAGAAAATTGTCCAGCTTAGAAAATGACATTTCCTAACCAGCTTTGCAGCCAAGAATGGCCAATCAGGTGTAAACAGAAGTTGTTAGGTGGGAACTCTAAAGATTCTTAGCCTGCACCATTTCTTTTTTGTCTTTCCCTCTCCTTCCTCTCTAATTAGAATATAGATATGATAGCTGGAGCTTCAGTGGCCATCTTATAAACATGCGAATACATGCCACCCACTAAAGATGGTTAAGCAGAAAGGAAGAAGCAGCTTGGGACACTGATGACATTGAAGCTGCACACAACCCTGCAAGCCTTGCCTCTTCTTTTTCATTAGAGAAAAATTCCCTTTAACCTATCAGGGATTGTACTGATCACATAAGGCAAATTCCTTAGGAGTGAAAGCCAGGCCTGGCTTTACTTCATCCAAGGAGGCTTACTGTGTGCATTCCTACTTAGACACTTCATTTGAAACATAGAAACCCAAGCAATTAGGAAACCTGAATAAGTTTCTGAGTGTTGCTGACCCTCCTTTTTGCTGACCTAGCATGTATATTTCCAAACAATAGGATATGATTGGTCAGCTTGCTATCACTCAGTGGAGCCTCCCCCCACCCCCCCAACCCCCCGGCCCCCAGGGGCATTGAGCCACACCCTCTCTTGTGTTTAGCTCTTTTGTGTTACAGGCTACTCCAGGACTGATCCCTGGCTCAGTCGGCTGTGGCCAGGAGAGCAGAGGTGGTTGGCTTCCCCTAGGAGCTTGTGGGTACCAGCCTGGCAGATGTAGCAAGCCTATGTGGTTTGGATTTATTTTTTTGTCTGCTTAGCATTCCTTTCTTTGGAGAACCTCCCTTCCCCCATTCTAGGTTGTTCTCTTGGGATTTTCAATTCCAGGTGCCATTCCCTGGCCTCAGGGATAGGATATGATCCAGGCGTGGCCAATTATAGTACCTTATCCCTGTGACAACAATGATTGCTGTAGAGAGGATGGGGATGTGACCCAATCAAGACCAATCAGAATCCAACCCCAAGGCCATACAGACTTTAGAAAGTAGAACCTGTCTACTGGGATGTCTACATTGGGAGAATATCAATCTGGAGGTGCCCAGTGGAGAATATCTGTCTGCAGTGGAAGCCCAGCAGAGTCAAACAAAGACGAGAAGCAAGTGGAGAGATGGTTCTTGAGATGATGCATCCCTGGTTCAAATGCTGTGCATTGTTGTTTTCTGCTGTTCTTTCTTGGAATTTTCTGAACACCCCATTGCCTTTCCTAGGAATGTGAACCTTACTTTCTTTTTTTTTAAGATTTATTTATTTATCCCCACCCCACCCCCGTTGTTTGCGCTCGCTGTCTGCTCTCTGTGTGTTCTTCTATGTCTGCTTGTCTTCTCCTTAGGGGGCACCAGGAATCGATCCTGAGAACTTCCGGAGTGGGAGAGAGGTGCTCAATCTCTTGTGCCACCTCAGCTCCCTGGTCTGCTGCATCTCTTATTGTCTCTTCCCTGTGTCTCTTTTTGTTGCGTCATCTTGCTTTGCCAGCTCTCTGCGCAGGCCAGCATTCCGTGTGGGCCAGCACTCCTGCACAGGCCAGCACTCCACGTGGGCCAGCTCTCCACTTGGGCCAGCTTGCCTTTTACCAGGAGGCCCCAGGAATTGAACCCTGGACCTCCTATCTGGTAGATGGGAGCCCAATCGCTTGAGCCACATCCGTTGCCCTGAACCTTACTCTCAATAAGTATTTGCTGAAAGAAAGAAAGAAAAAGAGGATGGAAGGAAGGAAGGAAGGCTGTATTTACCTATTAAATCACTGAGCATAGCTGAGCATTCAAAAGAATAACAAAAATAAATGGGGCCTTTTCCTTACCTGTCGATTTTTTAAATCAGGAGAACAAGAAGAATTGGTAAAACTGGATCTCCCCCTTCCACAGTTGGGCATTGGGTGGCCTCTGGTCCTTGGGTGTTGTTTCCTGGAGGTGACATCCCATCTCTGGTCAGCCTGGGAGGAAATTCTTTTTGCCCTTTCTCCTGGCCCTCCCATATTGCCTTCCACATGTCCGAGTTCCCATGGGGATGCCCGTCACAACTGGTGCTCCCAAAGTGCCCGTTCCCAAAGTTATTCCTGCCTCCTGCCCATCTGCCACACCTGCAGCATAGTCCTATAAAATCGTGACTAGAATTTCCTGGGGTCAGATGCCAGCTCCACGACTTAATGATTATGCGATCTTGAGCCAGTCAGGAAAGTTCTCTAAGCCTCAGTTTCCTGCCTCTAAAGTGGGGATGATAATATTACCTACAACATAGGACTACCACAAGGATTTGATGAGGTAATAAGTAGAAAGTAGTTACCATAGAGCCTCGCACATATTTAGGGTCACAAGTTAGCTAATTAGCTAAATTTTAGAAAAAACAATCTGATTAGCTGATGATAGTCATCAGGCCCATCCCTGACATTTTTAGGGTCAGAGCTAGAGTACAAATGGTCTAAATGTTCAAAAAGGATACATCAAGCTGTTTAATAAAATTTATTTTATCTCTCTACATTGACAAATAACCTTCCTAATGGCAGAATAAAAAGCTTTTGGAAAAGTATAGTTTTTATATGATTGAAAGTTGGCAAAATATCAGAGACGATTGAATTTAAGTATTATTGTGCATGTCTGAGTGTTCTATTGATGGTCTAGCAACATTTGGGTGAGAAAAACATACTTGAAAAATTAGTATACATCTCATTAAATTTATTTTTCTTGTTTTCATGTCAGAAAAAATCAATATGTTTATAATCAAAATATCCACATTCCCTATGTACCATTGATATTAATGACCCAAAGAATTCAAAATATGTAAATTATATCCAAAGAGTATCAAACTTGAATATATTTCCATCAATGTAGATGAAAGAAACTGTAAATAAAAACTGAATATTTTAGAAGAAAAAAATTTCTTAAACATAAAAGATAATGAAACCATCTATTAACATTAAACAGCAATGTAGATATAATTAACGAGAATAAAAATTTTAAATAAAATTATTTGATAAAGCCGTGATTTTTATTTGCAATTTTGAAAACAGAATTAGATCTTAATATTTTTATAAAAATAAAACTATTCACAATCATAGCATTCATTGTCTACTTAATTGCCAATATAATCAGTATCAAACTTTAGTCATATCATGTCTAGACTTATAAGTACACATATTTAAGAGTAATATGAATTGTTTAATATTGTAGTATGTTTCTCAGCTGCTCCTATGCATTTTTGTGTGATTATGCTA
The DNA here is from genome assembly GCA_026826555.1 of Tolypeutes matacus. Taxonomy (NCBI): domain Eukaryota; kingdom Metazoa; phylum Chordata; class Mammalia; order Cingulata; family Chlamyphoridae; genus Tolypeutes; species Tolypeutes matacus. The sequence goes on from JAKSZT010054544.1 coordinate 1,085,824, forward strand.
ATTCATGAGTACTTAATTCATGAGTACAAATTGAAACACAAGGAAAAAAGTTTTAAAAGATGCTTGGCATTATAAGGAAAGTATACTGTGCTATACAAAAATCATTTGCATTCATGTTCTCTGAGAGGAAAGAATTGGCAAGTGAATTAATTTGCCTTTTCTCTTACTAAGCACTTCTAGCTCTGCATGCTGAAAGAGTTTCCATCAGCACTGGCAGCAGCAACCCACAAACCTTCATGGCCTTCAGACCCGGTAACCTTTGTTTTTTTTTGTTTGTTTTTGTTTTTTAACATATGTATGGTGAAAGAGAGAGATTGTGGGGTCCTCGAAAGCCTGGGGATCAGGGCAGGAGCCTCTCTCTTCTTGCCCACATCTAAGGGCAATGTCTTAGTTTGCCAGGTCTGCTATGACCAGTACCGCACAATGGGTTGATGTAAACATGTATTTCTTGTCTCACAGTTTTCAAGGCTAGAAGTCCAAAATCAAGAGGTCAGCAAGGTGTGAATATTCTTGCTGTCCTGATTTTGTGATAACCAAAGTAGGCTAAACATTTGCTACATTAGAAACCATGCATGTGTCCCCAGACTTAGTTTTTCTCCCTAGGTCTGGTTTTTAGAATGCTGGTGATAAACCAAGCCTGATTTATTATCTGACCATCCTGTATGGGAAAAGACTGTAACTCTAGGTATCTTTGGTCAACCTTAAGAGATCTAGCAGGGGGGCGGATGTGGCTCAAATTGTTGGGTGTCTGTCTCCCATGTAGAGGGACCTGGGTTTGATCCCCAGGACCAAACCGGTAAATATTTTAAAAAGGAAAATATAAAAGTGCGTGGGCCGCTAGGCCCCGCGCATGAATGAGCCCCCCAGGCCCCGTGCGCGGGTGCAACGTCAGGCCCTGCGAGCCATGCGGCAAGGTGATGACGTAACAGGAGAGTGACACAAGGGAGAGCCTAGTCAAGACGCCGAAAAACAGGAACTAAGGTGGTGCAGGCCGTAGGATGCCTCACTCCCACATCCGAGAATCGAATCCCAGTGAAGACAGGAGAAGGATGAGAAGAGAGGGAAGGAAACAGTCACAGAGAGTTGCCCAGAGAATGGACACAAAACAGCAAAACTGGGGGTGGGTGGGTAAAAATGGATAAAAGTAAATAAATAAATAAATCCTTAAAAAAAGTGTAGGGGAGGAAGATATGGACTATAGTTAGTAGTAATACTTTGACGATGCGCTTTCATAATTTGTTAACAAATGTCTCACAACAATGCAGGGTGTTTTTTTGGGGGGATGATGTGGGAGTCCTGTATGATGTTATGCATGTTTGCACTTTTTTTTTTTTTTTTTTTTTTACCGGGAGGTCCCGGGGATCGAACCCAGGTCCCTCCATATGGGAGACGGACGCCCAACCATTTGAGCCACATCCGCGCCCCCTGCATGTTTGTTTTGTCAGTTCACAATGTTTACCGAACACTTATTGTTTATGTATGTTCCTGTATGAATGATTTATTTCAATAAATTGTTTTTAAAATGGAAAAAAAAAAAAAAAAAAAAAAGATGTCAGCAAGGCCGTGCTTTCTCCCTGAAGTCTTCTGGGTCCCTTCCTGGCTGTCTCAGGCTTCTGGCTGCTCCGTAACCAAGTTTCCCTTTCCAAGACTCCAGCAGTAAGGCTTCAGCCTGGCCACACCCAAATAGAATCTTAGAAATTCCTCCTCACAAACGAGTCCATACGATGGCTGATAACACGCCTTCGTATGGGTTCACACCCACAGGAATGCAGATGAAACACGTTTTTGGGGGGGTTCATGATTCAATCTATCACAAGAAGTGTGGAAGGAATTCACTGGATGTTTGACCGATAAGACATTTGAGGTATTTGCTTTGTAAATAAAATTTCTGTTTATCCCTAGAGAATCCCTGGGGTGACTGGGGCAGTTTTGAGTGGAGGAGAAAGACCATGCCTCTTGCCTGCACCGTCCCTTACTGCCTGCCAACATCAGAAGAATGGGTTTCAGCAACTAGGCATCTCACTCTGACTCCTCACTCAATACCCTTTCACTAAGCAGTAGTACAGCTACATTTGTTAAGTAAAGAAATGTTTAGCAATCTCAAGTGCTATAATTCTTAATCTCCTGATGGCAGAGTTTCAGGAAAATACTTTGACATGTAACCTAACCATAAATACATCCAAAAGCAGCAGCATTAATGGGGAAGAAGGATCGATTCTGATTTGCAGAAAAAGCCAACTATTTTTAAAATATCAGGCTAAATATTACCAAGAACTATTGCTCATAAATGCGTAGTTTTTAAAAAGTACCATTTATGAGGCACTCACCCTATAATGGGCTAAGCTCTCAAATAAAAACTGACAGAAGCACAGGATCCCCATTTTATAGAGAAGGAAATGGAGGCTCAGAGAGGCTAAGATGTTGGCACAAGATCACACAGCTGCTCAGTGGCAGAGGCAGTGTCCCAAACCAGGTCTCTCTGTGGCCAGATTCTGATCTTGTAACCACCATGTCAGACTAGCTCATTTCTTCTTTCCACCCTGCATTCAGAGGAGCCAAATAACAACAGTAGCAAAGAAAAATTCAGTAGCATCCCTGCCTGAGAATCTTTCTTCTGCTCACTCTTCAGGTTGCCAAAGGAGACAACTAAGTCTTTTTAATGCTGTATAAATAGTTACTAAGCCTCTGTTAAAGCGTTTATTTGTAAGGTGGTGTAAAGCAGTGTTTGCCTGACCTTCGTTTCCTGTTAGGTAAAAACCTGACTGCCGAACTTTGGAGTACCTCTTCCCTCTAATTACAAAATGTTGAATTGCTTCATCTCACTTCTGAAGCGTTGTTACATGGTTATTGCGAATTGAAAATGTGCTAACAAGTTCTTGCGTTCTAAAATGGGGAAACATGTTGTAGTGCTATAAAGATATTGATAATATCTTCATGTTTTGTCAATATTCTTATGATTAATGATATTTTTTATAGTTTTATTGAGACATATTCCACATCCCTAAATTCACTGGTTTTTAATAGATTCAGAAAGATGTTCATCCATCACACAATCTAATTTTAGAACATTTTCAGCACCCCCCAAAAGAAACTCTGTACCCATTAGCAGTCACTCCCCGTGTCTCCCAACTCAGTCCCAGGCAGCCACTGATCTACTTCCTGTCTCTATGGATTTGCTTAATCTGGACATTTCATATAAAAGAAATCATATAATATGTGCTTTTTGAAGACTGGCTTCTTTCACTTAGCATAATGTTTTCAAGGTTCATCCATGTTGTAACTTGTATCAGTACTTCCATTCTTTTTGTGGCTGAATAATATTCCATTATATGGATATGCCATATTTTATTTATCCATTCATCAGTTATTGGGCATTTAGTTTTTTCCCACTTACTGGCTGTGATGAATAATGCTGCTCTGAACATTTGTGTACAAGTTTTTGTGCAGACTTCTGTTTGCATTTCTCTTGGGTATATCCCTAGGGTTAGAATTTCTGGGTCACATGGTAACTCTATATTTAACCCTTCGAGGAACTGCCAGACTCTTTTCCAAAGCGACTGCCCCATTGTACGTTCCTATCAGCAGTGTCTAAGGGTTCCAGTTTCTCCACACCCTCACCATACTTGTATAGCAGCATGTTACTAATTTTCCATGTTTTCACTCGAGTACTCCTGCCATCTGCTGTGTTTTACTGTTTTCAGGGATTTTACCTCCAGTCTTCTGCCAGGATGAGAGAGGGGCAGTCACCAGCAATGTGGAGTGGGAGAAGAGAATCTATTTCTTAAAACAACTTTCAATCAGATGTCCTAATTTTTGTCTCCCCACCTTCACCCTCATTTCTAGAGGTACCTGGTGTCACCAATTCCCAAGCCTTTTGAATTTTCACTGTCTTCCACTATATCGGGTTGGCTCTAGACTTTCCCCACTTCCAGTTTAGGATTTGACTTTCTCAGTTCTGTTAAGGAGTTAACACTTGTCTATCTGTTTTCTAGCTTCCAGGTTTTTTGTGTTGTCTCCAAGCCTATTCTTTCTGTCCTAGGTCTTTTCAAAATATCCCCTTAGGGGAGCGGGTGTAGTTCAGTGGTGGAACACTTGCTTTCCATGTACGACGTCCCCTCCCCAGTACCTCCTTAACAAACAAACAAAAAAGAGTAATAACAAACTATCTCCTTAATATAGTTTTAAGCAAGGTTTTAGGAGGAGCAAAATTAGATATTTGGACTCAGTCCACTCTCTTTACCTGAGAATCTGATGACCATCAATTTTTAAAATACCAAAAGAAAGGGATAGGAATGTAGTGGAGGCCTGTCTTCTCCTTCACACCCTTTTTTCATCTTGGGTTCCATTACTCTGTCGTCCCTCAACTTTGGTCTTAAATCTCTGGGCATTTATTTTTGGTCTCCTTTGTGGCCTTCTCTTCTCTCCCTGTTCCCTAAATGATAGGGACCTCCAGATTCTGGTCATCTATTCTCATCTCTGGCCTTCTCATCCTTCAGGACCTCAGAAGCCACCATCTCACAATGCCCTTCCAGGCCATGCTTTCTAAACTACTTCCCACTCAACCCCGCCCTGTCTTGTCTTCCTGATTATATCCTTCGTAGCACTCGTCACCATCTGCAGTTAAGATGTTGATTTACTTGTTTGTTTTCTGACTCCTCCCATGAGAATGTAAACTCCATGAGGGTAGGGACTGCATCTGTCTTGTTCACTACTCTATCAAACAGTGTCTGGTACATAATAGGTGCTCAGTAACACTATCTGAATCAACGGCTAAAAGCTCTGGCCTCTGCCTGTACTTCTCCACCTCTGTCTTTCACTCTTCCCTCTCCCCTCCTCTACACATCATTACTAACCATTAGCCATCCCTGAGTGCTGAGCCTTCGCTCCCCTGTGCCTTGGCATGGGCAGTTCTGCCATCCTGGAGTGGCCTTGAAGCCCTGGCAGACTCCCTCTTTATTCTCGAAGCCCCTCTGCCCCCTCCCCAGTCATTCTGACCATCTCTTCTTTTGGGCCTCAGTGTGCTCAGTACCTACCTCTGTCCTTGTCCCTGTCATTCAACAGTATCCTTTAATTTGCTAAAAAGCCTGTCACTCCAACTAGACTGTGTACCTTGAGGACAGAAACTAAATCTTATTTGTCTCCAGGACCAGGAATCCAGTTAAATGTCTTCAATGAATGACTTAGATACATTTGGTATATATGCACTCCTATGGGCAGGGGAGACATAAACTCAAATTCTACAAACTTTAACCCTTGTTATCTGTGGACATGATTTTCTTATCCAAACGGAAGAAGAGCTTTTGACAATTACTGGATTCATTGACAGGTATTGGTTTATTAGACCCACTTCAAGGTTTATACATATTTAAAAGAAATCCATTTGAGGACTTGAATTTTCTTAAATACTTGGTAGCATTGATCAAATAAACCCATGGTAGTCAAACTCCTCTTTTCTAGGAACTCTATAAAAATTGACCTAGACTTTCATTCAACCCTTAGGAAATTCTTTTCTCAATTGTGCAAAAGCCAGTTTCCTCAAACCACACACGAGCTGATTACATCCTTGCATAACCATTGGACGAGTAGATGGAAGATGCCCATGTGTTTCTAATGTTTTTATACGCACCGTCTCACTTCCTGGCTCAGACCAGAATATCTTTGGACCAAAGACAGTCCAAGTGGTGGCATAAGATCATTGATTATGCTCATTTTAGACCACATGCCTTTTTATAGTCTTTCCCATCAGAGTGAGAGTAATTAAGAACATCCCTAGATTGATGAGTGTGTGGTCATTTCCACAGAATTGCTTAGCTGGGCAAACCTTTCTTTTTCCATGTTCTCCAATTACCTCAAAGATAATGGAGGGGAATGGATGGCCATCTTAAAGAGGAGGAGTCCTTTGGCCAAGGACAATTTCCCACTACAAAATTTAAAGCCCTGTTCATTTATTCTAATGAACCAAACTGACACATATTTCCGATGTAATTTGACGGTAAGGAATTGTGATGGTCAGGCTAATGAGTCAACTTGGCCAGGTAATTGTGCCCAGTTGTTTGGTCAAGCAAGCACTGGGCTAATTGTAATACAAGGACATTTATGGACTTTAGTCACCCATAGATACTGATTACATCTACATCAACCAGGGAGATTGTCATCAGCAATGAAGGACGCTTTACCCAATCAGTTGAAGTCTTAAAAGGGGAAGTGATTTCAGCATTCAGAGGGAATTTCCCAGCTTGTCTTTGGACAGCCAACATCTCCCGGAAACTCATCAAGGACCTTCATTGGACTTTCATCGAAGCCCCTGGTTTGCAACCTGCCTGTGGAACCTGGACTTGTATATCCCCACAGTCACGTGAGACACTCTTATAAAATCTCATACTATTGACAGATATCTCCTGTTGATTCTGTTTCCCTAGAGAACACTGACTAATACAGGGATCTTCTACTTTGAAGCTATCCCACAAATTTTACTTTGCAAAGCATCTTTCAAAAGGCTTCATGTATGTTTAACCACAAAGCCACTACAAATGGCCTTAAATAACCCTTCCTACCTCGTTTCATAGGTCACATCTAATGAGTGACCTCGAAATGAGTTGCATTTCGCTTGTGAAATCAAAAATTTCCTTTCCTTCTACTTTAGTCATAAACTTTATTGAAGCATTCCTAACCTCTCATTCTATGCTCACAATTGAAGCAAGATCAAAACAGAAACAGTTTAGGAGACACTTTAGAGCTACAGTCTGTTAAAAACAACAAAAATGAGCAACAAGGCTCTACTTGGTGAAACCCTAGGAAGAGGGAGAGGGGAAGAGCTTGAGCCCCACGCACATGGCTCTCCAGTCAGGTAAGCCGCTACTCCGTCTCCTCCCATGGGGATAGAGAGAGGCCAGCAGCCTGATCCTAATAGGGATTCTTTCACTGGAAACATAAAGAAACTCACCACTTGCAAAGATGTTCTTTAGTGAAATAATTTTGGGAAGCAGTGGGCTGACCTCTGATAAAGTCAGTCTGATGTCCTTGCTGCGGTCCTGGGGGCCTCTAATATGCTCACGTTCATTGTGATTCTCTAGGGAGAACATGGTGTGCAGCTTTCTCTAAGGTGTTTGACCATGAACACTTTCTTCACAGAGCATCTCATCTCAAGGTTGGGGTTCCAGGCAGTGTTCCATGAAGTGCACTTTGGGAAATGGGGCCTCACCATATATATATATATAAATATATATATAAATAAATATATATATATAAATAAGTATATATAAATATAAATATGAATATGAATATAAATAAATATATATATATATATATTTTTTTTTTTAGGAAGCATCAGGGATTGAAGCCAGGACTTTGTATGTGGAAAGCAGGTGTTCAAAGCACTGAGCTATACATGCTCACCCCCCACCCCCACTTTTAAAAGAGTCTAATCCCTGTGTTCATATGTTAATTTACACTCTTCTATCCATACCTGAGAATCCTCTTCTCAAAGCAAAATCACTTCTGAAGAAGACGAACGTTCATACTCTTTAGAGCCTGTGGTTTAATCCGAGGAAAGACTGCCATGCTGCTTTGCCAGAGCTAAGACATGTCCTCCAAAATAGCTTCATCAGTAATAAAGGTGATATTTTCATTTCCATCTGTGCTTCAATTTGTTCAAAACTCAGGTGGCATTATTTTTACTGGGTCTCCTAAAAGCCAACAAAACCCATTAAACTTGTGTTCCTCAACATATTTTGTAAACCACCGCTATAGGTAAGTGGGGCCAGGGATGCCTCAGAGTTGAAAGCAAAGGAACAGCAAGATCAAGTCAAGAGCTGATAGAAGGCAGGGAGAACTGGTGGAGTCCAAGAAAAGGATGCTGCGGACCTAACCCAGAGGTCCTCACTGGCTGGGGACCTAAGTAGGCAGGAGTTGACTCTGGGCAGAGGAGCCCAGGAAGCATCTTGGTGGCTAACTTGGGCAACTGGAGATGCATAGATAGGAATAAAGGGGAAAGGTCAGTTGTGACTTTGATTAAAACAGTGTGTCCTGAACTCCTAAGGGTAGGGGAGAGGAGGAAAGAATATCATCTTCTGTAAAGAGGAAGAGGGAAATGGTGAGACTAGGGTGCCATTTTGAAAGGAAATCCCCCACTGGGGCTAAGGGTAGAAATTTACTAGGCAAGACACATGACTAGAGAAGCTTTCTCTTTGGTTGTTTCTCTTGGAAGCTGCTTCTTGCCCGTTCCCATCCAGGCCAACAATTGGGAGGTAACATCAGCAGTTTCTCAAGGAAGAAGAGTCTTCCAATGCAGGGAGTAACTTCTCATCTTAAATTTATAAATTGCCATTCTGGAATCAACCTTAGTGTCCTGTGCCCTTAAGTTATTGTGAACAGGTCTGTCTGGGCTGACCCCTCGAGGGCACTGATAAGCAGGAAGTTCTGGTCTTCCTGATGAGAAGGACAAATCCCTTTGACTTCAGCAGGATGTGTCCATGGGAAGCCCTGGCCAGTAGGATCAGCCTTCCACTAATTTCTACACTGTCTCCCTCAATTGGGCTGTAAAGACCAAGGGAAGCACCAAACTCAGTGGTTGGCACACAGTAGGTGCTGCCCACATTAGTCCCCCTCTTCCTTCTGATACCCATGGCCCTCCAACGACCGGATCTCCAAAAAGGTATATCTTAGTGGAGAAAAGAACCTACTTGGTCCCATACCACCTTGGGCATGACTCCTTGGGATAACTCCACTCTCACAAGATGGTTGTGAGGATTCGATGTGATAAATCATGTCAAGTGCCAAGTACAGCACCTGGCATGTAGCAAGTGCTCACTATGTCACAGTGGCCATTTAATTATAATTATTATCGATATAAATCTCAAAGAGGCTAGAGAAGACAGTAACTTCAGATGCAATAGACCCAGGCCTGACTTCATCCCAGAACTTTCAAAAACAAAATGCCATGAAACACTTTTCCCATAAAATGTGCTATTGGCTTTATTCCTTCAGAATCTATTAACGGTTTGTATTGTAGGCTTTGCATCAGCTGGTCACTCACACATTGCAAGGCTATTTGGGACTATTTGGTAAGCTTGTCCTGGGGTTCAGTGTGTTCCAGGGAGAAGAAATGCACTCTAATTTTGGCACTAAAAAAAGCGAGGGGAAGGCATTTTCCAGAAGGACGCAAGATGTCAAGTAGTCCAAGGACAGGAAGTTCAGGCTGGCTTCATAAGGCACAAGGAGCAGCACTTAGAAAGTTGGGGATGGGGTGGCTCTCTCTTCTCATCTTTCCCTCTCTATCTGCAAGCTGGCTCTCTCTGGTTCTTCACACACACGGCCAAACTGGGCACCTTCATTGTGACCTGTTGTCACTTCCCATTTCAAGATCTACAAATGGCTCTATGGTCTGATTCCAAATTTCACAGCAAGAGAATCACTCAGCCTTGGTCCAGTCATCTCTTGCCACTCTGGGGGGTGGATGGGGTGTGTTCTTGTGTACTGGGGCCTTTGTCTGAGACTAAGGAGGATGGCTGGCAGTTAGCCTTGAAAGTTTCTATGGAATGCCAAAGATAGTTTCAAAGGGTAGATAATCAGCCAGCCAAGCTCCATCTATCCACCAACATGACAGGTTGGAAAGGATCTAACCTCTTCAATATTCCTTCCTGCATTAGGCAATGTCCTCAGTCTTCTAACCTTCTGCCTCTTCAAGCTCTCCTCTCTGGTATAACTGCATCATGTTACAGAAGGGAAAAAAAGCAAAAGAAAAGCCATCCGTTTAGATCCTCTTCCTGTTCTACACATGAAGTCAATCTACCAGAACCAAAACATTATTGATTTTTATCTATTATAGTCTTCTCTCTGAAACAACAAATGTGCTACTATTGGTAAAATATTTGGCTTGTTTTGGACTCTGACCTTAATTGAAAATATTCCAGTTTATTATTTTTTTCACACTGCCTTTGCAACTCTCCATCGAAGTGGCACCTGAGCTACTTAAGCTTCAACAATACTTGAAGTTGAAGGACTTTGCCTTTGACTATCAGGCTTTTGATCGGCAAAGCAAAGCCTCAAACCAAACAAACCCAACTCAGGCTCAGGATGTGGCAAAACAGGAAAAACAGGTTCCAGGAAGAGTCTTATTCTTTGATGTTCATTTTGTTGAGGGCATACTAAGTGCGGAGTCTTGAGCTAGAGCTAGAATTACAGAGATGAATAAGCTAGAGTTGGTGTTTCCCACCTGGAGTGAGACAAGCAGGCAGAGACAAATGAAAATGACTTGAATGCATAACTGCAAACTAACAAGGGCCCTGGGGGAAAGATGCAAGGCAACAACTCTGGTTCCTAGCCTGAGGGGTCAGAGAAGGCTTCCTTGAAGAAGGCACATTTCCCTGAGATCTGAAAGGTGAGTAGGTGTTTAACTAGGCAAAAGGGTTGGGTGGGAGGCGAGATGTTCCAGATAAAGGGAACATTGTTAGTCATTATTCTGTCTGGCTAGAAACCCATAAAATGTAAATTAGAGACATATATGCATGCAGACACATAGAATTGTGAAGAAATGAGATGCCAGGCAAAGTCAGTCTCTGCTTTTTTTGCCATCTCCAGGTAAAATAGGCTGCATGAGGTTTTCCACCAGGTCTCTGACCCCATGTAGCATTTTAGGGGGCCCCAGGAATCCCTGGCCCAGCTGAGTGTCCCCAGGGCTTTCTCTGTGTCAGCATTATCTATAGTACTCCATGTGAAAGAGAAACTGAAAAGAGTAGATTTTGTCAGAAAATTAATTCTGAAAAAGAGGTGCTATTTTCTTTTCTTTTATCTTGTCTATAAGGGGAGGAAAGGGGATTATTTGGGTTGGGGATTCGCCCATCTGAAGTCTGTCATTCTGAGGCCTGCCCACCTGAAGTCTGTCCATATGAGGTCTGACAGCCAAGGTCTGCCCACTGAAGTCTGTCATTCTGAGGTCTGCCCATCAAGCTCTGTCCATCTGATGTCTGTCTGTCTGAGGTTTGCCTTTCCAGAGGTCTGCCAGTCCTCAGAGAAGGTCAGCTGGAGGAGGTCACATGGAAGAGAAACTTTATCCCCTAAAAGCAGGGATAAATGGGGAGAAAAGTAGAGGACACAAGTAGAGGACATCTGGTTTCTCCCCAGGACATCTTCTCAGCCATTCCTGGGGGACACCACCCCTTCTGCGTGTCCCAGGAGCCTGGGCTGCCTCTCTATCAGGACCTGCTCTGTAAAGCTTTGCCTACCTGTCTCTCTGCCCCACTGGTCGCTGTTGCAGTTCTTGTTCTATGCCTAGCACAACACCTGGCATCTACATGATAAACGTCCAGTAAATATTTATTAAAGGAATGAATACCTGAACTTTTAAAATTTATACTCTGCTTCATTCCCCAAACATTTTGAGGTTGAGCCATTCTTGCTTAAAGATAGGTTATTGGGATTAATTTAAAGATATTGTTCACACTGTCTTGTACATAGTAGGTGCTCAATTGTGACTTATCAAATGGGTGGCTATAAATGTCTCCATGTTACTCTCCATGTAATACCTATATGTAACACAATTTATTTCTTAATGGCATAGATTCCGTAACACGGCAGCACTTTGGGATAGCAGTCACGTATCCCTAAGCTGGTTATTTCAGAGGCAAAGAATACCCAGTTACCATTCTCTTAGTACACAAGAGTACTCCTGCTCCTCCATTAAAGAGAGGAGCTGGATTCTTTGGCTGGTACCCAGCCCTTGCAGGTCAGTACAGCTGGTTCTCCCCTCTCCCCGTTTTTTGCTTTGTATTCAGGAAACAAAGGCTGAAAGTCCTTTAGCAAAGGCAGTTGAGGTTCCTGTATCTTCTCCTTACATAATGAGTCCTGCACGAGGGTGGTTGAGGGATGGCAGCCTGCCAGAGTGGTCTGTGCTATTTCGATAAACAAGCATCAATATTTATCAGAGCTGCTCCGATTTGCTTCCTTGGCTGCAGGAACCCGGACCCCTCCCTGTGTTTTCATATAGTTTTCTGTGTATGAGATAAATGTTTGGGGCCATTAAGGGGGAAAAAAGTTGTTTGTATTCTGCTCCCCAGTTACCTAGGTTAATTTACCACACCAGGAGGTCTTGTAGTTCATTAATAATATATAAATACAAATCAAGGGAAGAAATTGCCTAGTTAATTGACTTTTGTGATGCTAATCTAAGACTCATTGGCTTTAAACATTACACAACAACCCTGCTTGTACCACACTGTAGCAATTGACTTTGGAGAAAGCCGAAAGGCCCCAATGCAGGCGCTTGAAATCACTGCCTCTGTGCTCTATAAATACACGCCCACCCTGACTAGTTCTCTTTAGGAATTTGGAGGTAGAGGACACAAAGAGATGGGGAAAGACTCATCCTAGAACACAGCCCAGGCACCCTACAGTTGAAGGCCAGGCTGCTCTGGGCTGTGCTGAGAGTTGCCAGACTCCCTGGCCCAGCCCAGAGGGCGGCAACGATTAATGGGAGACAGCGCCATCGGACTCGGCTCAGCGGTCTAATTAGGAGCAAGGCTGATCAGTTTTAAGAAACCACGTTGGTCTACCGCTGACGTCGCTGGGCTGGGCTTCTTTCCCTCCCCCTCTCTGATCATTGACTATGGAGAAGACACTTGTTCATGGGAAATGTTAGAGGTCAGTGATGAGGTTTCCCAGGTCAGCCTTGGCCCTCAAATGGATCTGGATTTGAATCCTACCATTATCCCTTCCCCTGCAACTGCCAACCCACTCCCACAAGCCTGGGGACTGGAGTTTCAAGCTCATGACTGTGACCTAGACATTAGCAACCTCCTCACCCAGGTTCCAGCACAGCCAATGCTCCCTCTGGGTCTGCGGGGGCCACCTGGATGGATGAACCTGACTCTTTCTTGAAGAAACCACTTAGCCAGTCGCACAGGGAGCCAGGTGGATTTTTACTGCCGATTTTGCCAAGGCAGAGGGGCAGCTTTACATTGCACACCCACAGCATACAGCCTTAATGCCCCTGTCTGATTTTTCTATTCTCCCCAAGGTGTCTTCTTGATTGCTTTGCCCCTGGGACTTTTCCTCCTTGACCTTGCCCCTTGAAGTCTCCTCTCATCCTTGCCTGCCTTATTAAAAGACTAAATGAAAGAACACTGGATTTGAAGTGCAATGTTTGAGGCTCACTTACCTGTCCTATAAAATGGGAATAACAATAATTCCTATCTCACAAGAGGAGAAGGAGAATTAAATGAGAATTTATTAAATGTGAACTCTAAAGCAATGTTCTCCAAAAACGACCCATGAGTGGGAAATGAAATCAATTTAATGGGCTGCCACTAACATTTTCAAAAAAATGAAGATGATAAAATAGAAGGGAAAATATCACGGTGCATTGCATGTAGTAGGGGTAAGTTTTGTTTTGTGAAGGTTTTTTTCAGTTTCATATGTGTATGTGTGTGTGATCAATGGCAATGTAAAAGTTTTTTTTTTTTACTTTGGGTTATGGTCCAAAATATTTAAAAAATTCTTCTCTAAGATCTACATGGATTTAAGATATTTGTTGTTAAAATTAGCCCCCAGCTTTGAGGCAGTCATCTCTGAGACTTATTGAGCCACAAAACCCAAGTGTTGAAAAATGCAGACATCCCCCTGCTGCCCAACCCAGCCCCCAGCCAAGAGGTGAGTGACAACAAAGGCACAGTCTGGCAGCTCTGGGGACATAATTTTTTCTTAGACATTTTTGTCTGGCCCACATATCACTTAAAAATAATGTTGAATTAATTACTATCATTTGAAAATCAGGAGGTTGAAAACAAAAATGTAGATTTCCAATTTCTCCTGAAAACTCAAACAATTTGGCCACACCAGGCCTCTTCTTTCCCACAGTCCCTGTCCTGCCTGGACCCTGGAAACACAGAGATGGGGTTTTATGTGTTGTTGTTGTTTTTTAAATTGTGGATATATATGTAATATAAATTTGCTATTTTAACCATTTTAAGTGTACTATTCAATGGCATTAATTACATTTACAATGTTGGGCTACCATCAACACCATCCATTAGCAAAACTTTTTCATCATCCCAAATAGAAACTCTGTGCCCATTAAGCATTAACTCCTATTCTCCCCTCCCTCTTGGCCTCTGAGACCTCTAATCTGTTCACTATCTCTATGAATTTGCTAATTCTAGATATTTCTTTTAAGTGGGATCATACAGTTTTTGTCCTTTTGTGTCTGGCTTATTTCCACAGAAGACTTCTGGCTCTGGGTCAGCTCCATGGGACAGAGTTGCTGCTCACCCCCTGGCCTGGAATTCTTTGTTTGAAAGAATCACAAAGCCAGAAAGGACTTAAAAGTTCCTTTGTCAGTGGAGGGAAGGAGGAGGTGACTGGTTCAAGGTCGCGGAACATCAGTGGTGGGGCGGGAGAAGGAGTTGGCCTCCTTGCCCTGGTTAGTGCTCCTGTTCAGCCCAAGAGAGCCAGGGGCGGCCATCTTCCTCATAAATTAGGAGAACTTCTGAAGAGAAGTGTTTGATTCACCTCAACATTCATCAGCTCTTGGTTTTTCCTCTCACCAAGGAAAATGTTCACCTTGCAAAAGTGAAATTAGATCCAGAGTGGTTCCTGTTCTACTTTTCTGGTGTTTAGACGTCTCTTTTTTTACCCTCCGTGACTCTTGCTCATGGTTGTGCCATGGCCACAGCTGCTTTGAGGGAAGCTTCTGCAGACAGGAGACACCCAGGGCAAAGGGAGTCCCCTGACTGGGCATTCGGAAAGTACAGGTATCCCCAGTGTTGGCCAGCTATTTGCTTCACCCCAGTTTAGTTCAAAATCAGAGAAATAAATTCTTGGGGTATATTTTGTCAATCACAGTCTCGGGCAATGCCAGGTCAGTGGCCTGACTTATGTGCAATTCTCAGGCTAGAGAGAGGGTGCCCTGGGCAGGGCGCTGGGCAGAATTTTGACAGATATTTTTGATTGCTCTTAATTAAAAAAAAAAAAAAATTAGTTTTGTATTAAAAAGTTGTCAAAAATACACAAAAGTAGAGAGAATAGAATAATAGTCCCCAGAAAGTTCCATGATGTCCTTGTCCAAAGGCAATCAGCGTCTCATTTCTATTGTGGAACATTAATTTTGCCTGATTTTGAATTTTACATAAATGGAATCATTCCCTGCCCCCTTATTTTCTGCCAGATTATTTTAAAGCAAATTCCAGATCTCATGTCATTTCATCTCTCCACACTTCCTACGTATCTCTACACACTTCCTACGTATCTCTAAACATCCTGAGCCTTTTCTTACATGATCACAATGCCACTGTGGTTAAGTAAAAGGCTTTCCTGACAAGCAGCTGTGGTAAGCTCCATTTACCACGTGAGCACACTGGCTCCAGGAGGTGGAGTAACTTGCCCAAGATCACCCAGGAAGTAACTGTGGGGCAGACAGTCTTACTTCAGAGCCCCTTCTTGAGCTTCTTAGTCTCTGCTGTCGGCCCCAGGGCAGGGTCCCGACAAAGGGTTTGTGTCAGCTGAGCCGGCAGAGCAAACCAGGGGCCAGAAACACACTCATAGTGACCCTTTCAGCACCCCGCACATCCCGCTGAACAGACAGAGCGTGGCAGATGTGTTTGAAGGCTGCTGAGAGTTTCCCATTCACCAGAAGCTGGACCTCAGAACGTGCTGAGATGAAAAGAGACACGCTTTAATATTTTAGAGCATGTTTGTAAATGAGTTCTAATAATAGACAATCACAAATATGCAAACTATGAAACAAAAACCCAAAGCAACCTGTTCTTCCAGGAGGCAGTTAGATAGAAACAAATCTTAAAGGGTATTTCCCCCCGTGAAGCCCAGCATGGAACTCTCCAGAAACAACTCACTTATGGAAGCCTGAATCTACTGTTAGTAATCACGTGTTATCCCATCTCATAAATGGTAGGGTACGTTTAAGAAATAGATTAGTCAGACTCTTAAATGGATTCACAAATCAATCCTCACACCCTTCCCAGAGCACACATTTGACTGGTGAAAATATCCTTATTGGTTTTTTCCCCCCTAAAACAGAGCTGGATAGAACTGTTTCAATGGAAGCAGATTTTCAGCAAAAATATTTTTCCCAATTACTTAAAAGTAGAATCCCAGCCTCCTCCCACCACCTTTTCCCATCACCATCTTCTCTGCATTTCCCATGATGAGCCAGTTAAATATTGCAAGGTTTTAAAACTGTGTTCTTGTTAGGTACAGGATCAGAGGAAAGGCCTCATGAACTGGGGGATGGGGAAGTGGGGGGGACTGTGGGGAATGGTTGGGGCTCCAGGATCCCTCTGCCCTTCCCTCCCTCCCACTAAGTGTCTGGCTCCTTTTAAATCTGTTTTATGTACTGAACTGTGTAAGACTTCCTTTGGAAAACCACTGGCCTCATTGATCTTTTTTTTCTCTAGCATGTGAGATGTTAAGAAAGCCAATGCGCTAGTTGTGTAATTCCCTAGATTGTCAGCTTCCGAGGGCCCCGGAAGTGGCCTCGGATCCTGCAATTGTGGACTCCTGTCTGATGTCCTGGATTCCATCACATCGTGCTGTTTCCCCCTTTCTCCTTCTGGATATACAGAGAGGGAAGGTGTGCTTTTAAACAGGAAACACATGGACGTTTGAGAGGGCTTTAACAGTTCTTCTTTATCTCGTTCTCTTCCCTATTATTATTATTATTATAAAGATATATGGGCATTAAAAACTTAGTAAAGTACAGAAAATTAGTAAAATACAGAAAAGTAGAAATATGAGGGGAAACACCTTCATTATCCATCATCTAGAGACAAGAAGATGTATTTCTATCTTAAAAAATATACAAATGCATTTTAACATAGCTTAAATCATATAGTATGTACACCTTTGTACCTTGCTTTTTTCATAGACTCTTTTCAACACAAACACTTTTCCTTGCTGCATAATACCACAAAGCAAGATCATACCAAGATTTCCATACAAGTGGAGGATTGAAAGAGGATTATTTTTGTTATATGAAACTTGCTTTAAACTTTTCCTAACTTTTCACCGAGGAACTCACTCCTCTCTCTCAGTGGCACTAACTGAGGTATGCTTCATTTTGTGTAAGCATTACGTCCACGAAAGGAATACCTATGTCCTTAGGATGCTGGAGAAGAAAGTCACAAAGAAAGCCAGCTAAGAATGGGTTTATTACAAATCCCAACACAAAGACTATTTGTGTGGAGCATGGCATGTGCAAGGTGGAGGTGGGTGACCCAGAAATGTACTCTCAAATTTTTCCCAGTTAGCGATGCTAGAGCCCCTCTGCTCTCCTGTTTCCTGGCAATAAATTACTTCCTTGGAGCAGGTTTAGGGGAGCTTACTGCCCTCTCATCTCATTAGTCGTAAGTATGCTTCAGGTCTTTCCTAGACCTTTATTATTTCCTTGGAAGGACCCAGAAAAAAGGTCCCCTCCTCTCCCTCTGCCCTCAGAAGTCAACCTCTAATATACGGCACTGTAGAATGTAATGCCCAAAAACAGATGACCCACATATTTGTTGGATGCCCTCTCTCCACCATGCAAGGTGCCAAGGAGTTATTTATGAGAGAGATCTCATTTAATCCTCAGAGCCTCCCTTTGAGACAGGAATTGTTTTCCCCACTTTACAAATGAGGGAAGTAAGATTCAGGGGGACTTGAATTGCTTGCTCGAGGTGGCCAGACAGCGGGCACAGAAACGGGACTAGAACTCCTCTCCCTGCTGTGAAGCCCCAGCTCCACAGCCCAACCTCTCAGCCATGATTTTAGCAGCATGATTTCTTGACTTTGGCCAATCAGGCATCTCTTCCTCCACATTCACCAGGATTCTGTCCTTGTGAAAGGCAGGGGGTAGTTTTATCTGCATGCCCCTGTCCGGAGGAGCCAGCAGCAACTCCTCCCAGGCCTTCTTAGCATCAAAGGCAGAGAAAGGCCCCTGACAGGTCCTCCTGATCACTGCAGAGCCTGATGGTGCTCAGAGAACTCTCTGGAAACGGGCCCTCTCTATTTTACTTCATTTCACAAACACAATGCAAAAAAATCCTGCTAATAGGATTGCCAACTCAGCAGGCCTAGGCAGGCAACTCCAAGTAAATAGGAAGCGTCCTGGAGCACCTTGAGATTGATTAGAAGTCAGGAACAATGACAGGCAACCAGAAATTCATCAGGAAGGTTGCCTTCTATTAAAGGGAGGGGGTGGGGAGACAGAAAGCGCGCGGGAGCCAGTGCGCAGCCATCACATGAACTCCCGTTGCCTTTGTGCCTCTTTGGCTCGGTGCCCCCTCCGCTCCCGGGAGCAGAGGAAGCCACGGAGGGGTTCTCCAGGCTGCCTGAGCACTGGCGCGTCCCACCTCACCGGCCTCTCTCCTCCCCTCGTGGGACGTCCAGGGAAGGAAATGCTGCCCCTGCTCCAGGTGTGGTAAACTTGCTGGGATCCTGTCCCACCCCAGCGCACATCGTTGGGAAGGCACTGTGCGTTCTGGGCGAAACAGGGTCCCCCCTTTCTCATTTTGCCATGGCGCCATCAGCTCCTACCTGGAGCTGATGGGCCCTGGCCAGGCTCCAAACCGCTATCTGCCATCTCTCTCTCCCCGCTGGGCAGATCTGCGCGGATCTTCTCTCACCGCCGCTGAGCAGCGACACGATAGCGGGAAGGGTGCTGGAGAGCAGCAGCCTGGAGTCCGCCGGGAAGGGGTGGAGGGTGACAGCTGCCCTGCGGGAAGGCACAGAGGCACGGGCCTGGCTCTGACCTGGCGCCCCTGCATCTCGGAAGCCCCTTCCTCTTGGCGGGCGCGCTTACCTCCCCTGGAAAGTGACCTGAGGTTGCCCGATTCTTAGGGGTGTAGTTTAAACTCCTTACATGGAATTCAGGAGCCTTCATAAGTTTACCCTTGATCTTCCACCCTTACACTCAGATCATGAATTATCCATGTTCATACCCCCTTGTCTTTGCTCTCTTCCCCCTTTTACCTTGGGTAATTACTACCCCTCCCTCAAGTCCCAACTCCAGTGTCACCTCCTCCCTGGCTCTGGAGAGGCCTTCCCTAATCTGATCCCCACATTCTGCCTTTCTGCCCTATACCTGGGGGGTAAATACCATCCATGTCTTAGTTTCCTCTGGCTGCCATAACAAAGCTCCACAAACTCGGTGGCTTAAAACAACAGACATTTATTGTATCACAATTTTGAAGCCTAGAAGTCCAAAGTCAAGGCCATGCTGCCTCTGAAACCTGTAGGGGAGAATCCTTCCTTGCCTCGTTCAGCTTCTGGTGGTTTACTGGCCATCATGCGCTTGCAGCACTTCAGTCTCTGCCTCTGTCTCCATCGTCGCATGGACATCTTCTCTCTTGTGTGTCTCTCTCCTCCCCCTTTTGGAAGAGCCCACCCTACTCCAGTAGGACCTCATTTTGACTTAACTAATTCCATCTGCAATGACCCTATTTTCAAATAAGATTATATTCTTGGGACTGGGAGTTAAGACTTCAACTTAATTGTGTCTTTTTGGGAGACACTCATAACACCCAGCTACAACCACGTGTTTTAAAACCAGCCCCGAGTCATGCACCAAAGGAAGAAAGGCCTGGGGGATACAAGGAAATTTTAGGGGTGGGAAGCACTGGGTCCATTTCAAACCCTCGAAATCCTGCCACAGATGTGCCAGATTCTGTTTCAATTTTCTTTTCTGAGTCAGAAGATCTTCCTGAACCTCAAGATCATCATTAGAAACACTGGGTTTCATTCATTCATTTTCATTTTAAGATCCAACAGTAAGTGCCAAGAGTACTGACCCATGTTGACAAGAGGCATTGATTGCTTCCTTCATTTTTGCTGTTTCTTTCTCAAAGAGCAAAGTGTATGGCACCATTGTGGTTCTGGAGTCCTTTACTTATTTGACTCCCATATCCATGGAAATATCTGTGCTTGGAGGAGGGTCCCAGGGGAACCCATAGCTCTGTAGGGAGAGAAGGGTGTTGCAATCCAAATGTCCCCTTCTAGGACAGTGAGACCTCAGAGCTTTGGGCTCACAGAGGTGGCAGTTCTGGTGGGATGGATAGGTGGAAGATTGGGTCTCTGCCCAGTGCTATACTTGCAGGCCAGAAGCTTCCTTCTGCTGGCCACAGTCTAGCAGAATTTCATCCTCCCAAGTCACATTTATTCTTCCCCACCAGCTGCATTAGGCCCTCCAGGTACCTGATTTTCTGGTGGTAAGAGGAGAGGTGGTGGGGAGGGATGCCAGGTTTGGGACTTAAGAGGTTAATCAGCCCACTTCTGTCTTACCACTTAATAATGGAGAGATTTTGGAAGGTCTTTGTTTTAATTTATGCAGAGTATGAACTCTTTGCACCATGAAAGTCAGTGAAGAGGCAAAATGGCAATCAAAATGATCAGGCACCAAAAAACTGTGGTAGATACTAATGGGATGGATGCCTCAATCAATTCCCCCTCCTCTGGAGGAGGCTCAGAGATACACAGGAGTTGGCCCAAAGTCTTGCTGTGTGACCTTATACTCATGCCCCACCCCTGCCAATTGATTGGTCCAGTGGTGGGCACCTGACCCAAGCTGGGCCAATCAGAGATTTCCCTTGGGATTTTTCCCAATTGGGATTATTTGGAAGTGAGAGGCATTAGGATGTGAGTTGGAAGCTGTGAGTTGGCATGCTTGTGATCATTTGGAAGAAACTGGGCTGCAGGCAGAAAGGAAAGAAAGAAATCGAGAGGCAGAAGAAAGGTGGTGTTTGAGTCCCTGGTTCCAGGTCCTCTGGCCCAGCTGCAGCCTTCTCCTTCCCATAGTTGAGTGAGACACTTTCCTTTTTGTCTGAGTGCATTTGAGCTGCATTTCTGTCACTTGCAATCTAAAATGTCCTGACTCATGGCAACAAAACTGTATCAAGTATATGACATACCAGGAGCTCTTTGTCCTTAAAACCCTAGTCTGTACCTTAAGAAAGACCATCGCATCAGTGGGGGATGTTGTTATGAGATAGTTCAGGAATTATAAGGCATCTGTATCAAAGTTATATTGGGCTCCCAGGAGGAGCTTTTGGAAGTAAACAAATATGAAAGCTCAGACTTTGCCTGTCCCTCACCCTTTCTGGTCTCAAAGCCTGCTCATTGCTGCTTCTCAACAAGTGACCCAAGGAATGAGTAATGAAAATAATTTTGAATGGAAAGAAGCTCTACAAAGAAAACAAAATGGGCTGTAGAATGAATGGGGTGGGCATTTGAGAAAAGAACGGGGCAGGCTCTTTGAAATTGGGACAGTTCATGAATATAAGCCACCCAGACACCCTCATGTGGGGGCAGGCCCACAGCCTGTGAAGGATGTGTGAACATGGCTGTAGAAGTTTGGTATTATTTATGAATCCCAAAAATAGATATCGGATTATGTTTGTAAACCAGTCTGTTCCTCTGGGCATATTATATTGTATTGGATTCAGAGGTTTCACTTTTACTTGATTAAATTATGATTAAGGCTTTGATTGGGCCATGTCAGTAGGACGTTGAGTCCCTGCTCCCTTATTGGTCAGGGACTCACAGAGAAAACAACATGGCAGAGGAGAAAGTTGGAGTTTTAATGCTGGAGCCCCGGGGGAAGTAAAAACACAGAGAAGTAGATACCGGAAGAAAGAGAGAAGGCTCCATTAGACGTGGCAGAGGCCTGAGAAAAGAGATGAGCCATTCGCCTGGTAGTTTACAGCTGGCCTTGTGGAGAGAGCAGAGCAACTGAGTCTGGAGAAAAACAAGCCCTGGGAGAGAGACAAGACTTGTCCCATCCTGTGGCTGAGATTGGAAGAAGCTGGGACCATGGAGCCCTTGGGAGGAAGAGGAGGAGGAAGACTGAACCCTCGCAGACATTGCCCGCCATCTTGCTTCAACACGTGGCAAGAGACTCTGGGTGAGAAAGTACCTTTTATGGTACCTTGAGTTTGACTCTTTAGGGCCTTGTGACTGTAAGCTTCTACCCCAAATAAATATCCTTTATAAAGACCAACTGATTTCTGGTATTTTGCATCAGCACCCTTTTGGCTGACTAATACAATGGCTGCAGAGATTTCCAAGCACATTGCCTAGCCAATTTTGGATTGTGCAACGCAAAGAACTGATATCTGACTGAGCATTGGTTAAGCCTAAAAAAAGAAAACAGTGCATTCCTGAACAATGGCTTGAGTACAGAAAAAATGCTTACCCCAAGCTTGCATTTCCTTCACTTCCTTCCCTTGGCATTTCTTTGCTATGGATAATGTCTTGGAAATTTTCCAGTCAAGGCTCATGTGGCAGCAGGCTTTTCTTGGACAATTGGGCCCAGCTTAAATGGAGGTCCAACATTTTGGAGTTTCCTGCTGCTGACAGTTTCAGAAAAGACTTTCACTGCTAGTTTTTTTTTCTTTCTTTCTTTCTATCTTTCTTCCATGACAATTCTAAATATTGGGAAGACGATATTGAAGCCTTAGACATTGTGCTGGGCACATGACATCATTTGATCCTTAAAGGACTGAGCTTGGAGAGATTATGGTCTCGCTGTAGGAACCAAAGCTAGTTATAAACCAATCACACCTGCCTTGAAGTCCCAGGGCCATTCACCCTGCCATGTGACCTCATAGCACTGGCGTCCACAAATGACAGCAAGCATTGTGTAGCATATTTTAAACAAAGCTGTCTTACCCAAGCTCTTTTGCCCCTATCATCAAGTTATCCACATAATGGCTCTGTGAGGTGTCATGGACATTTCTTATTATGACTTGTCAGTGATCCTTACCCTCTTTCTCAGCTTAGCTCTCCTTCTTTCAAGGAACTGCGCCTTCCTCATTCCAACGAATTGGCTCTAGGGCCATGGCCCTGAAGTCCTGCCCCTCTTGCACCCCCTAACTGCCCCAAATCAGGGCCAATCATGGTACCTCACTCCTCTGGATACAGTAATTGGCCCAAGGATATACATGTGACCCAAGCTGGGCCAATCAGAGTTGTTCTCCAAGACTTTTATACTTGGAGCTGGAGGAAGGAGCATTTTCCTCTTGGGTGGTAACTGAATGTGAGTCCTGAGCTGAGGGTAATCCTGCTCCAGACTGGCAGAGAAAGTTGGTTTGGGAGGATGAAGCCAGGATGGTGAAAGAGCTGAGGAGAGAGTAAAAGGTCCCAGCAGTGCTGGAGGCTCTGGTTTTGATTCCTCCCGCCTTCCTTTTTTTATCCAAGCCAGTTTGTATCCACTTTGTAGGACATGTGTCCAAAGAGCTCTTACTTATGAGAGGCCAGGAAAACTAGTTTCTAGCACAGCTAGAAGGGGCAGTGATGGTGGCTGCAGAGAGATTGTTTTAGAAACTTTGTATGAGAAATGCCCATGGAGATGATATGCCCCCCAAAAAAGGGTCTATCCCTGCATCCCCAGACTTCTTTACAAAGCAAATGACAGAAAACTCTAACTTGTACCAGTTTAGACAATAAAGTGGTTTAATAGCCAATGTAATTAAAAATTCTAGCGCTCTGTCACCTTCATGCAATGCTTAACCCATTGAGGCCCCATCAGGGTCTGCTGGATCAAAGTCTTTAGGGCTTAGACCAATTTGTCACATATTCAGCTGACCTGACTCCCCTGGATAGAGAGTTTCCTGGGGTTACCATAACAAATCACCACCAACCTGGTGGCTTAAAACAACAGAAATTTATTCTCTCATAGTTTTGGAGGCTGGAAGTCTGAAATCAAAGTGTTGGCAGGGCTGTACTCCCACCAAAGGCTGGATGCTTTCTTCTGTCTTCCAGCTTCTGGTGGCTGCTGGCACTCCCTGCCTCTGTCTGCAAATGGCCTTCTTCTCTGTGTCTCTATGTGTCCTTTTCTTTATCTTATAAGGACACTCTCATTGGATTTAGGACCTGCCCTACTCAAGTGTGATGTCATCTCGGACCTTACCTTACTTACATCTTAATTACACCTTATTTGGAAATACCCTATTTCCAAATAAGGTACATTCTGAGGTTTGGGGTGGACATCAACTTGGAGGGGAAACTGTTCAACCCCTGCATTGACTGTGCTTTGTGGCCCCGACCATGTACGCAAACATGCAGTCTCACAATATGGTGCGTCATTTTCGCTTCTAGGAATCCGACCTTTCCAAAGGTCTGAACAGCTGTTCCTTTTGCATTATGTATATAGGGAGTAATTAAAGAACTGAAATGCCCTTGAGTAGGTGCCTCTTTGATGGAGCACTAGGCAGCTATTTTTAAAAAATGAGCTAGGATCACATGTCCTGTCATGGAAAGATGTCCAGGATATATGCTCAAGTGACAAAAGCAAATTATGTAACAATATATAAGTACAACCCCCCCCTTCCCCCCTTCCCAAGATTTACCACAAAATGTACAAATCACAGAGGAGCTACTCTCCAAACTATTAATAGAAATTCCCTCTGGAGAAGGGGAATGGGGAAGGGACTTTAATTTTCACTTCACCTCTGTATTCTTTGTGGTCTTTGACAGTGAGCATGCATTGTTTTGTCATTAAAAAGGGTAGCAAATTCTAAAAAAATAAGCCATTGTGATGGGCGTGGTGGGTTGGTGCTTACCGTTCATTACACTCTCTTCCTGGCATCCTTCCATATTGCAGTGGCCGGAAAATTGGAAACTACATTTCCCAGAGTTCCTTGCAGCTAGGGTTCTGGTTGTGATTTAGGTTTCACCAGGCAGACACCCTTATGTGTGATTTGGAAGGTGAAAGGGGAGTAAGGCTGTGCCTCTGCGGTTTGTGCTGGGTTATTGGGGCAGGGTTAGCTGAGGTCTCAGTGTCTGATCGCTAAGTTTGTGGGGGCAGGCGGCAGGGCACCCATTTGCTCTTTTGGCGTGGTGCAACTGCAGGAATGGAAGCCTTCCAATTCAGATCTACCTGTAGTGGAAGAGTCAGTAGTAACTCTCTTGTAGCGCGATTCTGCAGTGGGACTGGAAATCGCACTTTTTTCCATCCCTCCCTATGATTCTATAAACTATATGTAATACAACCTTTTCTGTTTAAACTAGCTAGAGCAGATTCGTTTCTTTTTTTTTTTTTTTTTACCGGGAGGTCCGGGGGATCGAACCCGGGTCCCTCCGTATGGGTGACGGACGCCCAAACAGTTGAGCCACATCCGACCCCCAGATTCGTTTCTTGACAGATGCACTGCTATGGAGATTTTGGGGGTGGGAAAGCATATTTCTTTGGGCTCAAACCCCTCTGATACCTTTAGGAAGCATGAGATAATTTTTTTTTTTTTTGTTTCTTTTGTTTTGTTTTTAATGAAACTCAACTAGGGAGACCAGACTAAACTCCTTCAACTTCTATTCTGGTGATTTATAAAATCCGATGACACAAAGTGAAAGAGTCAGGAATGTGGACTTCGAGCCTCCAAAATGACCTTTCTGTATTTTCTTATCCACACACGGTTTCTCTATCTCTGGTCATCTCATAATTTCATTTAGAACTACTTTATGAGACTAGTCTTCCTAGGCAAAATCCTAGGCCAAATACAAATGAAAACAATGGGAAAAATTCTAAAGAAATCAAAAAGGGTGCAAGCTACCAGTTCCACTAATATTAACAATAGCATCCTTTGACACAAGAATGAATGGTGTCTTCTATTCTTCTTTTGAGTTATGCTTCTATTTTCTAAAATCTTTGTGAAAGTACCACTTACCAACCACTTTAAAACCACATTTACTAACCTACTTTTCAGAGCAGCCCCTTCCTGGGTTGTAGAAGTTTCTTTCCTTTAGTTCAAATGCCCACCTCCTCATGTTTATTCATAGGAGGCTTGCTGCCTCCAGAGATAAGGTGCTGTTTCCTCTCCCCGTTGCAGCACCTGCTAAAGCCGGGTCCGATGGTTCTAGTCACTGAGCCTGCTAAGCCTCCATTTTAAGACCAAGCATAACTTGCAACTGAGCGTGCTCTGGTTAACTCCGCTTTTCCCAAACTGGATTGGTCCACGTCATCTCACCCCATCCTTAGCTGCTCCCTTAAGCCTCCTTTGCCTCCTTTGGTGTAAAATCCCAGTGCCCACTTTGTTTTGGGAGACTGATCTGAGGCTTGCCTCCAGTCTCCTTCCTGACCGACCACACAATAAACTCTTTCTTTTCTTGAAATCCTGATGACTCAGTTATGACTTCTCTTTGCATCGGGCAAATGGACCCTCTTGGCGGTATCATTTGATATATAATTTTTGAAGTTAGGTGGCCCTCCAAGTTACTCATCAACGTGTATCTCAGTCTTGCCTTTCTCTGAAAAGGTCACCTTGGTCATCCAAGTCTAAGTCTCTGAGGCCTAAGTGAAATTGGAAATTGAAAGTGTTATTTGTCACCTGGCCAAGCCCCCAGAGTCACAGAACCTTCTCTTCAACTCCACTTTGCTCCACCTTATCAATCACCCCCTTCATCTTAGTGGCCAGGACATACAGCACTTTACCCAGTTTACAAAACGCTTTTGCATACATTTCCTTTTGACCTCTACCACAACCCTATGCAGATGGCTAAGCAGGTAGTATTAGCCCCGTTTCAAAGATGAGGAAACTAAGGCACAGGGAGTTAAGGAATTGTCCCAATGTGACACCGAAGCAATACCAGATCTGGAATCAAGTTTTCTAACTCCAAGTCTAGTGTGTTTTCTAGAAGGCCACATGGTCACCCATTGTTCTTTTTGGTCTTACCACATTGCCAGTTATGGTCCCTGCTCGTCCCTGTGTCTTGGCGGTGGGCACTCTGAAATCATATGGGTGTCTTGCAAACGGGCAGGGACTTGGTCTGCATGACTGGGCCTTTGGCTGCAATTCATGGAGTTCTCCAAAGTTAACAGCATCCATTGGTAGCTGTCACCTTCTGTCCCTCCTCCTTAAGTGGGTGAACACTCATTGGATTCTGGGAAGGGAGACAGAGAGCTTCAGGCAGATAGTTCTCTGTGACCACTGGATGTCAGTACTGATCTACGCCTGCTGACTGAGCCTCTTCCCACTAGAGGCAGAGCATCAGCGTCAAGGGTGTAGGCTGATGGAAAGCTAAGTGGGCAGGGGTTAAATGTTGTAATTAAACAGTCGGGCATCTCGGCAGCTGGTTTTGGACTCCTCCTCTAAATCGCTTCATCTAGTTGTTCTGGACCCAGTCTAGTGAGGAGAGAGCTAGGCTCCAGGCGGGCTTAGAGTACCTCTGCTGGCTGATTGAGTCCCTTTCTGAGGACAGCGCAATTCCAGCTGTGTTGGAAGTATTACAAAAAAAAGAGTTTACATGAGACGGGGAAAACTGGGAGGGGGGAGCCTTGGAGAGCTCTTTGATTCCTTAAGCTCTGTGAATGTGAAGCTTGAATAAAAACAGAAACAAGTGCTACAAAGAGGTCACTAAAGGTGGAAGGAAGGGGATGGGGGCAGGACAGAGGGGCTTATGGACTGGGCACAGTGGTTTAGGGACCCTGGACTACATGCCCTCCTTACATTATCTCATTTAGTTCCATTTAGCCCTGTGGTAACCTCATCAGGGACGACGAGGAAATTGAGGTTTCGAGAGGTGAAGTAACTTTGTCCGAGGAGCCAGTAAGGGGTGGGGCTGGGCTTCAGTGCCGGGCCTGCCTGATTCCAGAACCCCTTCTCTCCACTGCTGCTCCCTTCACCCTCACCCGGGGCATCTGGGTGGCTTTTCCGGGATCACACGGTATTTGGGGCAGAGACTAAGTACAGGGACTTGCCGACTGTCTCTGGTGTCCTAGCCATGACCCCAACATACCACATCCGCATGGCTCTGTCAGAGCTGGGTGAAGGGGAGGCCAAGGGTCCGGTTCCCCGTGGTGTCTTGGAGCGGTGGGGCGGGGAGGGTCCAGATGGTCCCTGGCAGCCATTCTGGAGGGAAAGCAGATTCACAGCCACACGTGCTCCACTCTGACCTGGCCCAGTGGATAAACTACCTGCCTTTCCTCATGCAGCCTGGACCCCTGACTTCTTCTGATACCCCCAAACTGGCAGATGATCCTTAGCCCCTTCCCCACCCACCGTGCCTCCTCCTCTGCCCCTGGGTGCTGTTTCTGGTTCAAGGCGTCCTTTCAGGAAGCTGGATCTGGTACCCATATTGTCAGGGACCATTTTCTTATAAGCCGAAACCCAGCAACAGGCTCTGTTCATGGGAGGGTGGACCGGGTGGTGACTCAGCACGTTCTGATCTGGCCTCCCTGGGCGCAGCATGCCTAAGAGACAGTGGCTGGGTAAATAGGTGCTGCTTTGGGGTCAGAAAACTTTACTGTTATCTCCAGACTCAGCATAACTCAAAGGGAGGGTTGACCTTTTCCCTTAGTCCCTCAGGACTGCGGTGTGTATTTCTACCTCTGCTGGAGACACTTCTGGCCTCAGACAGGCACCTTAGCGCCATTAGCCAAAGGACTGTGAAGTCTTGGACTCAAGGCCAAGAGTAACCAGGACTGACATGTGGGCACATTTAGGTGCCGTATGGACCTTGGAAATGTGAGGGGAAATGGAAATAGTTACTCAAAGCATGTTTCTTGACTACCTACTACGTAGGTACTGGGAATAAAGTAGAGGAGAAGAAAGCTTTTGGCCCTGACTTTGGGAGTTTATATCTGGTGCACACAACTTTCTGCAGCCAAGAGGGAGGGTGCTCGGGGCAGTGACCTTGGATAGGAGGTTCCTGTGACCTCTTTTGTGTCCTAGCCTGGGGAGGCCCGAGCCACTAGGGCTCCAGCTCTCAGGAACCAGAGGCCTGGCCTTCAGCATCAGGTAGGGTGTGAGTTGCTGACCTTTGAGCCAGGACCCAGTGATTGCTGGGTATCATAGGGGCTTTCACCATGACTATGTGAGAAGCTTCTAGAAAGGAGAACCCAGAAGAAAAGCCTCTGCGGGAACACTTGCCCACCTTCTGGGGGAGTAGAAAAAGCCCCACAGACCCCATCCTCCACCCGTCAGGGGATTAAGGCCAGACTGGACCTGGAAGGTTTCCTCAGACTTCTGCACGTGGTGCTGGAAGGCCCCTACCCGCCACGCGGCAAGGTGGGGCTGGTGACGGTTCAGCTTCCAGCTCTAATGCTCTGTTTCTGAGGGGACTGAGCAGTCTGGTTTGGCTGACTTTTGAGCGAGGTGGACAGTCTCAGCTCACCCTTGGTGGTAGGTAAGAGTGATTTAGTGACGTCCCAGACGGCAGATGGATGAGGTCCCAGAGGGAGGGAGCGATTACTTTTATCTTTAACCAAACAGAAATCCCTTCCCAAATTACAGGTTTGGCTTGGGAGGCAAGAATGCACCATTGTGGTAAATGACAAGATTTATGAGGGAGGCTTCTGAATTCACCGTCTCAAGGGAAACTCTTAGAACCTTGCAAAGAGGACTTTATAGGTAATATAATTATGGTGGCTGTTGATGTGGTTGAGTGGTAAATATGTGAGACAGGTGGACTGGCGGGAAGGACGGAGGGATGGGCCCGATAATTTAAGGAAGACATAAAAGGACATTTAACACCATGGTGTGTGTGTGTGTGTGTGTGTGTTAAACCAGGCTACATCTTGCTATAACAAGGACATTGCCCCAGCCTGCAAGCTGGATTATCTCAAGAGCCCCCAGCTGGTCTCCCAGCCTCCCCACTATACCCACCATCCTTTCTGCCCAGAGGTATTGGCCTAAAAGCCCATTCTCACCTCAATACTCTATTATTCAAGAGCAGAGAATAATTCCCTTTCGCCCAGATTTCTAAGCTCCCTGCTTGTATCCCCAGCCCTCTTTAGGGCCACAGCCTCCCAGCCACCTGTGTTGTTCACTGCTTCCTCCCTCCCCAGACCCACACTCACTCTCTAGCCTTCTGCTCTTGATGTTGTTGCCCCACCTGGAATTCTCTCACCCTCTTGTCTATGTCCTCCCTGTCTGTCACGGCTCGGCTGAATCCTCATCTCCTCCATGAAGCCCCTTTAACTACGGGGGGCCCTCCTGACCTCTCCCCAGTATATTTATAGACTAGGAATGCAGGCTCATTCCTGCGTCCTGTATGAGAGCCTTTCTTCCCCATTAGACTTTGTCTCAGGCTCCGTTCCCCGGGAAGCAGGCTCTGAGATAGAGATTTGCATGCAAGAAACTTTTGGGGAATGTTCTCAGGGCCAGCATCACGGGTGAGTGATGGATGCAGGGGTGGGCGGAGGGAGAAGCTGGACTGCAGTGCAGTTGCAACAAAGGTCTCAGCCAACTCCAGGAATTCTGGAACTGGGATGACCCTCAAAATTGGAGGAGGGCTGGGCCTTTATACCCCACAGCAAACAGTCATCACATGCAGCTGCCCCTAGGAAGAGGGTGTGGCCTCGGGGGAGTGGGGTTCTCTTCAGCCAGGGCAAGTACTAGAGAGGGACTCACCTGAGAGCGGGTGATTGGCAACACTGCCAGCAGCTAGGGGAATGAGACTACCGGGGTGCCCGCTACAGACTGAGAGCTACTGAGAGCGGGAGCCAGGTCTCACAGGCTTTGTCATCACTTCCTGCTTGCCTTCCCCTCCTCTAGCACCTGAATTTTGCTTGAGTTTAGACTTTGGGATCAGACAGACATGGTTTAAAATCCCTGCTCTGCCACAGGGATTAACTAAGGAACCATAAAAAGTTACTGAATCTCTTTAAGCCTTAGTTTCGTCATCTGTGAAATGGGCATAATAATAGTCCCTGCCTTATAGAGTTGCTGTGAAGACTAAGTGAATTGATGTATTTAAAGCATTTAATAGTTTGTGGCATATACTAAACTCGCAATAAATGTTAGCTATTGTTGTTATTAATGTTATTATTAGTAGATGCTTAAAGATGACCTGATAAGTGACTGATTTAAAGGGGCAGAAACTGACATACACTAAGGAAAAATAAACAAACCAGATATCAGTGTTGAGTTGTTACCATTCTAAGGGGGAAAATTGTTTAATCAGGAAACATTTCAGACATACAGAAGGGTATAAAGACTGATGTACTGAAATCCACACTGGCTTTTAAAAGCCAACTTGATTTTTAAAACTGCCGATACAGTTGAAGCCTTCTGTGTACCCCTTCCCAATAGCATTCTTTCTCTCCAGTGTGCACCTGCTCCCGGGAAGAATACTGAAAGGCAATTTTGTCATTCCCAGGAATGTCTTTGTGTTGTTGCTACATATGTATAAATCGCTAGGTAATATGTAATTTTTTGCATGTTTTAAAACTTTATATAATTGGCATCCTAGTATATCATCCTTCTTGCTTTTTTCACTCAACACAGTGTTTCTGAGATTAGTCCATGTTTTTGTGTGCAACTCTGGTTCATTTATTTTCCCTTTGTGTAAGGCTGAAATTTCTGCTCCCAAAGTGTAAGAAGTAGAGGGAGAGAGGTTCTTCCTGATTGAATTGCTTGGTCCCAACTTATTTCCAGCCATGCTCATCTTTTGGATAGGCAGTGTATCTAAGTGGCTAAAACCTCTGGAGCCAGACTCTGTGGGTTTGAATCCCAGGTCTGCCACTTGCTAGCTGGGCAAACTTGGATAAATACTTAACCCCTCTGTGAAAGCTGGAAAGCTGACATTAGGAAATCTGACTGTGATTGTTCTGCTCTGTATTCTACTGGTGGGTCCTAGCAAAGCTGTGAGGAGAGGGCTCCCAGTTTCAAGTCCATCACTGCCTCGGAGCTGCCCAGCTCCTTCAAGGCCATCCTTATTATTGCTCCCATCTCACAGAGAGGAAATGGGCTCCTGGATGCTAATAATAGGTGTCGTCGCTGAGACTTAAAGCCGGGACTGCTTATCACAAATCCCGTGGCCTTTTCCCCATCTAGTTCCCCTTCCCAGCCTCTACCTGTCATTTTTAGCTTGTTGTTTTCTTGCTTGAGGGCAATGGTGGGAATGCGGAGGCTCAGAAAGGTAGAGAAGCAGATTTCAGAGCTACTCACCTAGTCAAAGGTATGGCCTGCTGCTGACCTCGCAGCCTCAGGAAACAGATCACAAAAGCCATTTTGGGAAGCTGTTTTGGATTTTCTTCTGTTTTCCTTGAGGACTTTAGTTGAATGGTTAAAACATATTCTCCTAATGCCCTGAAAAGCTGGAAGGCAAGGAGGAGGGCTGTTACAGGAATTTGTGGGTACGTGACGAGAGCAGGGGTGGATGGTGGTCAGCCAGTGCGACTTCCATTCATTCAGATAGACAAGTTTCGGCTCGCCTCACCTTGAAATGTAGTTTTCATAGAGGAAAATATGTCAAGGTAGACAGATCCTCTCCCTGATGGATGTCATATGACTATTCTTGCAGGCAGTCATTTTCATAATGGCAGGGCTCACCGCCATAATCAGTTTCTGTTTCCATTATAAATCCAATTTTGGAGGGTGATGGTGTATGCCATCTCATCTTCCTCAGGGCTTAAACTTTATTTTTTATCTTAAAAAAAAAAAGGAAGCAGTTTGTGTGTATGTTTTAAGAAACTAAAAGCCTGGGCTTTGGGGTGGCTTAGCAATAGGAATTTAGACAGGAACAAGGGTAGCAAGTAGATGTCAACTTCCACGTCAACTCTGGTCAATTAGTAGCAGACACCTCGAGTGTTGTGTTGAGAAGGATTCTGAGACCATGTCCAGCATTGGTGGAAAAGAGCCAAGATCCATTAGTGATGTCTGTAACGAGTCTCTGGGTGTGGGAGGAGGAGTGAGAGCAGAACCCTGCAAATTTTCATCTATAAACTAGAGGAAGCCTGGTAAGTTTTCTCTTAGCAGGAACCCTTATGTCTTTATAGCATCTGGTAGTTTTAAAAGCATTTTCATGTGCTTTGTTATCATTTAACCATATATCAACCATGTGAACTCAGTAGGGCTAATATATCTTCCTATTAATTTATCCATTAAAATTATTGAATAATTACTGTACTCAGCTGGGGTAGATAATCTGTAAGGATGACACCATCAGTTTCTTCCTTTCCTGCTCACACGTGCTGCCCCTCTCATCAAGCATTGACGTCTAAGTCCCTTCCCCTTGAATCTGGGTTGTTCCTGGTGAATTGCTTGGTCAGCAGAATGCAGCTGAAGTGATGTTCAGAAGTTCTGATGTCAGATCTTAAGAAGATCTTCAGTTTCAGCCTAGGTCGTCTTGAAACACTGGCTCTGGGAGCTCTGATCCCCCACGTAAGAAATCTGACTACCTTTCCAGAAAGACCATGTGGAGAGGCCCTGAGGCGACATGGAGAGGATGAGGGTCCAGCTGAGCCCAGCCTTCCAGCGGCCCAGCGAGGCACCAGCCACGTGAACGACGAAGCCATCTCGGACCCTCCAGACCAGCCAACTACCAGCTCAATCCCACTGAGTCACCCCAGTTGAGGCTGTGCGGAACGGCAGAACCCCCAAGCTGAGTCCTGCCTCAATGTCTGACTCACAAGCTCAGGAGGTGCAATGCTTGTTATTTTGAATAGTGACTAAGTCTGTGGGCAGTGTGTAATGCAACAATAGATAACTGGAACATTGGCCTGGGCTTCCAGAGATGGTTAAGACAGTTTCAATCCATCGAGGAGCTCCCAATCTTTCCGGAGAAATGAATGCAGGAACAAACAAATCGCAATTCAGTGAAACCATTCACTTACAAGATAGAGTGGTAACCCAGAGGGCAGGTGGGCCATTCTCTCTGAAGAGGACAGGGAGGCTTCCTGAAGGAAGTGATATCCGTGTGTGGCTCTGGTCGTGTATTCCTCTAGGGATGCATGCCCCACAAGAAGTCATTGTTTTTCTAGGAATACCCCAATACAGAGAGAAAGGTCCTCAATGGCCAAATATCTATTAGGTGACTCTGTTTACTTAGCCATAGCTGATAGACAAGGGGTGGACAATTATTCAAGCTGGGCCAATCAAGTTCTCTCTCCCAGTAAGAAAGAATTTTGGAATAGAGACCCCCAGGGGTTGGACATGGTGATGGCAGCCCTCTAAAGCAGGGTTTCTCAACCTCAGCACCATTGACATTTTGGGTTGATTAAGTATTTGTTGGGGGCAGGGCTGTCCTGTGAATTGTAGGATGTTTAGCAACATCCCTGGCCACTACCCACTAGACACATGCAGCACCCACTTGCCCCAAGTTGTGACAATCAAAAATGTCTCCAGACATTGCCAAATGTACCCCTGGGGGGCAAATTGAGAATCATCTTCTAGAATGACAGTCCCCAAACTTATGAGCTTCCCTATCCCTGCTCTTACTGAGACATGGTAAACTCTTCTTTTGAACTCGTGAGGCTTCTCAGGTCAGTTTCCATATCTCATCTAGGGTCAGTTTCCATGTCTTGCAAATAAAAAGGATCCTGGTCAAGACAGTATTGAAGGATGGAATGAAGTTTGTCACACAGAGAAGCCTTGGGAAGGCCTTTGGGGGCAGCAGGAACTGTTTGCATGGAGGCATGAGGCAGTGCTGTAGAAGCCATTGGCTATGGCTAAAGCTGCATATGGAAGGTGGGTGGTGGGCTGGAGAGAGCACCAGTACCAGACCGTCCTTTACAGGCCACCCTCAATTCACAGACCAGGAGACTGACCAAAGACCTCCATAACGTATCTCATGTCAGCACTTCCCACTGAACCAGGGGCCTCCCACTGTCTTCCATTGTCCCAGGCTGGAAAGAAGGTTCTTTAATGCCTCTTAAAGGCTAGAGCTTGGGGCATTAGAGGATTACATTTTGCTGAGAATAATTCTCCTTGTTGAAGAATCAGTTGCTCCTAGATTTTAACCCTGACTGTGTTTCACAGACAAAGTTAATTGAGAAACTGAAGACAGCTTTTGAATTATGCTGGATCCAAAATCTCTTCACATTGTGAAGCAGAAGTGGAGACCTTTAGGCTTGAGTCAGTCAAATAAGTGTCCCATTGTCCGCTTGGCTATGTGTGCTTGTGTTTGGGTGTGTGAATGAGGCTCCTTTAGGGCACAGAAAACAGAGACAAACTCAGATTATTTCAGGTCATGGGACTATTGTGGGGTTCTCCCCACATTTCTAGCAGCCACCCTTCAGGAGGGGGCAGCTTCCTGCTCAGGGGCTCCTCTCCCTCGGAGACTCAGCTCCTTGTTGATTCTGCTTCCACTACTCTTGCTCCTACTAGTAACAGACTTTCGGCAGATCTTGCATTTGAGTTCTCCCAGGGAGAATCTTGTTGCTTTGGGCTCTGCTTTTGCCCCGGGCCAGCTAGAAACCACTGCCTTTGGGGGGAGGTGTCCATCCCTGGGTGAGTCAGGTCCAAGGAATGGTGGACCCTTTGTGCAAAGAAGGTTTCAGAAGAGGCTTGTGAGAGCAGCAGAACCTCTGAGCTACCCCAGAAGGGAAGTGTCCCTGCAAGATGCAATTATGAAAGCTGGAGTTAGGACTGAGCTGCCCTGGCTACTGATCTCCTCTCCCAAATTACCGTCGCTCCTCCCGCAGAGTTCTTGGTGTAGTAATTTCCTAGAGCTGTCGTAACAAAGTACCACAAACTGGATGGCTTCAAACAACAGAAATTTGTTCTCTCACAGTTCTGGAGGTCCAAAATCCATGAGCGAGGCCGTGGTCTCTCTGAAGGCTCTCAGAGAAGAACCTTCCTTGCCTGTTCCTGGTTTGTGGTGGTTATCAGCAAGCCTTGGCCAACCTTGGATTGTGACAGCAGAACTTCAGTCTCTGCCCCTTCTTCACAGGGCCTCTTCCCTCCATGTGTCTCTGTCTCTTCTCTTCTCATAGGACAGTGGTCATATTGGATTAAGAGCCACTCTGCTCTACTATGACCTCATCTTGACTACATCTGCAATGATCCTATTTCTAAATACAGTCATACTCTGAACAACTGGGGGTGAGGATGCAACATATATATATGTATATTTTTAGAGGGGGGCACAATTCAACTGCTAACACTCAATTTCCAAATATTTGGCCAGAACAATAGTCCTGGAGGAGGTACACCCAAGGGGAAGCCACTTTGGAGGAATTATTCTAGGAATAAATTCCCTTGGGAAACTCTGCGGGCAGCTTCAACCATAAGAAAACTACTCATTAGGAGCTTGGGGAGCTGTTAATTGCCCTGTCCAGCCAAGATACAGTGCTGCCACACCAGCCTGCGGAAAAATAATGAAGTCACTGGAAGTTCCAGCTCCCTCCCTGTCTGCCCAGGGTCTCTCCTGCTTCCTGTCTCCCCCTCTCACTCCATGCACTGCATGCTCCCCATATGTTCAAACAGAACCCCCCCCCCACCAGGGCCTATCTCTGGGGCAATCATATTCTCGGAAATAACCTATGGGATATAGAACCTGGCAAAGGGTTAGTTTTCTGAATTGTAAATGTGTTGATCTGAAAGTAATGTTTACAAAGGTCTAAAAATTAAATCACACAGAACTACTATGCATTCCTTTGGAGAAAAATATAAAAGCCCAAGAAATTCAGCCAGTCTTGGAAAAGCTGTAACTGTCCATTACCTATGTGCAATGCCCATCTCTTCATCCTAGTCCTATGCTGGAGCAAGCCAGGTTCAGGCTGGAGGACAGGGCAGCGGGACAGAAGTATCACTGGAAGGGCTGCTGGGAGGACTGTGTTCTAGTCCCAACTCCAACACCAACTAGCCTGCTGGAGCTTCTGAAACAAGAGTATTGGACTAGTAGATCTCAAAAGTCTGTTCCAGCAGGAACATGCCCAGGTAAATTTTCTGAGTGCAGTGGATCTTTTAAGGAGGTCTAGCAGGTGACCTTACTTCCTAATGACAGAAACCCACCTCAAGTTGAACAAAGAGGGAATTTGTTGGCTCACATACCTGGAGTAGCTCAAAGAACTGAAGGAAGTGCTTTAGGGACCAGAGCGGCTTTGACGGGTTCTGGGATTAACGTCAAAGTGCATTGCGGTCAGGATGCTCCCTCTATTTCTCAGTTCTGCTCATCTCTGCTTGGCTTTATTCTCCACAACTGCAAACTAGGTTTCTCCACATATCACAGGAGATGGCACCTGGCAGCTCCCTATACTTTCTTACTCTGTAACTCAAAAGGCAAAGCCCCTTCTCCTCCTACTCCAAATAAAACCTAGTCAGAGGAAGGCGTCCACGTATCCTGTGTTGGGTCGTGTGCTCACCCGTGGAACCATCATGGGGCCAAGGGAGTTGTGTGATGGAATGAGTTGGCCCAGGCCTGTTCTCAACCCTTGTAGATGGGGCGGGGGCAGTGGTGGCCCTGCTGCACACCTGTGATCGGAGTGGAGGAGGAGCAGTCCCTGGAAGGCATATGTGTGTGTGTGTGTGTGTGTGTGCTGTGCTAGACAGTAAAAAATGGCTGCTGTCTCCTACCAGAGCTCACTCTCTCCATAGCTTCCATGACCACACTGGCTTCCACAGTCTTCATTTGCCTACTGCCCCTCAGGCTGAGCATCCCTGGTGTCTCAGTCCTTGTCAATGGCACCAATACCCACCAAGTCTCCCAAACTGCTCCTGAGTCCTTGCCTTCATGGTGGCTGCCCTTGACTCTCATCTGGATAGTTGCCTCGTCCCACTGATCTTCACACTCCAACACCTTTCCCAGACATGTTCTCATCCCACTGACCCTGCTCCCGGGCGACCCCCAGTGGCTCTGGCCTAAGCTGCCCTCCCCCTCCCAATCTCTTGACAGGTCTCCCTGCCCCTAAGGCAGTTTCACCTGCCAGCTGTGGACCCCTCACTCTGTCAGAAACATGCTGAGCATCACTTTTTAAAATCCTAACAACAATTCCACGGGTCAGAAAACGCTATCACCGTGTTACTTGTTGGGAAAGTGAGCCTCAGAATGTTAAGGAGGATTTCAGGTTTCCCAATTCCCAGTCAAGTGCCTGCTCTGGTTTCCCTCCACTGCCTTAATATAGTTCCTGAATGAATTTATGAAAGGTTGCATTAGGTCAATTTCTTCCTTTGGGATTACATTGTGTTCTGAAGCCTTCGCAGTTCACAAAAAGTCCTCAAGCAGCCCTGGGCCCTGCCCAGCCTCACAAATGGAAGTGTGGCTAAGCTCACCCTGCTATCTGGGCCAGTCTGTGAGCCTGTAGGCTCCCTTTCCCACTCAGTAACTCGGAAGTGGGGTGGAGAAGAAAGCCAACTAGATTCAAGCAGAAGAATCCATTCAAAACACTTACACCTGGGGCTGCAACTGATAATAAGAAAACTCCATGACAATCCCCTTTAATCATAGCTCTAAATCAGAGGCCATAGGGGTGGGGTTTGGGGTGGGACCTGCATTGTCCAGGCCACCACCTGGGGGGGGGGGTTTCAGTGTGGTCCTTCCTGGGCCCCTTCACCTGACATCCCTGCCACTGGCTCTTTGCTTGTCTACTCGGTTACATGTTTGTTTTCAGTTTCTCCCCACCCTACCCCACAAACAAGCTCCTAGCACTGGCCTTGCCTAACTTCTCCACTGCATCCTTTTCTTCTGGACCAGTGCCAGGCACGTGAATAGCTCAAGATATTTGTTGAGTGGATGGATGGATGGATGGGTGGGTGGATGAATGGAATGGAGGAACTAGGAAAAGACTTGCCAGTTAAAGTCCCACGATGAAGTATTTTGAATTGGTATTACATCTGGTTATTCCCCTCAAGTGGAAGTTTATTTTCTACTGAGTTGACTGTGCCCAAGGAGGGCAAATCCCCAAGCACAGGGTCTCTAAACAGTTATTGAAGGCTCTATGATAAAAACCTTCCCCGCTGC
Organism: Tolypeutes matacus; assembly: GCA_026826555.1. Lineage (NCBI taxonomy): Eukaryota > Metazoa > Chordata > Mammalia > Cingulata > Chlamyphoridae > Tolypeutes > Tolypeutes matacus. Next base: position 1,124,419 of record JAKSZT010054544.1, read on the forward strand.
CCTTCCCACGGTTAAACTTCCCGCTACAGAACACTGGTTGGCTCTCTAAATGACCTTCAGTGAGGTGGTGTTTATAACGCCAACTTAGCAGCCATCGATCGCCAATTGATTGGGTTAGCCTTTTGCAAAGGAGAACCAGAAGAACGGGGGCAAATAACATCGTGTGTCGAGGATTTCACATCATCCATTCAACCCCTTCCTCTACACAGCTCGTGTGTGTGTGTGTGTGTGTGTGCGTGCACACACACAAGCTTTAAAAAAAAATAAGCAAACAATTAATGAATTGTTGTAGAGAGAAGAGGAAACCCTTCCATTTTTCTCTCAGCAGGAGGGCAAGTTGGCTGCCAAGGGCCCTGAAAGGCCACTCCCAGCCCTTATTAGTTTTAACCGGAGGGGGCCTGTCCAATTCCCCCTAAAGCAGGCAGCTGACCAGGGCTCCATGGGCAATGGGTTGGAGCTCAATCAGCAACTGTAAACTCTTTGGATCTGCTTTTTTTGTGTGTGGCCATTCCAAGACTTGTCAGGACCCCTGGAAACTTGGGTTCCCCTCTTGGCTCTGCCTGGCTGAGCTTGCTGGGCAAGTGACCTCACTTTGGGGGCCTTAGATCACTCATCTGTAAAATGAGGAGGTTGGACGAGAGCAGTGGTTTCCAAACCTTTTACTTTTTGCCCTGGAATCACTTCTTTAAACACAAACTAACCTTGCCACGTTTCCCCCTACAATATGTTAAATTAAAGTTGGGATAAAAGATGAGGTATGGTAGTGGTTCTTAACCTTTTTTGTTCCACGGACCCCTTTGCCTGTCAGGTGAAAACCACGGACCCCTTACTAAGTCCTCACTATACTGTGTATCACTTAATAAATATATCACATCTGCGCCAGCACATCCCCACAAGAATGTTTTTGTTTTTGTTGTTTTTTTGAATTTCAATTCAAGCTCATGGACCCCTTGTTAAGAACCCCTGGCATAGGGAAAGGCAGAGTGGCCTCACACACCCCACCCCCACTCTCCAAGTCTAAGAGGGGGTTCCATGAAACCCCTTGTTTTGAAAGCCATGTTAGGCCTCCATCTAGCTCTCTTTGGGAAACATGCTTCTTATCAGAAGGAGCCTAATGCTTGTAGTGGCTAGGAATTGTGTATGGTTGTTAGTATTAGGGACCCAACAAACAGGGCTATAAATAGATTACAAGGACTCTTTATTTATTTGGTAACCAGAGGTACAAAGGCAGGTGGTCCAGGCTAGTATGGCAGCTCCACAGCATCATCTGGGAGAAAAAACCCAGACTCCTTTTATATTTCCATTCCATTATACTGAGCACATGGCTGCCATCCTCAAATTTGGCTCATGGTCAAAAGATGGCTACTGAAGCTCCAGACATCACATTCACATTCTAAACAAGAGAGAGGAGGAAGGGAAGAAGGACAGACAGTCACATACCAATTTAGTCAGCTCCCTTTAAAAACTTTCCTGGGAGTGCTACCCATGACACCGGCTGATATCTCATCAGCAAGAACTGGTTACAATTGAAGTCAGAAAATCTTCTCAACATTATTACTTTTTAATTGGAACACATTGGTGCCCAAAATAAAACAGGGTTCTGTTGATAACGATGAAGGAAAGAATGGGTACTGGACTGACTATAGGAAAAGCCACAATAACTAACATCTTCTGAGCACCTTTACTGAGTACCAGACACTGTGCTGAGAACTTTACATGTATTATCTCACTTAATTCTCATAACTGCCCTGTGAGGTAAACACTCACCACTCCCATCATACAGCTGAGGGCACTGAGACTCAGAGAAGTTAAGTAACTTGGCCAAGATCCCACAGCAAATAAGTGAGAAAGCCAGGAATGGAACCCAGGCACTCGGACGGCAGAACCCAAAGCCTTACCCACCAGATTACAGTGCTCTGAAGTCAATGGCATCCAGAGCCTTTCAATGCTCTTTCAGCCTCTTTAAAGGGGGACACAAAGCACTGCACACCGAGAGTGGCAGTGCCCTGCCTTTTTCTGCTCCCTGGCAGCTTCCTTATCATCTTTCTCCTGGCAATGAAAGCTGAGGTGACAGACTGAACTGAGTAGGATGCATTTACTGAAAAGTAAATATGTTGGATACAGTTTGGAGGGAGTTCAGAGGAATTATTTTCAGGTTCTTGGCTTATAGAAATGATTTATGCAGCAAGATTAAAAGGGCTAAATATATATGGGCTGGCACAGTATGAAGAGAGTAAGAAAGGGAAGGAGGAAGGCAGCAATAAATAAATAAATAAATAAATAAATAAACCACGCCAAAAGCCAGGAGGGTTCCAGAAATCCAGGGAAGGCCTGCAACAACGGGAAGCGCGAGGGTTATGACCCAGATCCGCTGAAAAAGGGAAAACAGCAAAGCCGTTAACTATCAATCAAAATGCTCCGTCATCAGCTCTCTGATGGGAGGTGGGGGCCTTGACACCTGCCTTCAAGGCTCTTAGGAGCCAAGGGCAAGATCAGAAGTGGGGCCAGTGGGGGATACTGGTGTCGGTAGAGCTCAGTCAGAAGCCTGGTCTCCTAATAACGAGGCAATGCCATGAAGATGAGCTTTATATTTACAAAGCCCTGTGGCAACATTTTTTTCTCTCGTAATCATCCCAACAATATTACCCCCGTTTTGCAGATGAGAAACCTAAGGCAGAGCTGTTCATGTGACTTTGGGCTTCGGGGTCTTCATCCATAACTGGTCAGTGGCAGATCCAGGACTGAGGATGGCAGGGGGTGCGGTGCATCATCACTTGCTCGGTACAGCAGCCGATGCATAATTCGTGCACAGTAAATGCTATCTCTCCGCATCTAAAGTAGCTTGTAACCAAATCCGTGGACATAGTCCCCCGTCAATCAAGATTTCTGTTAAAGGAATTTTAGCTTTGATTTTCGCTTGTTCATCAGGAGAAAAACTCACCAAAGAAAAATTGGTAATATGTTCCTGTAAGACCAAGGAGTGATGTAAACTAAATTCTCATAAACCAAGTTGGAAACAGGCAGCTGCTAAACTGGGATTTTATTTTATAGTTCAATTCTTTTTTGGCATGAGGGGGCTTTTCTGGGGTGTTTGGTAATTTTCTTATATCTTGATCCACTTGTGAACGTTTGTTGTTTTATTTGCATACTTTTTATTGAAGTATAATAAATATAGGGAGAAGTTCTTTTTTGCAAAAGTAGAATCTTTCAACAATTTAAGGTCCTATGACTGAATTCTAGTTAAGACTGTGGTGTGTCAGAGACCACTATGTGTCTCCCGATTTCACTCTCACTTTCTGCATTAGAAGGAGACTCATGGCTTTTCACTGTGCATGGAACTGGCTGGAATAAGAGACCTCTTCCAGCTCCTTGTGCAGCTGGGTGTGGACTCGTGACTAAGTTCTGGCCAGTCAGAGGTAAGGGAAGTGTTGTGACATGCCCTTTCCCCCTTCCCTCCTCCTTGCTGGCTGCACAGTAGATGAGTGGCTGGAGCTTGACAGCCATCATAGTCCCCGAGGTGGCAGTGGTGTTGAAGATGGCTGATCCTTGAGGCCCATGGAGCTCCCGCAGCAGCCCTGAGCTACTCCTCCAGCTCTGTTTTCACAAGAGTGAATAAGCTTTTTTCTCGCTTAAGCAACTGTTATTTGTAGCCAAACTCAACACCAAAGTCTGGTTATTCTAGAGAGGGGGCCAAAGGAGTCTGATCAGCTTTTGTAAACGCTTTGTTTCTTAAGCTGGATGGTGGGCATACATGTGTTGATTGCATTATACTTTATACTTTTTTGTGCAACTTAATATCACATATTAAATCTTTCAAAAAGACACTGGCAGAAATTGTGTCAAAGCAAGATCATGAGACATATAGAAGAGAATCACATGGTGGCAACTCTTGGCTTCACCTAGGCTCTGCCTCCCAAGTTAGCTTTGCTTTTAGGATCTGAGACAGCCTCTGAAAACCTCGAGGGCAGAGTAAAGAAGATCTGAGGGCTCAAGAGGGGGTTCAGCCTGTGGGCACCTAACCTGATGTTTGGAAGCAAGAAGGGAAGGGGAAGAACTCAAGGGCTGGGCTTACTCCTCCCACCCCCCAAAACCCTGACCACCCACCCTATCTTCTTGTTTCCCCACCAGTCCTCACCTTCATTTTAAGGGGAAAAAATTATTTCGACGAGCACATTGTCATTGCAGCAAATTCAGTCAGATGTGATTAAAGTAAAACAAGGGAGGACCTGTCTCCTGGGTCCTGCCCCTCAGAGCTGACATGGTTAACAGCATGGCAAACATAGGGCAGCTGGCAAAGCCAAACTAAGGGCTGGAATCTCAGGGAGACCCGGCAGACATCTCTGCTTGGGTACTGCCCGCAGACACAACACACTGCACTGGCTGGGGAAAGGGCCTCTGCTGTTGAGGGGTTACGCCTAGGAATAACTTGAACTTGTAACTCTGGCTCACCCCTGGGAATAGGACATTCCAGAAGAGGCAGATTTACCTCTTGCCTTGACTGGTCTTTCTTCTATCAGTCACAACTCACCAGGAAGAGCCCCAGAGCCCCAGGGCCACTTCTCTGCACCTTTGTGAGTCTCTTTCAAAAACTGGGAGCCTGCTGCTCCAAGTACTCTGGAGCTCCAGGGTGACAGGTAAGCTAGAAACACACGGAGAAACAGGCGTCTTTGGGGGATGTCTCAAGCCTGATGCATCACACGTTAGGAAACTGGCACCCTGCACCTCTGAGCTGTTGTCAAGGTTGCAGTCCCAGGAGCAGCTTGTGTTGACATATGTGTTGCGCTGTGCACAAGTAACTGTGCAACAGGCACGTCGTGGCTTATCTCTGCTTTTTCAGAGAATATCAAAACCACGTTCTAACTCCTGTAGGAGCCGTGGAGACCACAATGCTTGAAACAGAATTTGAGACAGAGCCTGACAAAGCCTTTTTCTTTTTTTTTAACAAATCAAGTTTATTGATACATATTAATAAAGCATAAAGTCATACAAACAGTACAATCATTGGTATTTGGTAGAATCACATAGTTGTGCATTCATCACTTCAATCATTATTCGAGCATTTTCATTATTTCAATAATAATAATAATAAACAAAAAAAAACCCTCATCACCTCTCAGCCTTTCTATGCTTCCCCTGCCATACAAGCTGCTATTCTGTTTCTGTCTCTTTAGTTTATTTGCATTTATATTTGGTAAAAAACAGTCTTATGTATGGCATATTACCCATATTAGTATTTCATACAAGGTTTCACTATGTTATACATGTTACATTTTTAGCTTTCCTTTTAGTAATATATATGTCCTTAGACTTTCCCTTTAAATGACTGTTATACCCATGTAATTGTTCTGCTAGTTACAAACACTGTGTTGTGCTTTCACCGTTTCTATTCATTTCCAAAGATTTACAGACAACCTTTTTACTGATTCTGCACAGATTAACCCTCAGCTTTCCATTTTCTACCCTCATTCTATTTTCTGGTGACCTCTATTCTAATTATTAACTCCATGAGTTTACACAATATATTTAGTTCATAATAGTGCAAACATACAGTGTTTGTCCTCTTGTGTCTGGCTTGCTTCACTCAACATAATGTCCTCCAGGTTCATCCAAATTGTCATATGCTTCATGACTTCATTTCTTCTTATAGCTGCATAATATTCCATCATGTGTATACACAACAATTTGTTTATCCATTCCTTGGTTAATGGATACCTGGGTTGTTTCCATCTTTTGGCAATCGTGAATTGCCAAAACCTATGAACATAGGTTTGCTGATGTCTGTTTGTGTCACTGCTCTCAGTTCTTCTGGGTATATATCTAGTAGTGGTATTGCCAGGTTACATGGCAAGTCTATATTCAACTTCCTTAGGAACTGCTAAACAGTTCTCTACAGTGGCTGTACCATTCTACATTCTCACCAGCAGTAAATAAGCATTCCTATCTCTCCATATTGCTAGTGATGTTGAACATTTTTCCATGTGTTTTTTTTTTTTTTTTTTTTGCTATTTGTATTTTTTCTTTGTACAAGTATCTATTCAAGTCTTTTGCCCATTTAAAAATCAGGTAGTTTGTCTTTTTATTGTTGAGTTGTAGTATCTCTTTATATATCATGGATATTAAACCCTATCAGAGATTTGATTTCCAAATATTTTCTCCCATTTAGTCGGCTGCCTTTTCACCCTTTTGACAAAGTCCCTTGAGGTGAGAAAGCATTTAAATTTGAGGAGGTCCCATTTATCTATTTTTTCTTTTGTTGCTCGTGCTTTGGGTGTAAGGGTTAAGAAACCACCGCCTACCACAAGATCTTGAAGATGTTTCCCTACGTTTTCTTCCAGGAGTTTTATGGTTGCTGCTTTTATATTTAGGTCCTTGATCCATTTTGAGTTAATTTTTGTATAAGGTGTGAGGTAGGGGTCCTCTTTCTTTTTTTGGATATGACTATCCAGTTCTCCCAACACTGTTTGTTGAATAGACTGTTGGGCTCAATAGTCATGTAAAAAATCACTTGACTATACATGTGAGGGTCTATTTTTGAGTTCTCGATCTGGTTCCATTGGTCAATCCAGGCTTAATATCTTGAGGGTGGGGCATGGGTGCCTTCCCAGCCACTTACAGGGGTTTAGTAACTCATGTTTGCTGTTTCACTTTTTTTTTTTGTCCCTCGCCCTCCTGGGGGCTGTGCAGCACCACTCTAGTCTGCTGACCCCCAAAGCAGGTCCTTTGGACAGCTTTTGGTCCTTTCTCCATTGTTTTTGTGAGAGAGTTGAGCCCTGCCTGCCTACTCCAACACTATCTTTCTGGAACTCCAAGCCTTTTTCTTGACTTTTACAATGAGACACATAGCAAGGCCTTCAGTTTTACTACTGAATTGACACTATTGAAAAATTGGTAAATTCTAGTAAATCCAAATATATGATTCCCCAAGTCTGAATTAATACAGTGTTAACAATTTTAGGCACCAGGCATGCCATGAGATGCTCGGCATGGATTATCTCATGAAATCTACACATTAAATCCAACATTACTAGGAAATAGATAATGAGCAAACTGAGGCTTAGACAGATTAAATAACTACCAGAAGTCACACAGTTAATTACTGATGGAGTGTATATCTGAACTCAGGTTGATGGACTTAATAATTATGGTGTCCTGCCTCCCTGGAGTCTTAAGGGAGCCAGGTTCTATTTGGACTCCACAGAAGGGAGGGGTGGGCATTTGTTACTACAAGGCCAGGAGGACATTTTACAAGGGCATTGGCAGCTTCATAAAATGTCCTGCTTACCTAAAAGGCTTTCTGCTGGGAAAGAAACAACAAACCAAACCAAACCACAACAAAATGACCTAACTATTGATTTAAGCAATAACGAACATTTACTATCTCACATGATCAGTAGTCCAGAGATGAGATGTCTCCAAGGTTGGTTAACTTAGCAGTTCAATATCAAATGCATGATTTCAATGGCAAATGAAAGATCCAGGTTCTTATCATCTTTCTGCTCTACCACCTTCAGCATATTGGCCTTTGCAAGCTTGCCCCTCATGGTCACAAGATGACTGCCATAGCTGCAGCCATCAAACTCATGCAAGAATATCCAAAGGTCAGAAGACATATATTTTCTTCATGTCCCCTTTGAAGAATATAGAGCAGACTTCCTTTTGCATCTCATTGGCCATAATGCCATATGTCCATTCTTAAGCCAGTCTCTGGCAAGGAGAATGGAATTACTACTATGGTTAATTTGTTTCTTAATCCTGGCTGCACATGAGAATCACCTGGGGAATTTAAAAAGCAGACCTGTACATCTTAGAGATTCTGATTTAATTGATCTCAGCTAGGATCCCGGGTAGGTTATCTTTTAAATCTTTCCAGACAACTCTAATGTGCTGCCAGGGTTGAAAACCCCCAGTTCATACCCATAAAGATTCCTTCTTGGAACTCCTAGGGCTGGGGTTGAGCCTTCCCTGAAGAGAACTGGGGTTCTATTTAACAAGAAAAAAAGTGGAAGAGTAGGCTAGGGAACGGGATGGCTGCTGGGTGGGCCGCCACACCCCTTCATGTCTCCCTACACGTGGAGGCTGAAATTCTGGTGGCACTGCAATCCAGTTATGAAATATCTTCTTTTCCATCTCATCATGATGACTTCAATGATGCAATCACTAGCTTAGGCCAAATAAGAATAGAGAAAATGCGATGGGGAAATGACTCCTTGGCTCAATACCGTGAGTAATAAAGACACCACACTTCAGTTTTCTCAGAGTCAGTGGTCTTGGACCCCCTGGAGCACCTTAAAAATGAAGATTCCACCCCAGATTTTTGGAACTAGTATGGCTGAAGGCTGGACCTGGGGATTGGCATTTTAAGGAACCCCACAGTGATTCTTATGCGCTTTCAAGGTTAAGGACAATTAAATTAGATGCTGTAGAGACAAAGAATAAAGTGGTCAAAGTTTTTATTTCTCTAGAGGGAGGAATCTTGAATATTAGCTTTCCTGTCATTTCCTGTTGGATCCCAGTGATTTGGGAAGATGGAAAATGCTTGCCTTAAAGTTGGCTCATGACGTCAAAAAGAAATGACTCTGAAAATGAATGTGGTGATGCCCATTGAGTTGTATGGAAGTGTCCTCGGCAAGAGGCCCTGTTCTCCAGCTGGGGATGCCACCATGTACTGAGAAGGGGTTGCAGCATGGACTATCCCCCAAGGAAGCCACAGACCGTTTTCTGGGGCTCCAGGGGCAGCCTTGGTAGTGGCTCTTTGTGTGCAAGTGCTTGTAGATGTGTATGTGGAAGTGAGTCCTTTAAGGTTCTCATGAAATGCTGGAAGGAATAGCTTTAAAAAAAGTATTAACTGAAACTTACTCCTTGATAAGTGGATGCTTATTCTGGAACAAGTGAAATGAAAAAATGTGGCTAAACAAAATGACTTTCTAGGTCAGGGCTGTCCCTGCTGTGACACTCAAACCTCAAGGCCCCCAACCTCCCTTCTCTCTAGTACAGCTGCATGAGTGATGAACCGGATCATGCCATGTCCCTGAGTCCCCAGACCCCCATGGCAGAATGTCCACAAGTCCTTCTGGATCTGCCCCTTCCACCTCTCCAGCTGGCTACTTCTCTCCCTGCCCCTCAGCTTCATCACCCCAGTAATTAGGAGAGCCAGGGAGATTGTTGCTTAGATATGAGGACATCTCACTGGCCCTGGAGAGCCCTTTGAAACAAGGGCTTATATCTGCTCTGCCCCACCAAATACTTTGTGGCTTCCTGAGTGTGCTTCCTGCCTCCCTGCCATTGCTTTCACTGCTTCCTCTGAACTCTTTCTCCAATTCTTAAAATGGGGGCCTGTTATCCAGGAAGCCAGCCCTGACCCTTCACTGCCCCAGCGGCACCCCATGAAGACATCCATGGAAGAACCTTCAGCCCTTTGCTGTGTAGATATGAGGATGAATCTCTCTGACGCTGGAGAGTCCCTTGAAGAAAAGACTCATCTCTCTATGCCCAAGTCCAGTTCTCAGTAAGGGCCCACCAAGTGTTTGCTGAGTGAATGAATGACGATTGACCAAATATCTGTTTAGAGTCATATCTAAGGCATTCTAGAAGATCTCTCTACATTCCTGGGAACCAAAGCCCAGAGGAAGTGAGTTTCCTCCTAATCACCACAATCCTCTAATTCTAACAGGTTAAAAATGGTCATCTTCTGCTGGGCCCAGGGCCCTCTAAGAAGTGAGAGAAGCTTCCCATGGGACAGGAGGTAGGCCCATTGGGAAGGCTGAGTGTAGACTTCCCCTTGGAGCACCTGGAAACCAGAAGGCAGGAGAGAGGGCAAGAGGAAGGAGGAAGAACACCTGATGAAGGCTTTCCAGGAGCCATGTGCTTCAGAATGCAGCAACTTCTTATTTCATCTCCATGGAAACACTTCAAAGTAGGTATCACTCTCCCCCCATTTCACAGAGAAGACCAGCTCTGTGAGGGAAAGTGTCCAAGATTCTACAACAGGTAAGGGGGGCCTGGTGTGGGCTCGTTTATTTTTAAAGAAGTGGGAGGCTTGGCTGGGCCATGCTGGGACCTCCACCTTGGTTCTACCTCTACCTCTGGGTATCACCTCTTGGTACTGACTGAAAGGGGATGTGCCTGCCTGTGTGAGGGAGGGGTCCAGTGTGAGCAGGAGGACAGATGGGGTGTTTTTGGGACAAGACCACTTCTTGGCAGGCCAGGCCAAAGGCTGCTGGACAGATGAGCTCAGGCTGGCCTGGGGCCTGGAAACAGTCTCCCAGAGCATAGAGGAAGGGCAGCATGGGAAGGAAGGAGAGCTGTCCTGACTAATTTATAAGCTCATTGTATGTAGGTGGGTATAACAGATGCCTCCTTGAAGCTTGAGTCATGCCAGGAGCTCTGGGCAGGGGAGGTGACCTTTGAAACACTCTGTTCCCTCACTCTGATCTCTGATTGCTATTGCCTCTGCTCTGCTGGGTAGAAGAGGACCAAAGAAATTATGAGCAAAAAAAAAAGCACAAAGTAAGGTCAATTGTCAAAGCCAAGGGTTTGTGTGTTTCAGGAACTCCACATAGCCACCTCAGCTTCCTTCTTTTTCTTTTTTTTATTAAAACGGTTATATATAAATCAATGTTACAAATTACTCAGTTAACACAAGATGATAACTACAATTACAGTAAATCTGCTTTAGTCAGTGGATACACTGTCCCCTTATTTTTGTTCATTTCTCAGTCTTGAGGGATTTGGGCCGATGTCCATCTGCTTCAGGCTGAGAAGGGATGTAGATACTATGAGGCAGAAGAATGTTTTGCTTGCAGTTGAAGATACTCCTTGCTTTTGGGATGGGACTGGTCCATTATCATCATTTTGTTAGTTGTCCAGGGCAGACCCGAGGAACTAGAGAGTGGGAGTGACCACAAATCTGCTGAGTTTCAGGGCTCAACTGGCATAGGAATAATCTGGAGGCTTTAAGTCTCTGAGAAATAAACTTAACAAGTAAATTGAAAATTAAAGGCTCAAGTAAAAGAAGTAGAAAAATCATGATTGGTGGCTTATAAATGAGTATAGCTATGTTATATTGGGGAAATAGCATACATTCCCAAATAGAGCCTCCTAGGAGGGTGTTGATTTCCTTTAGCCATGTGGCTTGCCTATGGTGTCCATACATCTCTAGGGCCTCAGGAGCAATTTTGTTTGAGGCTTTGTTTACTGTGCATTTTGTGAAGTCTGGCTAAGACCTGCATAAGCGTAACCTCTGGGATGACCTCTCAACTCTCTCTGAAACCTCTTAGTCATAAAATGTCCATTTTATTGAATATTTCCTGCTTTTGATCAAAGTCTTTCTCCCAATGCATTGCTGATTAACGCTTGGTAATAATCCCTTGGTGCCAGGGAAGCTCATCCCTGGGTGTCAGGTCCCATGTCTGGGGGAAGCGGGGAGATGGTGAGTTTATTTGCAGAGTTTGGCTTAGAGAGAGGCTACACTTCAGCAACAACTCAGCCTCCTTCTTGAAGCCTTGGGACAAGTGTCAAGCAAGGAGAGCATAGGAAACTTATTAAATGCATACCCCTAGGTCCCACATTAGAAGTATTTAATCAGCATCTCACTGAGAATATTCTTGCTGTCCTGATTTAGTGATAATCATGGTAGGCTAAATATTCACTATATTAGAAACCATGTAAGTGTCCCCAGACCTAGTTTTTCTCCCTAGGTCTGGTTTTTAGAATGCTGGTGATAAACTAAGCCTGATTTGTTATATGACCATCCTGTATGGGAAAAGACAGTAACTTTGGGTATCTTTGGTCAACCTTAAGAGATATAGCAGAGGACGGATGTGGCTTGGGTGGTTGGGCATCCATCTCCCTTATGGAGGGAACTGGGTTTGATCCCCGGGACCTTCTGGTAAAAATAAAAAAAGAAAAATATAGAATGCGAGTGTGCCGCCAGGCCCCATGAGTGGGTGAGTCGCCAGGCCCCAGGTGAGCCTCCAGGCCCTGCACGCGGGTGAGCCGCCAGGCCCTGTGAGCCATGCAGCAAGATGACGATGTAACAGGAGAGTGACACAAGCAAGAGCCAAGTCGAGATGCACTGAAAAACCAGGAACTAGGTGGCGCAGGTGGTAGGATGCCTCTCTCCCACATTAGAGGTTCCGAGGATTGAATCCCAGTGAAGACAGGAGAAAAAAGATGAGAAGAGAGAGCAGGAAACAGACACAGAGAGTTGCCCAGTGAATGGACACAGAAACAGCAAAAACTGGGAGGGGGGGAGGGTAAAAATGGATAAAAGTAAATAAATAAATAAATAAATAATTTAAAAAAATGTATCAGGGAGGAAGATACAGACTATAGTTAGTAGTAATACTTTGACAATGCTCTTTCATGATTTGTTAACAAATGTTTCACAACAATGCGGGGTGTTTGTGGGGTGGTGATATGTGGGAGCCCTGCATGACATTATGCATGTTTGTTTTGTAAGTTCACGATGTTTACTGAACACTTATAGTTTATGTATAATCATGTATGAATGATATACTTCAGTAAAGTATTTTAAAAAAGAAAAAAAATCATCATTTCAGGGCCGGGCCAGGAATCTGGATTTTAACAGGCCCTGCAGGCATTTTGCTGTAGAGGCAGGGTTAAGAAGCTCTGCTGGAGGAAGCCATTCACCCCTGCTGGCCAAGGGCAGAAAGCTGATCCATCTCCTTTGGCTCCCACTTAATCTGTTGGGTTTTTTTTTTTCCTGTCACACCCTTTTTCTCCTTTCCTCTACCTGTGACAGTCTCGCAGTGGGTTTGGAGTATTTTAACCTGCAGCAGCCGTGGCCTCAGAGAGGAGAAATCACACTAACAGAACCTTCCAGATGCAGGTCCGTCCCTCACACAGGCTCTGTTTTTGTTTTGTTTTTTTAATCACCATCAGCTGGGCCTCCTCACCCCCTCACCTACAGCCTTCCCAACAGCCCTTCCCTCCCTGGGGCAGAGCACCCTGATTGGTCAGAGCCGAGGCAGGTTGCAGTAGTCCTAAGACCATCCCTTGGACCAGGAGGTAGGAGAGAAGCGAGGGAGGAAGGGGAGGCACTGTGAAGCAATGGACGGAGGGACGCAGCTACAGAGAAAGACTAGGTCACCTGCAGGGCTCCCTGGGGATTCGGAGACTCTGGTCCATCCTGCCCATCACCGCGTGTTTCCAATCGGGAGCGGCACGATTTAGGGTGCAGGGTGCTCGTGGCTGCCCCCTCGTCTGCCTGTCTCTGTTTACCCTGGCCCATGGGCAATCAGCCTGTGTCTGCACACTGCACGGAGCTCCCACTCATGGAGGCCTGGCTTGAACACTATCTGACTAAGTGCTCACAACATCCCTTTGAGATTAGTAGTATTATCCTCATTTTTCAGATAGGTAAACTGAGGCTTAAAAAGTTTCAATGTCCAATGTTTCAATGCTGGCTAAGAATAGTTTGGACTGGATTTTTTAAAAATATATTTTTATTTATTTTTAAAAGATACTTAGATTACATAATATGTTACATAAAAAAAATATGGCTGAGTGCCCAGGACAGAGTAAGCAGGCAATGATTGTCAGCTATTAGAGTAATTAAAACAATGAGTTATATAATAGCAACAGCTTTCAATCAGTGTCCTGATATTTGACAGAGGGAAGTTTAGTCTCCTCAGAGCTGAGCTTTAGAGAAGGACACAAAGCCCCACAGGCTGGCTCACTGCCTTCCTCCCAGTCACCTCTGCAACCTCCCTGCCACCTGGCTCAACAAGAATTAGCAGTAGTGATAATGACCCCACACATTGTTACAGTGAGTTCCAAATGCCTTTCAGGGCCTCTGTCTTATTTGATCCTTCTTGCAAGCCTGGGAGGTGGGGAGAGCAATACATATTGCTTTCTGTTCACAGATGGAGAAATTGAAGCCAGGATGGGTTAAGGGACCCTCCCAGGTCACACGGCCAGTGTGAAGCTGACTTGGGACTAATACTGTGAGATCCCCCCTCCTTGCCCAAGTGGGAGATGCGCATCTGGAGATGGCCAGCATCGCAGGGGCTTAGAGCAGGCAGAACCCTTTGGGGACCCACCTCATCCAAATCCTTCCTTTTACAGGTGAGTGAACCGAAGAGCAGAGAGCGTGGTGACTTGTCCATTCATGGAGCTGGCTGGGGGCAGAGCTGGGGAGAGCAACCGATGCGGTGTGATATGACCAAGGACAAGCAACCTCAGAGAGGACACTTGTACACACACATCCTTTAAGTACTGTTAGAATAAAGCATAAAGCTCTTTGGTTCTCTTCAGGGGGCATGGTATAAAGCTTGTGCTCTGGAGGGTGGAGAAGATGGAGAACACCTGAGTGGAGAGATTTGGAAATCAGATGACCTGCCACTTCTTAGAGAGTGACTTTGGGCAGATGACTTCATCCCACTGAGCCTCAGTTTCTTGCTCTGCAAAATGAAAAGGCTATGCCTACCTCATACACTTTTTCAAGAGAGTGAAGTTGTTATAATTAATGTTTTTAGTGCTACTATCAGTAAAATTTTTGTCTCCTGCAAGGATCCGGCAGAGTGCTGAGCCCACCGGGGGCAGGAGCTAGATCTTTCTCACTCACCTCTGCATCCCTGATGCCAGCACACTGCCTGGCTCAAAGCTGGCACTTGATAAAATGCTGTTGGGGGGAAGCGGCTGTGGCTCAATCAGTAGGGCTCCCGTTTACCATATGGGAGGCCCCGGGTTCGGTTCCCGGGGTTCGGTTCCTGGGGGCCTCCTGGTGAAGGCAAGCCGGCCCACACAGCGCAGTGAGCTGACACAGCAGGACGACCCAGCAAGGGGGGAGACAAGCAGACACAGAAAAACGTACAGCAAATAGACACAGCGAGCACAAGCAGCAAGGGGGGATACATGAATAAATAAAATAAAATCTTAAAAAAAAAAAAATGCTGTTGGGTTGAACTAAACAACTTGTTATTCTTCATTTGTACGGCGGCACTTTGCACTTTTTCAAATCTTCTCAATACATATTCTCTCCGAGCCTCGCCAAATGCCTGTGGCGCAGGCAGGGCAGGTGACATTATCGTTCCCATTTTCTAGCTGGAAAAATGTTGAGGCTTGGAGAGACAATGCTTCCTGCCCAAGTCACATGGCTCAGCTGAGATGGGACCTGGCTCTTCAGGCGCCAGGAGACATGGGTACTATGTGTGAAAACGACCCACAGGAAGCTGAAGGCGCTGCAATGAGCCAAGTTAGGCCACCTCCAGGGAGACAGACCCCCTCCCCCATCAAATTCCGGTGTTTCTTGCCCATATACTCAGAAAGGGCTTCAAAGAATGACTGAGCCTTGGCCGCTCTTTCTAGCCAGGCTCAGCCCTGTTCTTCAATCCAAGGTAAAGCTGGGTGCTACTGGCCCATCAGAAAGGACCTGGGGAGCCATGTGGGTTTCAGTGCCTTTCAGCCAGGGCCTGCCTGGGTCACTCGTTGGAGCTGGGACTGCAGAGGACACTCAGGGTCTGCATCCCAGCCAGGGCTGACAGCCTCTCTGACAGGTTTATTACCCGATTTATGACTTCCAAGCTTAGTCACTGCTTAAGTCAGCCTGCCCAGAAACAAACACATAGCAAAGCCGTGACCCAGATGCTTAAGCCAGGAAAGGCACACCCCGACACTACTTGGCAGTAGTGTCCCCCGAGCCAAGTCTGGGGAGCGCGGAGGCAGCAAGGCTGTGGTCATGCTGTATTTTGGTGACCTGCCCGGTTGCCCTTTATTTTCCTGCAGTCTCCACTACCGAGTTGCTAGGCTTAGGAAGCAGAAGCCTGCTGGCACCTGACATAGCCTGGCACATGCCAGGAGTGTCTGAGCCCCCCTTCCCCAGACCTTCCTTGAGAGCTGAGCCTGCCAGGGGACAGTGGGGGAGGGGTGGGTGCATCCTCTGGTAGGCACAGCACCCACTGTAAACGCCCACCTTGTTTTCAGGGTGCAGCTGGAATCCCGAAGCAGCTGGATTCCTCTTCCTATTGTTTCCCCGCCCCTGCTCTCCCTCCACGCGGGTTCTATTAAAACCAGAGCCTCTCCAGAGTCTCTCCAGCCTCGACCCAGGTCTGCACTCTTTCAGCCTCCTTGGGACACAGCAGGTGGCGGGGGCAGGCGGCCACCGTGGCAGCGGCTCTGCCCAGCCAGACCCCGAGGAAGTCCTGGCATGTAAGTGTGTGTTCCCAGCCTTGATTCAGGGGCCAGGGACTGAGTGACTGTCACTCTAATGGGGAGGGCACTGGAAGCAAACCATGGCCCAGACAGGGGCCTCCTAGCTAGTGGCAGCCTGATCAAAGAAAAAGGTCACCCCACAAATGATTTGCTAATTGATAGAAGGGTTCGGTGGATGCTTTGGGCTACAACGTCGATCATGAACAAGCAATTTCAGCATAGTTTTGTTTAGGGAATAAAAGGTAATATCCTTTTTTACAAAGCTTATATATTACTGTATGACAGTCCAGGTTGTACAGTTTGCACATCAGCTGACCCTTTGCTTTGAGCCCTCCCCAGGCACCCGTCACTCAGTCCCACCTGGTTTTGCCCCAGTTCTGGCTTCAGCCTGAGGCACCTGCCAACAGTCAGGCCTTTGGCCGTGCCTGAGGTGGCCTCCTCTTGCATAACACTCATGATCTTAAACTGGGTGTCCCGTCTTTCTCCATCTCGAGCCCAGATTCCTCAGCCTCCCTTTTGCTCCTCTGGCTTTGGCTCCCACTCTAGGTGGCCACAGCCATAGGTGTCATGCCCCATGTTCCCGTGGTCCTCTTCCTCACTGCCCACTATCCATCGCCAAGTCCTGCTCCTGGGTGGGTAGAGTATTCCTGAAAAAAATGGGGAACTGGCCCAGAAGGCTCATTCCCTGAGAGTCCCGCCCGAGCCACGGGAGACTTCCACAGGGGCTGGGTTTGATGGGTGCTGGATTAGGTGGCTTTTTCCAAAGATTAGCAGCTGAATGTCAGGGCTGCTAATCTGTCTCCAAATGACTCCTGGCTCAATGCACTTGGAATTAAATCCAGAATTAAAATTCAGAGCTTGTTCTGGACTCGAAGGGCAGACTTAGCCTTTTCCCTCAGGGAAAACAAAAAGCCCAAGGCTGGCTCGCAAAGTGTTCCTGCTGCAGTTTGGATCAGGGAGGCCACTGGATTGATGGACTTTCAGCTGCGTGTTGAGAGGATACAGATTCCCTGTCACCAAGGGGTTTACAAATGTAATAGGGGAGTGGGCAGAGGAGGGCAGTGACATGACAGGAGGCCAAAGAACCGTCAGACAGGACGTGGCTTCCTGCCATCCTGCTCCTTTACACCAGCGTTCCCTGCAGGCCAGGGCACCCATCTCCTGGCCTTGTGGCTGCCACCTCCTCCTTACGGTGGCTGCCAGTTTCTTCCCCTATTTCCTGGTACTCCCCTTCCAGAGACTGCCTGAGGCCATGGCAAGAGGAATGCGGGAGCCAGAGCGAGCTCAGGCGGAAGGCTGGCCTGCTCTTTGTTAGTCCCTGGAAGCCTGCTTTTCACTCCACTCTCATGCCTTCAGGCCACCACTGGCCCTGGTTCTCAGTCCAGCTCCCTGGGCGCCAAGTGTTTATCCCAAACCTGGGTGACCTCATGTGGGAGCTCACTCACAGGAGGAGGCAGCAGGGTGGAGTGGTTAAGCAGAGCCCAGCTCTACTGCTCAGGAGCTGAATGACCCCAGGGGACATAGTTCACTGCCCCAGGCCTCACTTTCTTCCTGTGTAAAAGGGAAAGAACAATGGTTCTTATTTTGGGGGATTGTTCCAAGGATTAAATGAGATAAGGCCAGGGTCAGGCTCAACATAAGTACTCAGTTATGCTGATTCTGGCATCGTTAAATACAAATAAATCACAGGAGGGTCATCATGGCCTCTCTCAGTTTTCCCATATTCAATGAGATGACACTTTCAAGGTGCTTGTTTCATTGTTTTCTTTTCTCCTGGTGAATGTCCTCATTTCTCCTTGTTGCTGGTTTAGAGACTCAGCATGAATCAACAAAGCCATAGAAATGTCGTCAGGAGTGGAGCCATCTAGGACTAACAGGTAGGTTGTCCCTAAGAGCCAGGCAGCTGGGGACAGGCCCTGCCAGGTCTTAGGCTGTTGCTCTGAGGTCTGACCTCCTAAAGGCCAAAGGCCCTGTGGGCCCTACCGAGTTGGCCTCTCTTCAGGTCATGGTCCTGCTACTAAGGGACCCAGGAGGAATGCACACCAGTGCCAGCCTGAGATGGGGCACCCAGTTTACAGCTCTCACTTACCCTAGAGGGAGCCCTACTCTTTCCCTCCTGCTTTGGAGATCACTTTTATCTACCCTTATGGTCCAGGACCCTCCCTTCAGGCTCGACAGCCCTTCCTCCATTTCTCCCACAAGGCCCAGGAGCCCTCCTGCATCCAAGCCCCTCCTGTACCCTAGTGTTCCCAAAGGGACATGTCTATTCGATGCCCTGTGCCCGTGACCCCCGCTGGCCCATAAATGACTGAACATTGTGGGTGTTCTGGAAGCTCTGCTTAGCATCACTGGGAGCACGCTGCCAGTTCCCCCTCCGTCCTGGCCTCACTTACCGGGAGGGGGCCCGGAAGATCTGATGAATAAAACCCACCCGAGAGTCCTGACCTGGGCCTTGAGCAGAAGCTCAGGTGAGAAGCAGCACTGTTACAATTAAGTAAACAGATGACCTCAATTCCAGACAATATTTGTTGAATTGAATCTCTGGTGGGTTAACTTTCCTCATATGAGTAAAAATGATATTTGGGATTAAGTTTTCACTGCACTGAATGCATTAGTGGATTTCTGCCTCTCAGCATTAAAAAGGGGACGTAACCTTCGCTAAGGCGATCTGTGGGGACCGGGACAGCTGGCATTCATGCCGAGCGCCGACTGACCACAGGGGATTACGTCCGAACACAACTCGTCTCACACTGAAAATAAGCTGATTTGTTTTTGTTTTTAAATAAGCCTTATTAAAAACCGGCTGCGTTTGGGTGGGCTCTGAAGGAGCGTCGCAGGGCAAGGCGTTGACTCCCCTGGCTGGGCTGGCAGCAAAGCTGCTTTTCAACAACTGCTTCGAATTCAGGAGTAACACGGAGAGGTTTTCTGTTGTCCGGTCCCTGGGGAACATCCAGGAGGCATAGACCCCGGGAGCTGTTGAGGTCTGGGCAGCTTTGGGGCCTGACTGGTACGTTGTGGGGGCCGCTGCTCACAGGGCAGGGGGACATGGCCTGGTCTCTTGGGGCCCTCTCCTCTCTGCACCCCACTAGCCTTTCTCTAGCTCCGTCCCATTGGACGACCTTGCCTCCCCTTTTCCCATCCTCTCTGCTGGCCCCACTAGAGACCCTGCCTTCACTCTAGAATAAAGCAGCTGTTCTCAAGGTGTGATCTGGGAACGTTTAGGGGGCTGCTGGACCCTTTCAGAGGTCCATGAGGTCAAAACAACTTTCATAGCAATAGTAGGATGTTATTTGCTTTTTCCCCTTTCATTCTCTCAGGCGTGTCCGGTGGAATTTTCCAGAGGCTTCATGATGTGTAACGATGTCACTGCTCTGATGACTGATGGGCCACGTACTGTGTGTTCTTAGGTTTTCAGCATTCTTCAGTTTTAATATTGAACATGGAAAATGTTGACTGGTATAACCAGCATAAACTGAAGCTCTTTGGGGGTCCTCAATAATGTTTAAGAGTGTAAAGACCAAAAGGTTTGAGGACCTCCGCTCTAGATCTTTCTTGATTCTTTCACACCAGCAAAGCTACCCTGGCTTTCAGCCATTCCCTGGGGGGTCCTGTTAGGTGACACATCCACTCCCTGGAAAGGCCACTCAGGATGTTCTGCCTCTACATCAACTGCAGCGTGACTGCCAGGGCTGGTGGGAGAGGCATGTTAGAAAAGGGCAGACTATAGACAGACCTGCTTTCAAAGCCCGGCTCTTCTGCTGACAAAGCTGCGGGGCCCCACGCAGGACAAATGCTCTGAGCCTCGTTTTCCTCATCTCTAAATCGGGGTGAAGATTCCCTCCTCTTGGGGTGTGTGTGTGTGTGAGGATTACAAAAGCTCATGGAGAGGAAAGTAGCCAGCTGAGTGGGTGGTGCATGGTTGTATAAAGGCCCAGCAGCCAGGGAGAGTCTGGCCCAGGGAGGGATTAGGGAGCTGAAGAAATGACAGATGCTCCATTTTCTGAGTGAAGAGTGGAAGGAAGGTGGGAGCAGTGAGAAAAAAGGCCAAGAAACCACATCATGAAGGGTCTCCTGGCTATTTGGAAAGTTAGAACTTTATTTTGAGGGCAATGGGGAACCACTGAAGGTTTTAGGCAGAAAGGGGAGAATCAAATTTGTGTTTCAGAAAGTTCACTCTGTGGATGTGTAGAGAATCCATTGGGGGGGGGGGGCAAAGTGAGGTGGGGAGACAGGGCAGGACACTGCTGCAGTAGTCCAGGTAAAAGATGGTATGATACATCAAAGCACCCTAGAAATTCCCTTGAAACATCTTTGTTCTTTCCCCCAAAGTTCCTCTCACTTTTTTACCTTTCCTCTTTCTTTTAATTTACAGTCTTTGAAAATTTCTTGATTATCCCAAACAATTCTGCTTTTACCCTCAGTTCTCACACTCTCCTCCACGTAAGGAAAGCTAAGTGGTAAGTAAAGAACAAGCATCTTATTTTCTCAGGGGTCACCCTTGAGGTGTCTTCCCCCTCCCTTACCCTCCATTCCAAGAGCCTTGTGAAAGTAATCACCGAGAAGCCCAGTGTTTTGTGAGGGTGTTGCTGCTGAGGGAATAAGAGCAGACACATTACTTTAAATGTTTGCTCTTGGCTTTTCCTGTTTTCCCGTGGCCCTCTCCCGGTTTGGGCAACTGGATCACCACCTCACATTGCAGAGAAGCAGAGTTAAATTCGTAGCTTTTGAGTTTCAAAAGCCAAAATTCAAGTATGGGACAAAAGATTTGGAGGAACGTGCGATTAATCCAAGTCAACAAGAGGATTGAGGGGAGTGAAGGGGAGCAGGAGGCCTGAGCTAGAGGCTGCATCTGTTTTGAGCAGGGAGAGGTGAGGGCAGGTGGGGGTTGGGGGAACAGAACCTTAAGCTAGGTTTGGGGATCCCAGGGGAGAAGTGGATGTGCGCCCAGGAAAGGGGCAAGGCTGCAGAGCTCCCTCCATCCAGTGTGATGTGAAGTGGAAGAAACGTCTGCCTAGAGAGATGATGATAATCCTCACTGGAACCCCTGAGAAGCCGGGACATCTGATGACAATGATAGCAGATGCTTCTGGAATTCAAGGATTGTCTTGTCTAGTCTTTCCTGTTTGTGTATACCTCCTGCCTACACTTATTGATTATTCATTCACCCTTTCATTCAGCCACTATGCAAACATTAACAGCTGACTGTGTACCAGGCTCTATGGAGGGGCTGCAAAAAAGACCAGTGAGGTCCTTGATCTCCTGGAACTTACATTTTCGAGGAGGGAGACATAAAATTAACAAAATTAACATAGGTAAGGAGCACTTGAGATGGTGAGAAATGATATGAAGAGATTAAACAGAGGGATGGGATAGTGCCTAGGAGGTGGGGCGTGGGCTCTCAATGGGCCTCTCTGGAGAGGTGCTCTTGAGAAGGAACCAGTCATGGGAAGATACAGGGAAAGAACATTCTAGAGAAAGGGAATACAAGAGCAAAAACCCTGAAACTGAAGCATATTGTATTGATGGGACAAGGAAAAGTTCTGTGTGTCATGCAGGTTGTTTCTTATTACAAGTAACAGGAAACACCACCCCAACTGGCTTAAATGAGAAAGAGAATTTACAGGTCCACATAAATGAAATCCTGTGTGTGATAAGGCAGGCTTCAGTGCAGCTTGATTCAGACGTTCATGATGTTACCAGGATGTGGTTCTACTTCTTTTCCATTCCACTGGCTTTGCACTCCTCCCTGTGTGGGCTCTGTCTTCAGCTTGACGTCTTCGTGGTAGTAAGTGGCCACACATTCCCTTGCTCACATCTGAGAGTGAGGGAAAAGAAAGAAAGGGATTGAGTTTCCTTTCCCCTAATTATTCAACAAAAGCCTTCAATTGTGCTCAGATTGGATCAACTTGCACCAATCACTGTGACCAGGGCCTGTCATGGCCAATCAGGCCCTGCCTCTTGAGCTGGAGGTGAGTCAACCCACCCAAAGGAGAGGAAATTTGGGGTCCTGCTAGGAAGGGCGTGAAGTGAGGGGTGGTTATGTTAGCTAGAATAAGAATGAAGGGGAGAAGCGGAGAGAGAGGAGTTCCTAGAAATGGAAAGGGACCAGATCAGGTAGGGCCTGGTAAGGCAGAGTTTGGGTTTTGGGTTCTATTTTAATGACATTGGGGAGCTAGTGGGGGCATAGTAGGGGTGTGATATGATCTGCTTTACATTTGTAAAAGATCATTCTGGGTCCAGGATGAATTAGGAGTGAAAAATTTTCACTGCTTACAACCCCTGCTCCTTTTTAAGGAGATGGGATCCTCGACATGAAAGGCCTTTAAGTCTCATTGGGACTAAATCTGGGAGCAGGGGCATGGGAGAGCTGAATTTCAGTGTATAAGAAAAGAGAAGAATTTATTATCATTGTTGGTAGTTGTTCCAGTGAGAAAGAAGGCAGAGATGTGGGGAGTGAGAGCTGGACCGAGTAAAAATCAGAATCAGCTGTGAATAAGGACAGTGTGTGTGTGTGTGAGTGTGTGTGTGTGTGTGTGTGTACGTACATACGTGCATGTATTATAGAAAAGGGGGGAAGTGGATGTGGCTTAAGCAGTTGAGTGCCCACCTACCACATGGGAGGTCGTGGGTTTGGTTCCTAGTGCCTCTTAAAGAAGATGAGCAAGAGAGCGAGCTGATGTGATGGGCTGGCATGGCGAGCTGGCACAAAATGATGCAACGAGATGATGCAACAAGGAGACACAACAAGGAAATACAAGAGTCACAACAAGCAGGGAGTGGAGGTGGCTCAAGTAATTGGGCGCCTCCCTCCCACATGGGAGGTCCCGGGTTGGTTTGGTTTCCAGTGCCTCCTAAAAAAAGGATGAGCAGACACAGGGAGCATACAACAAACAGACACAGAGAGCAGAGAGTGAGAACAAACAATGGGGGGGGGCAGAAATAAATAAATAAAATAAATCCTTAAAAAGAAAAGAAATGGGCTCAGTCCCAAATCTGAGCTAACATGGTATGGGATAGAACAGCATGTGAAGGATTACAAGATGATTCCAAACTGAATGATTTCAGGTTTGCAGACAGTGAAGAATCAGAGGTGACCCTGAAACTATAAACTCCTCCTTCCTACTGGGGACTTCCAGAAACCTTGGGTAGGGCACTGGACATAGGAAAATCTGTAGAATGGGAATTGGAAGCACTCTTACTTAGAATTTAAGGGGCAAAGTATCACCAGTTGACATCAGAGCAAACAATAATAATAATAAAATATTTTCCTTGAGCAATTATTCCCCTGATTTTGAAGTTGAAGACTTGTTCTGAAGGAGTGTGAATTGCAAGATCTTTTTGAGAAGCTGTCTGGTGGTATACTACAATGTTAAACACATTTCCTCTGACTCAGCAGTCCCACCGCTAGGACTCTGTCCCACAGAATAAAGACTCCAGTACACCAGGAGAGATACACAGTCATTATTCCAGGATGGTTTATAATAATAGGAAAATTGGAGAGAACCTGGATGTCCATCAACAGGAGAGGGTTAGTGAAGTCATGGAACATCCACACAATGGGATGAAGCACAGCTGTTAAAAAAGAATGAGTTAGAGCCGTATCTCATGAGCTGGAACAATGGTCAGGATATGTTGTTAAACTGAAAAGGCAAGTTTAGGAATAATGGGTATCCCCAGTTTGGTCTGGGAAAAAAAAAAAAGGTCAGTAGATGAATGGGATTTTATAAGCAAAAAAAAAAAAAAAAAAAAAATCCATCAATGATACACATCAAAAGCAAAACCCTCAGACGGGGTGGGATTGGAAGAGGGCCTTAAATATAAATTGGACCTTAAATATAAATATATTATACTTTTTATATTGTGTGATTTGAGTCTATATTTACACAATAAAGTAGAAAGAAAATCCTGATTATTTTGAGGAGAGGCTGCCATTCCAAGCAGTGGGGAATGTACTCTGGGTCTATGTATGTACCTGGTATTTTTCTGGAGGTCACAGTAGGACATCCCATAACTGGTTCCCTGCGCCCCTCCCAGAAGAGCCTTCTGCATGAGCGTGTATGTGTGGGGAGGGGGTAAGGGCAGGCATAGCTTCAGCCAGTCCCTATAAGCCCTTTATCCCACCTGCCAGCCTCAAATCCTCCTGAATAACCTAAAAAAAAAAAAATTTTTTTTTAAAAACCAGTGCTAAAGATGAAGTTTCTAAGTTGGAGGCTGAGTTTCCACATGTGAAGGAAGTAGGTGGAAAATTTGACAAATCTCTGGAGATGACTGGCAGAGTCCCAGTTAGGCTTAAATTTTCTCCAGACTCGAATTAGGTAGATGAAAACCTAAATTCCCCTCATCTCTTTGCATGGGGAGTACAGCCAGCAAAGGAATGTTGGGCAACACTGGCCCCTGGGGCCAGTCTTTCCACTTACTGTCTCTCTACTTCTTGCCTGCCTTTCCACTTCCTGTCACTCTGCTTTCTGCCACTCTCTTCATTTCCTGTCTTTTTACTTCCTGTCTCAGTCTCATTTTCTGTCTCTCTTCTTCCTGCCTGTCTCATCTCACCTGTATCTTAACCTGACACTCAACCCCTGGGGCTGGCCTACAAGCTCAGACTCCTCTTGGTCTCAGCCCCTACAGGGATGGCCCTTTTGACGGAGAATTGTGCCCACCGGGGCCTCCTCACCTTGGCTCCACAAGGCAGCCTGGCTTGGAGTTTTATCAGCTGGACTCTTTTCCTGGTTTAATTTTCTCTTTTTTCCATTTTCCACCCCAATATGAGGACAGGTTAAGAAGAAGCTTTTCCACCATGGGAACGAAGATTTCCACTGGAAGAAAAGGGCTGAGGGGGGCACCACGCCTGCAGGCTGGGCTGGGCAGAGGAGAACAGATTGCTGAAGTTTCCCAGGTCTCTTCAAATCTGAAGGTTTAACAAGAGACAACTGGACAGTGCCTTCAGAAAGGCTTCTAAATCACACTCCCTCCAGGCCCTAGCCAGGACCCCAGCAGACCCAGCATAAAAAAAATATTAAATGAACAATGCCTGTTTGCAAATAAGTGGCAACTTTCCACTGGGGAGAATTATTTTCCACTTGAAAAGCTAATGGAAACCAGTCGTCGTGAAAAACCCAGCCAAAGAGAAGAATTTAAGGTTTCTTTTAATCAATACAATAACAGCACGTTCGGGGTTGGATTCTTTGTGGAATTGGATCCAGGAGAAGAGGGGACTGTGCCACTTGGAGACTCTCAAACTCCAGTTGGAAAATGGACCTTGGGGTCAGACAGGAAGGTATGTGGGATTGGCAAAGGCTGGGGATGCCCAGAAAACATACTCAGTCTTCTGAGGGGGGGGGGGAGCGGGGAATGCCTGAGCAGAGGAAAATTCTGGACCATCTAAATAGAGTGGGAAAGTTAGAGCTAGAGAGCTTGAGAGACACCAAAACTCAGTTGTGTTAGTAAAAGTGACACTTTCTTAGCTGTTTCTTTTTCAGGGCCCTGTGCTGAGGTGGTAGGGACAACCTGGGCTAAGTTTAAAATGCTCCAGGTTTCATGCTACCTCTCCATGGCTTAATCCAACAACTGCCCTCACTGACCACATGCTACCTTCACTGGGGTGCTGGGCCCAGCTGGATATTCCTTTCTGTCGGAATGCCCGCCTCCAGGAACCGTCTCGGCTCAGCCCACCCATGCTCATCTCCTCTGTCACCCAGGGCACTGAAAACATGGCTCACTTGTGCTAGCCACGATTTTTAGATGTTCCCTCCCTTATTTAACAACCTTCAACGGCTCCCCATTGCCTCCAGGAGAAGTTCTACTTTTTTAGGGTGCCCTTTGAAGCGCTTTATAATCTTGCCCCTGCCTCCCTTCACAGCTGCCATTCCCACACCAGCCTGAAACCTCTTAGATCCCAGACATTTTAAAACGACTTGTGCTCCCTGATTGTGTTCTTTGACACTCAGGTGCTTTTGCACTGCCCCAGGAATCCCTTTCCTTTCTGCCTTGCGCTTGGGGAGTCTCTGAGTCCTTCTAGCTGCAGCTCAGATACTGTTCTTCCCTCACCATGATCTGTACTGCTCAGTCCCAAGCTCCCACAGCAGAGTGTGCAGGCTCCATCAGGGTACTTGAAAGACCAAGTGGTGATTATTCAGACCCTCAACCCATTAATCATTCAGAGCCTCAGGTTCCTTGTCTGTAAAATGGGGATGACAGGGGTTCCTGGGGGAGACCTGCCCAGTGGTAGGGAATAAACTGAGCCCTGGCTGAGCAGGCTCTCTCTTTTGGCCCCAGATAAAGATACCAGAGTGACTGCCCCAGATGTGTCTGTAACATGGTGGCTAAGTGGGAGCTTTAGCTGTGGCCTCTGCTTGGAGGTTTGGGGAATGGGCCAAATTTACTTCCTCAGAAACTTTTATAAAAATATGTCTGCATGTGTGAGGCTGGGGATAGGATTGATGGGGTAAAAGGAGAAGGTGAGATTGTTATAAAATGCCAAGGGTATCTTTGCAAAGAGTAAAGTGGCTGGGAAGGGCACAGAGGCAGTTAAGTTCTCCAGTGATGAGTAGGTGGAGGACAGCCGACAGCAAGTCCTGCTCCCACAGGCTCACTGAGCTGATACACAGCCCCCACTCCCCCCGGCTCCCTGTAAGGAGTAACCTGGCATTAGCTGGAAAGGTCCCTGTCGGGGCTGGAACCCCAGGGCCCATCTCTAGGCCAAGTCCTCCCATTGTACGGAAGGGATCTGAGGCTCAAGAAGGGGAGAGATTTGCTAGGGTGACTCTGGCAGGCGAAGCCAGAGCTGGCTCAGACCCAGGAGTCCCACCTCCTGCATGATGCTCTCTCTATTGCCTCCAATCATACATGAAGATGATGATGATGATGCTTAAAGAAGGCTCTTTTCCCACGCAGAGGTTGGGGGTTGAAGGTCAAAGGTAAAAATATAACTTGGTTGCCACCACATTCCAAGTCCAGTGACTTGGTGGGAAGGGATGGCAGAGGGCGGGCCATGTGAAAATCCTCCCACCTTGCCCAACTGCTCTTCTTCAAAAACATTCACAAGGGCCTGTGCCTCTGGATGGGTGGCTATTTTCGGGAAGTTCGGGGACAGTTTTAATTTTTCAGACAAGTGCATCTCTTAGGGAGACAATCAGGTGAGATCACCCACTTCTTCCTGTAACAATGTCATGGTCACTCTTGGGCCTCCCTGTGGGTCAGCCTTGGAGGAGGGCAGCCCAAGGACAAAGCATGCCCACCTGAAAGCTCAGAAGCAGGAAGATTCTAGGGAGGAAGCCAGGGGAGGGGCAGCCACCAGCCCAAATCAGATTCCACTAGGGGCAGAAGATCACAATGCGGGATAGCACTGCCGGCACGCTGTGCTGACAGGTAGGGCAACAGCTCCTGCATTGAATATGTCCTCGGCGAGAGCGCAAACTGGCAGAGCCTCCTTGAAGGGCACTTTGGCATAATCTAATAAAAGTTAAAAGGCTTAGTCTCCTTGACCCAGCATTTCGATGTCTAGAGGATTTATCTAACACTCCTACATGTGTGCAAAGAGGTAGTTACAAGGCATTGTATATGAAAAATTATCTAGCTATCCCTCCTTAGGGGACTGGATAATACAGATTGAGGTATCAATTGTACAATAAAACACCAACAAAATGTGAGCCAGTCAAAAGAATGTGGCAGGATGCGATAGATGGTTCTCTAATATATATTAGGTTAAAAAAAAAAAAAAAAAAAAAAAAGCAAACCATTTAAAAATAACAACAGAAAGATACAGAACAATATATATAACAAGCTCCAATTACATACAAAATTCTATTAATGTATGTGCTTGAGCCTGCATAGAAACATCTCCGAAAGGAAACATGAGACTTCAGGGACAATGGTTGCCTCTGAGGCCGGTAACTGGGAGGTAGGTAGATGGAGAGGATGGAAGACTTCCTTTTCAGCCTGTCTTTTTTATTGTCTTAAGTTAATTTTACCCTGTTCAGTGTACAATGTGTTAGGTCCTTCCACCACTCTTTCATTAAAGAGAAAAGGCGATTTCTTCAATGAACCTAGAGCCCTCACCCTGGACGCGGCAGGTGCTGGCCATGTCTACTCTCAATGAGTTCAAAGTCAGGGTGGGGATGGTGAGAGAGACCTATTCTGAGCAAAATAATTACAAGTGCCCCAAACAAAACCTGGTCTGGGAGGATGTGGCATTGACCTGAAGCCTCAGGTGACCATGGGAGAAAGCAGGGGTGGGGTGGGGTGGGGTGGGGAGTACCCTGGCCTGAGCCTGCAGAGAGGGCGAGTGAGGCTGGAAAGCCACGCGCAGCCGGCTGGTGAGAGACCCGGCTGGGGCCGTCTCATCGCTGCTCCTGGAATGAGGACGTTAAGGAGCAGAAGCCGCTTCTTGCTGTCCTGAGGTCTGCTCCTCCTCCCGCTGCCCGTCCTGGGGGCTTCTCCCTGCCCTGACACCAGAAGGGCACAGCCCTCTGCAGGTCACTTGATCTTCTCAAGGAGCCCGAGAAGTAGAGAGAGCAGGGAGGGTTATTCTTGTCCCCACGTCACAGAGAGGTTGTCATAGTGCCTACAAGCAGCAGGCTCTGTTTCCTTGTCTGTAAAAGGGAATCATTTCACCCTCTAGTGGGGTTGATGGAGACAAGTGGTTAAGAGGAGACAGGAGGAGGGAGGCAGGTCTGAGCCCTCCCGGGACCTCTTCCCAGCTGGCAAAGTCACCCCTGGAGACTGCTCCTGGCACCCCACCCCAGAAGCAGCCCAGGGCGCTTTTCCTCCTTACAGCTCACACCCGAACTGCCAGCCCAGGGCTATGGAAAGGGCCCAGAGCAGACACCAGCTCACAGCCTGCTTATCTCTAATTTATTAGCCTTTGCATTGACCTAATGCCCTACAGTGCAGAGCCCTATAAACGCTCAGTTTTCCCACTGAGTCCCAGCCAGGTATGTGGTAGGGGAGCCCAGCCAGCTGGCAGGGAGGAGGCAGGGCCAGGGCCAGGGCCCGGTGTTCTTCCTTGGTGCCTCCTGCTGGCCTCAGGTGCCCCATCTGTGGGGGTGGGCCATAGGGGAGCAGGTTCTTCCGGCAGCCAAGGCCCACATTTCAACCCTCAAACTTTCTCATCTAGCTTCAATCATTTTTTTTTTTTAAGATTTATTTTATTTATTTATTTATTTCTCCCACCCCCTCGCTGTTTGCACTTGCTGTATATGGTTTTCTTCCTTGTTTCTTTAGGAGGCACTGGGAACCTCTGCCCCTTGCTTTGTTGTGTCTCTCCTTATGTTTTTCTTCTTGTGTTTCTTGTTGCATCAGCTTGCCGCATCTGCCTCTCGCGCGCCAGCTCACTGTCTTCTTTAGGAGGCACCAGGAACCAAACCAGGGACCCCCCCCCATGTGGTAGGCAGGAACTCAATCACTTGAGCCACATCCGCTTCCCTTCAGTCATTTTTAACAGCTTTGCAAGCGATGGAGGTGGTGGTGGTGGTGGATGCTCAGGTTCAATTAATAGTAATACCTGGTGGCAGGGCTATTTTGTACATCACAAATTCCCACCTGTCCTTCAAGGATCATCAGAAAACTCTCCTCCTCCAGGAAGCCTTCCCCACCCACTCAAGGTCATGTAATCTCCCATATCTGGAACTCCTACAGCACCTGGTGTCTGAGGAACTCACTGGCTCTGGGCATGCCTGGTTTGGGTATTTATTTGGATTTAACTCTGGGTCGACAGCATTTGCGGTTTTTGAAAAGAAGCAAAACACAGTGGAAGGCCTCTTATCTGATGTTATTAGGACTGATGGTTGGGTGGTAAATTGAAAATCCGAACGGACTCTAAGAGGAAGGCCTGCTAGCAGCATGGGCTCAGCATGCAGTGGGCATCAGATTTACACAGGAATAGAGAGTAAAGGTGAACCCACTGAGCTGGTTAAATAGAGGTTGGTTAGGAGAGATGCAGCCACACAAAAAAACAAACAGCAGCCCCCAAACTCCAAACTGAACGTAAACTGGATGCAAAGATCTCCCAACTTTCCATTGAAAGTATATTGAAAACAAAAGAAAAAACAAAAAACATCAATGCTCCAAACCATTTAAGACTCTTCCTATCTGTTTTGGGAGTCAGGGGAAGTGGCCATAAGGAGCCAATTGTGGGCTTTAAAAGTGCAAAGGAATCCTGGGCAACAGTGAGGGGCCTCTCGGGAAACTGGCTACGGGGAAATAAGGCAATCTTCCTTACTAAGAGCCTGGTCTGGGGTCACCCTATTGGACATGAATCCCCATCCTCCCCTCACTAACTGATGCCATTGGGTAAGGTACGTAACCTCTCTGAGCCCCAGTTCCCTCATCTTTGAAGTGGGTTTAATAATAGTACCTGCCGCATAGGTAGTGGAAGCCATCAGCATCCTCACTGCAAATACTTCCATGAACAAAAACATCAGTATTCTTTCTTTATGCATTAGCCACATGCCTCTGGCAGATGGATCCATTTCCAGGTTGCTGCCTGCACCGTGGAGCTTCATGAGGGCACAATCCTCAGGGCAGAGCACAATGTCTATAATCTAAATATAGGTACGTTATAATATAATAGATGCTCAACAAATGCTTGCTGGAGAAATGAGTGAATGAATGAGTGAGTTAGTGAGTGGCAAGTCAAGTTTCTGGGCCCACAGGTTCAGGACTGGTAAATTCACAAAGGTAAGCCATCCCATGCCTCAAGCCTGGTCGCCTTTCCCTGGGAACAGCTGACCCCAATCAACCCTGGCACAATGCCCATTCCTGGGGGGTAGGTGGGGGGGGTTGGAGATGGAGCTCATGGTACAGACACTTAGTCACCAAACCAAAACTTGAGTCATTCTCACCAAACTTCCCAGGCTGCCGAATTGGGTCACTTACAACCTTCTTTTGTTTTTCATTACTTTGGAGGGAAAGAGAAGTTTGATAAGCAAAGGCAGTATTCTCCATTGCCCTGCTACTTATGCTCAGTGTGGGCCAGGAACCAGCAAAATCGATCTCACCTGGGCACTTGCTAGAACTGTGGAATCTCATGCTCCTGCCAGACCCATGGAATCAGAATCTGCATTTCAACCAAATCCCCAGGGGATTTGTGTACATATCAAAGTCTAAGAGTGTGTCCCCCGTGCAACTGCCATGGAGAACCTACAGTTTGGTCATCTCTAGAAGAAAATCTAGGGCTTTAGGAGTTGCTGCTTGCCCCCCACTCCTAAATGTGTATCTGACTCACGAGGACGAGTGACTCTGGGCATCTACTGTGTTCTTGCTCCTTCTTGCCTTCTTCTCTCCCCTCTCCTTTTCTGAAACTCTTAAACAGGTCAGGAACACTGCCTTTCTTCACAATTGTAATGAGAAATTTCTGTACTGTTTGCAGATTGAATCAGTATTTGTTTCCTTGAAAATAAGTGGTTTTAATTCAAGGAAGTTGTTTTAATGCAAGTTTTACTGCTGTGAGTTTTATCACCCTCCATTGCTTCCTGGTGGACACCGCCCTGGCCCTGGCAGGCATCTTCTGGCAGCCAAGGAGCAAACAGCATCCTTAGGCTTCCAGACAATTCCCACTCCCCTCCTCTGCATCATTCCTCATCTGCCCAGCTCTGCAGACCTGGCACACGGGAATGCCCTGCCTTCTCTTATCTGATCTAGAGAGAATACAAATATATGTCAATGACAACGCAGTAAAACTTGATGACAGCCCAAGAACTCCTAAATCTTCCAAATTGCCGTGTGCACTTCCTCTAACTTTATATCCTGGCATGTCTGAACGGGCCTGCCCTCTGCATCCAGCCCCAGCAGCTGCAGTCAACTGTCTGCTCATTCCAGCTGCTTTAGGAAAGGCTCGGCTGCAGGTACATTCCTGGCTGCACCTTCCCAGCGTGGGATGCAATTAAGGAGTGGGGGCCAGGAGTGTGTGTGTGTGTGTGTGTGGTGGGGGGGGCAGTGGATAAAGGACAGGGCCCAGAACTCTTCGAAATCCAACTCTCAAAGGTTCCTTTGGCTTTCCACATGGAAAACCAACCAACTAAGCACAAATAAATCTAATTAATCTGCCACAGGAATTCCAGGGCAGGACAAAGAGAACTCCCAGTTGGTGGGGTGATGGCAGACTGAAGGTACCTCTTTCCCAAACACTTCTATGCTATCAACGGGAACTCAAAAGAAAAGTCGGCATGTTCCTTGGGCATTTAGAAATTAGGCTTGTTCCTTCAGGTTCAAGCTGAAAACAGTGGTTGGAATTCTGGTGTCAACTTTGCAAGAGAAGGTGGGACTGGGGAAGCTCCTTGGAAGTGACATGACCTCCTTGTTGGTTCCTGTGCTCCAGCACATGCAGAGGGCTTTGTGGCACAAAGGTCCCCGAGCCCTGTGGCCCTGATGTGTTGGCTGACAGCCTAGCCACTCGTCACAGGTGCAAAGAGGTCAACACTTTGCCCCCAGCCCTTTTCTACTTTAAAGCAGAATCTTTGAGTTTGAGGGGGATGCAAAGCCATTCAATAATTCATTTCTTAATGACGAGTTGACCAGTTTTAAAAGCCTCCTGCCTCTTTTACCAGCTGAGCCTATAATTAGACCAAGCATGATCATTTCCTTTCCACCTCTGACTCCCTAAAGCAAGACATATTAGTCAGGGTCTATCACGAAAGATGGCACAGTCACTTAGAATGCCCTAAGGAGGGTTTCAAGAAGGACTGTTAGCAAAGGTGTGTGCAGGGCGTGGGGAAAACAAGAGGGGCAGTGCAGTGCACTGAGGCTGATAACTGTCCCTGGGCCTGGAGAGAGAAGGGGAAAGAGCATTCCTGGAATCTGGAATGAGTCAGCTCTGGGAAGAGGACATCCGTGAGAGAAGCGGTGACTTTCAGCTGAGGGGTTCAGCCAGGCTGAAGTGACCCTGTGAGAAGGGAGCCAGAGGAATACTTAGTCCATCCCCATGCTCCTCCTTGCCCCCAATCTTCTGCCAAGATCCCCTCCCTCCCATGACCAGACCCAACTGGAAGCAGGAGGGGAAAGATTCCTCTTCATGCAGTACAGACAGACGGGTCTCACAGGGCAGAGGGTGGGTAGAGAAGGGCACCAGGTGGATTTGGCGCAGGAGCCTTTCTGACATTCAGCCTTGACCCCATCGGATTAATTCCTTTGGAACGCCACATCTCTGCTCTCCACAAACATCTTGTCATTTTGCTCTTGAACAATCCCCTCTTGTGTTGTTATCATTATTCACCTCCTAGAAATCTTAACTGCCAAACCAGATCCTAAGCTCTTTAGGGAAAAAGATTGCATCTCACCTCAGATTCCCCCTTGGCCCTGGGTCCTCCCTTGCAAGTGTGTGTACATCAGTAAGGACAGGCCAGTTTATGGTGCAGTGATGACCACCAAATCTTAGTGGCCTTACATAATGAATGCTTCCTCTCATTCATGCTGTATCCAGCGCACGACAGCATGGGGCGCGCTGCCTGTCATAGTTACTTTGGGGCACAGGATGGCTTTGTCTCAACACATGCGTCCATTATCACCAAACCAGAGGGAAGCGGATGGAGTCAACTGCACAATTGCCCTTAAAGTTTCTGCCCAAACTGTCACATCTGCACACATTCCACTGGCTGAAGCAAGTCGTCGCCATGCCTAACTTTTTTTTTTTTTGAGGTAGCAGGGGCCAGGGATTGAACCCGGGGCCTCGTATGTGGGAAGCCAGCGCTCAACCACAGAGCCACATCGGCTCCCCTGAGTTGGTTTCCTCATTGGTTTTGCCTGTTGTTTGTTTTTGTTTTTTCCTAGGGAGGCACCAGGAACCAAATCCAGGACCTTCCATGCAGGAAGCAGGCACTGAAGTGCTTGAGCCACATCCGTTTCCCATGCCTAACTTTTAAAGAGCAGGGAACTACAGTCCTTACATGCACAGAAAGCAGAAAGCCAGGAATACTGGGTGGACAGCACTAATGTCCCCATGGTGGCCAAGGGTGGTCCCCACCAGGGAGCTGTTGAGGAATGAGTGATGATTTTGCATGTAATTGCACAGTAGGTGCTCAGAAGCAGCTAAGCAGATAAAATAACCTATGCCTTTTGATGTATTCTATTCAAATCAGTCAAGTCATCAACAGCAACAAAAAAAATTTTGCAAACCGGGTGCCCAAGCATTACCTAAATCAAATGATTTTTAAAATAATCAGAGTGGTTGGCATTACAGTGTTCTAGTTCTGGCCGGTTTTGGTGCAGCCTGTGTAGTTTGCTATGAATCGTTCCTGGCCTGTGGGTTCTTCATCTTCATCCCATAAGGTTATGTCATTATTTTCCAGGCGCTCATGACCTTGGCTCTCCTCTAAGACTCCAGCAGGTCAATATAGATCTGCTTGCTGGTCTTAATGCCTTCTTTGGCTCAACTCCGAGGAGGATGCAGCTGCTGCCATACTCCCTTCACTGCCTTTTATGGGGCAACCCCCAGGAACGGTACCACCTACCATTTCCTGGCATCAGGTTATCTACTCACTGAATCCTGGGTCCCCAGGAAATTCTGCACCTTACAGGAAAGCAAAAGTAATTGCTTACTTCATCTCAAAAGTAGGAAAGGATAAAAAAATTTCAGATCTAGGTAATCTCTTTTGTCAAAGAAAATATAAAATATTTTAAACCCAGTTCTTAACAATATTTTTTAAAGCCTGTACACCTATTTTCAAAAATTGTCCACACATAAGAAGTGTTTGGGCAGTGACCTTAGCCCACTGGAGTTACTATCAAATTGTCTCATCCTCTTGGCTACTCAAAGAAATTGCCTTGAAGAAACCTGAAGAGACTGACTAAAGGTGTAAAAGATAGTTATATTTTAAAAAAAAAGCAAACACAGTATTTCCTCCCTGTTCTCCAATATTTTTTAGCAATTTTTTTTGCATACCATGAACCCTGAAAGCAAATGCCAATATGGTCTCCTCCAAGTAAATTGTCAAAGTAATCTTGACAGCTGTTCTTAGGATGTTTTATTTACAATGCCAAACCAGACCACCTTAGCTGAACATTAATTCACAAGATCTCTAGGGACCCGAGGGCAGTGAGAAGAGAAGGATGAAATGACCCTTGTGCCTTAAAGTGTACATGAGCTCAATGATAAAGTTATAATAGCAGCAATCTCAAAAGCCTACAAAACTTGGGTGGCTAGCAGGGTCCCTACCTGTCTCCCTGAAGGGGCCTGGGCCAGTTCAACTTTGGGTCTTTTGGAGGTAGGGGGTGTTGAAGATGAGTCCTTCCATGGCCATGCCTCTCATCATTAGCTTCTGCAGCAATTCAAATTCTGAGACAACCTGCCAGGAAGGTAGAGACAATGATCAGAAGTAGCAGCTCTAAGACTCCAACAGGTCAGTATAGATCTGCTTGCTGGTCTTGATGCCTTCTTTGGCTCAACACCAAAGAAGTTTTTTTCCTGATTATAAGAGTAGTACCTGCTCATTGCAGAGAATTTGGAAAATACAAAAGATAAAGGAAAGAAAACAAAGGGCAACCATATTTCTCCACCCAGCGATAATTCCTGTCAACAGTCTGTTGTCTCCATTACTTTCAACATTTTGATGTATCCCTGCCCTTTTCCCTTTTTTCAGCCTTCAATTTTCTCTTGATTGAGTTTTAAGGTAAATATTTCAATAATTCATTCACCCTTATTTGCTGAGCATATACTATTGTCTTGTTCTCAGCATTAGTAATAGAGCAAAAGAATAAATGGGCAAAGTCTTGCTCTCATGGAGATAAAATAATTTCACGGACAGTTTTTAAAATTCACTGGGCAGAAAGACAGGAAAATCTCCAAACACTTGGACACATTAAATAGCACAATTCTAAATAATTCATGGATCCAAGAAGAAATCTCAAAGGAAATAAAAAGACATAAAACTGAATGAAAATTAAAATACGGCATATCAAAATACATGGGATGCAGCTAAAGCAGTGCTGAGAGGGAAATTTATAGCACTAACTACTTACGTTAGAGAAGAAGAAACGTTTCAGATAAGTCTCAAATCAGTGATTTAAGTTCTGACTTTAAAACATTAGAAAAAGAACAAAATAAACCCAAATCAAGCAGAAGGAAGGAAATAATAAATGTAGGAATAGAAATAAATGAAATTGAAAGCATGAAAACAATAGAGAAAAATCAATGAGAAAAAAGTGGTTTATTCACAAACATCAATAAAATTGATAATCTCTAGCAAGACTGGCAAAGATAGATAGACTGACAAAGATAGATAGACACATATAGAACACTTCACCCCACAGCAACAGAATATACATTCTTCTCTAGTGCACATGTATCATTCTCCAGGATAGACCATATGTTAGGTCACAAAAGAAGTCTCAATAAATTCAAAAATACTTAAATCATTCAGTGTATCTTCTCTGTTCACAGTGGAATTAAGCTAGAAATCAATAACAGAAGGAGAAATGGAAAACTCACAAATATGTGGAAATTAGACAACATATTCAAACAACCAATGGGTAAAAAAGGAATTCACAAGGGAAATTTCTTGAGGCAAATGAAAATGAAAACACAACATACCAAAACTTATGAGATGCATTTAAGTCAATGATGAGAAGGAAATTGATAGTTCTAAACGCTTACATTAGAAAGGAAGAAAAATCTCAAATCAGAGACCTAACTTCAAAATGAAGGAACTAGAAAGGAACAAACTAAACATTAAGTAAGCAAAAGGAAGGAAATACAAAGATTAGAGCAGAGATAAATGAAA
This sequence comes from Tolypeutes matacus, assembly GCA_026826555.1. Taxonomy (NCBI): domain Eukaryota; kingdom Metazoa; phylum Chordata; class Mammalia; order Cingulata; family Chlamyphoridae; genus Tolypeutes; species Tolypeutes matacus. The sequence continues at coordinate 1,161,300 of JAKSZT010054544.1, forward strand.
TCGAGAATTAAAAGAAATAATAGAGAGAACCAACAAAACCAAAGTTGGTTTTTTAAAAATATCAATAAAATTGATGAATCTTTAGCTAAACTGATGAAGAATAAAAGAGAGAAGATACAAATAACTAAAACCAGAAATTAAAAGAGGGACATTACTACTGACCCCACAGAAATAAAAAGGCCTCCCCAAACCAATAACTAGTAAAGAGATTGAATCAGTAATTAAAAACCTCCCCAAAAAGAAAAGTCCGGGACCATATGGCAACACAGGTGAATTTTACCAAATGGCCCAAGAGAATGAACAGCAATTCTTCTCAAACTCTTCCAAAAAAATGAAGAGAAGGGAATACTCCCAAATTCATTGTATGAGGCCAACATCATCCTTGAAGTAAAGACACTTCAAGAAAAGAAAATTATAGGCCAATATCTTTTATGAATATAGATACAAAAATCCTCAACAAAATACTAGCAAACCAAATTCAACAGCACATTACAAGAATTATACATCATGATCAAGTAGGATTTTTCCCTGGTATGCAAGAGTGGTTCAACATGAGAAAATCAATTAATGTAATAAACATCATTCACAGAATGAAGAGAAAAAAAAAACCATATGGTCATATCAATTGATGCAGAAAAGGACAAAATCTAGTAACTTTTCTTGATAAAAAACACTTCAAAAACTAGGAATAGAAGGATCTTCCTCAACTTGATAAAAGGCATATATGAAAATCCCACAACTCACAGCATACTTAATGGTGAAAGATAAAGTTTTCTCTCCAAGACCAGGAACAAAACAAGGATGCCCACTGTCACCACTATTATTCAACATTGTATTGCAGGAAGCGGCTGTGGCTCAATCAGTAGGGCTCCCGTTTACCATGTGGGAGGCCCTGGGTTCGGTTCCGGGGCCTCCTGGTGAAGGCAAGCCCGCCCACACGGCGTGGTTAGCTGACCCAGCAAGCACAGGCAGCAAGGGGGCGATAAATGAATAAATAAATAAAATCTTTAAAAAAAACAAAAAACAAAAAACATTGTATTGGAAGTTCTAGCCAGGGCAATTAGGCAAGAATAAGAAAGAAAAGAAATCCAAATCGGAAAGGAACATGTAAAACTTTCCTTTTTTGCAGATAACACAATCCCATATACAGAAAATCCTGAAAAACCCTAACAACACTGCTAGTGCTAATAAATGAATTCAGCAAATTGGTGGGGGACAAGATCATCACGCCAAAATCAGTAGTGTTTATATACACTAGTAATGAACAATGAGAAAAAGAAATCAAGAAAAATTCCATTTACAATAGCAACTAAAAGAATCAAATATCTAGGAATAAATCTGCCCAAGGATGCATAGAAATTGTACACAGAAAACTACAAAACATTGCTAAAAGAATTCAAAGCAACCTAAATAAATAGAAGTACATTCTGTGTTCATGGATTGGAAGACTAAATATTATTAAAATGTCATTTCTAACCAAACCAATTTACACATTCAATGCAATTGCAAACAACATTCCAACAGCCTTCTTTGCAGAAATGGAAAAGCCAGTCGTCAAATTTATATGGAAGTTACCCCAAATAGTCAAAGCCATCTTGAAAAAGAAGAACAAATTTGAAGGACTCAGATGTGTTGACCTTGAAACTTATTAAAAAGCTATGGTAATCAAAGCAGCATGGTACTGGCATAAAGACAGACATAAACACCAATGGAATCAAATTGAGAGTTCAGAGCTCAGCCCTCACATTTATGGCCAACTGATTTTTAACAAGGAAATAAAGACCACTCAAGTGGGAAAGAATAGTCTCTTCAGCAAATGGTACTGGAAAAACTGGATCTCCATATGTAGAAGAATGAAGGAGGACCCCTACCTCACACCATATACAACAATCAACTCAAAATGGATCAAAGACCTAAATATAAGAACCAGAACTATAAAACTCCTAGAAGAAAACATAGGGAAGCATCTTCAGGAACTTGTGTTAGGCAATGGTTTCTTCGACTTTACACCCAAAGTACAAGCAACAATAGAAAAATAGATATATGGGACCTCATCAAAATTAAAAATTTTTGTGCATCAAAGGACTAGATCATGAAAGTAAAATGACAGCCTACACCATGGGAGAAAATATTTGGAAACCACATATCCAATAAGGGTTTAGTATCCAGAATATTTAATAAATTCTACAAACCAATTAAAAAATGGGAAAAAGTCTTGAATAGACATTTCTCTAAAGAAGATATACAAATGGCCAGAAAGCACATGAAAAGATGTTCCATATCATTAGCTATTAAGGAAATGCAAATCAAAACCACAGTGAGATACCACTTCACACCCTCTAGAATGGCTACTATTTAAAACAATGGAGTACTATACGTGTTGGTGAGGACATGGAGAAGTAGGAACACTCATTCATTATTGGTGGGAATGAAAAATGGTACAGCTGCTGTGGAAAACAGTTCAGCAGTTCCTCAGAAAGTTAAGTATAGACTTACCATATGACCCAGTAATCCCACTTCTAGGTATGTACCCATAGAATTGAAAGCAAGGACTCAAACAGAAATTTGCACACTGGTGTTCATAGTGACATTATCCACAGTTACCAAAAGATGGAAGCAACTGAAGTGTCCATCAACTGATAAATGGATAGACAAAATGTGGTATATACACATTATGGACTATTATTCAGTTATAAAAAGGAATGAAGTCCTGATACATGCAACAACATGGATGAACCTTGAAGACATCATGTTTAGTGAAATAAGACAGACACAAAAGGAAAGATACTGTATGACCTCACTGATATAAAGTAATTAATATAAGCAAACTCATAGAGTCCTATAAAGTCTATAGGTTACCAGGGGAAGAGAAGGGAATAGAGTTTTATTTGGGACAATGCAAAAGTTTTGGTAATGGATGGTGGTGATGGTCGTACCACACTGGATGTTATTAATAGCACTGAATTATGTATTTGACAGTGGTTAAAAGGGAAAATTTTAGGTTGTATGTATGTTACTAGAATAGCATTTTTTAAAAATTCAAGTGATTGTACAACAAAAGAGTGAATCCTAAGGTAAACCTTGGACTATAGTTAAGAGTACAATTATAAAAATGTGCTTTCATCAATTTTAACAAATGTACCACACTAGTAATAGGGTGGTATGTGGGAACCCTGTATTTTATGCATGATTTTTCTGTAAACCCATAACTTCTCCAATTAAAAAACAAACAAACAAACCAAATCCAACAGTGTATAAACATATATTAGGCAGATGGGAGTGATTTAAGGAAATGAGCTAAGATTTCAGATTTAGATAGACTTAGTTTCAATTATCAGGTTCCTGTGTGACACAATTACTCCTGAACCTGTTTACTTATCTATAATACATGGATAATGCACATGTGTTTTCAGCTAGTGTTTGTATTTAGTAAATGAAATAATATATCTAAAAGAATTCAAGTGAAATTGTTTTGCCATATTTGCTTCAGGATTTTTCTTATAGAAAAATAAAATGTCAAAGATATAGCTAAAAGTCTTTCATACCCTATTCTCTTCCCTCTCTCCCCAAAGGGAACATTATCCTGAAGTCATTATTTTTCTGGTCAATATTTTAATAGAATTACTATTCAGATAAATGTTCAAAATTATTTACATAGCATGATTTTAAAAAAAATTTTAAGTAAATACATGTGACAGTCATACAGTCTCTCTAGCATCTAGTCTCAGCCACTTCCATTCCATTCTTTAAACCTATGTGTGTATCTGTGTGCATGTACATACACACACACACAAACAAACAACTGGGAGAACACTGGATATGTGCTTTTAGAAACCTGAAAATCTGCTCTGAAAAATATGACATCTTATGCCAGGGAACATTACATCTCACTAGGATACACACCCCGTGAGGGCTCATTATGGCACCCCATCACCTAGACCAGCACCTGGCACAGGAGGTGCTCAGTAAATATCAGGGGAATGAATGGTGGGTTCCTATGGTCTTCACTCCTTGGGATGGGCTTTGGCGTCCCACTAGAGCAGAAGCCGAGAGACTTTACAGAGCTTGTCTGGGACCCCCGAGTTGGGAAAGGGCAGACCCAGGGCTCAAAGCCATGCAGTCTGCCTCCAGAGCTCGTGTGGCCCTTGCCGCTCTCCACCGGACCTTGGCCTCAAGTCCTGTCCTTGGAGTTGCAGGAGGTGGCTGGGTCCCTCGGGGCAGCTCTGCACCCTCCATGGGGTTTGGGTGAAGGACTGGCTCCACTCCCTAGAAGCACAGTGGGAAGCAGAAGGTGCAGAAGGAAGGAAATCCTGGCGAAATTGCAGGACTGAGGGAAGACGGGTGCAGCCTGCTGTGGGTAAATTTCACGAGAGGAGGACCTGAGCCTTCCCAGTTACAGGGCCTGGGACCGAGTTGGGGTGAGGAAGGAAAGGTGAGGTGCTCTGGCTAGAAAGCGGGCTTGTGGTGCAAATTGTTTTGGGGGGCACCAAAATTAGTTGAAGAGTGAAGCATCCAATAACTCAGTGAGTATTTGCACGGTATTACACACGCATACTCACACACACGCTTTCTCACAAATATACTCATACACACACTGTCTCACAAATAAACTCATACACACACAATCTCACATTCACACCTTTCACATCTCACACCCAAACACACCCTCACACACTCACACCCATACTCACATTCACACACACTCACATATAAATACACCTCCATACATCACACACACCTACATCCACACTCACCACACTCTCACAAATACATTCATACATCGACACACACATACCCCCAACCCCTCACACACTACACATACACACACCCACACACACAAACGCTCTCACAACACCTGCTATACACATGGTTTGCTTTATTTTTCCCATTATATTGATGTATTCATAAAATGAATGATGTGAAGCAACAGAGCGGCCTATGTTCTTGACGGCGTTTTCCAGATGTTTTGGCATGCTGGGTCTGCAAGCCATGGCCGCTTTCTCCCCCTCTCTGGCATGGCTTCTCTGAAGTCAAAGCCAAGTTCCTTAAACACTGGCCCACAAGTTGCTGGGCCACCGGGCCCTCCTGTCCTACCCCGGGCTCCCCAGCTGGCCTCCTTGGTATTCCCGGAATGCACGAAGCACAGCCCACGCTTCCATTTCCTTCCAATCTTTGTTCAAGGTCACTTCTCAGTGAGGCTTACCCTGAAAACTCTAAAGCTACAACCATACTCCCCCACCAGCACTTCCTACCACATTGTCATGTTCTCTGTTTACATTTTTTCCACACACTTATCACCTTTTAATATATGCTAGTCTTCAATGATTGTTTATTGCTAATTGTCTGTTGCAACCCTGGAAAAATGCAAACTCCAAAGGGCAGGGATATTTGTCTGTTTTGTTCACTGATGAATCCCAAGTGCTGAGAACTGTGTCTGGCACATAGTTCATGCTCAGTAAATACTTCTTTCCTGACTAAATGAACCTCTTCACCCCTTGGTGGCCTGCCAGCCAAGGAGACCGGGTCATTCTAGGACTGCCCAGCAGATGGCAGCCGAGGAACGCCAGAGGCAGCCGGGAGCCTGCACTTGGAACGCAAGTTTCCTCCCGAGGAAGTGCAAGTTAACTCGGGTGACAAAATCACATTAAACTTACTCCTAACGCAGACTTGCTTACTCTGTGTCAAAGAGGTTGTAGGTAGGAGGTGAGCTGATTGTGCTGATTAAGTCTTTATCTAATAAAGGAGGCTGTTTACCCACAATTCAGGGGTGAAAAAATGAAAATAGCTGTTGAGGAGAAACGAGGTCAGAGTCCTCCAACAGTGGGAAAAAGGGAATGAAGGCCAGTGGCCATGGACCTGCCTCACTCTTCCAAAAATGGTAAAACAATACCTGACCACACTTCCCAGGGGAAGAAATAAGCCCCTGGCTGTCCCACCTTCCTGTGGACATGCCAGAAGTTGCTCTATTACATGCTTCTCCCTCTGCAATACCATCTTCTGGCCTCCTGCTCCCTGCCAAGCTGCCCTCATCCCGGGGAGCTTCTATTACCCTTTCAATCAGCAAATTGAGCTGCAGTGGTAATGAACCTACTACCTTAGATCAAATTTGGTATCCGACTGTGTCAGGTTGGAGAGAGTCTCCAAGGATGATACTGCTTGCCCGTCTGAGTCCACTGACCCAGAGCAATGCAAGCCAGGTGGCCAGCCCAGCCACTGCCCCGGTGACTGCGAGGACGAGCGTTATTGAGGACTCCCTGGGGGCTGGGCGTGGGAGTGGTCATGGAATCCTCAGAGCAACTGCCTGACGTCAGCGCTCTTCTCATCCCCATCTTACATATGACACAAAAAATCCCCCAAGATCACGCAGTCAGGTGCTCCCCAGAGCCCACCCTCAACCACTGGGAGGAAGGAAGCTGACAAGACCTCAGAGAACCTCTAGTCCAGGTCTTTCAGTTCACAGATGGAGAAACTGAGGCCCAGGGAGGGTAGGGACCTGCCCAATTTCTAAGCTGCCTGCCCAGGCGCTAAGAATTATCTTGCCCTTTAACGTCCCTGGCGAGTGTGGGAAAGTCACCTGATCCCTGAGTCAAAGGCTTTTGTTTTGCCTTTCTCCAGATTCCAAATTTGCTTCAGTCCTTTGCTGGCATGAAATACTTCTGCATGAGATCTTGTGAATATGACAGTCAAACTCTTATTTTGGGAGTTTTTTATATTAAATGTCAGACTTTCTGGCAGAGATTGCTGGCCTTACATGAAGTTCTAGGATTTGAATTCTGGCTTCTGCATCTCCTTAGCTGGTGTCCTTCATCAAGCCACTCAACCTTTGAGCTGGTTTGTTTATCAGTGAAACGGGAATACCAATTCCAGGCCAGCGCATCCAATAAAAATATAATGGGAGCTGCCAAAGCAAGCCACACATGTAATTGTAATTTTCTAGTAGCCACATTAAAGAAGGTAACAGATGAAACAAAGCACTTCACATACACGTCATTTTTTTATTTTTAGCTTATTTTATTTAACCCATTCACCTAAAAGATTGTCATTTCAAAATCTGATCAATATACAAGTGTTAACGAGATACTTTACATTTTATTTTCATACAAAGTCTCCAAAATCCTGTGTATGGTACACTTAACAGCACATCTCAGTGCAGGCAGGCCATGCTTCACATGCTCCTTAGCCACACGTGGCTGCTGCAGTGGGCAGTGTGGTGGTCAGCCCTCGATAAACATTTTGAGCCCATGGATCTATATTTTAGATGAGTCTGTGTAGCTACACCTTGGGACAGAGCATCTTCACTGTAGTCTGATGGCACCCTTCTGGGACCCGGCACCTTCTGGAGGGCCTGCCCTGTTCTGTGAAGGCCGCTGGGCTGCCTTTGGAAGCCCCCTCTGCCCAGATCCGTTTTCTCCAGCATCCTAAATAGGACTTTCACATTCTCTGCAAATATTCGTGTCCATTTGTCCTGGTGCAGTGGGAGAGTTCTCAACAGCTGCGTGACGGAGGCTGGGATGTCATGAGGAGAAAAAGCAAAGAGGAGAGGGAGGCGACAGCAGAGCTGGAGGAGCAGTGTCCTTCCCGAGGATGGCCTCGGTCCCGTGGGATCCAGGGGCTCTGGTTACCGCGGGACCTGCTGCTGTCCCTGCTTTACAGCTTAGCACCTCACCTCGCTGCGCCCAGCTCAACTCCATGGCCCAAACGGGGACACACCCTCTTCCAAGGGAGCTGCACCTCTGCGGCCATTACCTACATTTGATAATTATTAGGTGTAAGGGGTGCAATTGTGCATGGGCCGTGCTCAGAGATGCCTAAAAAAGGCTCGAGCCCCCCCTCGCCCTCAGGGACGGGGACAGGATTACAGGTTCTGTATCCACCTGGGCAGTGGAGCTGGGAGGAGGGACCGATGACGACGAGAAGGGACCTGGCGAGCCTGGCCCGAGAACAAGTGGGGAAACTTCCACGGATGGCTCAACAGTGCCCCCTGACCCGGGAAGAGGGGGTCCTGCGTGCTCACGTGGGTCTGGGGGGAGTGGTGGTGGGACCCACCTGTGACCCCTTTGTCCCCAGCTCCCAGATGTTTCCTTCCCTTTTTCTGGAAGACAGTGGTTGAGGGCCAGAGCTCTTCATTCTCACTGCCTGGGTTCAAATTCCAACTTTGTCACTGACTGTGTGGTTTCGGCAAGTTACCCAACCTTCTCAGCATCGATTTCCTCATCTATGAATGGGGTAGAAACTGCTTCTTGGGTTTTCTGGCAATTAAATGAGGCAAAAATATCTCATGCCAGGCTACTTTTTTTTTTTTTTTTTTACTGGGAGAGAGCTGGTTCCCCAGTACTTTGGCTTGTCCAGAATGGAGGCACCTTATTGATTTTCCAAATTTATGGGTTTAAAACACATTAATGTAAATCTGCACTGATAGAGAGCAATCTCTGAGCTACATTGTTGAGTGAAGAAGCAAAGTGCAGGATGGTGTATACATCCATGCATGGCCTACATTTGGAACGGTACAAAAATCACTGGGAGGGGCTTTCCCTGGGGAGGGGAACCAGAGCAAGGGTACTGGAGAGGGTGGCCTTTCATTATCTACCCCTTGTAATAGTCACCTTTTACTAGGGCTGTGTATTACTGTTGTTTTTTTCTTTTGAGCATATACTACTTTTTCAATTAAAAAATAAACTAATTAAAATACAACCCCCCCTACCAATTAAAAAAGGAGTGTACAGTCATTGTAGAAAGTTGCAGAATTCTCGAGGAAGAGCTTGAAAATGCAGTACCATTACATTTCTGGGTGTTTGCAGCCCTGGGGCCATACCGGGGGGATGGTTTGCTCCTAAATTCACTTTCCACGTATCATTTAAGCAGCTGTTGGGATTTACTTGGGGCAAGAGGAAAACACCAAAGGAGCAACCTGTGCATGTGAACACACACGCATCCAACAAACAAAATGCTCCTCTGTCTCTCTTACCCTTACGTGCACGTGCACATACACGCTGTAACAACCAAAGGGCTACACACACATCTCTTGACACCCAAAGGCTTTACACTCACATACCAACAACTGAGGGGCTTCCCCACACAAGCCATCCCCCCATGTCCTAACCCCAAAGCACTTCATGCCCAAAACGCATATACCCCAACAGCCAAGGCACTTCACGCAGTGCACCCAACAGCCAGCGCACTTTACAAATTCACACACATATCAGCAACCAAGGCCTTCACGCAAAGCTCATCTACTATAGGGCTCCATACACACACGGACACCATAACCAAAGTGTTTTGTACATATGCACATACAACCTAATATTCAAAAGGGCTTCACACACACACACACACACACACAGATCAAAGTGCTTCAAACCCACAGCTCAACAAAAAAAGGGTTCACACATCCACTCACACATTCCCCAACAAAGCACTTCACTCACACACACACACCAATGACTGAAATGCTCTGCTCTCACATCCTAACAACCAAAGCTCTCTATGCAGATACCGCCTCCCAAAAACACCCGAAAGCACTTTGTTTGCTGCCGCAGTAGCAGATATTTAAACACCAATACATTATACTGCGACTTTCTTTTCAGATTAATGAGCAGAAAAAGATTGGAGGAGGGAGGGTGGCAAGAATGGCGGGAGAGAGCAATTACACCCAAATCTTTTCTCTGTTGATTAGGGATTCCTTCTCCAGCCTGCTTTGGCTCCAGCTAAATCTTTTTCTAATGAGATGTGGCTTATCCAGATCAGAGCACTGAGAAAAAAGTTGCAATTAACTTTAAGGAGAAAAGGAGCAAGTGAGAAAGAGAAAGGAAGGGTGGAAGGGGAGAGGGGCAGGGGGACTGCCAGAGGGGGCAGGGAAAGGGGCTGGGGTAGGCGGGCCAGGAAGAGTGGGGTAGCTGGGAGGTTCTCTCTGAGGCCCTAGTTGAGGCCTAATTCTGGCTGGCAGTCCCGCAGGGCTGTGATGACTGCTCCTGGCATCTCGTGGTTTGGGGAAGTCCCTCTTGACCCCTAAGCCTGCCTGGGTCAGGCTTCTCAGGCACTTTCAGACTTGAGTCAAGGGTTGGGAAATGGAGGGTCACCTGGGGTTTGGGAGCTTCCCCACTCTGCTCACCCAGTCCCTGGGAGGGGGATGGTGGGAAAAGGGACGGCCCGAAGATCCTCTCTTACCCTTTTTACACCTGAGCTCTCCCTCCTACCTGCTTATCCTTGCAAAGACGTGGGGCTCTCAACTACCTCCTAGGAACCTCTGTGACCCCCAGGTTTCAGCACTGACCCTTTCTCTTATGTCCAGCTTTCCAATGGCCATCAGGAGAAATGGTCCTAGAGTGGGTGCCCCCAGGACACTGGTGGCCGCAGCCTGGGGTCTCCCTAACTTGCCTCACTGCTCCCATCTGGGAATTGGGTCCAGAGCTGTTTTCACGTGAGCCGCTTGGAAGGGTGGAGAGGGTCTGGGATTGAAAGCGACATTTTATATTGGAATGTCGGGAATGCCACAAGCTCCTTTTGTCTGTGCCTTTGAGAGAGATTTACCTTCCTTTGCTTCTCTATCGATGAGTCAAGCTTGACCAAGCTACAGGTGAGAACACAGGGGTGTTACTTTCTCTCTCTGGTGCTAGATTTTCTCATCTGTTAAAAGAAAATAAAGGGAGGGTGGAGGGAACAGCTGATCTCCAGGGTCCTGATACCCTGATATCCACCAAAATCTCACCCCCAGACTCTGGCTGTCCCCATGTGCGTGAGTAATCATGCCCTTGTCCCGATTCCCATGCTTTCGGCTGTTTTGCGCATCCACACTGACACACTCATGCGAGTGCTTGTTCATTGGTTTTTGCTCTATTTGGTGATAAATATCCAGAAATACCTTTGCAAATCTTGAGGCCTCTAATCTGCCCTGGTGGTAGGGTTTCAGCTTCTAACTCGGCATCTGTGTGCCAGCCAAGCTGGGGACCCCAAGCTTGGATTAGATGGGATGGGATCAGTGGAGGACTGGAAGGGCAGGTTGGGGTGCAGCCTCTGTTCTCTTTATCACACGTGGACATGCATGGCCATAGAAGCTAAAGAAGTCCAGGCACATCATCCAGAGCTAGATTTCTTTATTCTCTCACCTATAGCACTTCCTTTCTCCATTTCATGCCCTTCCTCCTACAAAGCAGAAGGGATTTTTATTGCACTGCTAACAATAGTGGGGGAAAGTGAGCCTCAGGCCTGAGAATCTTGCCCCACCTGACTAGCTGATCTGGTTCCCAAAGAAGAAGGGACCTGCGTGTTAGTGACCATCCTTCCGTGGGACGTCTGGGTGGCCATTTACCAGGTAAGTGACAGCAGGCCAGGGGACAGATGAGCCAAGCCCGACTTCTATGTTACAGTCCCATGGAAATCACCCTCATCCCCAGTTTCCAGCCCCAGGGACTTCCTTAGAGCCTGGCTCCTGGGGCCCGGGGCAGCCACCTCTTCACCTCTGCCTTCCACCATGCCAGCTGCTGGAGACGAGCCGGCTTCCTCCTACCTCTCTCTGGCTGTCGCCAATCGAATAAGCTCATGTGCTGGAAATACTAGCCGTAGTGCGAAGTTAGAAATTCTTCTTCAACACCATAGCAAGGTCAGATGAAGGGGGGAAATAACAGAAAACAAAACACAAGACTCCGAAACAGAAATTGGACACAGGAGGGCAGATGTAGACTGAACAGGAAGTGCTGGCCCTAGGCTAAATGAAACAGCTGTCACCATTGTTCTGGACTGAAAACTGCCTTTGCAAACTCCCTGCGGTCCAGGCTTAGAAAGCAGATGTTAATAATTACAGCACATGAAACGAAGGGCACAGGATTAGGCAAGTGACGAAAAAGAAATGGTACCAGTAGATTTATAACTCGCTCAGGCGAAGCTGCTCCGGCTGGGGTGGGGGGTGGGCCGGGCGGCCTCACTGCAGAGGGCCCTTCCCACTCCCCTTCCTTCTTTGGCATCTTGGCTTCCAGGACTGTCTCAGAATCCGGGGATAGTTTTCTAGCCAGCAGGGGATGAGAATCCTATGGTGTGGACTATGCAGGCCCCTTCCAGCTGCCTTTCCAGGGATCCCACGCCTCAAGGGCCACAGGAAAAAGAGAACATTCTCAATACACTCCCTCAACCCAAGTACCAGAAGGGGATCTCGGGGCTGAAAAATCCTGGCATTGGTTGGTTGGCTGTAAACAGAGACTCAGGTGTACACCACGCTGGGCAGCCATCCCCGGAGCCCTTGCTTTTCTAGAGTTCGCAAGTAAAACCCAGGAGCCCTCAGCCCTAGGAGGGGCACGGAAGGGCTGGTAGAAAGTTGGGACAGTTGAAGAAAGTAAGCAAAGCAAGTTTCTTTGGCTAGTGACATAAATAGAAAAGGCAGGGAGTCTTCACATGTTTTCTGGACATTCTTCAGTGCTTTCCCATGTGAGACAGAGTCGCAGCAAGCAAAAGCAAACAAAACACACTCACATCCGCGAAAAAAATCCTCCAGCCCACCATCCCCTAGAAAGGATTTCTCTAGGAAAGGTTAGAAAGAAGGTAAGACATGTGTTTGCCATCTTTACGCCTGATATGGAAACCATATGCTTAAACACACTAGCAAACATACTTACTAGAACACTCTCTTTTATTAAATGTGGTTTTATAAAGCCTCTCCCCAGCCAGGGCACCTTTGCTGTGCTGGAGACTGGAACTTGGCAAAAAACCTTCCCACTGCTACGTCTATTGATACACATTTTTTGAAAATGAGTCTCGGACCCTTGGAAAATAGACTGGTTCTGATTATCATTGTGAGAGGGAAGGGGCACACGAGGGCATCTTTTTTCCTCCGATAAATTAAAAGAACTGTAACGGGTGCTTTCTGCAACCTGTAAAAGGGCAGAGCCATCTGTGGTTCATTTAGCAGCTCCTTACAGAAGATTTATTTGATTAATTTGGGCAGAAGAGAGAGAATATGGATTTTCCCCTCTCTGAAATGCACAGAGCTCACTCACACAGGCACACATGCACCCAGCCATGGGCAGGCATTTCAGGAAAGAAAAATGACTAATCGCATTATTGAAACTGGGGAACGCGGGGCCCCGGTGGTGAGATAATAGGCTTCCACCCTGCCGATGGGAGGGCTGGTTTCAGAACAGATTTACTATCTTCAGGCCTAAGGCCACCAAAGAGTTATCCCAGAGAATAACAACACGGTCACTGGACACTCTCAGTGGGCATTGACTCTGGGTGCCAGGTCCTGTGCATACCGTGTGCACGATCTCCTTGTAGCATCACAAATGACCATTGGCCCCTTGGAGGAGGTACGATTATCATCTCCACTTCAGACAGGGAGGCTCTCGCAGCAGGCCACTGCTCAAAATTCTTTTCTTTTTTGCAGATGGTATTTTGCTTTCTCAGCCTTCCATGCCCAAACCAGGCCAAAAGAGGCCAGGTCTTGGGTTTGTCTCTTGGCAGGTGATTTTGGAAGGGGTTATCCACATTGGCTGTGCTTGGCACCTTGTGAGTTTCAATTCAGTGACATCAGAGACTCTTGGTTAGGCTTATTTCTAGTCTGGAGGAGAGGTGGTCTCCTCTGCCCTTGGCTTTCTCTAACTTGTGTGGTCTAACCCTACAAGCAGTTTTCCACAGACCACTGTCGATTTCTGGTGGGTGGGAGCTGTCCCTGAAATAGGTCCTCGGAGAAGGCAAAGAAAGTAGCGCAGCCAAGGGGAATCATATCATACAAGAGGACTTTGGCTTGTCAGTGTCAGGAGTGGAAATACACGGCAAGTCCACGTACCACTGCATTCCTTCCCTTGCTCCTAGCAGACATGACTAATTGATCCCAGCCCTCTCTCCTGCCACCCTTCAGACCCTTTCTCAACACAGCTTTCCAGGCAGCCTCTACCAACAGATCAGGATGAGCACAGGAGTTCCCTTCCAGTTGGGAAAGGCAGGATTCTTGCCATCCACACCAGTGGGGCTGGTGGAAGCCAGGGTACAGCAGGACAGAAACCTCTGAATTCTGCTGGGTCTCTGCTCTCCCACCTCCCTCACTGAGCATGTCAGTGAAGCTGCTCCGCAGACAGGATAAAAGGCATCCCCTGGAAAGCTGTGGAAGATTGAAATCTCTTTGTTACTTTAAAATAATTAAACCCCAAACTGGGAAGGGGGGCAGCCTAAGCCCACAACATTTTACAATCCAGGACCTAAGGTTCTGGAAAGATGTGGAAGGTTTCACTTTGGGAACACTGGGGCCAGTAGAGCCCAGCCTTTCCCACCTAACCTCCGGAGGTGCCCAGGTCTGAGGCGGCCAGGACTCACCTAGCGCTGGCCTCAGCTGCAGGGCTGTCTCCCCAGTCCTCAGACTGTTCGGCTGGGTGGGATTTCTCTGGGGAAAGAATAGCAGGGTTTAGTAAAAGAAAGCATGAGCTCCAAGCTCAGGTGCCCTCCAGGAACCTGCTCCTAGATGTTTCCCAGCCTGGGGTGGGCCCAGGTGTTTTGAAACTCACTACTTGGTTGCACTGTCTGATCAGTAGAAACAAACTTGTCCATGGCAGAAGCACAGCTGAGTACCAGGACTTGTTCCAGAGAGTCGGAGGGTGAGCTTGACTGACCACAGTCCTGAGCTGTCACTTTCCGCTGAGCAAGGCTGCCCATAGGCTGCGTCTTCAGGGCACCTGTTGGAAGAATGGCTGAGAACTGTGCTAAGCTTGCAGCTCAGCTGCTGGGCTGCTCCGGGGTCTCCCTCCTATTCTGTGCAGACTTGAGAACACTTTGTTTAAATGTGCCCTCCACAATCTTGTTTACACTATGAATTTGCACTTTCTATGAAGAAAAGTTTGCTAACTGAACCACACTCTGGCCCAGTGCGGCCTCTTGAAAAGATCACAAATATTGAATTAGTGAGATCCCAAATAATGCGGTTTTCACAGGATCCAAATGACACCCCTTGAAGGGTTTGTTGCTCAAACATCATTTGTTGAATAAAAGTGCTTGTATTGAGGAAGTGGTTTTCTAGAATGTTCCCGCCTGAGGGGGTGATTGAACAGGCTGGAGAAGGAGCTAAGTTCAGGGAGGGGTGTGAGAAGAGGGAGGGGATGTTCTCACTGCACCATTTTCAATGTACGAGCTGCCCTAGAAGACCATAACAAAAAGAGGGGTCTTGTGCCACTGGGAATTATCAGCAAATTTGTGGCCAAGCAGCTATTCACTAGCTGGGCACATTATCTCTGGCCTTCAGTTTCCTTCTCTGAAAATAGGGGTAACAATAGTTCCTACTTCACAAGGTTTTATTTGTGAAGATTTAATGAGATAAAGCCCTTAGAACAGGGCCTGGCATATAGTAAGCTCAAGAAAAGATTTTGTCACAAATGTCTGTCAACTGTTGTATGTATAAGCAAAACATGATGTATCTGTGCAATGGAATATTATTTGGCCATGAAAAGGAATGAAGAGCTGATAAATACTAGGATGTGGTTGAACCTCGAAAACATTATTCTAAGCCAGTCACAAGATGATTCCATTTAAATGAAATGGCCAGAATAGGCAAATCCATAGAGACAGAAAGTAGATTAGTGGTTGCCAGGGCTGGAGGTATGTGTGGGAGGACAGCAGGTGATAGCTATGGGGTACGGGATTGCTTTCTTTTTCAGATGAGGAAAATGTTCTAAAAATGATTATAGTGATGGCTGCTTATATCTATAAATATACTGAAAAACGTTGCATTGTACACTTTAAATGGATGAATTGTATGGTACGTGAGTTATATCTCAATAAATCTATTTAAAAAAAAGGAAAGTATTATTTTTAAATGGGTATGGTTAGGATGACAGCTTTTGACAACTGGAGAATGTCTTACTTAAAGACATTTAGATTGAAGAAAAAAAACAAAAAAAAAACAAATAAAACATTCCTGTGGACCAAACTGTTTCTTCATCTCCTAGAAAATATTTACATTTCTCTCTCCAAGGGTTGTTGGCTATTGGAGATAATTCATGTACAGTCTATTAGCCTGGAGCCTGGCACATCCAGGCATTCAGGCAGTGGGAACGGGCATCATCATTATTCTATTGGGTTCTAGAATTCCATGCTAAAGAGGCTTGGGGGACAATCTGGTTGGAAAGGGAGGGGGTGAGCAGCCGTCCTGTACTGAAGCCGTAACATTTGCAAATAAGCTTGTGCATTTGCTTAGGTTGTGTGTTATAATAAAAAGATACATGCATGGTTTTCTAAAGAAGCTTTTATTCACACTTCTCAGAAAATTGAGGTCACATGTAATCAAATAATGATATTTTTTTAAAAGTTGAGGTGGCCTTGGAGGCAAATGTAGATTATGGAGGAATTGCAGTCTCCCCATCCCTGAAAGCCTCACTGTTGTTAGTAATTAAGACAAAAGGCCATGTGTGATTGCACTGGTCAGAGGCAGGGGGCTGGGTCTCCTGACTTGACAGCTCACCAACTGTGTATCTTAGGGAAAGTGATTTAACGTCCCTGAACTTCAGTGTGTGTGTATATATATATATATATATATATATATATATTTTTTTTTTAATTCCCCCTTGCTGCTTGTGCTTGCTGTGTACATTTGCTTTTGGGTTTTTCTGGGTCTGCTTGTCTCCCTTTGTTGAGTCATCTTGCTGCGTTGGCTCACCGAGCTGCACAGGCTGGCTTGCCTTCCCCAGGAGGTCCCGGGAATCGAACCCAGGGCCTCCCATATGGTAAACGGGAGCCCAACCAGTTGAGCCACAGCCGCTTCCCTCAGTATTTTTTTAAATCTATAAAATGAGAAGCTGATGTGTGCAATCCCTGAAGGTCCTTCAAGTTATAAACTTCAGAATCTATGATTATGGCCCAAATTGTATCGCCAGCTAACCAAGCCAGCCTGGACTGTCCCGCAGGGTTCCTCCCATAGATGGAACTTGCCTCATCTATTCCAAGGGTCTGGAGTTCCAGAATCCCTGGCCAAAGCTCACAGCATACCTCCCTTCTGGATCCGCCGGATTGAAGCATCACTGTGGTTCCTTCCCCTCTCCGGGGGCCTGAGGTTCCTGCTTGCCCAAGTGTCAATGCCACATGCAGAGAGGGAGGGTGGGGGAAAGCAGTCATGTGGGTGCCTGTCACCCTCGCCCGCCATCCGAGCTCATCCAGCTGCTGCACCAGGGTCTGCCTCTCCCTGGCCCACGGCCTCCTTGCCACTGACCATGGAATTGGCAAGCAGCGGGTCGGACACAGCACACTCAGACTATTAAGTGAGGCTCCACTTAGAGCAGTGTTTTCCTCATGTAATTTTTTATTATGATCAACATCATAATACATTTTACATCGCAACCCAGGACACACATCAGTGAAATGAGTTTCAAGAAATAGTACTTGTTCTTACTTACACTCTGATATTTTCTCTTCTATATGTTTTATATGCTGGTTGCTATGTGCTAAAATAGATTGATGAACCACGAATTGATTATGACCCACAGTTGGAAAAACATGGAGTTGGAGGTGGAGTGGGGAATGTGGTATGAAAACAGTGAGTTCTGGCCTAAGCCTATGCTCTTCACCACTTTCAGACATCAAAAAGATGGTTGTACCACCAGCAAACTTACTCATCAAACATTGGCTAGCGTCCACTCTGGCTCTGAAAGGATGAGGGGCTGGGGGAGAGCAAAGATACCAAGTTAATTTAGTAACTCTCCCATCTGTTGGGCATTGAGCTCAGAGCTGTATGTGAGTGTTCATAAAGCTTTAGGGGGTAGGTCTATTGTCTCCAGCTTACAGTAAAGAGAACCAATAATGTTCAGATCATGTGCCCAAAGTTAGGGAGTGTAAAAAGCAGTATGGCCGGGACTTGAACCCAAGACAGAGCAATTCTAGAGTCAATGAGCTTCATTACTTGGCTATCCAGGAACACGGGGTTGGAGAAAGGAAGGTTCATTTGTGAAAATTAGAAGAAATACAGCACAATGCCACTTCCTTTTTTAGTAGCACTCACTGTTGACAGTTTGGAGAGGTCTATTCAGACCGTTCCCTGTGAGTTTGCACCCGTGTGTATAATCAGAAATACAATTCTCTTTTGTATTTGTGCTCCGGAGGCGACTAAACAGAAAAGAAATCTGTCTTTTCAACTTTCTCTTCTAAACGTATCTTGGAGGTATTTTCAGATTAGTTCACAGAGTAGTGCCTCCCTCTTTCTCGCCCCTGCCTGGTGTTCTATAGACCAGCTACCCTGTAGTTTATACATCTGTCCTTCTATTTGAACCTATAATTAGCACTAGAGTTGGTAGATGTATGTCTAAGAGACTTAAATCTTTGGGCTCTCCATGTGCCAGCTGGGCCCTGAATCTCACTGGAGACGCAACATCTACCCTCCAGTTCATTGGTTTCACCCAGGACAACTAACATGAAGGTGAGGATGGACAACCACCATACCAAGGAACCGAGAGAGTCTGCAAGTGTAAGCAAGAGAGTCCCGTCCATCAGCCCCACGGGATCACAGCCCCCTCTCAATTGGAGGTGGAGTGGACATCACCATCCCAGAATCCTCAGGATTGGGGAATGCATTATGGACTAAAGTAGACTTACTGGTATTCTACTATAGACTTATTGTGATTCTAGCAATGGAAGAAATTATATCATTGATGTGGAGGCAGTGGCCAGAGGTTTTCAGGGAAGGAAGAGGGAAAAACAGGTGTAATATGGGGACATTTTTGGAACTTGGGAATTGTTCTGAATGACATTGCAATGATAGATACAGGTCATTATAAATCTTGCCATAACGTACAGAATTGGGTGGGAGAGAGTGTAAACTACAATGTAAACTTTAATCCACACTTAGTGGCAGTGTGCCAAAATGTGTTCATCAATTGCAATGACTGTACCTCACTAATGAAGGATGTTGTCAATGTGGGAAAATGTGGGAGGTGTGGGGTGCGGGACATATGCGAATCCATGTGTGACATTTGTATAATCCAAGTATCTTTAAAAAAATAATAAATAAATAAAATTTAAAAATAAATAAATACTAACAAAGTGTCCTTCAAAGAGGCTGTATAATTTACCTTTTCAGCATCAGTGTATTAGAGTATATGTTTCTCCACAGTCTCGCTAGAGTGGATATTAATTATTACAATTTATTTAATCTGCTGGGTACAAAAAAAAACCTCCTTGCTGATGTAATTTCCCTTTCCTTGATAACAGGAAGTTGAGCATTGCATCTGTGTGACCTATATGGAATCCGTTATACACCCCAATATCCAAATTACCCTTCTTTCTTATGAATAGAGCTCCTTATTCATTGCCAGGGAAATGATTGCCTGTGATAAAAAAAAACTACATTTCCCAGCCCCTCTTGCGGCTAGGTGTGGCCAAACTACACTTCCCAGGCTCCCTTGCAGCTAGGTGTGGCCATTGGTCTAAGTTCTGCCAATGAGATGCAAGTGGGTGGGTTGTACACAACTTGCCGACTTTCCTTAAAGTGAAAAAGCATGGCCTTTTTCTTGTCTTTTTTTTTCAGCTGTCTGAAATGTATCAAGGTAGCTGGAGCTCCCGCAGTCATCTTGGACTGTGAGCTGATGTGCTAAAGAGGGTGGAGGAGTTAGATAGCAGGTTCCTGGGCTTCTAATGATCAATGAAGCCATCATATTAGCCCTGAACTATATACCTTCAGATTTTATTTACTCGTCAACCTTGTTTAATAATAATAATAATTATTATTATAATTTTGTCATGCTCGGCTAAGCCTAAATCCACACTCCAGTACTATCCGTTAAGGATCTCGTTTGCAAGCACCACAAACTGGACTCTGGCTAATTTACATAAAAGACAATCTCCCGCCTTTCCTCACATCCCTCATCTCTTCTTCCACCTCCAGACTTTGGACAGGCCATTCAGTTGGCCAAGCCTATTCCTGTGGCCAATCCCCCATGGCCCCAGGGTGTGGAGATGGAGGAATCCGCCCCTTTTGGCTTCTGTAGTGGAGGGGAGACCTGCCTTCCCCCATGACAACTCAGCGGGAAAAAGGTCACTGTGCCCTGAAATTCAGCTGGGGCCCACAAGGAAGGCGGCTGGGATGCTGTGCAGGCTGAGCAATGGCGAATGTCCGCAGCCAGCCTGCGTGTGTTTATTGCCCTCTCGTGCCTTCTGTGGGCATCCACATTCCTCTTGGCTTGTCTCTCTTTCGTCTTACTGGTTTGTGGATTACCTTCTCTGTTCTCTGTGCTCCCTTTCTCAGATTCCTCTGCCATTAGGGCAGCTGAATTTCTGAGGGTCACTGCTAGAGCACCACCCTTCCACTTTCTGTCCAGAAAAGCGCAGACTTCCCAATTTTGAGTGATTTCTCCCAGTGTTGCTGTCAGCCAGGCAGTGCCTTTTTTCAGATTAGTAAAAGAAACTCTTCCTCAAGGCACTTGACTTCTGTCAGAAAACTGCTTAATATACTGGTTTTACTAGAATAGACACTTTGCTGCTGTCCAGAGAAATGTAATCAATATACAAATCTACAGTGTTCAATATGTGATTGGTGCCTGTATGGCTGGAGTGCCCTGGTGCAGTGCACAACCTGCCCAACTGTATGTGAGGGTCCTGCATCCAACCTCTTCTGGCCTCTTCATGACACACAGGCCCTGTCTGCATCCTCTAATGAAGCCTAGTAGGGGTCACAAGGTTCCAGTCCTGGCCTTCCCAGCCCCACCTTACGGTTGACCCCAGGCATGTCCTGATGCCTTTTTTGACCTCATATCTGCACTGTCTTCCTCTCAAATGCAGCTTAAAGGAGATATCACCTGTAGGAAACCCTGGAAAAGTGGAAGGATATCTCGGAGAGTGTTGTTCTTACTATGGAAGCACATTAAAGCTGATTTGAACTAATAGCACTCACCAAATTTTCCTTACAAGCAGTGGTTATATGCTCATTCTGGAAGCCATTCAGAAGTGCTCTGCTGCCCAGGGCACACCCAAGGCTTCATGGCATCTGTGATGGTGCATCTTGTGCCACCTGAACTGGCTTTGCACAGTCCCTGGAGACTCCATCTCCTCTTCTGTTTGGGGAGCCAGCCACTAGCTGGACACTCCCTGGAAGTCGTCCTACTCTCCCTCCCCACTTGAGGTCTGTGCCAAGCCTGGTGTGCGGGTCTCAGCAGCAGCCTGCAGCAGTGAGACGGCATGGAGATGAAGGCTTGGCTATCCCTCGGGCATCGGCACCCTGGTAGGAGTGAGGACACATCGGTCCACGGACCTCAGGCCTCCAGGTCCTTCGAGGTCATCCTGTGGGATCCTGAGCATTTTTTTACTATTTCTAAGACTCTAAAGGAAATGGCAGCATCACTCCTAACAGGGCATGTACGCTGACCGCCACTGTGCGTTCTCTTGTGGGAAACTGTTCTTGGGAGGGGAAGGAAAGTCCTTTTCTTTATTTAATAAATACCTTTGCTGAGTAACTGTGTGCCAGGCCCCGTGCTGGGCACCAGGGACAATGATACATAGAAGGTCCCTGCTCCCGGGGTGAGGGGCGGGAGAGGGACAGGCAGTAAAGAAGGAAACAAAAGGGACCTTCCTTAGCCACTTAATAAATGGGAGTTATTAGCTAGAAACAATTCTAATGTCCCACAGTAGGGAATTGGTAATATATTTCAGTATGCCCACCCTTGGGATTATTTTGCTGCCATTACACACACAGTGTTTGAGAATATTTAATGATACTGAAAAGTGCTCACAGTTCATTCATTCATTCATTCAACAAATATTAGTTGAGCACCTACTCCATGCCAGATGCTCTCCTGGGCTCTAGAGACAAAGCAGAGAGCAGCGGAGTCAAGCTCAGGCAAGCTCCTGTTGTTCTAGAACTTACAGTCTAGTTAACAAACAGATGGGAAAATACCCAAACAGGAAAGGGTTAGATGGAGACAAGGCAGAGTGATTGATTGGAAGCGGCAAAGGGGCTGCTGCAGCCTGGGTGGTCAGGGAGGGCCCCTGGGAGAAGGTGAGCACAGAAGTAAGGCCTGAGCTAGTCGTGGCCAGCAGGCGCCCTTCCAGCACCTTTCGAGGGGCACGGTGAAGGACCAGGAAGCAGGAGCTAAGCCGAGACTCAGCAGTCAGAGCTGTGTGGACACTTTGGGATCAGCTGGCCATTCTTTAGTGTGATGAATGCAGAAGCTGAGGAGCTGTGGCCTGTCTGGGGTCACACAGGAAGTGGCAGCAAAGCCAGGACAGAGCCCTGGGGCCAGGCCTCTCAGGTGCATGTGTTAAGTCACTCCTGAGGGCTTTTAGGGATCTAGGCCCATGCGAAGGATGCATTACTCTGTCACGCATGTCCCAAGGATTTTTTGGAAGTCCTACAACATGCATGGTGCTGTGTCCAGAGCCACAGAGGGTGTAACAGACCAAACCATGCAGGGAAACAAAGGCAGAGCCACCAGAGAGTGTGGTGTAGACCCAGGGTCCTGCGATAGTGCCCAGAGGAAGCGGATTGAAGGGAGTCCCAGTAGGAAGGACTCCCACTGCAGCCCACCTGGGAGACGGAACTCTCATTTATTAACAGAGAACTTCCCAATCCCCATTTCAGCGACCCCCTGCCCCTCCCCAGTCCCTGCCTTGGGAACCCAAGGAAGGGAGGAGGTTCTGGCACTGGCTGGGACCCCAGGCCTCCACCTTGTGCCCTGAGCTGGGGGTGCCCCATACCTTCAAAGTGGCCCCAGCCCATTGATACAGGCACAGGAATTACAGGGGACAGGCCTCTCCCCTGCACATTTCTGTTCCTTGTTGCTCTGCCTCCCAGGCCTGCCAGCTTTGATCTCAGTCCATGCTTGCTTGGCCTGGCTTTGAGTTCTCCTGCTGCTATGCCTGCGGATCGGTCTCCAGCTCCCAGGGACCCTCTCTGCCTGTAATCGCAGCCCAGATCTGGCCTTCCGCCTGCTGGGCTGTGGCCCCAGGAACCCTGTGGGGCTCAGGGTGAGGTAGCGAAGGAAAAGAGGTAACTTCGGGCCAGATGAGGGAGAGTTTTGCAAGCCAGGGGCAGCTGGACAGATGCACTTGGATGGTCAGTGGGAACCTGCCCAACCCTTGCCATCTGAGTGGCATATAAGAACTGATGGAGGAGGTAGTAGTAGGCTCTGGGTAGGATGACCTGGGCTCACACATCAGTCTAAGTCTTTGGTTAGGTTCTTTAACCACCCTGTGCCTCAATTTGCTCATCTGCAAAATGGAGATAATAATAGTAGCCACTCCGTGGAGTTGTTATGAGGATTAAATGAGATAATATATGTGAAAGTGTCAGACTCATTGCAATCACTCTACACTGTATCTGTCGCTTATGCAAAAATCTCAGCTGCCTTTGGGAGGAATCAAAATGAGCCCTTTGGAAGCACAGCTGTCAGGGTCCTTGGAGCCCCCTTCCTACCTTCTGCATGACAGGAGTCTAACTCCTTTTTTTCTCCCTCATGTGGCCCCTGGCCCAGGATGTCTCTAGCCTCTCTGAGGGAATGCCACAGCTTCTTCCTTCATCATCTTACCCCCACCCTCTTTCTGCTTGGGCGTCTCCTGCTCACAGTTGCCCAGTGAATATTCTAGCCCTGCTCAGAGTCCTTGATGGCTCCAGTGACTGCAGAGGAAATAGCCACCTCCTTAGCCTTTAAGACCTTCTGCAATCTAACCTTTTTCTTAACTTCACAGACTTAGGTTGATCAGGGAAATAAATCTAAGGCTGAGCTGGATCTGGGCTCCTTTGCATCTGAGCTGTGAAACCTTGGAAAATGCAACTAACTTCTATGAACCCTGGTTTTCTTATCTATAAAGTGGAACTAATTATACCTGTCTCATCAACTTCACAAGGATCAGACAAGGTCACAGATGGGCATGCTGTTTATAACCTGGCAAGCAAGTAACTTTTTTTTCAGTAGACGGGTATGTGTTTATTAAATAGTGTTGATTTCATGAATGAAACATTAGGAAATCAAAAACATTACTGAAATTATAAATTATACTGCATTTATAATTTTTAAAATTTTAATTTTTATAGCAACTCACTGTTTCTGGACCATACGCTGTGGTTTCCTTTTGCTGGGCTTTTTTTCCCAGGCCATTCCCCATACCTGGAGGGACTTCCCACCCTCAACCACCAGTGCCCAAATGGTGCATCATCCAGAGCCCATTGCAAATCATGTCCTCTCTGAAGCCTGCCCTGAAGTGGTCTCCTCCTCCTCATATTTCCTATATCATGTTTCTTACACCTTTCTGGAACACCTGTGCTCGCATCATTCAGTACACTTCTTCCTGGACCTGCCTTAGCTCCCTCTCCAGACTCTGGGTCTCTAGAGTGCAGGACCTTCTTGAATCAGCTCTGTTTCTCCCATTGCACCTCCCACCTCCTCCACGACAGGGGCTTGACGGGTCCTTGTTGCCGGGATGAATGAGGTGTGAGTGAATGAGTGGATTTCAGTGGAAAGATGCTGCACTGAAGCCCAAGAGACAGCATCATCCCTTATGGGGCCAGCTTCATGGCCAAAGGTGACTGTCTAACTGGGACAGCCAGTTCCCCCTCGCTGGCCAGGTATTCCCAAAGAAGATGGGCCCAGAGGACCCGTGGAGGAAGGGCTTAGGGGCAGAAATCCGATTGGGACCTGGGGCTAGAGGGCATCTCTGAAGCTGCGTTGTGCAGGGCAAACACACGTTGGGGTGAGGGGTGGAAGTGGGGTTCGTCGTACAACTAGAGCAGAGGGTGCCTATGAGTCAGTGAAAGACCTCACCTCGTTGGGGGCAGGGTGGGGTTGCGTGGGTCCTGGGGAAGCGATTCCTGGTGGCCTGACTTGTGTTCTGCCCTCAGGAGCACCTGATTTATTATCAGGGACGAAGCCTGTGAAAGAACAAAGGACCCTGGGGACATTTGTGACCCATCTGCTCCCTCCCTTACAGGGAGGCCATGGCGTGGGCCCCACCCAGTTCCCCCCATTCCCGGTGTATTCTAGGGCCACACATTCCTCAGGCAAGGAAGCTAAGTATTTTAAGGCCTGTTATGTGTCTTCGTGTGGGTTTTTGTTTTATCACGAGGCCGCTGGCAAGTTTTTGATATCTCTTTGAAACAGATGTGGGCAAGGACTCCCAGCACAGATCAAGGGTAGGTTGCGGCTTCTGAGATGGGTCTGCCTGTCCCTCTAACATGGTAACGTCTCATAGCCAAAGACACCTCAAGTCATTACCCTGTTTTTATAAGAAGCTCTGAACCATATGTTTGGGAACTAATTAAGCATGTAAATAATCAAGCCCTGGGATCAGGTGGAGCCCTGTTTAACTATCTTAACCTTTTATGATTATCTTAATTTGGAGAAAATTCAAAACACATTCAGAAATCATAGAAAGTGAATTAAGTAGGAATTTTTTTCTTGAGGTTGGGATCACATCTTTACAAGCCCATCCCGGATTCCTGGGGAAATTCTCCATGCCCACAACTTCTCCCGGGCAGTTGCTGGCCACTTGCTGGCCTGGGAGGCTCAGACAGGGCCTCAGCTGGTTTAACCTTGCAGCAGCAGCTTCTTCCAGCCTGAAATCCTGCCCATTCCTCACCTCCTAACCCAGAGCTCTCCTCTCTGCCAGAAGGAAATGGAGAGGGGAGAGTGGACTCTGAACTTTGGAGATGTATCTTCTTTTTTAAATAAAATAAAGTAAGAAATGAACTGGTGTGAATGATTCCGGCAGCCCATGACATTTTGCGGGTAGCAGTGGAGGGGAACTGAGGCAGGGGCTGAGGTGACAATCGCACAGATCTGGCTCCATGTTGGCTGCAGGTGGCTAGGAGAGAATGTGCAAGCATGAAGGCCACCTCTTTTTCGATTCCAGTTTTATTCTGGTGGTGGGAAATGGGGGGTGGGCGGGCGGGAGTATCTCTCTTCTCACCTACTCCAGGTAAAGGAGATCATCCATCTATTAAATGTGTTTAAAATATATATGCTTATGAAATCGAAATGACTTATCACAAAGTCTTGTAGTCTTTCCATTGTTCTTTACTGAGCACCTACTATATTCCAGGTTCTGTTCTAGGCACTGGGGATTCAGTGAGCAAGAGGGATACAGTCTAAAGGGGACACGAAGCTGCCTCTCTGACTCCATTGCTTGGATATGGCATCACAATGGACTGGGTCTCAAAACACTCTTTCTTAATGTTCTTAGGACAATCAAACTTTTAGAATAGGGCTGCCAGATAAAATACAGGATGCTTAGCTAAATTTAAATTTCAGATAAACAAAAAAATAATAGTTTGCCATAAGCATGTCCCAAATATTGCACGGAACTTACTTCTACTAAGTAATTATGTGTTGCTTATGCAAAACTCAAATTTAACTGGATGTCCTGTATGTGTAAAATCTTGCAACCCTACTTTAGGAAAAGACTTAAATGGATGGGGGTAGTGTCTCAATTTTGGAAGTTAAATATTAATTTTGGAGGAAGGCAACCAAAAACCTCCTTGTGCCAACCCCTTTACTTATGTTACTTCATTTAAATGTCCTCACAACTCCATGAAATAGGTTCTGTTATCAGCCCCATTTTGCCTATGAGTGAACTGAAGCTCAGAGAGGTCATGTGATTTGCCCAAGGTCACTCAGCTAGATTTCGAACTCACCTCTGCCAGAAGTGGAAGCCCTTGCTCTTCCCATGGCACCCCAGTGCCTTTCCAGTGTCCTCATTTTCCTAGCTTGCCCTGGCTTCTTTCAAATTTCTTCCCCTTTTTTTCCACAAGCATTCAAGGGGAGATTCACTCCTGTCAGATCAATGTCACTGCCGTAATGAAAACCACCACCAAGCCCATGAAGGATGAGATCTGTCGAGACCTAATGAGAATGGTTCCGATTATGCAAAGAGCAACCTCATGGTTATTCTAATGTTACAAGTAAATATAAAACATTTAAAAATACTTGGCTTGGGCTTTTTATTTTTTTTCAAGTACAGATGTCTGACTCCTTGCCAGTTTGTTATTAAAAATGCTACGGTGGTTTGGGTACAAAGATTGCTGTAAAAATAAAAGCTGATGCGCTTTGAGCACTAGTTTTGACTTTGCAGGCAACTCGGCAATGGTGAGAGCAGAGCAGATGGTGGCTCTGAAGTGGATACCCCAACATTTATAGCTCAGTCATTGCCCTTCTTAAATCCCTGCGAGAGCTTCTCATCGTACCTTGAATCCCAAATCGGCTCCTGCCACCGCTCCGGCCCCATCTGTTCCCTCTCTCCTGGCACTTTCTGGCTTCTTCCAACTCACCACGCACTAGTGGCCCTTGCCCTCCTCTGCTGTGCTTCTCCCTCAGCTCTTGGCTCCTTCTCATCCTTCATTCCTCAGCCCTTCTCTGACCTGCTTCTCCAGCTGCTTGTCCCCATCCTGCTTCCAGTCACATGCTAGCATGTCACTCTGCTTATTTCCCTTATTTTCCTTACAGCTCTCTGAAATTACCTTGGTTTTTTGTCTTCCCCTGCCAGAAAGCAAACCTCATGAGGATGCAGACCCTGTTTTCTTTAAAGCTGTGTCCCTAGCACCCAGGGCAATGCTGGGCACATAATAGTTGCTCAATCAAAATTTGTTGAATAAACTGATGACGTTGCCAAAGCATGTGGAGTGCTACATTTCACTCTCACATTTCACTCAGGGGCCATGGGCTGGAGGGAAAGTGGTGGTATCTACAAATTTTAAGCAACCCATGGAAAACATGAAACTTAGGAGGATCCTAAACCTCTGTGAGCCATGGTTTTGAATTTCCAGGACAGTGATCAAAACAGAGGCGATGCAAACGCTTCTGTAACTTGTTATAGCATTTGCCTACATGTAGAAGTAGAATAAAATAGAAGCTGGAGGAGGTTCAAGTACCTGGACATAAATCTTGTCATATTCCAGGTGACCATGTTTATGTAATCAGAATAACCTGGAGGGTGGTGGTGGGGAGTGCTCCCTGAAGGCGTTGCTGTTTAGCCCAGCATTCAAGGCGCCTGGTAAACCTGCTTCTGCCTTCCTTCCCCCATGTCTTCTTGCACCTATTGAAGCAGCCTGCATTCCACTGTTCCTGAATTGTCACGCACTCCATCCCCCCAACCTTTCCCATGTCTGCACCTTTACTCTTGCGGTGCCATCTACCAAGTTGTCCTTTCCCCAGCTGTGCATATCTGAAACCCATTCATGGATCCTGGCCTGGTTAAAAGATCACCTTCTCCTCAGTCTTCTACCCCCACTCCCCCCAACACACACATCTGGCAGTAACCTCTCCCTCCCACAAACTCCCTGGACCTTTTCTCTTTTCCTCATCATGTCCTCCTTGATATCCAACCTGACTTAAAGCTCCTTCAGGGCAGCAACTCTGCCTCATTTCTGTGCTCAGCATTGTCCCCAACACAGTGATTTTTGTTGACCAGTGAGTGATTGATGCTTCTTGGGCACGCACAGCCTCAGGACATCAGCTCCAGCTGATGGGGCAGCGGCAGGAAGCTATGGCTGATCAGAGTCCAAGACCACCTTCCCTTCCCCAAGACGTGGGGGGCAATTGCCGTGACTCACAGGAGAGGTGATCTAAACCCATGTCTACACAGCCCCATGTGTCCAGGAGAAAGGTCCAGTAGACCAAACATCCAGAAAACAGACTGCACTTCCCCTTTTCCACTCAGCTGTTTTCCTGCTGGGGGGATGAAAGCCTGCAAACAGCCGAATTCTGGGCACTCTACAAACCTCTCCTGTTCCCAACTCTCCCAAATATCTTCTTCCAAAACCCTGCCCAAACAAAACAATCCCTCAAGAAACTCAAGAGCTAACCCTGAACAGGTGAATCTGAGAATCAGGGATAAAGAGGGTCAAATATCTGAACTTGCAAATGTATTTATCTCCAGTGGGTTGTAAACAAAGCATGAATCTCACAACAGGATCCCAACTCGCTTGCAAAAAGATGGAGACTCTCACACACATGAAGCCAAGAATTGTCCCTTTCTGCCCGATCCCAGGCGATTTGGAAATGTTCTGCAAGCGATGTGGTTTTAAAATGAAGCCCAGGACCGGCATTTGCTCTACAGAGGATAGTGCTTGAGCATGAGCCACTCCACCGAATTGCCAGGCCAAATCCAAACACTCCCCTCACAGACAGAATGTGGGTTATCTCGTTCTGGGACACCCACGGCTCTTGGGTTTCTGCATGTGGAGGGTGAAGAAGGAGCCCCATGATCTTCCTAAGGCTGACACTAAAGTGTGGCCTTGGCAGCTCTGGGGCCATTGTCATATTTTCAACAAGTGATTGCTGTTAAAGAGGGAGCTAGTAAAAATGCTTCCCTGAACTCATCGAAGATTGCAACAGAAGGAAACACTCCATCACTGAAAAGTGACACTAATGTATTCTATTAGATTTGCTTATCATGTTAAAGAGCATATTAAAAGGAAATGTTTGGAAAAGGGATGCCATAATGCGGTATGATGGATTGAGAATTCCTAATTTGGAAAAAATGTGCTAAGACAACATGATTGATGTGAGTGACCTACTTTATTTTATAAGAAACTATGAGTTGCCTCAGGCCCAATGGTACACATATTTGGAAAATGTTTTTTTTCCACATTAACTTTTTATTACCATTTTCAAAAGAGCAGAAACACCATAGAAGGATCTAAGTTGCAACTTGTCAATGCAGATGTGTTTGTAGTCATTTGCTGCTTTAAAAAAACTTATCCCTTGCTGGAAGGGTTTCTGTGCTTCTTGCCAAGAGAACACCTGATGGGGAGAAATATGACACCTTTTTCCCTGATAAAAAATGACCAGTAAGAGACATTTTTATTTAAAGCACAGATGGATCCTCCCACTACTTGTAGGTGGGGATCCCTAAGAATGATTGTGATTTCCTGGAGCCCCCTGGCTTCCTTCCTGCTGCCCGGGGCAAAGGATCCAGGCTGAGTTAACCATTTTCTTTCCACCTTAGAAGAAGGAACAAAGCAACTAAGTCTGGGAGTCAGGGACTCTTGGGTTTACCACAGGCAACAGAGAGAAACACGGAGTGTCTAACAGAAGGTGGGTGACTGACAAAACTCTGTTTCCTTTTAAATGGTGCTGCCAGTAAGTTTCAGAACTTAAGAAATGCCAGTGTTATGATGGTTACTGAAGAAAGTGGGATGTGAAGGGAAAACAATATGTATTAAAAAGTGGAGGTGGGAGAGTAAATTGGCACAAACTTTTTGGAGGGCAATTTGTCAAAGCCTTAGAATTCTGCGTGCCTTTGGACTCAGAAATGCCACTTCTAGAAATTTGTCCCAAAGAAATAGTCATGAATATGCATAAAACTTTAGCTGATAAGATGTTCACTATAGAAATTACTTATAATAGTAATAAAAGGACTCAATGTAACTGTCTGAAGTTAAGCATTCCATAAATAAATTCATACATTTAATGCAGCCATTAAAATGGTAATGTAGAAGAATAATGTGAAAAAAGCTTATAATATTTTATTAAGTGGGAAAAGTGGGTTATAAAACATTACATGAAAGAATTGAAAACAGATAGTCAAATAAATACTTGTACATCAATGTTCATAGCAGCACTATTCACAATCGCCAAAAGGTGGAAACAAATCAGATGTGCAGCAAGTGATGAATGGACAAACAAAATGCAGTATATTCATCTACTGGAACATTATTCAGTCATAAAAAGGAGTGATTACTACAATGTGGAGGAACCTTAAAAACATTACATTAAGTGAAAGAAGCCAGACACAAAAGGTCACATATTATATGATTCCATTTATATGCAATGTCCAGAACAGACAAATTCATAAAGAAAGCAAACTGCTGGATTTGGGGGGTTGGAGGAAGGGGAAAATGAGGCGTCACTGCTTAATGGGAACAAAGTTTCCTTTTGGAATGATGAAAGTGCCTTGGAAAGAAAGAGGTGATGGTTGTACAACATTGTGAACGTACTAAGTGCCACTGAATTACACACCTTAAAATGGCTAATTTTATATTGTGTGAATTTTACTTCAACTTTAATAGTAATAAAAAAAGCAACCTGACTCTGCTGGTTACACAGCTCTGTCCACTTTGTGAAAATTCATTGACCTGTACACTTAAGATATGTGTACTTTTCTGTATGTATGTTGTACCAGAATAAAGAGTTTTTTATTAAAATTATGTATATTTTGATGGTATTTTTAAAACCATATATATTCGTCTACTTACTTCAGTAAATATGTGCATAATGTTATATATGTGACAGTATTTTAAATATAGGTAGTGAAATATAAATGAAATGTGAAATAGTGAATTGAATCGAATGAAACTGAAACTGAAGAATATTCACCAACATGTTGAGTCGCTCTTTTTGAAGAGCAGGTTTTTCAGGTACTTTTAAATTTCTTTCCTTTTGTATGTTCTCTTTTTCCATAAACATACTTGACATTGGTAATAAGTAAAGCAATTACTAAATGGAAAATCCAAAAGACTCAACTAATTAATTAATAGAAACAATAAGAGAGTTCACAAGGATTCCCAGACATGAGCTAGTTTTCTCACGTAATAGCAATAAGTTAAAAATGTGAAATGAAAAATTATCCCATTTACCATAGCTAAAACAAAACAAAATAAAGCATGAGTCACTTACAAAACTGAAAATAAAATTACTAACTTATGCAGTAAGTGTTTAAGACCCTTTTAGAAGCAAATATTGAAGCATATAAAAGAAAATCTAATGTAAATGTACTGTGTTTCTGGTTGGGAAGACTGCACATAATGATTTCAATTCTCCCCAAAATTAATTTGTAAATTTTATGCAATATGGAATTGCATTTTTAATTTGTAAAAATTGATTCTAAATATTATCTAGAATGATAAATACATGAGAATGGGCAATTTTTATTAAAAAAAAGAAAAAAGAGAGGAGATTTGCCCTATTGGATTTTAAAAGATATCACAAAGGCATGGTAATTAAACACTATGATAACCTTGTAGAATTATCAAATGGGTTAATGGAATAAATTAGAAAGTAGGATAGAATAGAATAGAATAGGTTAATGGAATAAAATGTATAAATGGGAATCTAGTAGGTGATAATGGCTATGTTTCCAGTTAGGGAAGAAAGGATAGATTATTCCATAAATGGTGTTGGAATAATTGGCTATCCAGCAGAAAAAAGTGGGTCTCCACCTCATGCCACATTCACAGAAAAAAAATTCCTAATGGACTAAAAAGATGTATACATTTTTAAGAATGATGAAAGTCATAAAAGAGACTAAAAAACAGTAATTCCATAATTTTGAGGACAAGAATGGCCTTTCATTTTGAAAAGAGATAAGCCTTAGACTCTTTGATGTGAAAAATATACATTATAAGCAAATGACACATTAGGGAAAACACAACTTGTTTGACAAGATTAAGGGCCTTAATATATAAAGAGCTGTTTTAACATAAGAAAAGATTGTCATTCCAATAGAAAAATTGGAAAGATACAAACAGGCTTTTTACAGAAGAGGAAATACAAATGGTCACTAACTATACAAAAAGATGCTCAACGTAACTAATTACTCATTAAAAATTAGAACAATAAAATATTATTTTCACTCATCACTAACAAAGTTTAAAAAAGAATGGTGCTATTCAATGTACTGAGGCTGTGGCAAAATACTTTTCCTCCAGCAAATTCATTTTAGGGAATTGACCCTGTGGAAATACGAGTTGGAATTGACCCTGTAGAAATACTAATGAATTGGTTCAATAGATGGAATCCTATGCATTTGTTTAAATTAATGAAGCAGACCTATATATGGAAGGAGGGAGAGTCCAAGGTATAAAGTTAACTGAAGAGAGCAAGCTTCAGAACAATGTATCTGGTGATCCCAAATTCTGTTTTAAAAGCATGCATATCCATTTACCAACCTGTATACTTAGAAGAATTTTTAGAGCAGATTGTCAATGGTATAGGGTGGGGGAGGTACTTTTGCTTACATATTTCTCTCTTCTGTCACATTTTTCTTTTACTATCATGTATCTTTTTTATGATGTAAAAAGCATACAAATCTCACAAATCTGGCTAGAGGTGAGGTGACTTGCCCAAGGCTCGACAGCAGGTGAGAACTGGAGAGAACCAGGCCCCCTGCTTCCCAGTTTCCCCACCGCCCCCAGGCTTTCTTCCAGCTGCAGAACCCTCAGGACCAAGCATGGAGTCGCCTCAAAAGGAGCCCACAAACACCCTGAGAAGCCCACTTGCCATCACCTCTCTGCTCGTGGACCACCCCCTCCCTCGGGCACCCTTAGCGGGGTGGGACCCACAGCCCTGGCACAGGTTTAGTAGGTTTCAGGCGGGGCCTGAACACTCAGTGGCAATGGGGCCGCTCAGGCTGTGCCAGTTTGCCCACCTGCCTTATCAGCATCTCTACGGGCTCCGGGTGGAAGCGCCTCCCGCCCCTGAGTGGAGTAGTGAGCCGGCCAGCAGTTCCTTCTTCCACCCCCGCGACCGCTGGTGCACTCACTACGCCGGAAAGCCTCACACAATGCAGAGGCAGCACTGGGGTCCTTCCAGCAGTGGGGAGGGCATGGGGTCATGGAGGTGGGACGCAAGAACACGCCTCATTTCAAAGCATGCAACGACGAGGACCACACCATCAGCTTATATTTTAAAGCGCTTTGTGATTACTTTCCTACCCCTTACCCCCTTTGATCTTCAGAGTCTTCTAAGGGAGGAACAAGTGTTACTATTACTCTTTCCATTTTATAGAAGAAGAAACTGAGGGTCAGGGGGTTGAACACTTTGCCTGATCTCACGGCTCAAAAGGGACGCTGGATCTGCGTGGCACTAAATCTCCACTCTGGCCGCACTGCCCCTTCTCTTCAGGGTAAGCATCCCGACCATGGAAGCAAGTCCCCCTTGCTCACATTGGCCATGGGTGCTGGACTTTCCTGCCTGGGTCTAGGATGTCTCCCAACCTCCAACCTGGGACTCAGTGTCTAGTCGGCCTGGCCTTCCGACAGCTTTCTGCTCCTTGGGGACAGAGACTGGATGGGCTGATTCTCTGGGGACTCCAGAGAAGGGCACAGGTCTGGGGGTCTCCAAATGCAGGTACTGTTCTGCCCAAGAAAGGCTTCTGAGCATGAATATGCCAGTCTGTAAACATCACACTTGGTTTAGTCACATTTGTGCCCCCAGTATCTAGCACAGTGCCTGGCCTACGCTGGGTGCTCAATCAGGGACCATGGCCATCCTGATCTTACGCCATCCCTGCGCCCACCCTAAGACTCCTTTTTTCCCTCTGAAACATGGATGTGAGCTAGTCTGTAAGAACTGGAAGCCCCCCAGCCTGGCTAGGGGCTCTATCAACTTTATTTTCAGAACAAAGGGCAGGAGGAACAGGGGCCAGCTTTATCCAAGAGGTCCGGCAGAGACCGCAGGGGAGTGGTGAAGTTCCCATACTTCTCCTCCGAGTCCACCTTTCTAGCAGTTCACCAGCTTTAACGTCCCCAATGTTTTGAGCCTACTCCTTAAGGCTAGAGACCTTGCCTCTCTGCTTCTCTGTCTGTCTCCGGCACATGGCAGGCATGTGTGACTGAACATCCGGATGGTGGTCCCCTCCTGTAATAACTTGCCATAATAAAATTCAGAAGTTTGGGACTAGAGAGGACCTTATAGACCATATGGTCCAACCTCCTCCACTGGAGGCCCAGAAACAGCAAAAACCTGCTCAAGGTCCCGAGTTGACAATGGAAGAGATTCGGGCAGGATGCATGAGCTGGTGCAGAGATCAGCCAAAGCCAAGGCCAGCTCGCTTGGCTTGGGACCAGGAGGACCCCGTTGGAAGCCACCCCTCGCACACCAGCACCTCCACATTGGTTCCAGCCAAAGCTCAATAACTGCCGGAAGCGGCGTGATGCTCTCATAATGAAGTCATAGCTATTGCCAGGATCCTTGAGGCTACTTAATCGTGAAATAATTACACATGCCTCAGAACTGGGAGATCAAGGATTTCTATCTAACATGTCATGATGCTCTTAAAAAAGGTTTCACTATAAACATCAGGTGGTGGGGAGAGGCAAGATTTCCGAGCCCGGGCACAAAGTTCTAATTCCACCTTTTATGTTTTGGCACCATCTCACCTATCTGTGTATATCTCCCTATTGACTTACCAAAATAATGTTAAAGGAGATTAAAAGAGTAATGGTTGTCAGCCATAACCATACTGCTACAACTAAATTGTACCCACATGCATGGATATCCTTGTTTAATTACACAGGCAGTATGTAAATGTATTCTCATGATCAGAAGTTAAAGAAAGAAATATACATTGTAGTAGTAAAATTTCACACTATTTCCCCTCTCCTCTCTTGAAACACTATTGTGTATCTTTCCAGTACTTTTCTCTGTATTTACACCTAAATAAACACATGGAACTATATATTAGCATGTGAACACACACATACAAGCGTGTAGTGTTTATTTTCAAAGTTAATGGGGTTATACCGTGTATTGATTTGGAACTTGCTTTTTCCCCCTTCACAGCATGTGTTGGAGATCTTTCCATGAGACTCCATGTACAGAGCTTTCCCATCTTTTTAATAGCTGCACAGCTTTCTGAATATGGCAGCACCATAATTTTTTTTCCAGTTCTCATTAAGGGGCAAAAAGCTTTCTGCCTTTCTCCTGTGGCCAAACAACCTTTACATTGATGTCAGCAGACTGTCCTACTGGATCTGTCAGTTCTGTGAGGGCAGAGACTTTGTCTGATTTGTCCAGTTTATCCCCAGGGCCTAGAACAGTGCCTGGTTCAGCAGAAGTGCACAAATATTTGTGGAAGGAACAACTGACCAGCAAGGGGGGGGCATAGTCAACATCTATAAACAACTATAGCAATTAATACCAATAATTAAACCAGTATAACAACTAATGCCCACACTTCACGAAGGGTTTCACTCCCCAATCACATTCCATCCTCAGAACAACGCGTCTGAGGCCAGTGGGCTCTGCACTGTTATTACCCCCAATTTACTAATGAGACATGGCCGAGGTCAGAGCTCAGGTGTCAGAGAGCTAAGAGGTCAAATCCTTGCTCTGTCACCCACTAAGTGTGCATCTTTGGAGATTTTACTTTATCTCTATGAGCCTCAATCTTTTAATCTGCAAAACAGAGATGCCTATACTTCCCCTGGAAGGATTTTATGACAATGAAATGTTATAATATATGTAAAGTATCTGGCATCTAGTGAGCCCTCAATGAATGCTTATTCCTTTTCCTGTCCCTTGCTCAGTATAGTCTTTCTACCTGCCCAGGGTCAATCACCCACCTTGCCTTCTTCCTTCTTGCTTTACTTACTGCCTTCCAATTACTGAAATACCTGACTGCTTTTCTGAAAGAATTGCTTGGCATCTCAGTCTTCCTCTACTCACAGGAGTTTCTTGTTAAGAAACAGGAAATGTTTCCTTGCCTTGTGTCATTTAAATATATGCTTCAGGAGTTCTTTCCCAAGGATTAGGAGGATAAAACATAGATCTTATATCTGAGCACTTATCACATTCCCAACTAGACCTTTAGGGCAAGGACTATGCTTAACTAAATTTTTTTTTTTTTTTTTTTTTTTTTTTTTACCGGGAGGTACCGGGGATCGAACCCTGGTCTCTCCATATGGTAGACGGACGCCGAACCTCTTGAGCCACATCCGTTTCCCAATTAACTAAATTTTTAAACTCTGTTCATTGCAGATCAGCTGTAAATTTCCTATAAATGGTAAATGCTCAGTATGTATTTATTGTTTGAGTGAATAAGTGATCTTCAAATATTATAAATATGTGATTGTAAGTGGTCTGATACAGTCTTCTGAGGGCACAGTGCCACTTATCTCACACTGCTTTCAGGATAGCAACCAAACCGTGCTGAGATAGCTTCGCCCTCTGCTGACCAGTGTGGGGAATTGACCATTTCACTCTTCTCCAGTATTGAGGTTTATGCTTTTTCTTCTCTCATTACTCAGACAAATCTACTTTAGACAATCCCTCTCCTGTTTATGTGCCCTTTTAATTTTATTTCCTTTTCTCTTTGTAACTGCAAGTCTTGCTCCTATCAATCCCCTTCATATCATTTGAAAGTAAAAAGCATATAGCCATCTCTAATAATGACTGAGAAGTCAATCTGTAATGCCTTCATAGCACTGAAAAGGACAGACATATGTTTTGAAGTAGATCGAGGGCCATTGTCTTCCAAAGTGCCCAGTTGCCCCCTTCAGAGTCTCTAAAGGTCTTTCTTCATCTTCTAGTTCCTTATCCTATCACTCTCCCTCCTTAAAAATTTGTTTTCCCTTGCCACTCAGCATTAATTTCTATTTTTCTGTTTTGTTTAATTATGGACAACCTCTATCACAATATTTGCAAGATTTTATCTCACTTACTTATTTACCAGGTAATCTTCTTCTACTAGGCAGTAACACTTTGAATCTTAAATGCCAACATAGTGCCTGGCACATAGATCACATATATATTTTGGGGAAAATATCTTGTTCATTTCCTCCTATTTTTTCCAAGGCAACAACCACTATAACTCAGGTACAATTAGGTTCCTACCAAGTTTAAAAGTCTATATCAAAAGTCTAATAGGATACTTTTTGGGGAGGGGGGGAAGAAACTTGGAAACTTGACCCACCATTTATAAAATTGTTTCCATGAGGGACAATATTCTGAATCCCAAACAGTAATTGAGAAAGAAAGCTCTGGAATATAAATGGTTTGAAAGGTAAGGTCTCCTATCTTGCTACTTAACTCAAGCACAGATCCTTGTTAGGCTCCATGGGGGTCCTGCCCCCATCAGGAAATACAGTGCCTCACGATGAACCAATGAACCATGATGGGTTAAGAAGGGTCAAAAACAAGGGGGAGTCTGATTGACCCTTTTAAGGATGCAAACCTCTTGGATTTAACCGCAGGCCTGCAAAGGGGAGGGTTGAAAGGGGCTGGTGAGCAGGGAGTCAAGTCTAGTATCCCTCTCCTTAAAGCTTTAGGTATTGTCTGTGGCTTGTCTGGGCTCAACATCTCATGCTTTTAGCCCAGTCTTTTGTTTCTTCCCTGCCTCTACGGTTTGGTCTGTTACTATAATATTTGTGCAAGATGCTTTCCTTTCTTTACTTTTCTTTACTGAGGCATAAGAATTTACAGTAAAATGCACAGGTCTTAAGTGTATCGTTTGATGAGTTTTGGAAAATGTATACACCTATGTTACCATCACCCAAACCAAGATATAGAGCATTTCTAGCACCCCAGAAAATTCCTCTTGCCTCTTTCCAGTCACTCCCCTCCCAGAGGCAACCATAGTTCTGAATTCTATATCCATAGATTATTTTTGCTTGCTATGAACTTCATATAAATAGAATCACATAGCATGTATCTTTCCTTTCTTTTAGACACTAGGAAAACAATAACAAAAAATGCATATATATATATATATAACCTAATTTCTTTCTTTCTTTCTTTCTTTTTTTTTTAGAAGATGTGAAATGTTAACATCCCAAAATGTTGGTAGTAGTGGACTCTAGATACTGGGATTGGGGTAATGGCTACTTTTTTCTTTGAACATTCTAATCTAATATAATACACACACACAATTTTATAATAATGAGGGGAAAATACATCATTTTATGGAGGGGTGTGTGGCTGTTGTAGAAAGGTGACTAAACAAAATCCAGAATGAGTGTGGTGATGAAGGAGCCCTGGCCGTCAGAACTCCTTTCCCCTGGCAATGGTGGGGACGTAGTACATCAAGTCAAGGTCAGAGACCCCTCGAGCCATTTCCTGCCTGGATTCTTGGTCATCCCTTTGAAAATGGAACCATTTGACCAAAGGTTTCTTCCTACCCCAAATTCAGCAGAGAGGCAACATTGTCAAAAGCAAGGGTCAAAAATACTACTTAAAGTCATGGAACATATATATATATACACATGTAGTATATAGTGTGTGTGTTGTAGTGTGTGTGTGTGTGTGTGTGTATTTAACCCTTGATCATGCATTTGGTTTTAGTGAAATGTGAAAGGCAAATAGTAATAGAGCATGAATAGAAAATTGCAGGCTCTGTTTTTAAAATTTCTACACTATGGTTTCTGAATATATCATTCGACCCTAAGAGGCAACTCCTTTTTCTGTTTCCTTCATGGTCCTGGACTACAATGAGGGCACACAGAAAGAGAGAACGAGTGGAATATAGGCACAAATGAAAAGAAAGTTTTGGATCCCAAAATATTATTTTGCAGGAAATCATGGAAAAGAGAAAACAACCTAGTAATTTCACAAGAGAACCCAAGGCTTGACTCCTTTGGTTAAATGGTCCCAGATGTGGTATCTGCAAAGCCGGCGGCTTGGAGAGGACAGGCCTGGGCTGGTGCCAGGGCTCTATGTGGACTGGCTGGGCATGGGCAAGCCATTTAGCCTCACTGAGCCTGTTTCCACGGCTTTAAAATGGGTTAATAACCGCTGTATCCATTTCCCAGAGTTGATGAGACACAACTGAGGGGAGGAATGAGCAAGCTCTTTGTCCACCATACATGTGGTCCACGTGTCAACTGTTTATTGTCTATTCCAGACCAACCTGGAATAAATGCTTTGGAGAGGGATGTTGGGATCCAGGCTCTATATCCTATGATTGTTGCCTTTTTTTTTTTTTTTAACTAAAGAGCAAAGTGTTATCTCTTTCCTCATCTTTGGTATCTTTTGTACCTCAGCTTCCTCCCCCTTGGGAAAAAGGGGCATTTTCATAGGAAATAAGAGATGAGGGGAGAGAGGAGAAGCTGTCGGGGTCAGACAGACTTAGGTTGGAATACAAACTCACTCATTTACCAGCTGTGTGACCTTGGGTTAATCCCTTCAGGTCTCAGGACCTCTATGTTCTCAACTGGAAAATAGGAATATATATACTGCAATGGATTGCTAGGACTGGATGAGCTCCTTGTAATAGGTACTTAGCACAATCCCTGGGACAGGAACCATCAGTAATAGAAATGGACTGTCTCTCATGCGAGCTGCCTGGAGGCAGATGAGCAATGCAGTAGAATCTATCCTGCTTTCTGCACATCTGAGCAGCTGCCCCTTAAACCAGGATCCTGGGGCTCAGAGCCAAGGGCAGAAGTATGGAACTCTGATGGGCAGCCATGAGAATAAAGCTTCTCACCTAGCCAAACCACTGAGCACAGACAAGATGGATCACCTGGATGGAGCCAGATGGGCCCAGTTCCATCTGGGGGAGCTCCACATCCACATGGTTGGCACTGGGTTCCAGCCCTCATCTGGATGGCTTGGCATCCCATGCCTGTTCCATTGCCTGTTGGCACAGCCAGTCTGAGGGGGTAGCATTGGTTTATTTTCAGCTCTCCTCTCATCCCCCCACCTCCACCCCTCCCACTCATCCCAGCCCATACCTGGGAGCTTTGTCAGGGACAGAGGCTGGGAGGGCAAAGCCTGCACATGAAGTCCACAAAAAACTTTCGTCAGGTCTGAGGATTGGAGCAAATCGGAGGCGGGTTCAAGACCTCGCTGAGCTCTGGGTTTGGCAGGAAGTCAGGGGCCAGAGCCGCCTGGCCCAGTTTTAGCCAAGTTGCATTGCTTTGATCTGCAAAAACCTTCACAGGGGAGCTATTTGGGGGGTTTGCTTTTAAGAAATAAACTTAAAACTAAATAAATAAAGACGGAACCCTGGCAGTCTCTGTCTCCTCTTGTCCCTTTGCTGGGTCTTCCTCATGTCCCACTCGCACTCCAATTTCCTTCCCAACTGGAAGGCCTCCGAAACACCAGCCTTCTGTTTTTCCGGCTGTAAACTTGGGACAGTTCTCATTTCTGATACTTTAGTGGCTTTACCTAAGATTATCTTTTTTAATGCCTCCCACCATTTTCCATCCATACACTGGGTCCCTTGTGTGATTCTTTTAAAAGTGGCAATAACCGACCAGCATCTGAAATTCCGACTTTATTTTCCTCCAGTCAGCCCACTAGCCCCTGCCCTCCCGCGGGAACTCCCCACTGCTGGCTTATTTTAGCTCTTAGTCTTTTTGAAAAGCCAACTGCAGTTGGGACCGTCTGATCTGTTAGCAGCGGAGCCACCCAGCCAGCTTTTCCCAGCGCCGGGCGGGGGAGGGAGGCGGCAGGTTACAGGAAGGACCTGCGTGAGGCTCAGCGCTCCTCCGCGTCGGGGTTGGTGACCGGCCACCCGAGCCCTCTCAGTCCCTCGCCTGGAACCCAGGACCTGGGGTGAAAGGCTTCCGCTGCTCTCCCGGACGCCTCAGTGGAGCATGTGCTGCACTCTCCAAATTCATTTGTAATTTATGACATCAGTTCAGGGACCACTGGCGCCTCTCAAACCCAAAACGACCACCACAACATATGCGAGGAGAGGAGGCGGCCACCGGGTCCCGAACATTGTCCCCTCTGTCCCCAGGGTATGGACAACTGGCAAAGCACTTTTTAAGGGGGACCCGCTGTCCCTCACGACAAAGAGTTACCCACACCCCGCATTTTCCCAGAGCCAAAATTGGACCCCAGGATATCTGTGATAAAGACATAACCGTCTAAATGACAGTGGTTCTCAAAGTGATTTCGATTAGGACTCTATAAAGCTGCATTAAAATGAGCTAATCTGTACTTGCAGGGAGATTAAAGATTCCCCCAAATATCTTTACGCAATCACATTGTGTGTGTGTGTGTGTGTATAATCCAGAGGTGTATTCAACATGTAATATAATTCATAACGTATAATGAAAAATATTATATGTTTAAAAAGTAATATAATAAGTTGTAGCAATATAATATCGGAACAATATGTTAAATATATGTTAAACAATATTTAATATGATGAAACCATGCAATACATATTACATGATAAACAATCTACAAGCAATACAAAACAATGACACAAACGGACCATACAGCTTACAGATCGTATACAGTAAACAGAATGTCCTTTGAAATATCCAAGATGCTGGAGCTCCGTCTCGCGGCGCCGGGACTCAGCGCTGGACGCTGGGAGAGGAGAGAGGGAAGCGCTCACGGGTCCCGGGATACTGGTGCGGCCACTCCAGTCTCTGCCTGGCTCTAGCTCCCCACATGCCCACGTGTCTTTGGGATGGATGAAGTGATTCCAAAGGACGTAATCTTTATTGGGATAACGGAGTTAACTGGTTATGGCTTAAAAAGGTCAGATCCCAATGGCGGGGGCACATATTTCCTAAAAGAGATCCCACAGCACGCTCCCCAAGGCTCACTGCAAGACTGCACGGCCAGCGTTTGGTCGTAAACCTTAGGGTTCTGTCTCAGACACATAAAACAACGTAGAGAGCCGCTTCCCAACGTGGGCATTTAGAGGCAATTTGGAAATAGAAATGACTTTATATATGCAAGACTTCAACATTCCAGAGGTCCTTTAAAGCTGCGGTTAAAAAGGCAATTAGGAGACCCGCGGATAGGCTGGCAGGAGATTGAAAGCAAAGCAAAACGCACAGTTAGAAATTTGGTAATAACCGCACACTCACAAGTAAAGCAGCTTGTTTCCACCGTCCTCCTGCTACAGAAAGAAGAATAACACTTCGACAGAAAAGTTACCTTAAAGAGTTCCACCGTGGAAAAGAGGTCTCGGTGGCGGGTGTTGGCTTATTGGTTACCTAAAACAGTGTGTGGGGGGACGTCTATCTCCAGAGTTACTTAGAAGCGGAGCCTTAAAATCGATGGCCTTGACCACGGGTGCTTGTGCGTTAAACGGGGGCTGTTTTCGATGGGAACGCGCAGTGCCCCTCCGCAGGGCGGCCTCGGGCACCCCAAGATCCTCTCCCACCCCGAGTTCCGGGCGTGAGGCCCCGGCACGCGCCGCCGCGGGAGCCGCTTTTATTTGCAGTCTCTTGAACTCTGCATTTCGAGTTCTCTTCCTTTCCAGAGCCCGCCGCGGAGTCTCAGACGAGCCCTGGCGTCTGTGGGCTCTCACCTCAGAGTCAATATTATCTCAGATGGGCACAATAGACTGGAATGAAAAGCTAATATTGAACCAGAGAGGTCCCTGCCCGCGCCGCGAGATGCCACCCTCTGTTGCGCAGCCCCTGGCGAGCCGCTGGCGGCCGGGCTAAGAATATTATCAAATTTCTAACTGGAGGCGGCCGCGGCCGGGCTTTCTGGATCCCGCCGGGGGCGAAGGAGGGACGCCGGGCCCAGCGCGAAGGCCTCGGAGGGCCAAGAGGGTCGCGGCCGCCTGCACGTCCCTGGAGCCTCCTCGGCCCCACTCGCCGCCTCTCCTAGTCGCCGGGGGCCGGGCGTGCAGCCAAGCGCACCGCGGAGCCGCGGAGTAGGTGGCGCGCAGGGCGCGTCCCGGTGCCCAGAAGGCGAGCGGACGCAAGTAGTAGGGGAGCCGGGCCTGGTTGTCCAACCCCTGGCGCGAGGGGTCCCGGAATCTGGGTGCGGCGGCGGGGTGGGGTGGTGGTGGTGGTGCAGAATTTGGAGGCAGCTGCGGGTCTCCCTGGTCGTGGGGGGATCCGGCCCTGGGGGGAGGCAGCCAGGCCACCTCTGCGACCGCCTGGAATTAAAGGGCTCTACCGCCGCGGCCGGGGTATGGCTGCCCCAGGGCCCCGCGGGAAGTCAGACCCAATGTCGGTGGGCCTCCTCGGAAGCCCCCACCCACTGTGCACTCTATTGCGAAGAGCGCTGGGCCAGGGCCCTCGGGCCATCTCGCCAGCTGGGCAGGGAGCTCGCGCCGCGCTCCCGTTTTCCGGCCAGGAGGTTTCGGGGCCATTCTGAGACGCCCCCAAGAGCAGGGGCCCTTCCGTGCCACCAACAACTCCTTAGTCCCTAAACCCAGGGCGTGAGTCCCCAGAAGGCTTTAGGCTATCCGGAAGGAGAAAGAGGGAGCAGGTCGCGGCCTGAGACCGGAAACTGTGGCCTGAAGAACAAAGGTGGGCTAGTGGGCGTGAGGCAAGCGTCGGAGTGGCGCTATGTGGGGTCCTCTGGACAAACCCCCCAGCCTGCGGTGGCTCTTCGCTGCCTTTTCCTACGACTTAAGAGCAGGTTTCTGGCCGCGCCGGGTGGAGAAGAGAAACCGGGTAGCCGCAGGGTTCCTGGTGGAATAATCACTGCACTCACCGCCGGGAGGTGGGATTACGCTGTGTGACTTTGGGCAGCTGGTGTAACTTCTCTGAACCTCAGTTTTTCTCATCTGGAAAATGGGTATCGTGACTTCTTCCCTACTTATCTCACCCGAATTCAGGCTCACTGAGAACATGAGTGTGAGAAAACATGCTTTTAAACGCCAAGACTCGATACAGGTGAGAGGAATTGTAAGCTTTCTTCTAAATTCTCTCCGCATCTTCTCCAGGTTTCAAGGAGAGCTGCAGCGTTCGAGGAAGTCTTCAGGTTCCTTCTTTCCCCGAATGGCCCCGATCCCCTTTCTAAGACCCGAGTCCAGAAAATGGGGAGGTACTATTGAAAGAGACGATTGAGAGGAGCTCACCGAGCGCCAGCGTTTCCAGAAGCCACATGGATTGAAAGGTGGCTTCCTCTCTAATGGCCCCAAGGTGCCCCTTAAATTCCCAGGCGAGGACCAGCCATACGATGCAAGGCCGGCCGCAGGTGGCGGACAGCAGAGTCTCAAACGAAAAGACGCGAGAGAAGGCATCAGAGGGGTGGGAAGTTGAGCCCGGGCGCCCCCACGTTGGCCCTCAGCAAACGTCCGA
This sequence comes from Tolypeutes matacus, assembly GCA_026826555.1. Classification (NCBI taxonomy): domain Eukaryota; kingdom Metazoa; phylum Chordata; class Mammalia; order Cingulata; family Chlamyphoridae; genus Tolypeutes; species Tolypeutes matacus. Next base: position 1,205,911 of record JAKSZT010054544.1, read on the forward strand.
CGGGGTCTGTGCTGTTGTGGCCCGATGGAGCCGCAGCTTTCGGGGCAGCTGGAGGTTACTGCGACATGCGCATCCGCAAACGCCGGCAGGGGAACCTGCAAGGGGGACAGAACTGCCTCCACCTCTGCCCGGGGCAGTGGCCTGAGCAAGAGCGCGCGGGTTACCTAGTTGCGGCCTCTCTGTCTATGTATCTGTCTGTTCCTGGCCTGTCCTTGCTTGATCTTAGACTTTCTTTCTCAGGCAGCCGAGGGAGAAAGAAACTGGGATCCCCTTTGATTCTTTTTCCTGCTTTCAATTGTGAGTAGGGACAGCGTGTGTTTGTGTCGAGGGATTGACGAGTTTGGACGTGATGAAGGAGGTAAAACAAGTCCTGCTCCTGCGCTCCACGGGTCGCTCCACGGGGCGGTGCGGAGTTCTTGGCTCCTGCCGACGCCCGGAGAAGGACAGCGATTGTCTCCACAGCCACCCAGGGGAGCAGAGGATGGGACCAGAGGCGAAACACGGCCGCGACGGCTCGGCTCTTGCGGTCCGCGCTCTGAGCAGTCGTGCACACCGCGCCGCTTCGGGGCCGCCTACCCACAACGCGGGTTTTCAGAGAACCTCGAGCGGATTCCACGGTCTCACTTCACCCGAGGAGCCACGCGACCCCAAGGCGGATGGCGTCCTAACGTTCTTGGTGGAAGGGGCGGATCAAACGTGTCTCATCGCAGCTGCCCCAGTTGGACCCTAAAGTGTCCCGCGGGTGATCAGTTGCCACCTCCGCAAAAACCACCTAGAGCCGCGGTCACCCAGCGTCCTTGACCGGCCACGAGGGGGCGCGAAGCTGAGACGGTGACACTCAGCGATCCAGCTCTTTAGATATCACCCCAGGCGCCGCGGGTTCAGGCGGTAACTGCCCTTTCTCTCTGAGTCCTTGTGATCCCGCCAGGGTATCAGGGACCTCAGGCGTGGGATCTGGCCGCATTTGCGCGGTAGCTGGCTCTCGCCCTGGCAGGGGTGATCACGGCCGCCTCGGCTTCTTAGAGAATTCTCCCCCTCCCCGTCTCCGTCGGAAGAAGCCGACTCCTAGTGGCGCTGGAATCCTAGCGTGGACAGTTAATTCTGAGGCTGAGAGCGCGAGCGGTGGAGGGAGAAGGGATCCGTTTCCAAGTCGTCCTCTCCTCTGTGGCCAGTGAACTCCTTAGACCGCCTCCCCAGGCCGGGACGAGGGTCGCGGGGAGATCTTAGCAGCGCGGGCAACTCCAGGCCCTCGGCGGGGCCGAAGGCTGTGCGGCCCCGCGGCGCGCACCCGCCCTCGCCACTAGGCGCCGCTGCGCGCACGCCGATCCCGGCCGCGGGCCGCAGCACCAGCTCGGCTAGCGCGTCTGGGGAAAAAGCCAGCAAGGGATTTGCCCTAATAATTTTAAAACATCGTTTTAAAGATATTTATTCTATTTTCCGTTTTCCCACTGCCGCCCTCCGTGTTCGGAGGAGCCGGGTAACTGAAGATCGCCGTTGATTGGAGGACTTCTTAACGTCCTCCCTCGTTCCCGAGGCCTCTCCATCCCCGGGCACCTGTCCCCTGCCATGGGCGGGGAAGGGATCACCGTTCACTGACGTCCGCGCTGCGCTGCGGGCGCACAGTGCAGCTCCCGGTACCCACTCAGGAAGGCTCCAAACCGCGGCAACCTGGATTGGGCGGGTGCGCCGGGTGGGCTCAAGGTCCTGGTGTAATAATAACTAAGATTTATTGAATGCTCAGAGTGTGCAAACTAGCTCACTTCCTCCCCTCAACAACTCTTAAGATAGGTGCTACTAGTAGCTCCTTTTCACAGGTGAAAAAAACGGAGGCTCAAGAAGGTGAAGGTCACACAGGCAGTGACCCCACCTCTCCCCCCGGGACGCCGCCCAGGCCGAGGCCGGCGAGGTAGGGGCCGCGGGTTTGCTCTCAGAAGCGCCGAGGGCCGGGCAGGACGCTCAGAGCGCCAAGCAGATGCGCTCTCCGGGATCCTGAGAAACCCCCGCCCTTTGATGTCTCCCCACCAGGCAGGATTCCAGGCTTCCCTCACCCCAACTCCGCCTAGGGAAACCTTTGCCGGAGCTCGGAGGAGCTTGGCTTCCTTTGCCTCAGGAATTTGTGAACTGGGGAAGGACGGGAGGAGGGTGAGACCCCAGCCTATGTTTGTACAACTTTATTGTTCACAGTTTCTGAAGCCCAGTCATAAGCCCTCCCGGTGGGTGGATTATGCTGACACAACACCGATGACAGGAGGTCGGTTTTACTGCCACTCAGGATGTGTCAGACATTGTCTAAACACTCGGTTTATCTCACTGCATTCTCATGACAACCCCAAGGGCCAGGCACTTATTTACCCCCATTTCTCAGAAGAGAAAACAGAGGCACAGAGGGGTTAGGTAAATTGCCCAAGGTCACATAGATGAGCCGTGAACCCAGGCTTGATTCTTCTTTCTTTTGGGGGCGATGGGTAGAGGAAGGCAGGTTTATGAGACAATAAACTCACCCTTTATAGTGTACCATTCTAGGGGTTTTGACAAATGCATGCAGTCGTGAAAATATCACCACAATCAATAAGGAGAATGATTCCCTCCCTCCCTCCCTCCAAATCAGGCCTAACTCCTCTAACCCTCTACTGCCTCCCAGGCAGCATGGGCAGTATTTTTACCGATGACAAAATGGAGGTCGGGAGAGGTTGCCGGTGCTACCCAAGGTCTCTCAGCTATTTAAGTGGTGGATCGGGAATTAGAACCTCCATCAGGTGTCTGTCCCGAGTCCACAGAGACCAACCTGCAGTGGCTTGGGGCGCACACGGAGGGGGATGAGATGGAAGGGGACCCCTTTTTCTGAGCTGGAGCCTCAGAAACCCCCCGCCCCCACTGTACGCGCTGGAGCTTAACCCAACACCCGACTGTCTAGGGGCAAGGACCGCAGAGGAACAAAGGGAGTCGGGATACTGCAAGGCCCGTGGTCTAAGAGAAGAATAAAGTGAGCGGTAGCTGCCACGTCCAAGGAGCGCGCGGACTAGAGGCGGTTCAGGGTCCGAGGCTGGACCCGAACGCCCAGCAGCCCCGCGCACCTCCACCCGCCAGTCTGGTTAATGAGTCACTCTTCTAGTTAATTCCCACGCACGTCGGGGCCGGGTAGCGCTAACCTTCCCCGGGCTCCTCAGGTCCCGATGCATGGATTAGCATAGATTACCCCGCTCCCAGGGCTTCGATGAGGATTGGGACTCACCGGAAACCCATTTCTCCCTCGTAGGGGCCCGAGCGCCGCTTGGGGCCGCTGGCGCGTGGGGCAGAGGAACTGGCATGACCCGCTCGCTCCAGGAGGGCGGGCACCAGACCTGTTGCTCCCTCATCCTTGCCCATTCTCGAACTAACCAGAGCTCCTGGGGCAAACCAGGCCCCCTCACCGCGGTTTACAAGAGGCGGGTGGTCTGCGGAGGATGCCGCACGACAGGAAACGCGCCTTGGAGCGGCCGGTGTCCTCTGCCCTGGCGAAATGTCACCGCCTCGAGCAGGAGGCTGTGGGACCTGAGCCCCAGCCTGCTGCTCACTCCCTTGGGATATTCTTTGGATCGTAGCCGAAATGGGGAAGAACTAAAGGCTTACGACCACCCCTTAGCATTCAGTGGTGAAAGTTTAAAAGCCGAGAAATGTCCCGGACATAACACACCTTCGCAGGGCTCACCCCATCTCCCAGACACAGACTGAATCCCGCCTGTTCCCAGGGTCGTCGACCCATAACCCAGCCAGGATCACTAGTGTGACTTTTAGCGGCCCCAGTTTGAGCCCTCCGAGTCTCAGACCGGGTTTTGAGAGCCTGGCCTGAGGGTGAGGCCGCAGCTTGACTTCACTCCTCTTAGAGTCCTCTCCCTCTCGCCCCAGGATCCGGGATCCAGGACCGCCTAAGTTGGGTGTTTCACTCCAGCTTGAGAAACCGAAGGTTTGATCCCTAGGTCCACCGGGGGGTTGCTGGCTGGCCTCAGTCAAAAGATGTCCACCCCCTGGAGGTGGCCTCAGGCTCTCCAGTGGTCCACGCACTGTGGGGCCTCTGTCCTCAGAGCCCAATTCATGGAGGAATTTCGGAGCTGGAGACAAAATTTGGGGCAGATGATTCAGGCCTGAGGAAGCTGCGCCTTGGAATGCATCCCTTAGCCTGAGGGGCCGGATTAGGCGCCCACAACCCTCAGGCCTGGGGAAGAGGCGGTGGGCAAAGCTAGGCCCGCGGGGGGAAGAAGAGGAGAGGTGGAGTGGGGCAGAAGGTGAAAACCCAGCCACGACCCCTGCCCGGAGCCGGCGTCACCCAGGTCTGGTGCCTGAGGCCCCGGCAGGCGACTAAGGCCAGCGAGGGCAAGGCCGAGGCCCACACCTGTCTCGTGCATGTGCGTGTGTGTGCGTGTGCACACGGGCCCTGGCAAGGTTGGGCAGGGGGTGCAGCACGGATGATCCCAGGGGGGCTCCACTAGTCTATTCTTGTGAGCGGACGACCCCAGAGAACTCGGCTTCCAACTCCTCCCTTGCCTGGAGGTTTTTCTTAAAGGGGCTTTGGGACTGCCCCCCAACCCCAATACAACACTATACCCAGAATAGAGAAGTCGAGAAATCGAAACAAGAGTAAATACACAGCAGCGAAACCAGGAGAGGAGCAGCCGGGACTCGAGGGTAAGGAGGTAGTAGGGAGGCCCGGGAGCGCGTTTTCAGTCCCAGGACCCCCAGCTGATATATCTGGTGGCGATGCAGCTTCGCCTCGGCGACTTCGCTCTCCTCCCCCCGCCCGTTGGACTCCTCCCGGGTCTCGCGGCAACCTAGTCACCAAACACAGGCATTTCTGCGTTCTTAAGAGAAATGGCATGGGCCTCGCAGTAATAGAGTTAAAGGATGCCAGATTTTTAAAAAAAATCATTAATTGTAGACGTGCAAAATACCTACTGGTACTTCACTTTAGAAGAATGTAATTGGCAAAAAAAGAAAAAAAAGGAGGAAAAAAGAGGCGGCTGATGAATAGATAATAGATCTTTAACCACCAATAAACAGAGAGCAGCGCCAGCGGCCTGGGGGATGTGATCATAATTATGCCGCCGCGCGAGCCAATGGGGACGAGGGAACTCGGCCCTAAAATCATCCCCAAACCCGAGGCGAGCTCGAAAATGCGGACACCGGCTGGGACCGGAGATGCGATCCGCAGTCCCTAGTTGCAGCCCTAGGCTTGCACAGCAACCAGCCCCTGGGACGACAGAGGGCAGAATAATAATAGAAATAATAATAATAACAGCAATAATGATCAGAATGACAATAACATTAACAAAACTCATAACGACGACGGAACGCTGACAGTAGCACCACACCAGCATGTCCGCTGACCTTGGCCCCTCGGTCCCAGAGGTTCCAGAAGGAACTGTTTTGGGGATGAGGTGAGCACTCTCCCAGAGTGGAAAAGCAAGAGCCTGGGGCGAGAGCGGGTGCGAGGTGGGAGACCACGGCCCCGGCGGGGTTGGTGACTCGCGTCTCAACTTGCAAACGAATGAGCAGGGCCAGGATCGTGGACTCATGGACCCTGGGACCTCGAGGCTACGCGTGCTTGGAGGAGTGGGAGGAAAGCCCACGCACCCCAGGCTCCCTCTTCACCTAGGAAACCGCGGGGAGCTTTGCTGGAGGGTGGAGATGGGTATAACAGAACGGCTCCTTTAGCCCCTACGCCTAGCCAGCCCCCGCCCGCTTACCCTCGCGGAGCTCCCGGGGCGATCCCAGTTCCCCAGACGCAGGGCTGCAGGGCGCAGCGACAGCGCAGCGCTAGGCACGAGGAATCCGCGTGTCTGTCTGTCTGGCTGTCTGTCCTACCAGCTCCGGCGCAGCAGGCTCGGGATCCAGGGGGCCGCACCGGAGGCGGCGCCGGTCGGGGACTCTGCAGGGACCCGGGTGCCCCGGAGGGAGTGGTGGTGGTGGAGGAGGAGGAGGCGGTGGCTGAGGGGGAGGAGGTGGAGAAAGAGGAGGAGGAAGAAAGGAGGAGGAGAAGCAGAAGGAAGAGGAGGAGGAGGAGGAGAAGAAGCTGGAGGAAGAGGAGGAGGTGAAAGAGGAGGAGGAGAAGCCGCAGCGGGCGCCGCCGGAGCGAGTGAGCTAGGAGCGCGGGGCGAAGGCGCGGAGAGGCCAGGCGGCCTGGCGGGCGGCTGGAGGCACAGCCCAGGCAGCGGCGCCGACTCCGTTCCACTCTCGGCCGAGATCCAGGCTTCCGGGTTCCCAGGCGCTCACCTCCCTCTGACGCACTTTAAAGAGTCTCCCCCCTTCCACCTCAGGGCGAGTAATAGCGACCAATCATCAAGCCATTTACCAGGCTTCGGAGGAAGCTGTTTATGTGATCCCCGCACTAATTAGGCTCATGAACTAACAAATCGTTTGCACAACTTGTGAAGAAGCGAACACTTCCATGGATTGTCCTTGGACTTAGGGCGCCCTGCCCGCCTTTGCAGAGGAGAGAAAACTTTTTTTGGCCTCCCCCGAGAAACTCCCCCCCCCTCCCTGCCTCTAATTCCGATCCCCCCACGCCATCGTCCCCCCTCCCAAATTACCCCAATCCACGCCTGCAAAGTCTTCTGGAAGGATTTTTCCCCCTCTCTCCAGGTCGGGCGCGTTGGTGCAAGATTCTCGGGATCCTCGGCGTTGCTTTTCCCTCCCCCTCCCCCCTCCTTTCCTTTCCCTTCTTCCTTCCCTCCCTTCCCCCCATCCCAAACAAACAAGCCCCCAATTCTCGTCTCTCCTCGCCGCGGGCAGCGCGCGGCGGAGGCAGCGCGCCGTGGTCGCCAGGAGCCGGGAGCCCCGGGCGCCCGCTCCTCGGCGCAGCATGTTCCAGCCGGCGCCCAAGCGCTGCTTCACCATCGAGTCGCTGGTGGCCAAGGACAGTCCCCTGCCCGCGTCGCGCTCCGAGGACCCCATCCGCCCTGCGGCGCTCAGCTACGCCAACTCCAGCCCCATAAACCCGTTCCTCAACGGCTTCCACTCGGCCGCCGCCGCCGCCGCCGCCGCGGGCAGGGGCGTCTACTCCAACCCGGACTTGGTGTTCGCCGAGGCAGTCTCGCACCCCCCCAACCCCGCCGTGCCGGTGCACCCGGTGCCGCCGCCGCACGCCCTGGCCGCCCACCCCCTGCCCTCCTCGCACTCGCCACACCCCCTCTTCGCCTCACAGCAACGCGACCCGTCCACCTTCTACCCCTGGCTCATCCATCGCTACCGATATCTGGGCCACCGCTTCCAAGGTACGTGCCACGTCGCGGAGCCGCAGCGCGCCGCATCCCGCCGCACCCCGCACTCTCCCCCGCCTGCTCGCTGGGTAGAACGCTTGGCAAGGCTTGGGAGGAGGTCTCTCTGGCTCGAGGGCCCGTGCGCCGCGTTAGGAGGCCCGGCAGCGAGGGATACGGCGTGGTGTTGGTCCCCAGTGTCCCCCCTTCCACCGGCCGGGTTTTTTTTTTGGGGGGGGGGGGCTCGCCTGCCGATCGATTGACCCTTTAGGGAGAGACGTGGACCGAGAAGTTGTCTCCGCGTGCGTTCTGGCCGGAATCGGCTGGGACAGCCCGCTCAGATTGCGTCCCCTCGGCGATGTCCCCAGCGATCCTGGCTCCAAGGGGGTGCGGACAGGGCTCGGCCTCCATGTTCACCTTCGACTGCGTTCGACCCTGTTCGGCACCCACTTCGGACCCCTTCAACCCAGTTCCCGGCTTCTTGGTCTCCGACCCTCTTCAGGCGGCGAGGAGACCCCTCAAGCCCCAGGAGCAAAGTCTGGAGATTTGTTTTTTCCTGCATTTTGGAGGCCGGGAGAGGGGCGGTACCCCCGCGCGGGTAGAAAACTCCCGGGCTCGAGCTCGGCGCTCTGGCTGCTTAATTGGAAAGCCGAGCGGCGGCGGCGGCAAGGCAGGTTCGGTCTGGTTTTTGTTTTTATTTCTTTTAAAAAATGAACCCGGTCGGGAGAAGGGCTGGAAGGGGAAGATCTGTTTGGATCATTTTGTTCCTTGTTCTCTTTTTTTGTTTTTGTTTGTTTGTTGTTGTTGTGTTTTTTCTCCGTGGGAGGACAGTTACCCCCCCCCCCCCCAGGAAAAGGGGAGAGTAATTAGCTTAGCGATCGCAGCCGGGGAAAGACCTACCTCGGGCGGCAGCCGATCAATACTCAGAGGCTTGTCCGTTCATTAACCCTTTGCATTCCTGCCAGAGCCTACAATCGAGTAGATGCCACCCCCATAATTAAAACAAAACAAAGCAAAAATCTTTCCCCCCTGTTCCCAGACCAGATACGCCTCCATTCCCTCTGAACTGTGGGTTTGTTTTTCTTTGTTTGGGTTTTCGGTGGCTCGATTTCCTGCCCTAAACCCTGTCCCTCTGCTGACAAAGTTTAGGGGTCTCCTCCCTTAGTCTTTGCCAGCCATGCTCTTGGTCCCCCACCAGGCCCGGAACAGCTGGGATCTTCCGGGAGCCACCAACAGTCTGATCAGGGGCTGGCAGCTCTCGGGTAACCCGGGATTTCTACCCCTCAGCTTGCGACTGGCTTCTAGTTCTCGGGAGCCGGGTCCTCGGGAGGTGGCGGCGACAGAAACCGGGAGCATCCGCCTGCGAGACTTCCGTCCCGGCCAGGCCGCAACAACAGGCCAGGGTTCTGTACTTTCTCGAAGGGGAAACACGACATAATTTTAAAATAAGTCCCCGGGTAAACTCTGGGTGGCTACCGGCCTCCTCTCCACCTGGTATCAAAGTTCCTAAAGAGCTTAGAAAGGAGAAGAAGCCATTTCTTTGGGTCGTGGGCGCCGATCCCCCGGGCGGGCCCCACCGCCCCCTCCCCTGTCCCAGGAGCGGGGCGCATAGCCCGCGAAGCCCGCGGCGCCAGCGAGGCTTCCGAGCCCGCGGAGGTCAGGGGCCTGGGGACAAGCCCCGCGGGGCAGCTGCTGGGTGGGGGCCGCACAGGTGAGTCTCTGCGTCCTTAACGGGCAGCTGGCCCTGCGTCCTCTTCGCGCGCCGCGGGAGGGCCACGGGCCCTCATCTGCCGAGCGCCGCGGGCTAAGGCAGAGACGCGACTCGGAGAGCGATGACCTGGCAGCCCGGCTCCGGAGAAATGCGCAACCCGAGCCAGGACGTCCCCCGCTAACGGGGCTTCTGTGTCCCCCGCAGGGAACGACACAAGCCCCGAGAGCTTCCTTTTGCACAACGCATTGGCCCGAAAGCCAAAGCGGATCCGAACCGCCTTCTCCCCGTCCCAACTTCTGAGGCTGGAACATGCCTTCGAGAAGAACCACTACGTAGTGGGAGCCGAGAGGAAGCAGCTGGCGCACAGCCTCAGCCTCACGGAAACTCAGGTGAGCTCGGCCCGGGCGCGGCCACCCCATCCAGGCGTGGACTCCCACCCCAAATCTCCGGATCCACGCAGCCGGCGCCCAGGACCCGCACGCGTGCCGAGCTGCGGTGGGGCCTTCGGTGAAGGGCCTGGAAGCTAGTTCCACGGCCGGGGCGAAGACTTGTAAGTTTCGAGGTGCTTGGCTTCGTTGAGCTTCAGCAAGGGAGAGCCGGCGGATCGCGGCCTCGGGAGAACGGGCTGTCCCGTTGGGTATCTCCCGAGGCTCCCGGCTAAGACACCTCCCCTTTTTTTGTGAGACTTTTGGTGAGCGTCGTAGGGGCCCAGCTGCCTCCGGAGACTTGCAGAGGCTGGCCCGGCTGGGGTCCAGGAAGAGAGAGAGGGAGCGCAGCGGGGTGTCCGGGTATTCGGTGGCTGAGGGTGGGGCGCGAGTCTGGAGAGGGCAGGGAGTAGGTTAAGAGCCAGCTCTGAGAGACGGGAGGCCCGCGGCTCACCCCGACAGCTCCGGTTACTTCCTTTTAAGTTTAAGGGGATCGGAGAGCCAGACGGCCGAGGCCAGGCGTCCTGGGCGCGCCCCTCAGGAAAACAGGGCTGCAAGGGTGCGGAGTGGGGCCGCGTCCGTGGACGAGCCCTTCCTGCGCAGCGGGGTCCCGAGGCGGGCCTGGGCTCTCGCCTGCCCCTGGTCGCCGAGGGGGCGCAGGGCTACAGTAGGCGCTACTGTACGCGGAGCCGCAGGGCAGGGTCAAAGTTCCCCGTAAACAGTAACGTTTTCGGGCAGATTAAGTTGTAACACTTTTTCTGGGAGGCGCAAAGAGGTCGAAGCTTTTGTTTTAAAACGTCCCCCCCGGACAAAACCGAGGAGGGGCTTGCGGGTTTGGGCGCCGCCCGGCACCAGGCGCGGCCCGGCTGATTTCTCCTGGACAGCCGAGGCGGCGGTGGTCTTTGTCCGCCTGGCTGCCCACGCTGCCTGGAGTCTTTGTGTGCGTGTCAAGCTCCGAGCGCATCGACGCGCGCCTTGGGCGAGCGCCGGGGAGAAATGAACCGTCCTCCCCCTCAATTAGCAAACTCAAAGCAAATTAAGCTCAGCCTTGTTCCCGCTCGGCTTTTTCTTGGGGGCACTTTGGGGGGCTGGAGCATGCGGGGAGAACGAGCGGAGACTGGGGCCGGCCCACTCGAAGGAAGGAATGGAGCGGAACTCAGGCACTTGGGCCTGTCACGGTGGCACAGGCGGGGATTTGGGGGTGCAGACACCACGGCCGCCACCTAGCACCGGTACCCCACTGCTAGGAAGCTTGGACAGTGTTGCTGTCTGGTCGCTTGCATGGGGACGCGTCACTCCACTTCCACCGGGATTGCAGCGACTCCTGCCTCATCCTTCCCAAACCTCTAGCGACTGCTCTGGGGAGGCCAGGCCGCCTGCCCACCCTGGTGGGCAGTGATGTGATCCCGGCGCACGCTTAGCCCGGAGCCTGTCCGGAGCTGCTTAGCGGGAGTGAAGAGGGGGTTCTCCCTCTCTTTTTACCCCTACTCTTTCTCAGTTTCTGCCCTTCTCTCCCACGTCTTCCACAAGCTTTCACTTTGAAGCCTCTTTTCCTGGCTGAAGTTGGTCGGGAGGCATATGCGCCTCACCCTCCCCATTCACTTCCTCATCCCACCCCACCTCCCAGGCTCCGGGTCAGCTGCAAGAGTCCAGGACAAGGAAGGCACAGCTTAGGAAACCCGACCGCGTATCAGGCGCCGAGGCTTGCGGACCCCGGCCGGGGCCTGGCAAAGGAGGCGCTGTATTTAAGCAACACCGCCCAAGCCGGCGGAAAATAGAAAGCACATTGGGCCCTGCGGGAAGCTGCGGCAGCAGCCTGCGGTCTTTCCGGCACTCGTTTGCTGGACGGGGTTAGGGACACATCTCTTCTTATTTTTCCTTACTTATTATTTTAATATGGGTTCCCGTGCTTTGCAAAGTCTTTGCTCTGAGCCAGATATGGGTGTCCCAGGCAGGGCAAGGCAGAGAAGGGGTGTTGTGCACTCTGGACAGAGGGCCCGGGGAAGGCGCCCCGGGAGGGCGCAACGGGGCAGAGAGCAGGGCTGCCCACCCTCCACGCACTAGGGGCCTTGCTCCCCCAGGGGAGCCCATGGGGAGGCCGGCCCTTAAAATACTCAGGCTTCGTGGTGTCGGACCCAGTCTGGGTAGGCGAAGGGTCAAGCGCTTGGTAAGAGAGCGCTGCCAAGGAACTAACGCGACCCATCTGCTTCTCGCTGGCAGGTAAAAGTATGGTTTCAGAACCGAAGGACGAAGTTCAAAAGGCAGAAGCTGGAGGAAGAAGGCTCGGATTCGCAACAAAAGAAAAAAGGGACGCACCATATTAACCGGTGGAGAATCGCCACCAAGCAGGCGAGTCCCGAGGAAATAGACGTGACCTCAGACGATTAAAAACACAAACAGAACCCCATGGAAATGGACAAAGCGGAGCAAAACAGAGGCAGGGAGAGGAGGGGATGAAGAAAAATTTCTACAAAACAAAATCGAACAAACCGCACACACACATTCACGGAGAAAGGGAGAGTCAGAGGGAGCAGCGGCGAGCGTCGCAGACTTTGGGCAGCGAGGGCGCAAGGTCCCGATCCGAGTCCGCCCCGAGATGGCAGAGGATGAAGGCTCCTTCATCAACATGCGGCCCTCATCTAAAGAGGCAGCTGAGTGAGCGAGCGAGTGAGTGAGTGAGAGAACGAGAGAGAGAGAGAGAGAGAGAGAGAGAGAGAGAGAGAGAGAGAGAGAGGAACAAGTGAGCGAGGTCCAAAATGTGGCAAAGCCGAACGCGCTCTGACAAGGGGAGCTGTCAGTCAAACGCCAAACCAGCGAGACACGATGATTGGCAGGTATTCCGTTTATCGCAGTCCACTTTTTTTTTTAAATGGTGATAATGATGATACAAAAAAACAAAACCAACCAGGCACAGGACTTTTTAATTTTGCATTTCGCAGTGTTTTCCCCCCAGTTAAAAAAATAATTAGTAATAATAACGATCGAGTTAGTTTCCATATTCAGTCCCATCCCCACACCTGTTTCAAAAACTTGAATTGCATGTAGCAGTCGTTTGGGCAAATGATGTCTAAAGACAGAAAATGAATTGTAATTTTCTTTTCCTTTTAAAGACAGGTTCTGTGTGCATTTTATTTTGATTTTTTTCAGAGAAATGTGCAGTCTGTAAACACTTTTTGATACCTTCTGATGTCAAAGTGATTGTGTAAGCTAAATGAAGTGGGCTCAGCGATAGTGGTCCTCTTACAGAGAAACGGGGGCTGGGGGTGGCTGGGGAGGGTGCCCACAAGAGGAGTCAGGACTTGTGCTGGAAAAAAATTAATTCATTATATTTCTTGGACATTCCCTTTCCTAACGTATTGAATCGTAAATCCACGAAGTAAACTTTTCCCTTTAGTGGTTGGAGAAATTGGCTGAGTTCAACCATTCACGATAGTGGCCATTCCAAAGTTAAAATCTATCTAGTGCAAAAACTGAAGGACTGTAGTTAACAGGGATGATGTTTAGTGTGGCCAAGGACATGCGGCAAGTTTTCAAGCACTGAGTTTCTATTCCAAGATCATAGACTTACTAAAGAGAGTGACAAATGCTTCCTTAATGTCTTCTATACCAGAATGTAAATATTTTTGTGTTTTGTGTTAATTTGTTAGAATTCTAACACACTATATACTTCCAAGAAGTATGTCAATGTCAATATTTTGTCAATAAAGATTTATCAATATGCCCACAGAGTAGTTGTCTTGGGAAATTCAAGTGCATTTTTAAAAAAGCATTTCTGCAATTTGAGTGTGGTCTTTCCCCAACGAGGCTCAAGTAACTTAGGCTCCCTACCTACAAAAGGGCCAGGCTGATGTATTCTTGGGCATTTTAAAGAGAGATGAGGGTGGAAAAGGGAGAGGATTAGGAAACCTTAAGTACTTCAGAAAAGGGCTGGGGGAAATTTTTCCAACCAGAACTCTGACCATTGCATTCCCTACTTATGGAGTTTAAGTTGAATTTCAGGTTAAAAAATGCTTCCTTCATCTCTTAACTTTTGGCTATTCATTCATTTTTAAAAAATTCTTGGACATATAGGTATGCATCAAAGAATATTCCCCAAGGAATGGGGAAACTACTTAGCAGATTCAGAATCATGGGATTTTTAAACTGTGTTTCTGACTTCAAACTTCAAACTCCAAAGTACAAGTGTGTCTCTTCCCTCCTCCCTCCCTCCCTCCTTTCTTTCTCTCTTTCTTTTCTCTTTTTCTTTTTCTTTCTTTTTCCTTTCTCTCTCTGGCCCCAGTCTGCTGAAGGTGATGAGGCAAGCCCAACGACCTCAGCAGCCTTATAAGGCAAGCATTCTGAGAAACCTTCAACTCTTAACATTAAAGAAAAAGTTGTAGCCAGTCTTGGAGGAAACTTAGCTTCCCCCCCTTCCCCTTTCTGGGGGTATGAGGTTGTTTTTTGCATGCTTCATTTGCTTCTTATCCTGATAGGCTGCATTAATCAGTTTTATTTCCATTGATAGAGAAACCTCGTCTGTTCTGTTCGAGCTACAAAGCGTCCTACGAGCTTTTGTGAAAGTGCAAATCAGTTTAAGCAATTATCATACCAGGAATATGAAGGGGAAAGAGGAGGCCTTGCCCAGTGGTCTCCTTTAATCTCTTAATCCACGGATCCAGGGGGGCTGCCTGGACATAATTTAGGACAATCTCCCCACCCTTTACACTGTGATAAGGCCAAGTTACAATGCAGGGCAAAAATACAAGCTTTGTTAACATCCTGCCTTGAAAAGTTAAGATTAGACATTCTGTGCACGTGTGGGGACTATAGGGCACCATAGAAATTTTTCTCCCCCCCCCCATCTAAAAGTAGAATTCATTCCTGCGCGTTCTCTTTTTCTCTATCTCTGCCAGTCTCTCCTCTTTTCTCCATTTCTGTTCCACTAGAGAACAGTAACAGAACCCTCTCCGGAGGTGTAAGTGTGTTGGAGGAGCCTCAGCCGCAGGAGGATGCCGGAGATGAGAGTGGAGGCCTCCAGGAGGATGCCCCCGGGGGTATCTGGGAAACACGCGTGGGGTTCTGAGCCGCTTTAAAAGTGCGACCCTCAGTGACTTTTGTAGCCACTCGGCTGGGGAACCGCATCTATTTCGCTTACAGAACTTCAAGTTACCTTTTCCTTCCACTCACTTTCCCAAACCCGGAATGCTCCAAACACCGAGCCCAGTCCCGTTAAAACTCAGGCTGGCCTTCCCAGAAAAAAATTCCCATTTTGATAAAAGACTTATTTCTGCCATATAGTTTATTTTCGTTAAGTACAAGAAAAGGGGAGGGTGGTGAGGTTTTTTTTTTTTTTTTGTAAACGTCCTATGTAGTGTAAGAGCAATAAAATCATCAGAGAATACTATTAGCTTTGGGGAAAAAGAAAAAAAAAAACCTAAAAGCTTTATTACAAACCAAGCTTTGAAAATAGGGGGGATTAGGCGGCTGAAAGGGTCCCACAATGGTAAGAAGAAAAGGTTTCATGCTAATGAGGTTAATGCCCTTTGTATCTCAGGCCTCCACATCTTCATTACGCGCTATCTCCGGCTGCACCAAGCGGCTCAGAGAGCCGCAATCCACTCCAACGCCCCCCCTTCTCGGCCCAAAGAAGGATTTGATAGCAGCTCTGTTCAAACTAGATAATTATATCTTTTCAAGTCGGAATTAAGATAAAGAAAGTGAAGCAGAGGCGGCTCGCCTTGATCCACTGCAAACAAATTTGGCGCACTTTCGAGTCCTTCCCCCGCCTCAAAAAGGCAGGACAGTCAGCTTATTAGCCGCTCGTTTGCTTTATTAATTCATCTATTTAAAGTGGCAGGATTAGAGCGTCTAATGTGGACGGAGGCTGCCGTGGCGCTGAGGAATATAAATATTTGCGAGATGCCATCCCACGATGACTATCTGGGCGCAGGGCGCAGAAAAGGGTTCGCGGGGCGCGTGTGCCTCGCGATGCGTCCCCTTCGCGGCGCGCGCGTGCTGGGCTGGGACCCCCTGGGTAGGGACCCTCAGGGCAGGGAGCCAGCAGGGATGTGTGGGAGCTGTGTGCCCCACGTCTGTGTTCCCCCTTGTGTTACATGTTTGCCAGGCCTGGATGCCTCTGTGTGCCTCGTTCTGGTTCTTCTCTGCGCATGGCCAACGCGACCATGTTGCGGTGTGTCTTATCTGTGACCCCGAATGGCGAGGTAGGCTACTCGTTTGATTCATGTCCTGCTTCCTTGGTGATTACTTGTGGGCCTCCCCTGGGTGTCCCACTGTGCCAAGCCTAGCTGTAAGAGTGGTTTGCGTTACCCCCAGAGGGTCAAACTGAACGACGCACGTGTGCCCGGACTACGTTTTCCTGCGAGGTGCACGTGGGCGCCGTATGCGTTACGCGCTCGGGGCCCGAGTTCCTCCGCGTGGCCAAAGACCGGGTAGCATGGAGGCGGGAGGCAATTTTCCCAAGGGGCCGGAAGCTCTGGGGCTGGGAGAAGCCTTGAAACTTTGGACAGTTACCCCCACTCCGCTCCGGTTCTGAGTGTCCGGTGATCCCAGCTGCCTTCGACCCTGCGCCTGGCAGCCGAGTCCAGCCGGATCGGGCGCGTTGGCCCGGGCCGGGAACCTGCCGGGCGGCTTTTGTGCGAGGGGCGGATTGTGGCAGGCGGAGGGCCGGGCGGAGCGGGCCGGGCAGAAAGGGGGCTCGGGCCTGTGCGCGGCTTTGGAAACCTCGGCTCCTCCCCGTCCCCGCCTCGAGTCGCAGGAAACAAAGTCCCAGACGCACAGGCCGGTTGGGGAGGGACTCTGGCGGCTCCGAGGCCTGGCTTGGGGCCCCGCTCCGCGATGGGAGACGGAGAAGTGGGGTGGGGGCGGGGGGGAGGAGACGGCCTGGACTGGGCTGCCAGGATGTGGGCAGTTGCGTGTGTGTATAGGGGATGCGCGTGTAAGTTAGGGTGAGCGGCTGTAGTGTGTTTGTATAGGCTGAGTGTGTGCGTTAGTTTGATCACATCCTGCTCCCTTGGGAATTACTTGTGGACCTCCCCTGGGCGTCCCACTGCGCCAAGCCTAGTGTCGGAGTGGTTTGCATACCCTCAGAGAGGGCAAGGCAGGTATGCCCCGACTGCGTTCTCCTGCGAGGTACAGGTGGGCCCGGACCGGTTCCCCCGCGCGGCCAAAGGCCGGGTAGCATGGAGGCGGAGGAGTTTTCCCAAGGGGCCAGAAGCTCCGGGGTTGGGAGTTAGGTCTGTGATGCAGTTGTCTTTGTGGGTTGTGGCGATTCAGTTGTGTGTCTGAGTCAAGACAGGCTGTGTAGACGCTAGTTGTGTGTCTGAGGGAGTTACAGGCGGGAGAAGTGCTATTTGTGTAGCTCGTGTGAGTGAAGGTGCCCAGCTTTCCTTGTGAATCTAGATTGCATTGGGATACGGCAAGAACGTGCAGTTGTGCCTGTGTAGCTGGAATGCGTATAAGGGTGTGGGCATGCCGTCGTGCGTAGATTTCGTGTGCCAGGGTGGGGTGGCGCAGCGTGTGTCTGAGTCCGGCTCGGTTGTGGATCTCATCGGTGGGGGATGATCTCGATGTGTGTGTGTGACTCGAGGGAATATTCCTCCGTGTTTGGGTGAGGATTCCGGTGTCGTGGACGCCCATGCCCGGCACGAGGGCAGCGTTTGTGTGTCTCGGGACCTAG
Source organism: Tolypeutes matacus (assembly GCA_026826555.1). Lineage (NCBI taxonomy): Eukaryota > Metazoa > Chordata > Mammalia > Cingulata > Chlamyphoridae > Tolypeutes > Tolypeutes matacus. The sequence goes on from JAKSZT010054544.1 coordinate 1,222,951, forward strand.
GCGTGTGTACGCCTAGTGAGGAGGCTTGGGCTCACCACCTGCTCCGGAGTTTGGGAAACAACCGCCGCTTTTGTACCTGCGCATTTTTCTAGGACTTTATTATCCCAGCAATCAGCGCTTGGTTTACTTGGGTGCCGACTCCGAGTAGCCGCGGGCGCGACCGGAGGGGAAATGAGCCTGCGGCCTTGGGCCGCCACGCAGACTTGGAGGAGGAACCCTCAACTCGTGCCCGCGCCCGTGGCTCGGCCGCCTGATTTACAGCCCCCAAACAGCCCCGTAGCGAGGGGATGTGGGAGTTTTGAGAACCCGCTGACCCCAGTCGTGACCCCGCTGGGGGAAGTGTCTTCTCCTGGCGCGACCCCGTGCGCCTGCGAACCCTAGGCGGTGCCACGCTTGAAAGCGAAAAGTCCATTCATCAGCCGCGCCCGGCTCTAATTGGCCTTTTGTTCCTTAGTGCCTGTTGCCCGCCGGGGGGTGGGGTGAGGGGAGCTTGGGAGGAGCCCCAGGCTGGAAGCTGGGGTGCCTGGAGCGGACGGGGGCCAGGCCCGGGCTGGGGTCCGGGTAGGACAAAGGCGCGTCGCACTCCTCGGAGGGGGCGCCAGAGATCACGCCCACGTGCAAAGACGCAGGCGGGAGGCTGGTCCCCAAGTGCTGGAGCCTGGTCCTCCGAGCTGCCAGAGGTCCACGGCCTCGTTCCCGCCCCTAAACTGCGCCTGCAGACCGACGCCTCGCCTTTCCTCCGCGCCCTCTGCATCTCAAACCCGTCCTTCTGCCTCTCTCAGGTCCCTGGCCGGGGCGCTGACCGCCTTTCTTTGCACGTCGACTTCATTCGCCCTGGCCTTACCGCCTAATCCCGTCTCCGAGTCCCCTCCCTAGGCACCAAGCAGACCCCCTCGTCGGGTCGGCACCCTGCTTTCCTGGGAAGGGGGCACTGAGAGAATTTCTTGGCGCAGCAGTGAGGTGGGAGTTAACGGATCCTTTAGGGATCAGAGGGGGAAGGAGCCCAAGTCTCCACCGCTCCAAATTCCATCTCCCTCTTCCAAATCAACCTCGCTTTCCTGCTCTTCTTCTCTCACCCAATCTCGCCGTCCCCCTCCCTTCCCAACAACTACGGCCCCTCGCGTCCTCCTCCCCCCATTTCCCGGCAGAGGAGCCTGAGAGCATGCGCAAGGTAAGGCCTGCTCTACCCGCAAAAGCCCAGAGGCTGAGACGCACCTGCGGGGCCCGGGAGGTGCCTGGGATGGGGATGGGGTCGCGTTTGGAAAATGGCCCTGGGGTCCGCAGCCCCGCGCCTTTCCTCCCTTTCCGCGGGAGGGCCGGCTTGGCCTGGCAGTGGCGCGGCTGCCTGCGCTTCCCAGCATCCCAGCCTCAGCCGGGCCCCAGACCTCCCCTTCCCCCGGCCAGTTCCAGGCCCTGTATATATAGCGTAGGTCTCCCCAGCCCTCGGCTGGACCCTGACGTCAGGAAGAACTTGATCTTGCCTGCTTCGCTCCTGCTTCTGAAACTGATCCTTGAAATGAGAGAACAGACTGTACACAATTCCCATGGCCTTGACATAAGGTACAGCGATAAATATACACCACTAATGAGCAATTACCATATAATCACCTTCCAATTAGCTCGCATAATGATGAATTAAACATTCTAGCAGGCGGGATTAGGTTTCTTACTTTGTATATTATTTACGAAGGCTATAGCTTCTGCAAAGAACCAAATATCAAATTAGACGGGGAATTTTCAGTTGGGGGTAATTATGCATTCAGGCCAGCGGCTGTGTTCTGGTCACTGGTCAAACGAAGCTTCTCGCAAAGTACTGACCAGTCGTTTGAGCGCCAATTTCCCCTTTTTCCTCCTTTCTCTTTAGGTTGCACTAGCCGTTCCTCTTCCCCTTTACCACCCTCGCCCGCACGCTGGGGTGCTGGGCCGGGGGACGATGAAGGCGGGGTGAGCGAGGAGGATGCGGGGCGGGCATCGAGGCCCTCCCAGGGCCTGTCCCTGGGGCCCAGCGCTCCCTGCCTTGGCTCCAACCCTCTCAGGCCCGGGAAGCACGCTCTGGGCGCGCCCGGGGGCCTCGGCGCCTCTGGAGCGGGAACGTTCTGAGAACAAACGCGCCGGCTCGCGTGGCGGCGGCGAGCGGGGCCCGGGCGCTGCTCCCCACGCCCCACTGCGGGCCTCCCACCGCACTCCCTGGGCGCCGCAGCCCGACCTCCTCCAGCTCCCCTCTGCGCCCCGGTGGGGGTCTCTTCCGGCTTGACTCTCACCCCACCCCACCCAGTAAGCGGGAGAGAAAGGGGTGTGGGCGGATTCCGAAACACACAGCAAACCTCCACCTCGCCCGCAGCCACCTCTCTTGTTCGGAAATGAATTTTGGCAAGAGATTAGCTCCTAATCTGATCTAACGCCGCTGACATTTGGGAAGAAGATGAAAATGGCAGCTCAATTTCATTCTGAAACGGGGTCACTTCGCGGGGTTTCGCGCCGGTCCCCAGAGACCGTGGACGCCCCTCCCCCACCTGTGTCCTAAAGCAGAAGAGGCGCACGGGCAGCCTGGCCTGGAGCTGGAGGCCCAGCAGGCGCCCGGGGACTGCCCGCCCCTCGGGTCCGCGGGCCGCCCAGGGGCGCGTGGCGGGCGTGGAGGGAAGGCCGTCTGGGCTGGGGGCCTTTCCTTTGTAACCCCCTGTGGGGCACCGCGCTTGGGCAGGGAGGAGGGCTCCTGGCCCCTCATGAAGGGCGTTTTCGTCTTGAGAGGCTCCTCCTTGCAGGGAGGCCTGAAAGAGGGAAGGAAGTTTCTGGGGTCCCCGGACAGTGACATAGGTGAGGGGAAACCTTCCAAGGCCCTGCCTGGTGTTCTTCCCTGCTGGCCCCCGGGTAAGCAAAGGCGCCCCTAGGGGCTGGGTGGTGACTCTGCAGCCTTGTCAGATCTTGGTTAGCAATCATGTGCTGGAGCCACGCTCCCATGTGGCTCCATGAAGCTCCAAGGTTGGTGAGAGGTGGGGACCAGGACTTAGGGGGCGGGGAGCCTGTGGCCTGCAGGGCCTGGGATGGGAATTGAGGGCTGGGCTGTCAGCCCAGGCCCAGGCCAAGCCCAAGAATCTGCACCTGTGTTCCCGGGAGTGACCATGGTAACAATTTGGCCATACACCTTGCTGTTCTGGTGGCTGCAGGTGTGTGTGCTTGTGCCTGAACGCGCTTGCACAGAATGGGACTGTGAGCACGTGGCTCACGTGCACATATGGGGGCAGGGCCTCTTTAGGCCATACCTTGTGTTTGTGCGGCTTGGAAAAAGGTGTCTTTTCTGGGGGGATGATTGCCCAATGGCTTGGAGAGTGAAAAGTGAGTTGGATTTTAGGTGCCCCCACCCACTCCAATGTGAGTTGGTTTCAGCACCCCTCCTCCAATATGAGTGGGATTCAGCACCCCCCATCTCATCCCCTTGGCCAGACTTCCTGGGCAGAGCTCAATCTGTATTACCACACACCGCAGCTCTAGTGGCCCCCCCGTGTGTTGGGTGTGATATTTTTGAAGGTGCCTTAATTCTGAGCAGTCCCTTCTTCATTGGAGCCTGCCTGGCTGGGAGCTGCACCTCATCCCCCTTCTCTGTGTGGAGGATTTGAAGAGCAACAGCCACCAGCTCTGGCAGCCACACCAAGTTCCAGAACATCATGTGAAGGGCTGGTAACAACAGATACACTTACCCAGTGAGTGTACCTGAGTCATGGAGAGAGCACATGTGCCTATGAATACCTGGAAGTGCAGGAATGTTTGTGAACATTTGCATGTATGTGTTGGTAGGTGAGAGCCTACAAGCATATGCATGTGCTGAGTGAGAGCAGGTGTGGCAGTGGGGGTGAGGGCACGACTGAGCACGGCTGTGGGAGCCTGTGCAAGTGCCGAGGCAGCTGGCTTCTCCGTCGTGGCTCCCCCAGCCGTCGTGGCTCCCCCAGCCTCACGTGGGCACAGCATGCCCTTCGGCCGAGGCATCTGCCTCCTGCGAGCCCACCCCACCCTCCCCCTCCGTGCTCGCTGTGTCCGGCACTCTAAATGCCTGCAATTATGTCTTTCCATGAGAAACAGAAGTGTTGTCTAATACTGTAGCTGGCTTCAAGTGGAAGGCCACCGTTTGGTTAAGTAAACGATGCCGTGTTGACTCAGATGTCGCTCTCTCTACTTGCTGTCTGGGGGCAGCACAGAGGGACTAATTCAGCTCCAGGACCCTGGTGGGGGGTTTGCGGAAACCCGGAGCACACCCCAGCCACCCACACAAACTGCTCTCCCCACTCCAAACGAGAGTTTTCCCAGCTGAAAAGGAGGTTTTATTTAGAATGTGCTCTGGGCCAGGTCTGCCTGTCAGCCTTGGGAAGGTAGAGGAGGAGAAGTGTGTGCAGACCTGCGTGCACTCGTGTCTGTGTGTGTGGGTGGTGATGCAGGTCCACAGTGGCTCAGCGCCATCAGCTGTCTGAACAGGTTGGGTCTGAGCAAGTGCAGTTTAGAGGTGGGTCACTGGATTCCTGGTCCTGGGGTGAGAGAACAGGTGGGGCTGGGAGCCTCTGGGCGTGTAGCTTCCCACCTGGAGCTCATCTCAGACCGCCCTCCAATGGAAGGCCCTGCGGTAGACTGTAGGCCAGCTAGAGGGCAGGGGGCCACTGCTTCTGCTATGTACCAGCACTTGACCTCCCAGCAGCCCACTCTGCCCACTGCCCTCACTGGCTTCTCTTTCCAATGCAGACCAGTGGGATGATGGCACCTGGGGAGGGACAGAGCTGGGGTCCTCTCTTTCCCAGCTCTCTGACTTTGCTCTTTTCCCACCCACAGAGACCAAGGGAGGATGGGGGCAGGGGGAGGACACTGTGTAGAGATAGGGCCCACCGACACAGTCACACCCCTGTCCCATGCCCTTTCTGGCCCCGCCTGATTGTGATTTTCACCTGTGTCTTCACACCTGTGTCCTGTGTCCTGTGTACTTGGGGCTGTGGAGGCAGCTGTGTCCTAGAAGGGCGACCAGGGTTTCCCCTGAGCTCAGCCCCTTTCCTGGACATCTTTCTTTCTTCCTTCCCTTCATTTATGCCTTTCTTCCCTCTTTCCTTCCACAATCTTTATCTTTTTTACTTATAGGGATTTATATACCCACTCATATGTGAAATGACATATGTATGAGATTGATTTGTTTTTTTTTTTAGGAGGTACTAGGGATTGAACCCTCGTACATGGGAAGCAGGCGCTCAACCACTTGAGCTACAGCTGCTTTCTGGATTAATTTTTCAGTATTGTTTGCTAGAGGGAAATATTTGAAGCAATTTAAATGCCCACAAGCAGGGATTGGTAAAAAGCATTTACTGTAGTGTGGATCAGGTGTGCAGCAGTGAAAAAGCACTAGGCATATATGTTCTTAAATGGGAGAATCTCTAATATATGGTAAAGGTTAGTAAAAAGAAAAACAAGAAGAATGTGCGTGGAAAATAACTTGTGTAAAAGAAATACATAAAAGGTGTATTTGTTTGAGCTTGTTTATAATCTTTCTGGGGGCATACAAAAGACACTGGTAAGAGTGGATGCCAGTCTTTTTTTGAAGGCTGTGATGTGCTTTTCAGCTCCTTCAGCACCCTGGCTGCTCCCCTCCAGAGGCAGCCTTGTGCCTCTTACTCTCTTCACATGCCCTCTGCGGTGGGGTTCCCAGCATAGAGCACCAGGATCCAGATGGCTTCCTCCAGTTCTGAGGAGAATAGGACTCTCCCATCCCTCATCCTAGTCACTGAACTTCTGTTGCTGCAGCACAAGATGGCTTTGACTTATTTTGGCAACCAAGAGTTGGGCAAAGTCCAACTTCCCTGCCCCACGCGCAGAGCAGGGATCCTACAGTAGGTCCCCCAGGTGGTCATGTAATCTGGGCTTGGATGTTTTCAGTGCTGAGCAGCTCACTACCTCCCAAAGCTGTCTTGTCTCCTCTGAAACAGTTCTGAGTTTTAGGTTTTTTTTGAGTGCTGGGGAACAAGTCTTATCTCCATGGCATTTCCCCCACGGATATGACAGGTGTTTGAAGTATTGTCCCCCACCCCCATTATTATGGGGAAAAAAAGCAGAATTAGACAGCATAGAGTGAATACTACAATCAATACCTCCCCCATCTTCAGCAATTATCAACACAAGGCCAATCTTGTTCCACCTATCTCTCCCAGACTCTCCCCAGCCCAGGCTAATTTGAAGTCAATCCCAGACATCAGATCTTTTCATTAGTAAAAAAAATTAGGATGTAGCTCTAAAATGATTCTTTTAAAAATTTAACTACAATACCATTATCACCCTGAAAATAATCAACAATGATTCCTTAATAATTCAACTCTCCAGGAGGTGATGCACTCATTTGCACATAGACACACTGTGGTGATTCGTGTGGGGCTGGCCTGGCTTCTGGGTTCTGCTTCCACCTCTGTTTTCCCTGAAGGTTCCAGGGAAACCTCAGCTCTGGACCCCAGGAAGGAGGCTCTGTTTGTGGGTGAAACCTGGTGAGGCCACCCGTTTCTGCCTCTCCATCTTGCCCAACTGCCCCTCACCCAGCTCATGTAAGTCCAGGTTATACAGCAAGAAGACCTGTAGGGCCTGTGGGTCTTATTTAACAAGGGCACTTCCAGAAACATCTCTGAAAGCAGCAAGTGCTTAGTAGAACAAAGATATAGAAATATTCAGCCCTTTGGGGCATGGGGAGAGGTGAGGGCATGAAAAAAGCAAACAGATACAGATGAAAGTATACTATTACACTTACTTGGAAACCTTAAAAAGAATGGAAAGGAATGAACAATGTATATGAATAAAAATCATTTTAAAAGAGCTTCATCTATTGAGTGGCTATTGTGTGCCTTGTGTTTTCACCCACTGTAATGAATTCTCACTTTGGTACCAGGAAGTACATACTGTAAAGTTATCCTGATCAGGTGCAGCAGTTATAGCCGTTACCTCCTCTGCTGGGCCCCAGCATGGATAACCCACAGAACCGGGGTCGAGCAGAGGCTGTCAGCTCAGGGCCACCAGGATGGTTGAAGCAGAACCTGGGCCCAGCTGCTCCCCACCCTTAGAGCCACATCCTCAGGAAGGGGTAACTGAGAAGGGTCCTCCTAGATGCTCTCTGAGCCCCTCCCAATGGACCTTTCTAGGGTTCCTGCACCTGGGTTGCTGCTGGGGTTGCTGGGAGTCTATGGTATATGTATGTACAGGCTTTGTGGGGTTTGTGGGGCTGCGGGCTCTCCAAGCTGAGCCCAGGGAGGCTCCTGATTTCCTCTGGCTGTGGCTGCATTGCTAAGTAGTGTTCCTGGCAGGTAATTACACCCACCTCAGCTCGGTTGCACCCTAAGCACATTAGGTGCTGATTTGAAGGTGTAATTAAGCAATTGTGAGTGCAGTTTAGCAATTGCCAGCACCTTTCCTCACCGGTGCGGTATGGCAATCTGCAGGTCAGGCAGAGAAGCCAATGCAAAGACCTGTTGGAGGCCTGTTTTGCTTCCGTGACCCTCCCTGTTCTAAGCCTAGGCAAAAAGGTACCTCGCAGCCAACTTCTGCTTGATTTCTAAATATTGGGGAAGAACCTTTGGATGTGTCAGGGTGCTAAACATAATTAGCATTCTTCAGGAAAAAAAATACAAAACAAGGCTGCTATTGTTTCCTTAATTATAAGTCCTCTGATATAAAACAATCCCTTGGTGTTGGTGATGTGTTGATTAATTATCCCAAACAGTTCCTTTTGAAAGTTAGGAAATGTGTCTCTTGACCTCCTTCTCCATTTCAAGGGAGCCAACCTCTCGAGTTTCCTCAAGAGTGTTGTCGCTACCTGCTCTTAAAAGATAGAGGGAGAAATGGAGATCTCTGGGCTGCGGCGGTGCTGCGCTGGCCCGCAGGCTTTGGGGGGCCTGTAGGCCTTGGGTGAGGGGGGCTGAGTGACTTTCCAGGCAGGCCCAGGGAGCCAGGCCTGGGCCTCCAAGGGGGCCTCAGACAGGTGGGGCGGGGGCTGCACACACCTCGCCTGAGGACGTGAGGTTGGAGCCATCGCGCCATTTGTCAGGAGTCTCCGGACCCTCCGGTGGGGTTGTCTTAGAACTCTGGGCAGTCGCTCCCCACCGCCAGCCCCAATGCACCGCCCTGCGCTTTCTTCCCCTCTTTTGTGTCTTTGAGCCCTCCCCGGGGCCTCCGAAAAGCATGCCAAGGTCAGGTAGCAGCAGGCACAAGGCCAGCCTGAGAAGGTCCACGAGGCCATCATTGGGGAAGGGCAGGCCGGGAAGGCGCCCCGGGGCTTTTCCAGGTGTTTTGGATAACACTGTGGGTGCCGAGGGGAGGGAAGATGCCCCTCCAGAGAACTGTGTGTGTGCAGAGGTGCGTGTATGCGTGCATATGTGCATGTGTACAGATGCGTGACACATGTTTGGATGTGTGTATGTGTGTATACATGTGTGCATATGTGTGCATATGTGCCCTTGTATGGAGGTGTGTATGGGCGTTTGTGCATGTGTGTATGGGTGGCATGCATGTGTATAGGGGTGTTTGTGTGTGTATGTGCAGGTGTGTGTATGGTTGTGCTGGGGACACAGAATAGCCAGGGTGGGGAGTTTTCCTGCTAGGCTTTCCTTTTAAGTGCCAGGTCTGGGCCTTTGCTCACAAAGGGCCTGAAATACTTCCTCCCGCCTTCTCTCTGCTCACACCTTCCTTGCTCTTTTAGGTCAGGCTTCAAGCCCTCCATATCCAGGAAGTCTACCTGGGTTCCTCAGAAGCCCTTTGAGACCTCTTCCCACACAGAACCTGACATCACTCCCCCATCCTGCTGCCCCAGTTACATCTCTCTAAGCAGGTAAATTCAGTCTCCCATGGGCTCTCAGAATGCATCGTGGGAGAGGGGCAGGTCCTTATCCATCCTGGACACACCTCGGTGCCCGCTCCTGGGCAGAGCTGCTCAGTCTTTCTTCCTCTCTCCCCTTCTCCTCTCTCCTCCCTGTCCCCTCCCTCAGCCCCTGCCTTTTTATATCTTGCCCTCCTTTCTGCTTGTCTCCGTGTTTTTCTCTCTTCATCTCTTTCTTTCCTGCCTCATTCCACAAAATATTTGAGGTGGCCCATTGGGAATATAATTAAATTGAATTAATTATATAAATGAAGTATGAACCATTTATAAATATAAGAAATAAAAAAATCAATACAAGGGAAACCATAACAAGATAGTCAAGGCCAGAGGGAAGGTTAGAACGTGGATGTGTTATGAGTCCCTTACAGTTTCTGCGTTAGTGGTGATGGCAGTTCCAGCCAGCGGTCGTGGGGTGAGCTCTTGCTTTAGGTGCAGTAGCCCATTTAATGCTCCCAAGAGCCCCGAGGTAGGGACTCTTACCATTCCCATTGTATCAGTGAGGAAGCTGGGCTCAGAGCAGTTGAATGTCATCCAAGGTCACCCAGTCCGTAAATGACAGAGCAGGGATCTGAGCTGGAGTGCTGTCTGGTCTCTGGACGAGGTCACCTGCAGCCTGTACTGAAGAGTGACAGGCTTGGCCTGGGGGACCACATGCTGGGGAGCAGTGGTCAGGGGAATCTTTGGGAGCAGAGACAGAGTGAATAGGGAGGGGGTGGGCAACCCGGGTCCAGGAATGTCAGGGAGTAGAGGAGCCATGGGGGAAGTAATGGGGGCAGGTGGAGTGGGGAGAGCAAACCAACCCAGCCAGAGGGTCGGAGTGAAATCCTGCCCTCCACTGCCTGCAGGACTGGCCAGGCAGCAGCTGCTAGCAGCAAGCAGAGCTCCCCTCTCCCCACCTTGGGGCGGCGTCTTCCAGAAGAGGAAACACAGCCTTGTTTTCGACTACACCTGGCTGCCCCACTGGGGCCGGACCTTGGGTTTCAGGAGCGCCAGATAACATGAAGGGGGCAGCCCCCTAGGGGAGGGGGCTGTGTCCCCTGCTCTCTGCTCGTATCCAGTCCCCTTAACTGGCCACCAACCAAAAAACTACTTATGCTCCTGAAAGCAAGAGAGCGCACAATACACCTGTGTGGGGTCAGGGTGCCGGGACAAACGGTGCTGGATCAAGTGGCTGCTCTGAGCTAAGGATGGCAGGAAGAGCCATTCAAAGAGAAAGAAGAGAAAGCATCTTGTCTCAAGGGGAGAGTTGGAAAGCAGGGCTTACGAGGTAGAAACATGATCTCTTTCACTCTCATCCAGGGCATCAGTCTTGGAATATCTCTTAGTGCCGTAGCTTTAAAAATCTTAGCGGAAATGAATGACTCGGGCAAGAGGAAACATGGCTAGAGGAGATGGCTGACCTTGGCTTGGAGAGAGAGGGTTTGGATCCTGGCATTTAAATTATGGCACATCTTAATGGGTCTTCAATCATGCTGGCCATTCAGACATCTGAGAAACTGGCTGTGAAAGACAAATGATTTAGCATTTGGACTCAGTGTCCTACCATGGTCGAAAGCCCACACTTGGCTAAAGTGGCCTTTAACTCATCAGCCTTGTGACCTAAGGCAAGTTTCTCAGCCTCAGTCTCTTCCTCCATGAATTAAAACAATTATAACACTTACAATATAGGGTTGTCGTGTAGATTAAATGAGCCTAGCATGCAGTCAGAGCTCAATAAATGCTAACCCCTATTATAATTATTTCTGTGGCTTGAGGAACAAATGGCTGCCACTGGCTTCTCAAGAAGTCAGTTTCTCTTGACTGTGTCTGCTACTGGGAAGAGTCAGGGAGAAGAGCCCTTGGGCTAGAGCCTGGAGGCCCAGATTCCAGTTCCAGCTCTTTCTCTGATGGCTGTGGGACTTTGGGCAAATCACTTTCTCTCTCTGGATTTCAGTTTTCTCACCCGGGGAATGAGGGGGTTGGGCAGGTCAGTGACATTCCCTGACATCACTTAGAATGACCCCAGGAGGTAGGCCTGGCAGGACGCTACCAAAGCTACAAGGAGAGATTCCAGTGGGACGGGTCAAAGGGGCATAGCTGTGGAGGGCATAACTCATCCAGAGCCCTGGAGAGTCTTACCGACCCTGCTTGGCTTTGCCCAAAACCAGAAGGTGGAGACGACTCACTGCCATGCCCTGAACAGGCACATACCTGTCCACACACAGTGCACACTGCCTGTGGGCATGGGGGCACACACATGTACACACATACCTGTGGCCCCAGAGCTGCTTTCATGGTCCATGCAGAGACCCCCCCCCACCCTGCCCCCAACCGAGTCTGTGGTTGGTGGTCTCAGAACACCTGGACTCAGGAGTCGGGTTGCCAGATTTAGCAACTCAAAGTATGGGATGCCCAGTTAAATTAGAAAAATCGCTCTAATGGCTGAGTTTTGGTAATTTATTATTATTTTTTAAAAGCTGGATGTAGGACATTTAGGAAATCCAGACAGTCAATACAGGCTGCTGGACAAAATCAGCAAATAGAGGATGTGACCTGTATATACAGGATGCCTGGAGGTCCCCAAGACTGGGATGGATTGTCCTGAAAATCATGGAGAGCTTCCTGGCTTGGAGGCAAGCAATTTACCTGGATGCTCTCAGAATGGGAGTTTGTGGAAAAAGGGAGAAATAAAGGGAAAGTTACAGGGTAGGATTTAGGGCTTTGCCGGGGTTTGACTTCCTTTTCCTCCCTCAGTCCTCTGCATGGGCAGGGGCCCTGCCCACTTTGCAGATGAGCACATTGAGGCCCAGGGAGATTCTGTCTGGGCCTCTAGGATGTTTGCTGGGGAAATAAAAAGAGGCCACTAGCCTCCAGCTGTGCCTGAGCTGGGCTGGCCTTTTCTGGCCTGATGGGGTTGAGATTGTCTGGGCATGGGGGTGGTGGTGCAGCTGCAGTTAATGGGCACCACTGTGTGCGGGAAACCAGCTGAGCCATGGGGCAGAGCTGAGGCTTGGGGAAGGAGCATTGGGCAGCTCTCTCCTCTACCCTTTCGACTCTCGCATGGCCTGGGTGGGGACAGAGAGGGGCAATCCTTACCGTAGGCCCCACTAGGGTATGGTTTGCATCTAGTTGCCTACTCAGAGACAGGTGAAGGGCACGACTTTGGGGCCTGCAGGTATGGGTGCAAATTCCTGCTCTGCCCTTTTCTTGAGGCAAGTCATGACTCTGCTGCCAAGTGGGAATAGCACCTGTCTGATAGGATTGCTGTGGGATTAAGTGAGTTAATGCAGGTAACATAGCGTAGGGGCCCGTAGTAGGAGTCAGTGGCTGTTATTGTATGTTAACGTGTATCCAAGTGATGTTCCAACTGCATTCATTGCATGTGCATTTATGGAACAGCTTCAATGTGCCAGGCACCGCGCTAGGGACCAAGGGTGGGTGGTGCCTCAGAGCAAGTATCGAGTGCTTCCTGTCCCCTAGGAGCTGCTGAAAGTCTGAGTGAGGGTATAAGCAAGCTACCCGTGTATTGGACAAGGCAAGTTGATGGTGAGTGTGAAGCTATGTGGCTCGGTCTTGAAGTGCGGGAAGACTTTGAAGGAGAGGCCTATGGTGGTCTGAGAGGGCTTCCTGGAGGAAGGGAGGTCCGGGCTTGGATCATGCCCTGTTCTAGGCCCAGTGCTCCCTGCTCAGCACCCTGTGCTTGCAGGCAGGTCACAGAGGAATATTTGCTCTCAGTGCAGGCACCCTGGAGTAGGAGAAGAGGAGCGAGAGTGGCCTTGGCTGGGCTGGAGCTCAGAAGAGCTGGGGTGGCCCCAGCTCTTTACCTGCCCTGCGAACCCCTGAGGCCCAGAGGAGAAGAGACAGGTACGACTCAGGTGCTTGCCTTCTTGTGGCCCTGGCTGGGGGCTGCCCTGCTGAGAAGCCCACAGCTCTTCCCTGCTTGCTGTGGTCTCTGTCCTGCTGCCCAGGGATGGAGAAGACCTTCTCCCCCTCTCCAGATTCCATCTGGTTTTTATTTTCGTGTGTAACTGTGACGGATGTTACTACAAAAACAGGGGAAGGCAAAAGAACCATACCTCCTCCCAGAACAGGCGTTTCATCACTTGGTGTCCGTTGCCGCCTGACTGATCGAATTTGACATTCCGAGCTCATTAGCACTGGAGTCACTTACAGCGAGCAGCTTGCGGCGGGGAGGTCGCAAAGGGGCTTTAACTTTGGCGTCAGTGAGAAATTTGGCTTCCAGGGAGAAGCTGTCCAGCAGGGCTGACCTTGACCCCGAGGCTTCGCATTGTAGAGGCCTGTCCCAGCCAGGCTGTGTCCCCTCCTCTGGGGAGGGGCTCTTGCCTAGGTCTTGGAGGTCAGCCATGGACCACCTTCCCATTCCCTCTCCCAGCTCAACACACTCAATTGTCAGAGTTGCAAGAGAACTTGGCAAGCATCTAGTCCAACTCTGACAATTGACGAGAGGGGGAAACTGAGGCCCAGGGAATTGAGGATCTTGCTCAAAGTCAACCAGCAGGTCAGGGGAAGAGCCAGGGTGGATAAGAGTGTGCGCTCTGGAGGCAGAAAGCCCAGGCTTCAGAGTCCCACTCTGCTCTTCTCTGGCTGTGTGACAGATGTCCCCATCCCCTAGGGCTGCAGGGGGCACAAAGAGCATATGTGGAAGGGCGCAACACTGCCTGGCACAGACGCAGGTACCATATGCGCTTGATATTGCTGCTGGTATTGCTTTCTTGTTTTCACTAGACCCAGATCCCCTGATATGCTGAGGTCTTTTCTCTGCCATGATGAGTTGGTGAGCCCCCCCCAGGGGCAGCTCCGTTCTGTGCCCTTTGGCCTGGAGCTAAATAGCTGGGCAGAGGCCTCTGGAGACCCAGCCACAAGGGAGGCAGAGCTTCAGCTTCAGAAGGACGAGAAATGCCCCCTTGAGTGGCAGCATGTCCCGTTACCTGTCATTACCCAGCGCCCGCACAGTCCCCGCCCCACAATCCCCGTGGTGAGGGAGTGAATGATGGAAGCCTGTTGATTTCTCTAGACCCGGGCCCCTTGGGGGCTCTCCTCTAGGCAGAAAGAGCATGTGGCAGATGCACAGAGTTCCTCCCTCGTGCCTCACACAGCTCAGGACAAACAGCCTTCACCACCTGGCCGGGACCCTGGTGATTACGATGTAATGGGCTTGCTGCAGAGAGCTCGGCGGCTGGGGTGGGTCTTCCAGGCCTGCAGAGTGCACCTCTGTGGTGTTTGGGGCTCTGTGTCTTGGGCCGACCTGCTCATTGCACATCTACTTGGAACCAGCAAGTCTCCCCAGGGAATTTTATGAGGTTATTTGCAATGAGGAGTTTTGAACAGTGTGCAGTGCAGACATAGAAGGAGACAGGGTCAGTGAATGTGGAGTTCACAGGGGAGAAGAGGGCAAATCCCAAACTGAATTTTGGAAGAAGACTTGATTATGTTGGTGACAGCGGGCTGCACCTTCCAGGTCAGGAACCGCCCTGTGGTTTACAAAATACCTCCCCCTCCCCCAACATATTTCTATCGAAACCACACAACAGCCCTGAGAGGTGGCAGTGGTTTGTTTGCCTGACCATCTGGATTTTACCGGTGGTGAGACTGAGGTTCAGAGAGATGCTGAGCCTTGCTCGAGATACACAGCACAGAACAGGCAGGGCTTGGTGTCTGGCCCAAGCCTTGTGTTCTTCCTCACAGCATCTGCCCTGAAGTCCCGTCTGTTTCCACTCCGGAGTCAATTTTTGGTAGTGGTGCTGCAGTGGGCGCGGCTGAAGGTTGCCCATCTCCATCAGGGTCCCTTTCGCCCTTTGCGTGTGTCCATCCACTGGTTGGCTCCTGTGTGCTTTGCTTCCAGGTGAGAGAACACGTGCAGCTTTCTACAGGTGGCTTTTAAGCGCCTGGAGTCACTTTGTCTTGGCACAGGACTGGATGCACCTGAGAGTTAGTGCTCCCCTGGGGTTGCCTGTGACCAACAATTGACCGGAGCCTAGCTCCCTCACCTCGAGGCAGGACAAACTCAGAGGTACCATTCACACTTCAGAGCTCCCGGTGGGCTGGGCCTTCACCTGGAAGTACAGTCTTGCTTGGCTCCTCTCCCTTCCCTCTCCTGCTTTCCCCACTTCCTCCCACCGGTCTCTCCTGGGAGTAATCCTTCAATAAGTTTCTTATAGATTCTCATCTCAAGGTCTGCTTCTGAAACCCCATCTGAATATCAGAGAAGACTGCCTGGAGGTGGTGGCACTGGATCTGGTGATGAGCCTGCATATGGATGTGGGTGTGTTAAGGGATAGTTTGCACCAATGCCACCTAGAGAAAAGGCAATCTCTCAATAGTATATATGAGGAAATGCCTCTCCTTTGTATAAGTTTAATGATTTTGAGTAGAGGATTTGCTTTTCTACTTTTTTCAACTTTTGCTGTGGCTTCCAGATCCTTTTATGTCTCTAGCATCTCTACTTCCAGAGTTGGTTTCTAAGGGATAGATCTTGACTTTTATGGGGTCCGGGGTGAGAAATGATTCTTTGAGTCCATTTGGCCCTCACCCAGTGGGTGGTGTCACATTCTCATGCTAAGTTGAGGGCATGGATTTCACCGAGAGCCATCTGTTCCTACAGAACAGACATCTCCCACCACCCACCCTGGGGTGTCACACTGCCCACCCACCTCCTTCCTCTGTATCTGATGCATTGTGACCCGGATCTACATAGGGTCCAGGCCTCCTCTCCTCAGTGCCTTCTTATGAGAAATGCTAGTGATGCCATGATAACCCCTCACATGTAGCGAGCACTTTACAGTGTGCACGACACTTTTCACCATCGTTTTCTCATATCATCCTTCCAACAACCCTGTTCATGGGCTGCATAGGTGATTATCATTATTTTACAGGTAAATAAACCAAGGCTTGGGGAGAGTTAAAGATTCACTGAAGGCCACCCTGGTAGGCAGATGGTGGTAGAGCAGGGCCAGCACCCATGGCCTCCACATCTCTATCTAGTCCCTTTTCTGGTTTCTAGCAGATGGAGCACCATGAATATTCCAGAGTACATTCCAAATTGGGTTAAAAGCCACATTCCTGGATTTTTCCTAGGATTCACCTTTTAATTTAGAAATATTAACCTTAACAATTCTGCCAACTTTACCCATTTTTTTTTCATCAATCCCCTTTTGGTTTTCGGGAGATTTGGTGGTGGTGGTGGTAGTGGTGGTGAGAAAGGCACTTTTTCATAGGTGAGCTGATCCTTCCCTGTGCTGCTATTCCTCTCCTTAACTTTCTCCAAACCCAAACACTGCCACAGCCCAGGTAACAACTGAGAGCAGGCAAAGGTGATCTTTCAGCCCAAGGTGTTTCAGGTCAACAGCTTCTTCAGTCAAGATGACAAAGGTATTTATTGCAGGAAATCCCTGGCGAGGACTATATTTCTCAAAGAGACAGCAATAAAGGCAAACTTTTGCCTGCAGCACTGGACTTCTGAGGCTGGTCTGCAAGTTTCTTGAGGAAGGCACATTAACATTCCTAAAGGAGATGGAATCTGCTCTTCTGATTAGGAAGTTGTGAACAATGTACACCCAGTGTTGAGTTTTGACTCCAGGGAGATTTATACCTGTGAATTCACTTGTGATCTGCTGTCCTCTCACCTCTGGGATGGAACAGCTGTTCTGTTGTAAAGCTGCATCCTTGTTTTGTTCCAAGGCAGTGTTAAAATATGAATAGCCTAGATGAGTGTTTCCAAAACTTGTCTGATGAAAACCCTGAGTCTGGGGGGACTTGTGAAAAATGCAGACTCCCAGGTCCTCCCTCCACCCCCACCTATTCAGTATATCTTGAGATAGGGCCTAAGATGCTATAGTTGTTGTTTTTTCTTTTTTAGGTACAGGGGGCTGGGTATTGAACCCAGGACCTTGTATGTGGGATGCCAGCACTCAACCACTGAGCCACAACAGCTTCCCTGAGTTGGTTTTTCCTCTTTGCTTTGCTTGTTGGGTTTTTTTGTTTGTCTGTTTTTTGTTTTTTTCAGGAGGCACTGGGAACCGAACCTGGGACCTCCCGTGTGGGAGGCTGGCACTCAACTGCTTGAGCGACATCCACTCCCGTGACGCTATAGTTTTAAGGAGACCACGGTAATTCTTATGACTGGATACGTTTGCAAGTCAGCAGGTGTAGGCCAGTGCTACCCAAACTTGAGCGGGGATCTTAATCTACTGGAGGCTGCCCCCTCTCTCATTTCTGATTCAGTAATCTGGGGTGGTGTCTGAGCATTTAGAGATCTAACACACTCCCAGGTGCTACTGCTGCCGCTGTGGAGAGCACACTTTGGGAACCACTGGTGTGGGGTTCAGAGCACAGGAACTGGAGCCAAACTTGATCTGCCTAAGCCTCAGTTTCATCCATAATGTGGGGCTAATCAAATACCTCTCTCTTAAGAGTTGTCATGAGGATTGAGTGAGTTAATATTTGTAAAGCACTTCAAGCAGTGTCTGGCACATAGTAAAATTAGTATTAAATTAGCATTACCTAAGTGTTTGCTAAATAGATAAAATAAAACACCAGCCTGGGTTATAGGGTTCTATTCACTCATCCACTCAACAAATACTTAATGACTACTTACCACTTGCCAGAACGAGGGTTAGTATGGGGACAAAGCAATGGTGCAGGAGGCAGACACAGTCCCTTCTCATTCTTTGGAAAACAACAGGGGATTTTCTGGTTTTAGCTGATGCATTCTTCCAACACATCATTCATAGAGTCCCCTTTCTCTTCCCTGACCCTTAAAAAATATGGCCAACTCTGTGGACGCTGTCTTACTCTCCTAGCATCCTGGATTTTGCCTTCATCACACATTCATTGGTGTGATGTTCTAACAGCTGCCCCCTCATAGACCACCTACTCCATGAGGCTCTGTCTCTTCAGTCCATCTCTGCTGTGTCCCCAGGACATAGTGCAGTGCCTAGTACATAGTAACAGTTCAATGAATATTTGTTGGATGGATGGATGGACAGACAGATGGATGGGTAGGTGAGTGGGTGGATGGTTAAATGTGTGAATGGATGGATGGGTGCGTGGGTGAGTGGGTGGATAGGTGGGTGGGTGAGTGGGCGGGTGGATGGATGGGTGAGTGAGTGGGTAGATGGTTGGATGGGTGAATGGATGGATGGGTGGGTGGTTGAGTGGGTGGATGGATGGCTAGTGTATAAGGATCCAGGACTTCATTTCCAGGATGACAGTAGCCGTTTCCTGACAGGCTTTCCCATCTCCCCTTTTGATCCTTTCAACCCATTTTACCCACTGTAGCTAGAGATGGTCCTAAAACTCAGGTCTGATCTGGTTACTTCACTGCTTAAAACCTCTCGCATCCCATTCTTTTTAAATAATTTTCTCCCATGGACATTGTGTCGACCGAACTCCATGACTTATGAATTAATTGTCTCCATTTATGAATAATAGAATCCATTTGGCTGCAAATCAGAGTTGCTGATTAGTAGGAGATAAGAAGTGTTAATAAAAATGCACCTTCAAAGCAAAGAAACTTGAAGTCTTACCAATCTGTGCAGATTTACTTTGGGTAAATATATGGATTTTTGTAAAGCTTCTAAAATTGCTGAAAACAGCTCATAGATCACCCCCCCCCTCCCCAACATACATAACTGCTTACTCTCATACTCTCCAAAATGCCTCATGGAGAGATCATCTGATTATAGGAAAACCCAAACTTTTTAGCCTGAAACACAAGGCCGTACATATCTGGCCTGATCCTCCCTTTTGAGTTTTGTCTCCTGCTACTTCCCGTGGTTGTTCTTGGAAAGTCTTTGGGACCAGGTGGGCGCTCCTGGAGGCCCAGAGCCCAGGTGCATACAGCGCATGCTCAGAAAGTGGGAGAAAGGGATAACACTGGGAAGTGTGTGAGGGAATTTGCTCTTAAGTTATCTTTCTGGATTGTTTTTCTCATACTTATAATTTGAGTTTTTTAAATTTCAATGCACATGTAGCCTTTATGAAGACTCCATGTAAGTTTCTGTATCTAGGTGTTCACCTACACATAACAGAATGATGCCCACCAGGAAGCCATAAAAGGCCTGAAGTAAAAGAGGCCGAGAGAGAGGATTCCTTGAAGGGAGTGGTTGGAATGTGGCATATTTCCCCACTTCGCAACCCATTCTTCTGCCCACCCGTTGGGCAGTGTTTTCTCCTCACTTCAAGCCAAGGGGACAGGCTCAAGCAGAGCCTCTCAGAAAGCTTGATGTGTGTTCCCTAGAACTTGGGGAATGGGGCTTGGTATTATTTGACCTTCGAAGGGGCGGGGGGGGGGCTGGGTAATGAGCCTTTCCATGAGTCAGGGACCCCTGTAGGAGACAGTTGACTGGAGGAGAAATGTGACCCCAACTAAGGATGTCTGGGTGAGCTCCAGAAGTCCAGGGTATGGCGGTCCTAAGTGGTAGGAGAAGGAGCAAGACCCAGTGGGAGAGTCTCAGAGAACCCCAGAAAAAGCATCACCCACCCCGAAGAGAAAAGAGAGACTGTGAACAGCCGGGCCAGCAGCTATGTCTGAACTCCATGCATAAATCCTCTGCTCCCTCCTCTCCTCCTAACCTGGGGAGTGAAGAGAGGAGGCCGTTCTGTCACCCTCGCCCATGGCGGGCCTCCCAGACTAAAGCTGGTCTGAGCTGGGGAGGGCCTCTGCATTGGGTGAGAGCAGGAAGCTGGGAATGATGGCCCTGGGACTGACATTTTAATTACTGAAATGAGATTGTGCCTGGAACTGTTTACCTAAGAGTGACCAACAGATCTATGGGCCCCGCCTGAGTGTTTAACCCTTGAGCAGGGATAAAACAACCCAAATTGCTGATTTGAAGGGACAGTTGGAGTTGGGGGTGATGGTTGGAGAAAGTTGTTCAATACAATGTGTACACTACCACATTTATAGAAGCATATGAAAATATATTTAGATAAATACATATGTAGCAAAGATTTCTATCAATATATGAGCAGACAGCCATATGTATAACACATGCATCCATATTCATAAACAGCCACATTTGAGAGTTCTTCATAGCACATGCTGTATGCCAAGCATTTTTACATATATTTAATCATCAAATTAAACAGATTTCATCCTCATTTGACAGATGATAAAACTGAGGATCAAAGATATGAAATCTTTGCTCCCAAGACCGTTTAACGGGTGGCAGAGCAGAAGTTCAAACCCAGATTCCCCCTTCGTTCAGACTGTATCTGTGGCTCACTTGCCAGGTTTCAGTCCTGGGCTGGCTCTGTCCCCAGCGTTGGGGCCTTTTTCCTGACCTTATGCGGCCTGCCAGTTCCTCTATGTGCGGAGAGCTTTCTCTGCACAGATGGGCTGGGGTTTATTGATAGGCTAGTGGCCTGGGCGAAAGGATTTCACTTCTCCCTCTTAGCTTGGCCCTGCCTTCAGTGGCTTCCTTCCTCTGGATAAAACACCCAAGGAAGCCGTCCGAGCTGCTGAATGCCTTGGGCGCCAAAATTATGGTTGGAGAGGGGGTGAGGTGGGTACGGATAGAGCATGAGCCCACAGCTCGAGGATTTGGTGAACTAGGACCCCTAGCCCTGGGTGAGTTTCAGGGTAAGTGCCCCTCCTTCCTCCCCTCCTTTCCCCTCCTCCTTACTTGCTTGCCCAGGTGACCAGGGAACTCCCTTAATACACACAGTCACCTGGAAGCCGCACAGCCCCCGAGTGGCTGCTCACCCCACCTCACTGGGGGCTGTTTGAAGTCTCCGAGTCGGGTCTCCCTGAAGCAGGTCGTAAGACGTGGTGGTGCGCTGGGGCATGGGGCGCAGAGCCGGCTCCGCGGGCCTGCGACCCGTGCAGCTCCGAAAGGCCTGGCCTAGCTAACTCGGCTGTTGCTGGCTGACCTATTTGTGCGGGGCCCTGCATTTTCGTTTTGCACTGAGCCCTGCTCTGGTGGGGGCACCTTTGTCAGACGAGCCCATGAACGCTCCTTAGTACCCAGCCTGTACATTAAACGACAGCAAGCCTGAGCTGCTATGGTAGCTGGCGAGGGCGCGGGAGGGATGGCAGGGCTGGAGAGGTTTTCCTGCCTTACATGGTGTGCACGGTTCTGCCACTACCAAATGGAATCTCAACCAGGAAGTTGCTTTTCTCAACTAAAGGAAGGGGATAAATTACTCCCCTCCTGCCCCCAAAGCAAAGATCAACCCGAGCTGGACAAGTACAGAGTCAGGCATTTGGCCATAAAGTCTCTAAAACAGAGAAGCCATCCCCTAGGGTAGTAGTTCTTAGCAGGCACTTTACTTAAAGGACTGACGGGATGCAAAGCTTCCTCAGCAAAGCAATGGACAGAGAACTGGCACCTGCAGTGGACTCTGCGCAAGTGTGCATGCAACGACAACTAATGTTCTGCAAATCCCCAGGATCCCACTTACCAGGTAACCAACTGGCTGGGCAGTCGGGCTAGCCAGGAAACAGAAACCACGTCAGGTATTTACAACACAGGGAATGTAACACAGGGAATTTGTTACACAAGTGATACGGCAGAGTCCAGGTGCCAAACAGGGTTCAGTGGGGGTAACCCAGAGATCAGCAAGGGCGGGAAGCCACTACCACCCGAGGCTGGGGAGACCCAGAGTTGCTGGAGCCCTGAGCACTGGAATCAGGCCTGCTCAGTGGAAGCTGGAGCTGAGGAGGAGACACAGCTGCTGCCAGAGAAGATGGCCCAGGCAGAGAGATAGCAGGAGAAATAGCCTGACTTCTTCCTTTTCTCCGCCCTCCAGTCTCCTGCCTGTGCCGCCCTTTGGCTATACAGGAGTCTGGGAAATGCAGTGTGTGGGCCATGCCCCTTGTGAAACAGAGAAAGGGAAAAGGTGTAGAATACATCTCAGAGCAAACAGACCTAGGGCTAGCTTAGAAGAAGACTAATAGAGCATCTCAAGGTCATGAGAAAGTCAGATGATATTAACAAGAGTAACGCAAGTCACTGATTGATAACTTTTCATGTGCCAAGTGATACTTCTTTGCAAGGAATCATTATGACAACCCCGTGAGGTAGGTAGCCTTATCCCCATTTTCTGGATGAGGAAACTGATGTTCAAGGACATTTGAGAACTTGCCAAGGCCTTGTCGACCCAGTGGCGGAGTTGGAGTTGGAGGCTGGGTCTGTCACTCAAAGCTTTGCCTCTAACCGTCTTACTGTACCCCTTGCTTAGTATTCTCGTTTTTTAGGGAGTGGGGAGATTTCCAATAGCAAAACCCCCTCCAAATCATTCATAGTTTGTGCCTACAATTATATTCAAGGTAACTGAATTATAAAACCTCTAGAATTCTCATTTTGTGGACTGTTTCAGCAAATTATTCTAATTCTTAGCCTGTCCTATGCTTAGCCTTGTAATGCCCCAAGTTCATGGCCCTCTGGGCATTATTTTGGCTAAGTACTTGAGCTGGGCAGTTCCCTCTTGACAGTCTAATTAAGGTTCTGGTCCCCAAGGTGGGAAGTTCTAGGTGAGCAGAACCCCTTAAACAAGGCTTATTTTGCATTGTCTGATTTTTTTATTTTAATAGTTTTAGTGGGTATGTATTGGTATTTCATTATACTTTAATTTGCATTTCCCTGATGATTAATGATGTTGAGCATCTTTTTATGTGCTTATCACCCAGCTGCATATCTTCTTTTGTGAATTATTTATACAAATCTTTTGCTCTGTTCCCCCCCCCCCCACAATTGGGTTGTTTGTCTTCTTGTTGAGTTGTAAAAGTTCTTTATATATTCTGGATATGAATTCTTTGTGAGATATTTGTATTGTGACTATTTTCTTATAGTCTGTTGCTTGCCTATTTTTCTTAATAGTATCTTTTGAAAAGCAGAGAAGTTTTTAAAAATTTTTTATTGAAGTATATCATTCATATATGAACATACATAAACAATAAGTGTATAGTAAAAGTTGTGAACTTACAAAACAAACATGCATAACATCATACAGGGGTCCTATACATCACCCCACCACCAATACCTTGAATTGTTGTGAAACATTTGTTGCAAATTATGAAATAATACCATCAAAATATTGCTACTAATTATAGTCCATATCTTATATTTGGTGTATTCCCCCCCCCAAACTACCCTATTATTTTTTTATATATTTTTATTACAGAAGTTGTGAACTTACAAAACAATCATGCACATGTGTAGAATTCCCATACAACAGCCCTTAACCAACACACCACATCGTGTTACAAATTATGAGATAATATCATCAGGCTATTACCACCAACCATGGTCCATAGTGTACATTTGTCACAGTTTTTCCATATTCCCCCATTACCAACACAGTACATCTTTGACATGGATGCAAGAATATTACAGTATTGCTGTAACTATAGTCCATAGGTTATATTGATTGTATTTTCCCCATGCTTCTCCACATTCTCACCTCCCTGCGATATGATATACATCTGTTCTAGTTCACAGAAGGACATTCTTGCATTTGTACTATTAACCACAATTCTCATCCACCTCTGGGTTCACTGTGTTATTCAGTCCCTAGATTATTTTCTGGCTTTCTTTCAATTAACATTTACATCCCTGGACTACCCTTTTCAGCCATAATCCCATTTATAAACCAGCTGCTACTCACTATTATGTGTTACCATCAACTCTATCCATGTCCATACTTTTACAGTCAAATTAATTAAAACTGCTACATACAATCAGCATCAGTAGTTCTTATAGCCCTCTTCTTATTGCCTAATATCCTATACTCTAAGTTTTAACTCCTTGTGTTTATTTTTTGTGTTTAGTTCAAATTAGTGAGACCATGCACTATTTGTCCTTTTGTGTCTGGCTTATTTCACTTAGCATAATGTCTTCAAGATTCATCCTTGTTATCATATGTGTCCCAATTTCATTTCTTCTTACTGCAGCTTAGTATTCCATTGTATGTATATACCACATTTTATTTATCCATTCGTTGGTTGATGGACACTTGGGTTGTTTCCATCTTTTGGCAATTGTGAATAATGCCACTATGAACATCGGTGTGCAGATCTCTGTTTATGTCACAGTTTTCAGTTCTGGATATATTCCTCATAGAGGAATTGCAGGATCATGTGGCAGTTCTATATTTAGATTTCTGAGGAACCACCAAACTGTCTTCCACAGAGGCCACACAATTTTACAATCCCACCAACAGTGAAGTAGTGTTCCTATTTCTCCACATCCTCTCCAGTACTTATTGGTTTCTGTTATTTTAATATGGCCATTCTATGCGGTGTGAGATGACATCTCATTGTCATTTTGATTTGTATTTCCCTTATAACTAGTGATATGGAACATTTTTTGATGTGCTTTTTGGCCATTTGTATTTTCTCTTTGGATAAATGTCTATTTAAATCTTTTGCCATTTTTAAATTGGATTGCTTGCTCTTTTATTGTTGAGTTGTATGATCTCTTTATATATCATGGAAATCAAACCCTTATCGGATATGTGGCTTCCAAATATTTTCTCCCATTGAGTGGGCTGCCTTTTCATCTTTTTGATGATGTCCTTTGAATCACAAAAGTGTTTAAGTTTGAGGAGATCCCATTTATCCATGTTTTCTTCTGTGGCTCGTGCTTTCAGTGTAAGGTTTAAGAATCCACCACCTACCACCTTGTAGTCTTGTAGATATTTTCCTACATTTTCTTCTATGATCTTTATGGTTCTTGCTTTTATGTTTAGGTCTTTGATCCATTTAGAGTTAATTTTTCTATAAGGTATGAGAAAGGGGTCCTCTTTCTTTCTTTTGGCTATGGATATCCAGTTCTCCCAGCACCATTTGTTGAATAGACTGTTCTGCCTGAGCTGAGTGGGTTTGACAGGCTTGTCAAAAATCACTTGTCCACAGATGCGAGGATGTGTTTCTGAACCATCAATTCAGTTCCACTGGTCTATGTTTCTATCTTTATCCAGTACCATGCTGTTTTTACCACTGTAGCTAGGTAATGCGATTTAAAGATCAGAAGTGAGAGTCCTGCAACTTTGCCTTTTCCTTTTAAAGATGTTTCTGGCTATTTGGGACCTCTTACCCTTCCCAAATAAATTTGATAATTGTGTTTTCCATTTGAGTAAAAAATGCTGGTGGAATTTTTATCAGGATTCCATTGAATCTGTATATCAGTTTAGGTAGACTTGACACCTTAATGATAGTTACTCTTCCAATCCATGATCAAGGGATGTTCTTCCAATTATTTAAAATTTCTTTTAACAATGCAGTGCAGTTTTCTGAATACAAGTGCTTTACATCCTTGGTTTAAGTTTATTCCTAAATATTTGATTTTTTTCGTTGCTATTGTAAGTAGAATTTTTTCCCTGACTTCCTCCTTAGACTGTGCATTACTAGTGTATAAAAACACCACTAATTTTTGTGTATTGATCTTGTATCCTGACACTCTACTGAAATGGTTTATTAGCTCTAGCAACTTTGTAGTAGATTTTTCAGGACTTTCTAAGTATAGGATCATATCATCTGCAAATAGCAAAAGTTTTACTCCTTCCTTTCCAATATGGATGCCTTTTATTTCTTTTTCTTGGCTGATTACTCTAGCTAGAACCTCTGGCACTATATTGAACAACAGTGGTGACAGTGGGCATTCTTATCTTCTTCCTGTTCTCAACAGGAAAGCTTTCAGTCTTTCACCATTGAGTACAATGTTAGCTGTGGGTTTTTCATATATGGCCTTTATCATGTTGAGAAAATTTCCTTCAATTCCTATCTTTTGTAGTATTTTTATCAAGAAAGGATGCTGTATTTTGGCAAATGCCTTTTCTGTGTTAATCGATAAGATCATGTGATTTTTCTTCTTTGATTTATTAATGTGGTATATTACACTGACTGATTTTCTTGTGTTGAACTACCCTTGCATGCCTGGTATAAAACCAACTTAATCATGATGAATATTTTATTTTATTTTAATGTGCTGTTGGATTTGATTAGCAAGTATTTTGTTGAAGATTTTTGCAACTGTATTCACTAGGGAAATAGGTCTGTAATTTTCTTTTTTTGTAATCTCTTTATCTGGCTTTTATATTAGGGTGATATTGGCTTCATAGAATGAGTTTGGTAGCATTCCTTTCTGTTAAATTTTTGGAAGCACTTGAGTAAGATTGGTATTAAATCTTCTTTGAATGCTTGGTAGAACTTGTAAAACCATATGGTCCTGGGCTTTTCATTTTGGGGAGTTTTTTGATGACTGTTTCAATCTCTTTACTGTGAAACCATCTGGTCTTGGACTTTTCATTTTGGGGAGTTGTTTGATGATTGTTTTAATCTCTTTACTTGTGATTGGTCTTCTATTTCTTCTAGGGTCAGTGTAGGTTGTTCATATGTTCCTAGGAATGTTTCCATTTTGTCTGCATTGTCTAGTCTTCTGGCGTACAGTTGTTCATAGTATCCTCTTATGAGCTCTTTTTTACTGTGGGGTCAGTAGTAATGTCCCCATTTTCATTTATTTGCATCTTCTCTCTTTTTTTCTTTGTCAGTCTAGCTAAGGGTTTGTTGATTTTGTTAATCTTCTCAAAGAACCAACTTTTGGTTTTGTTCATTCTCTTTACTGTTTGTTTGTTCTCAATTTCATT
The DNA here is from genome assembly GCA_026826555.1 of Tolypeutes matacus. Taxonomy (NCBI): domain Eukaryota; kingdom Metazoa; phylum Chordata; class Mammalia; order Cingulata; family Chlamyphoridae; genus Tolypeutes; species Tolypeutes matacus. Next base: position 1,249,412 of record JAKSZT010054544.1, read on the forward strand.
TGTTTTTCCTTTGATCTTTGTTATTTCATTCCTTCTACTTGCTTTGGGATTTGTTTGCTGTTCTTTTTCTAGTCCCTCCAGCTGTGTAGTTCGGTCATTGATTTTAGCTTTTTCTTCTTTTTTAATGTAAGCATTAAAAGCTATAAATCTCCCTCTCAGAACTGCTTTTGCTGCATCCCATAGGTTCTGGTATGTTGTGTTCTCATTGTCATTTGTCTCGAGATAATTGTTGATTTCTCTCAAAATTTCTTCTTTGATCCACTGATTATTTAAGTGTGTTGTTTAATCTCTAGATATTTGTGAATTTTCCCTTTTTCTACCTCTTATTGATTTCCAACTTTATTCCATTATGGTTAGAGAACATGCTTTGTATAATTTTGATCTTGTTTAAATTATTGATATCTGCTTTGTGACCCAACATATAGTCTATCCTAGAAAGAGATCCATGAGCATTTGAAAAGAATGTATCCTGCTGTTTTAGGGTGCAATGTTCTGTATATGTCCATTAGGTTTAGTCCATTTATCATATTATTCAAGCTCTCTGTTTCGTTATTGATCCTCTGCCTACATATTCTAGCTAATGCTGAGAGTGGTGTGTTGAAGTCTCTAACCTTTATTGTAGAGATATCTATTTCTCCCTTCAGTTTTGCCAGTGTTTGCCTCATGTATCTTGGGATATCCTGGTTAGGTGCATATACATTTATGATTGTTATTTCTTCCTTGTGAATTGCCCCTTTTATTTATATATAATGTCTTTCCTTGTCTCTAATAACAGTTTTGATTTTAAAGTCTATTTCATCCAATCAACTATAGCTACTCTGGCTTTTTTTGGGTTACTGCATGTGTGGAATATCTTTTTCCAGCCTTTCACTTTCAATCTATTGGTATCCTTGGGTCTAAGGTGAGTCTCTTGTAGATAGCATATAGATGGCTCATATTTTCTTATCCATTCTGTGAGTGGGTGTCTTTTGATTGGGGAGTTTCCTCCATTAACCTTCAATGTTATTACTGTAAAGACAGTTCTTACTTCACCCATTTTGACCTTTGGTTTTTATCTGTTATATTTTATTTTCACCACTCTTTTATACTTTTAGTTACTTTTACTGATATAATCTTAATTTCTAGACTCTCTTCCAAGCCTTTCTCTCCTGTCTTTTCTTTTTAGGCTGTAGCATTCCCTTTATTATTTCCTGCAAAGCTGCTCTCTTTGTTATAAACTCTTTCCATTTCTGTTTATCTGTGAATATTCTAAACTTGCCCTCATTTTTGAAAGACAATCTTGCCAGATATAAAATTCTTGGCTGGCAGTTTTTCTCTGGCAGTTTCTTAAATATATCATACCACTGCCTTCTTGCCTCCATGGATTCTGATGAGAAATTGGCACTTAATCTTATTGGGTACCCCTTAAATGTTTTGCATCCCTTTTCTCTTGCTGCTCTCAGAATTCTCTCTTTGTCTTTGGCATTTGACACTCTGATTAGTATGTGTCTTGGAGTTGGTCTATTCTGATGGGAGTACATTGTATTTCTTGGGCATGGATATCTATGGTACTTCAATAATGTTGGGAAATTTTCTACCATTTTCTTTTCAAATATTCCTTTTGCCCCTTTCCCCTTCTCATCTCCTTCTGGGACTCCCATGACACACATGTTTGCATGTTTCTTGCCATAATTTAGTTCCTGGAGACCCTGTACAATTTTTTTCATTCTTTTCTTCATCTGTTCTTTTGTATGTTTGCTTTTGGAGGCCATTTCTTCAAGCTTTCTGATCCTTCCCTCTGCTTCCTCAAATCTGCAGTTAAATACCTCCAGTACATATATTTTTAAAAGATTTATTTTATTTATTTGTCCCCCCCCCTTGTTGTTTGTGCTTGCTATCTGCTCGTCTTCTCTTTAGGATGCACCAGGAACCAAACCTGGGACCTCCCATGTGGGAGAGAGGCACTCAATCACTTGAGCCACCTCAGCTCCATGGTTTGATATGTCTCTCATTGTCTTTCCTTATTGTGTCTCTTTCTTGTGTCATCTTGTTGCATCAGCTTGCTGGGCCTGCCTGTCTCACCAACTTGCCTTCTCCAGGAGGCCCCAGGAACTGAAACTGGGACCTCCCATGTGGTAGGTGGGAGCTCAGTCACTTGAGCCACATCCGCTTTCCTCCAGTGCATTTTTTTTTTCCAGTGCATTTTTAATTTCATTTATTGTGCCTTTCATTCCCATAAGATCTGCTATTTTTCTATGTATGCTTTCAAATTCTTTGTGCCCCCCCAGTGTCTTCTTAATATCCTTAATCTCTTTAGCCGTCTCACTGAATTTATTAAGGAGATTTGTTTGAACATCTATGATTAGTTGTCTCAACTCCTTTGTGCTATCTGGAGGCTTATCTTGTTCCTTTAACTGGGCCATATCTTTCTGCTTCTTGGTATAGATTATAATTTTTTATTGGTGTCTTGGCACCTGGCTTACTAGATGTATTTATTCTGGTTATAGTTTCTTTCTTTAGTTTAGGACTTTCTTGCCCTTTCTCCCTTGCTGGTTGTATAGTAGGAAAATAGGATGTAGTTTGTGCTGTAAGCTATGGAGGCTGAAGCTGCCCACATTGTCCCAGGGACCAGTGAAGCTTCTCCCACCTTAATCCCTTGCCAGTGGTAAGAATAGAGCCAAGCCATGTGTAATAATCCAAATTGGACAGGCCAAGACTGTCTGTAGTTGCCCTGAGAGATTGGTAAAGCTTCATGCCCCTTTCTCCCCTGCCTGGGACAGGGTTGGAGCTGCAGGTATGGGCAACAAGCTATGCCATGTGAGTCCAAAATGACTGCAGTTGCCCAGGTAGACTTCCAACTGTTCAGTCTGTGCTGGCCAAATGTACCTGCAGTTTCCCGGAGAGGCTGGTGCAGGTCTCCCCAGCTTCCTCCCTGCTGGAGGTGGGGCCGGGGCTTAGGCTAGAGCTGCAATCTGATCTGGATAGAAAGAAGCCGGTCCCTACCAGCACTGTGATTTTCAATTAGCCCTGCTTCCCCTCATGCCAGGGACAGAGTTAAAATGGTGGCTACCAGCCTCTTTCTGACTTGGACAGGTTCAAACTTTAGCTGTTCTCAGGATTATGCTATAGTCAGCCAAATTTACTAATCAGTAGCTGAACTTGGTGCCCAACTGTCTCTTCCCCATTTTTAGGAAATGGAACTTCCAACTGCAGCCTTAAAATAGCCCCTGAGGTGGCTTGCACTGCCAGTGGAAGATGGGCACCAGCTTCCACAGCATGGAGGGCTCTACTCACAAATCTTCTCTGCAGATGGGCAGTCTCTTCCTTCCTTTCTTTGAAGGATGTTGCAGGATGCTCTTCTGGTCTCCTGGGGCCCCCAAACAGGTGCTTTAGGAGCCCTGGGTGATTACTAACTGCCCTGTAGGATGAGCTGACTCTTGGAGCTCCTTACTCTGCTGCCATCTTGCTCCTCCTCCAGAAGTTTTAGTTTTAATTTAGTCCATTTTATTTTGTGTGTGTGTGCATGTGCTTTTTTTGTGTCTTGACTGAGGAATCTTAGCCTATCCCAAAGTCACATAGATTTTTCACCTATGTATTTTTTAGGCTTTTTATAGTTTTAGCTTTTCTGTTTAGGTCCATGATCCTTTTGAGTTTATTTTTGTGTATAGTGTGAATTATGGTTCAAGATTAATTTTATTTCTATATGATTCCAGAGCCATTTATTGAGGACATGGAAAAAGATATACCATGAAACGAATAATCATAAGAAATAGAATGGCAATGTTAACATCAAACTGGATTTCAGGACAAGAATATTGCCACACAATGATAAAGGGTCAATTCATGAAAAAGACATAACAATCTTAAATGTAGATGCACCTAATAACAGAGTTTCAAACTACATGAAGCAAAAGCTGACAGAACTGAAAGGAGAAATAGACAAATCCACAATTATAGTTGGTAAGTTTAATTCTTCTCTCTTGATAATTGAATGAATAGAATATCAGTAATGATATAGACAATCTAAATAACCCTATCAACCACCTAGAGCTTATTGATATTTTTATTTATTTTTATTTTATTTTTTTAAAGATTTTATTTATTTATTCATTTATCCCCCCCTTGCTGCTTGTGCTCGCTGGGTCAGCTAACCACGCCGTGCGGGCGGGCTTGCCTTCACCAGGAGGCCACGGGAACCAAACCCGGGGCCTCCCATATGGTAAACGGGAGCCCTACTGATAGAGCCACAGCCGCTTCCCTATTGATATTTTTAAAAGACTACAACTAACAACTGCAGAATGCACATCCTTTTCAATTGCACATGAAACATTTAATTCATAAGTCATGGAGTTTGGTCTACCCAGTGTCCATGGGAAAAAATTATTAAAAGAGAATGAAACATTCAATAAGGTAGACCATATGCTAGGTCATAAAACAAGTCTCAAAAATTTAAAAAAGATTGAAATTTTATAGAGTATATTTTCTGACTACAACAAAATTAAATTAGAAATCAATATCAGAAAGATACCTGGAAAATTCCCAAGTATTTGAAATTAAACAACACACTTCTAAACCCATGGATAAAAAAATAAAGCACAAGAGAAATTTAAAAAATTAAACTTGGGGAGTGGATATAGCTCAAGTGTTGGAGCATCTGTTTTCCATGTATGAGGTCTTAGGTTCAATCCCCAGTACCTCCTAAAAAAATAAAAATAAAAAATAAAAAATCAAACTGAACAATAATAAAAATGCAACATTAAAGTCAGTAGTATACAGGCTAAAACAGCACTTAAAGGAAAATATATTGCTTTGGTGTCTATATTAGAGTTTTCAAAATCAATTATTAAAGCTTCCAATTTAAAGAAGAACTAATTAAACTCAGTGGTAGTTAAAGTAAGAGAAAAGTAAATATAGAATGGAAATCAATGAAATGAAAAATAGAAAATAATAGAGAAAATTAGTGAAACTGAAGTTCCTTCTTTGAAAAGATCAGTAAAATTGAAAAACCTTTAGCTTGATTGAACAAGGAAAAAATAGGAAAAAAAAACCCTATAAATTGCAAAAACAGATGAAAGAGGGAACATCAATACAGCTCTAATAAACATTAAAATGATCATAAGGGAATAAATAAGAGAATTTTATGTACAACTTTATGCCTACATATTCAACAACTTATGTGAAATGGAAAATTCCTTGAGAGATGCAAATTATCAAAATTTTTGGCACAAGAATAAAGAAAAAATTTGATTGCCTTACCAATTAAATACATGTGACTCATGATAAGAAGAAAACCTTCTTCTAAATAAAATTGCAGAACCAGATGACTTCACTCATAAATCCTAATATTTAAGGCAGAATTAATACCAATCTTACACAAAATCTTTCATAAAATAGAGAATTCCTTCCTGACTCATTCTATGAGGCCAACATTATCTGATATCAAAGCAAAACAAAGATATTATAAAGAAAGAAAACTATAGGCCAATATCTTTCATATGTATAGACACAAAAATCCTTAACAAATATTAACAAATTAAACCCAGCACTATTTAAAAAGGCTAATACTTTTCAACCAAGTAGGATTGAATTTTTTTTTTTTAATTTGAAAATCAGTGGAATTCACCACATTAATAGAATAAAGAAGAAAAATTTTATAATCACTTCATAGATGCAGAAAAAAGCATTTGAAAAATTCAGCACCTATTTATGATAAAAAAAAACACAAAAACCTCTCAGCCAACTAGGAATAGAAGGGAGCATCCTCAACTTAGTCAGTGGTAACTATGAAAATACTACAGTTAACATCATACTTAATGGCACAGTAGTTAAATGTTTTCTCCCTAAGATAAAAAAAAATGTCAAGGATGCCCTCTCACCACTTCTATTCAATATTGTACTAGAGATCCTCATTAGTGCAATAATTCAATAAAAGGAAAAAAAAAAAAAAGCATAAGAAAGGAAGAACTAAAAAGGTCTCTATTTGCAGATGACATTTTTGCTTACAAAGAAAATCTTAATGAATCTACAAAACAACTATGAAAACTAATCAATCATTTAGCAAGGTCACAAGATACAAGGTCAATATACAAAAATCAATTGAATTAGCAGCAATTAGCAAATTAAATTGAAAAATCAATTCATTTACAATAGTGTCAAAAATCATGAAATACTTAGGAATGAAATTATCAAAAATATGCAAGACCTCTACACTGAAACATACAAAACATTGCTGAAAGAAATTAATAACTACTGAAAGAAACTAAATAAATGGAGGAATATACCAAACTCACTGGATGAAATACTTAATATTGTTATGACATTAATCCACCCCAAATCAATCTACATTTAAAACAATCTCAATAAAATGCCCAACGGGCTTCTTTGTAGAAATTGACCTGCTGATGATTAAAATTTATATGGAAATGCAAAGGACTTAGAATAACCCAAATAATTTAGAAATTGGAGAACTTCATAACCTGATTCCAAGACTTACTCTAAAACTACAGTAATTAAAACAATGTTGGTATTAGAGTAAGAATAGACCTATGGGGTCCAGAAATAAACCCACACATAATGATCAATTGTTTTTTGACAAAAGGTACCAAATAATTCAATGGGGAAATATTCTTCCCTACAGATTTCAGAGGGAGTATGGCTCTGCTGACACCTTGATTTCCGACTTCTAGCCTCCAGAACTGTGAAAGAATAAATTCCTGTTGTTTTGAGCCATCTAGTTTGTGGTGGCAGTCCTTTGTTATGGCAGCCCTTGGAATCTAAGATTCCATCCATCCATCCATCCATCCATCCATTTTACCTTCAGCACTTAAAAGATGTTATTCTACCTTCTACATTGTGTTTTTCTTATAAGGAGTCAGCAATGATTCTTACTTTTTTCCTATGCAAATTTTGTTTCTCTTAACTTTTAAGCTTTTCTCTTTATTATTTGTTTTAAGCAATTTGATATGATGTGGCATGGGGTTTTTTTATCTGCTTGGGATTCATTGAGCTTCTTAGGTCTGTGGTTTGACCATTTCATCAAATCTAGAAAATTTTCAGCCATTATTTCTTCAAGTATTCCATACCCTCTCAAATTCTGGGATTCCAATTACATGTATGTTACACTGCTTGTTAGATCCTACAGATCACTGAGGTTCTGTTAATTATTTTTCAGCTTTATTTTCTCACCATGCATCAGATTGGATGGTTTCTGCTGCCCTGTCTTTAAGTTTACTGGTCTTTTCTTCTTTTATGTCTAATCTGCTGTTAAACTCATACAGTGAAATTTTCATTTCCTATACTGTATTTTTCCATCTAAAAGTTCCACTTGGTTCTTTTTTATATTTTCTCTTTTCCTCCCAATTATGTTCATGTTCTCCTATAAATCCTTGGGTATATGTAAAATAGTTATTTTCAAGTTCTTGTCTGCTAATTCTATGATTTCCACCATTTCTGGGTCTATTTATATTGGTGTAATTTTCTCCTAGTTATGGGCCACATTCTTCTTGCTTCCTTGATTGTCTAGTAATATATGATAGGATGTTGGTCATGTGGTTGTTATGCTGTTGAGTGTGTGAATTTTGTTGTGTTCCTTTAAAAGTGTGTTTTGTTCCTCAGCAGTTAATTTACTTGTGGAATAGCTCAATCAATTTGATAATTTGTTAGGTAGGTCTAGAATGTGTTTTAGGACTTGTTTATCCCTTCTTCTAAGATATATACTTATTTGGATCTCCATGGAATGCCTTAGGTGTTGAAGGTCTCTCCAATCTGGCTAGTTAGAACTTTCACGTCTTCTGATCCTGTGTGAGCTCTGGCAGTTTTCCCTTCCCTGGTAGTTGTTCCTTGGCCTTGTGGAGTCTCATAATGTGCATGCACCGCTTAGTATTCAGCCAGACTCAAGGGGTCCCCATGGAGATTTCTGGAAACTTTTCTTTGCACAGTTCCCTCTTTGGTTTTCTGCTTTGCCAATTCCAGCAACCCCAACCTCTCTGCACTCCAATTTCTGTTTCCTCAGCTCAGTGGGCCCACTGTGCTCTGCTTGGGTTCCTCCTCCACATGCCACAATCTAAAAAGTGCCCCTCATAGGTAGAAAGTTAAAGTGATCGGAGGGTTCACCATTTTTGTCTCCCTTCTCTCAGGGATCATAGTCCTATGCTGGCTGTTATCCAATGACTAAGAACAATTGTTTCAAATATTTTTTCCAGTTTTCTAATCGTCTATGAAGGAAAGGTTAGTTGTTCTATCATGGCTAGAAGAGGAAATCCCCTCCTTTTTTAACATCTGTACAATATCCCATTGTGTGTTTGTACCAGTTCCCTACTGATAGACACTTATGTAGTTTCCCACCTTTTCCTTTTGTAAACAATGCTGCATTGTTAGGCATTGTACCTAATTAATTGCATACATGTCTGATTATGTATGTAGAGTAAACTCCTCGTAATATTTTTATTTTACATTTGTACTTTGATAAACATTTTCACTTTGCTCTCATGGAGTTTTTAATTTATATTGTCACCAACAATGCCTCTTTCCCACACTTTTGGCAACTTTTTGATATTTACAAATTTAGTGGGTAATATTCATTTCTCTTATTATGCATTAGGGTGGGCATATTTTCAAGTATTTAAGAGCCACTAGTAGTTTCTTTTCTGTGAAATGACCACTTACAACTTTTGCCCTTTTTCTTTTGGTGTTTTTTTAAGTTAATAGAAAAGAGTGGCATTTTTCCATGGCTTGGCGGCAGCATTAATAAGTAAAAAGACATGAGTTTTGTAGTCAGACAACCCTGGAATTGAATCTCTTCACCAATTACAATCAACCCTGGGAAATCTTTTAAACTCTTTGGGTCTCAGTTTCCCCACTTAGAGGGTAAAAAATAATAACACCTACTTTGCTGACCTTAACGGGTTGTATTTCTGTACTATTTCATGGATAAGGAACATCATATTATGTTGTTTCTTCTGCACTGTGGTAGATGAGCTCATCTGTGGGTATGAACCCATTGTAAATAGGACTTCTTGATGTTAGTTTTAGTTAAGGCGTGGTACAACTGAATGAGGGTGGGTCTTAATCTGGATTCCTGGAGGCCTTTTAAAGAGCCAGATGCCAGAAGTCAGGAAAAAATTGGAAGAGCAGAAGAAAGGAGAGGGCATCGCCATGTGATGGGACCAGAAATAGAAGCCACGGAACTCCAAGGGTTGCCAGCAGCCAGCACCGGAATGTCAGACTCTTGGGAAATCAAGTCTTGCCAATATCTTGATTTTGGACTTCCTCTAGCCTTAAGTCCATGAGACAATAAATCCCCATTATTAAAGACCAAACCGGTTTGTGGTATTTGTGGTAGCAAACAAAGACAAACACTATTCCTAGACAGCTGATCTTATTTTGGCATGATACTCTGGAAGACACAATGAACCTGAAGGTGGGGAGCCTCCTTGTTCAGTTCTGACCATGCAAAGGTGAAGAGGGAGAGAAGGGAGAGGATGCTCCCCTATGAGCTCTAACTTTGCAAGATGTGCACAAGAGATGTCAAGGAATGTGTCCCCCAGGATGTCTAGGAGAAGAAGGACAGTATGAAGGGGAGTGCAGAGTCTAGGTCAGGAAGACTGGAGCCCCCAGGAAGGTCCAGTTTACGACAATGCCAAGATTACAGAAGAAGCGAAAAACATCTCGAGTTATTTCACATTGGGAGAATGCTCAAGGATGGGACAGCCCATGGGTGTGGCATGACGAGTGACAAGAAGAGAACTTATCAGCTTCTTTTCAGCATCACTTTACTCCCTATCCAGAAAAAGGGGCTTCTGACTGAAAGGGACAGGGCAAGTTGTGGCAAGAGGACAGGGAAGACCCAGACGCAGTGAGAGGGCTGGGAGCTGCTGGTCTACCTGTGACCCGAGAGAGCTGACAGTGCGCCCATTGAGGGGCTGGTGGTAGCCTTTGAGGGAATGAGACCAGGAAAGAGCTAGAAGACCGGAGTCGGTAGATGTCACTGCATTTAAAAAAGGAGGTTTTTGTAAATTACCGCTCTGATCACTGACGGGATTGTTTGGGACCTTCAGGGATTATAAGCACCAGGACCCAGCAGGGGATCACCAAGAGCAGGTCATTTTGTTTGTTTTTTGTTTTTAGGTGGTACCGGGGATTGAAACTGGGACCCTGTATATAGGAAGCAGGTGCTCAACCACTTGAGCTACATCTGCTCCCCAAGAGCAGGTCATTTTGGACTAGTCTAATCTCTAGCTTTGGTAGATCACACCAGAAGGTCTGTGTGTGTCTGGAGCACAGTGGGATGTTTGACAAGATCTCTTGTGACATTTGTAGCAGATGTCTTTGGCGCCCATCCTTGATTGCAAGCGAGGTGGACAGCTCTCTGTAAGCTCCTATTTCTACATTGCATCATCCACCTTCCCGTGTTTCTGCTTCTGCCTCGGGGCCTTCTCTGACGCTGACCCCAGGGGAGATCGGACCATGGGCAAGCTCAGGAGTGCAGATACGCTAATGTTTTTGGGCAACCTCCACCGGTGGGGGGTGGGATAAATGCTGCAGCCACTTGCCCTCCAGGCAGACAATTCTAGGAGGTTTTCTGTACAATTCTCAGAGGTCCTGCCAGAGCTGATGTCTCATTGCTATAGTGGCAACCTGGATAATGCACTCTTTGTTGGCTTTCCCCCTTTCTCTGTCTCACTATCATTCCTTCACTCTTGCTTCCCAGGATCCCAAATAAACTAAGTGAATCCTTGTTTCAGATTCTGCTTTTAAGGGAACCATACTGAGATCACATCTCTGATGACAATGTGGGGAAATATTGGCTGGACATCAGTGCAATCAGATGGGTGGTAGCTGTGGCTGCCCACAGGGGCTCTAAGGCAAGGTCAGCTGGGATGCTGCCTTCTCACTGCGAATGGAATATAGAGGGCAACAGGCACATCTGCAGTTGGGACAGAGCTGAGAGGGACAGTTTTGTGTGCTGGAGGCTGAATCAAAATCCAAAATGGCCTCAGGCAGAGCTATGTCACACTGCAATGTGGAAGAGGTGGGACTAGGGGACAAGGAGGGGTTTTCTGTAATAATTTCTGCACTGTTTTACTTGTTATTCTGGACATGCTTCCTTACTGCAATTAAAGAAAAAAAACATAATAATATATAAAGAAGTGAGAGGGTTGGACTGGCTTTTTTTGGGTCTCAACATGTTCTGAAAGTTTAAAGTGAAAATAAGCCAGTACACATGAAATCCACAAATAAACAAAGATACACTTTGATCTCAGCCCATTGGATCAGGAAGCTGAACTGAGGAAGATGAAGTATATCAAAGATAAGTATAGGATTCAATATTTGGAGTAATCCAGATGGAACCACCTGATGGAAAACCAGGAGAGCATGGCCCATCGACACATGTGAAACGGACGAGGTAGCTGAAAGAAAGCCAAGTATGACCCAAGAGCATGGGAGGAACTGCTGCTCCAGCGTTAGGTGGTGCACATGGATGTGCTGCGCCTAGGACAGGGAGAGGATTTCTCTGGTTGGGGTTGGCAAGAATTCACTGCTGGCTTCCATCCTTGGCTCTTGGAGGTGTGGAAAGAAACGAAAGCCTGTCCAGAGAACAATGAGCAAGTTGCTGAAGGGCCTTGAAGCTAGGTCATGTGAGAAGGATGGAAGGGACTGGGACATCCAACATGTAGAAGAGAACGTTCAGGAACCCTGTGAATTGGGTCTTCAGATGGGGAGATGTCTCCTGTGGAAGAGAAAGCTGGCGTGTTCTGCCTCTCCCAAAGAGGTAGATCAAAGATCCATAGGTAGAATAAGCAGGGAAATAAATTTCAGCCCACCATAAGGAAAAACCTTCTAATATAGATCTGTTCAAAGAGAGTAAATGCTTCTCCAGAGGGTGGTAAATTCTCCGTCATTAGAAGCATTCAAATACAGGCTACATCTTCTCCACTGGGAAGGGATTCAAGTATCTGGTGGGGATTAAACTAGATGGCCTGCAAGATCTCTTGCAATTTTGGTATTCTCTGACTTTTATACTCTTTCTACAAATGAAGAAACTCAGGTGCCAGCGGAATGACTTGCTGGGGATTATATGACTAAAAAGGGTAAAGTCAGACCTAGAACCTAGCTTTTAAAAGTAATTGTGGGACTGAAGCCACCTCTCAATTAGAAGTGGAGTGGGCATCACCATCCCAGAATCCTCAGGACTGGGGAATGAACTATGGACTAGAGTGGACTTAGTGGTATTCTACTATAGACTTATTGTGATTCTAGCAATGAAGAACTTTTATCATTGATGTGGAGGCAGTGGCCACTGGAAGTTCTGAGTTCAGGGAGAGGGAAAAACAGGTGTAATACAGGGGCATTTTTGGGACTTGGGAATCGTCCTAAATGACATTTCAACAACAGATACAGGCCATTATATATCCTGCCATAACTTACAGAATTGGGTGGAAGAGAGTGTAAACTACAATGTAAACCAGAATCCATACTTAGTGGCAATGCTCCAAAATATGCTCATCAATTGCAATGAATGTATCACACTAATGAAGGATGTTGTTAATGTGGGTAAATGTGGGCAGTGTGGGGAGTGGGGCAATGGGAATCCCCTATATTTTTTATGTGACATTTGTGTAATCTAAGTATCTTTTTAAAAAATTAAAAATTAAAAAAAGAAGCAAAACTAATGGCCCTTTGGATGAAATTAAATATAAATTTTCATAAAAAATGTAATTGTGAAGTTTACTTGGCTAAGCTCCATGTCTGGCAGAGACTGGTGTCCAGGACATATTTTTATCATTAACCCCCTTCTAACAGTTAAACCGTCTACTCCATCTATGCAACCTTGGGACACGCTGAGCTAGACACCTCTGGAACATTGTCCAGGAGGGGAGGCATTATGACAGCACAGAAAGAACCTGGGGTCAGAATTCAGGAGAACTGAGTTCTAATCCTGGTTCCACTCTCCTCACTGTGCAAGTCATTTCCTCTTCCTCAATGTCACTTCCTTATATATCAGATATTGATGCTTTCAGATTGCAGTGTTTCTTCTCAGGCGGTCTAGAGGACTTTCTCTTCCTCAAAGCTCCTGGAGGATTCATCATCTGTAGCAGGTCCTCTTCCTTGTGGTTCTTCTGCCGTGTGCTGCCTAAGGACAGGGACCACACCTTACCCTGACTTGGGTCCCTACAGCCCCTGGCGCAGGTGCTTGATAAAAGCTTGTTTTCTAACCTCCCCTAGGCCTCAGTTCCTGGGGCCTCCGTGAGTTAACGACTGGACCCTTTACACATATTAGGATAAGGTAATAAATCAACAAAGGTGTTCAGCAAGATAAAAAGATCAGGGCGTCTGCTCTGCCCAGGTGGTTAAAATCAACATGTTTCCTGCGGAAGCTTTGTCTGGTCTCCTCAAGAACATTTTGCTGTTTTAACTGTTAGAAGGGGTTTAATGATAAAAATATGTCCTGGACACCAGTTTCTGCCAAACATGGAGCTTAGCCAAGGGCCCTAATTTCAGCCCTGATGGTAAGATGCTGGTGACATTGTGTGGAAATGATGAGAAGGGTCACAATAGGCAAAACCGGGTGCTTCTACTCTGACAATGCAGCCCCCCTGGCCTCAGGACCTTCTCATTTGTGGGAAGGTAGAGTCTTATCCCTAGCTCATCTTTCTAGTCATTTCTATCATGGGACCCTGAGCACAAAGAAGCTCCAGGGACAGTGCTGGACACCTGGCAGGGCAAGGCTGGCTGACCTGCTTGTCACCTCCAGCTCTGAGCTAACAGAGCAGGGGCAGGGAAAATGGCAGGGTTTAGAAGGGTTGGTGTGAGAGGTGGTGGCAGATTGAAAACCGACCCCCTTTCTGCACTTCTATGGGGTAGTATACTAAATCCACACCTTTGCCATGGTGGCCAAGAGAACCTCCTGGTCCTTTGACCTTGGGCTTAGCCATGTGACTTGCTTTGGCCAATGGGGTGCAAGCAGCTGTGATGTGCAGAGGGTTGACATATGACTGTGCAGTTGGGCTCTGTCTCATGCATGTTTCTGCCATTTCTGTGAGAAGTGCATGCTACGTAGCTGCTGCCTCCAGTCTAAGGAAGCATGTGAAGCAGGGAAGACCCAGCTGAGCCTCAAACCCACACCTGAAACACAGCCAAACCCCAGCTGACCCACAGACCTGCAAGCAAGAAAAATGAATACATGTTGTAAATCACTGAGGTTTTGAGGTTGGTTGTTACACGGTATTATATTTTGATAGCTAACTAATATAGAGGTGAAAGCAGGGGTGGGTGGGAGTCATTTTGATAGAAAGTTCTAGTTCCTTTCTCAGGATTCCAGCCAGAACTAACAGCTCTCAGCCAGCTGCTTCTTGATCTCCCTGGTGGTCCCCAGGGCTTGCCTCTCAGAGGAGTTTATGGAATGTGAGCCCAGTCAAGTCTGCTCTGAGTTTCCTAGTGTGGTAGATTGTTGCAATCATGACCTCCAATAAATGATGCCTCCTTGTGTTGGTGCCTCTGTGTGTTTCCTTCCCAGGTTGACTGGGAGCTTGGCTGTGTGACGTGCTTTGGCTGGTAGTCATTAGCAATGTGATGCAAACAAAGGCTTAAAAAGTGCATTGGGTTTACATTCTCTTGCTGCTAGGGACTTATGGCAGTTTGAGATTATTTTATGAATCCCAAAAAGAGAAAGATTATGTTTCTAAACTAATCTATTCCTGTGGGTGTGATACCTTTTGATTGCATTAAATTCAGTTGAGGGTCCTTTGATTACTTGATAAAATCCTTTTAGGGCTTTTTTTTTTTTTTTTTTTTTTTTCCCCTATCTTGGTTGCATCACTTCACTGCCTGTGCCTCTCCGCTTAGGTTTGGGATGCCTTTTTCCTTTTTTCACCAGGATGTCCCAGGAATTGAACCTGGGTCCTCCATATGGTAAATGGGAGCTTAATTACTTGAGCCACAGCTGCTTCCCTCTTTAGGGCTTTTGATTGGACTACATCAGTGAGGCATGAACCAGCTGGGTCTCCACCCTTTGGCTGGGTTTGATAAAAATGGAGACACAGAGAGAGACAGAAACAGACACAGGAAAAGGAGGCCGCCATATTTGATTCTGCCATGTGAGAGAAAAGTTGCACCCACAGCTGAGCTGCAAGGAGAGAAGCCTGTGAGAGGCTCAAAGAGCTGAGGCTCAGGGCGAGATGAGCCATATGCCTGATAGCTTACGGCTGAACTTGGGAAGAAAGTGGAACTGCTGAGACTGAGCAAGTAGGCCAGGTAAGAGACAAACCCTAAGCCAGGTTTGCCTACAGCTGCTGAAAGGTGGAGCCCTTGGCAGAGATTGGCTGCCATCCTGCTTCACCTTGGTGAGAAAGCGCCTATTAAGATGCCTTGAGTTGTACTTTTCATGACCTTGTAATTGTAAACTTTTACCCCAAATAAATCACCTTTATAAAAGCCAACCCATTTCTGGTACTTTGCATCAGTAGCCCTTTGGAAAACTAAAACAAGACTCTTCTACCGTCTTTGAATAAGCCAGCAGTAGCCTCCTTGAGGGTGAGAGACCTTGTGGAGAGAGGCCCCAGTCATTCCAGCAGTCTCTCATCTATGAGTGAAGCTGTCCTAGACCATCTGGCCCCAGCTGATCCATCCAGACCAGAAGAACTACAAGCTAACTCCCAAAGTCATGAGAAATAGTACATGTTTTGTTGTTTTACACCACTAACTTTTGGGCTAGTTGGTTATGTAGCAAAAGGCTAGCTAATTTACCCAGGCAAAAGATATTTGGAAAATCAGTAAGATATCATTCATGCCACACACACTTACTGAGCATTTGTTTATGGATTGGTGGGTATAGAGATAAAGTAGACCTTAAAGAGGTCTTGAGCTAGGAGGCCAGTATTACTTTTCAAATACAAATAGCACTGCAGAAGCTTTGTCTCAAGTACAGTCAGGATGGGTCCTGTGAGTCGTGGATGTTGACACAGTGGAAAGCAGTACATCCAAGGTCGAGAAGTGCAACACAAGGAAACATTGATTGCTAAGAAGGCCGAGGTCTGAGCTTTGGGTCCAAGTTGGGCTGCCTGAGAGAGCTGCAGCAGGTGAGGAAGACCTTGGAGGATGACTGCTCCAGACCGGAAACTCTTGCTGCTTAACTGCTTTAGCAAGAGGATGAGAATAATCCCTGACATATGTTGAACACTCTCACACCTAGTTTCTCATTTGCTCCTAGACCCTGAGAGTAGGTGGGCCAGGTGCTTTTAGCTCCATTTTACCAAAGTGGAACTGAGTCAGAGTGATCTTCCTAGAGTCACATGATGACTAAAAGGCAAAGCAGAGACTCTGCTCCAGTCTAAGACCCGCTGTGTGGGCCCAGTGCACTGAAAATCTTCCAGGACCTGTTATCCAGCATTGATCTCTCAATAGCCCTGGAAGATCCTGAGGATGGAGGACCATGGGGGAAATGGCAGGTGTTTGGGTAAAATGGCAAGCTCTAGGTACTGGCTAGAGAATGGAATCAGATTCAAGGGAGTTGGGTGGGTGCCAAGGACCCTGGAAGGAAAAATTTTGCAGTGAGCAAGAAAGACATTAAACTAGGCAATCAATAAGCCAGCCTCTAACCATGCACCCACTATCAACCAACCACCCAACCACCCATCCACCCATCCAACTGTCGAACCAACCATTCAACCAGTCAGTTACCTATCTGCCTAACTGTTAACTAACCATCCAGTCATCTGTCCAAACTATTAGCCAATCAATCAACCATCCAAATAATCAACTGACAGCCAATCTACCAGCAGACAACCAAATATCTAAATATTAATTAGTCCAATTGTAGGCAATGAAGAGTGCTAGAAATAAGGACATACAAAGGTGATGCCAAGTCTCACTTCACTTCTCTCGTTTTCTTAACTCCCATGCCCAGTTCATCAGCAAGTACTTGCACCTCTACCTTAAAATTGTACCTCAAATCTACTTCTCTCCATCTCCACTGTTTCCTCCTTGGTCCAAGTTACCATCCTCCCTCCTTGACTCCTGAAATAGCATCTTATCTGGTGCTTCCAGGTTCTACTTCTGCTTTTTTGCTGTGAGATTCATCACATCACTCTCATGCCTTCCAATGGTTTCTTTATCACCTTAGAAGTAAATCCAGGCTTTCTACCAGGTTTCCCAAGGGCCCCATGATGGCATCCTTGCAACAACTTTGATATCATCTTCTACCACGCCTTCTCCTATTTACCCCACTCCATCCTCGCTGATCTCCCTTTTGTTACTTATACCCATCAGCTTGTTCCTATCTTAGACTACTCTCACTTGCTTTACACTCTAGAATATTCTACCTTCAGATCCCACCATGGCTGATGCCTTCTAGAAAGTCCAGCTCAATTCAGATGTCACCTCATCGGAGAGGTCTTCCTTAAGCACCTGCTCTAAAGGCCACCTCAAGTCACTCTTCACCTGTTTCATGTCCTTTACAGCACATAGCATTCTTGAACATATTTATTAACATCTCTGACCATCAATGATCAGATAGTGCTTGCCTCACAGAAGGAATTCTCATGGGTCTCTCACATAATAAGGGCTTGTAGTTTGGGAGGGTTTGGAGTGGGTGGGACAGGGTGGGGGATGGTCCAAAAAGTCTAAATTTTGCTTGGTGTTGCCTAAAGGCGGCTGGTTCCTCCTCTGGAGTCATGTGGATGTCAGAGGATATAAAGCTTGGCTGCAATTTCTGTGCAAGGGTGTCCTTTACCTTTCTTTTCTGGGATTTCACCCCTTTGAATCCTCCACATCCCCACAGGACCCTTCTTTTGGCATGAAATTCAATCAGATGGAGTCAAGGTAGAGCCTTGCAGGGTGAGGCAAAACCTGGATAGGTTAAAGCACAATTCAAGCAAACAATCTTACCTGGAGAATGTTGATCCCCTTAGTGAGAAGTACCTTAATGCTTGATCAATTCTCTGGATGTAATAGTAAACATTGCTGTAGCAGTTTGATATTTTTGACAAATTCCAAAAAGTAATATTGAATTATGTTTATAAACTGGTCTTTTCCTCTGGGCATATTAGAATGTATTGGATTCAGAGCTTGTACTTTTACTTGATTAAATAATGATTAAGGCTTTGATTGGGCCATGTCAGTAGGACATTGAGTCCCCATCCCTTGGTGAGCCAGGACTCACAGAAAAACTGCACCACAGAGAAGGGAGGTTGGAGTATTGAGCTGGAGCCCCAGGAGGTAAGAACACAGAGGAGCTTGGTCGTGAGGAAAGAGAGAAGGCTCCTGGAAGAGAAACAAGCCATTTGCCTAATAGTCTACACCTGGCCTTGTGGAGCTAACAGAGCACCTGAGCCCTGAGAGAGGCAAGTCCCAGGAAGAGAGGAACCCAGGAAGCCTGAATCCTGGCAGACATCATCAACACGTGGCCATAGACTTTGGTGAGGGAAGTAACTTACGCTTTATGGCCTGGTAACTGTAAGCTTCTACTCCAAATAAATACCCTTTATAAAAACCAACTGATTTCTGGTATTTTGCATCAGCACCCCTTTGGCTGACTAATACAAGTGCATAATATGATAAAGGACTCAGTTGTTCCCAGATAGAAAACTTTCCATATAAATGCAGTGTTTTTATTTAAGCTACAATTCTTACACTATACTTTTAGTAGAACTATTTCAAAGTGCATCACCCATGTTATTTCCTTATTAAGAAGAATCTAGTGGTTACCATAGGTCCCAAGGGGAGGGGAAGGGAAGAATAGAATAGATGGAACATAGGGCATTTTTAGGGCATTAGAATTGTTCTCCACGATCTTGCAATAATGGATACAGGCCTTTTAAAATTTCATCAAAATTTATAAAAGTGTATGGTCCAAAATATATACCATAATATAAATCATTGACCATGGATATTAGCAATGCATCAATATTTGTATATCAATTGTAACAAATGTACCATCCACATATAAAATGTTATTAATAGGGGAGAGGGGGGAAGGGGGAGGATGTTGGGTATATGGGAATCCCCTATATTCTGTACATGACTTTTGTGTAATCTAAAGCTTCTTTGAAGATAAAATGAAAAAAAAAAAAAAAGACACTGGGGGAATATATGGAAGAAAATGTCACTGTACATACAAGACAACAGGTCTTACAGTGATGAAGACATAATGTCAAGAATATTTTTTTATTCAATTTTTTCAATTATTTTTAGTATTTTATTTGTTATTTTTAACACTATCATTATTATTTCATTTATTTATTAATTTTATCTGGTTATTTTGTTGGTTTCATTTTTGAAGAAGTTTTGGATCACAGAAGGGTCACAACCGTGGCAGGGAAGGATCATTGTTGTGGGGTGTCAGTGATGGGAGATGCATGGGAGAAGGTTCACCTGGGGCATACCGCAAGGCATATGAATGTGTTGGAGTGTTCATGGGGCATTGTCATGGTGGGTGGAGATCCACAAAATAACTGAAAGAATATCAAATTCCCATTCTGGGGAGGTCTGCCACATTCTCTAATGGGACAGCAAGAACCCCCAAGTACAGGGGCAGGGCCTAGTGAAGGAGGATGGACCATTGCTATGAGGCTCTTGATATTGATGACTGTACTTATGAACCTTTTCTTTTGAAATTGAAACTTAGCCTAGTATGATATGTTACCTAAGAGTTACCTCCTGAAAGCCTCCTTGTTGCTCAAATGCTAAGCCAAACTCAGCATATAAATGCACTACATTCCCCCCAGCATGGGACATGAATCCTGGGAATGAGCCTCCTTGGCACCAAGGGATTATTACCAAGTGTCAATTAGCAATGCACCTGGAAAAAGACCTTGACCAAAAGGGGGAAAGGGTAAATACAAAAGATTTTTTATGGCTAAGAGATTTCAAAGTAAGTCGGGAGGTCATTCTAGAGATTATGCTTATGCACGTCTCAGCAGGATCTCATTGACTGCCACAGTAAATATTACCTCAAAGAGCAGGGCTCCTGAGAGCTCTAGAGACATCCAGACACTATAAGCAGGGCAGGCAGCTCAGGAGCTTGGCTCCCTGCCAGTGGGCCCTACTTTGGAATTTATGCTCCCCATTGTGACAGAGTTGGACTCATTTGTGATTTCCCTACACATGACTCTTCTGCCCCTTCTATTTGAACCTATAGTTATTACTAGACTTGATAGGTGTATGTCCAAGAGATTTAAATCTTTGGGGTGTCCATGTGCCAATTTTGACCTGAATCTCAACAGAGTTGCAACAACTACTCTCCAGTTCATTGGACTTACCCAGGACAACTAACAAGGAGATGATGATGGACAATACCCATCCCAGGGTACAGAGACAGTCTGCAACTGCAAGCAAGATAGTCCCATCTATCTGCCCCATGGGATCTAAGCGCCTTCTCAATTATAGGTGGAGTGGGCACCGGCATCCCAGAATCCTCAGGATTGGGGAATGAACACTGAACTAGAGTAGACTACTGTTATTCTACTATAGACTTATTATTATTCTAGCAATGGAAGAACTTTTATCATTGATGTGGAGGCAGTGGCCACCATAGGTTCTGAGAGGAGGGAGAGGGAAAAGCAGGTGTAATACGGAGGCATTCCAGGACTTGGGAATTGTCCTGAATGACATTGCAATGACAGATACAGGCCACTATATATCTTGCCATAACCTACAGAATTGGGTGGGAGAGAGTGTTAACTATAATGTAAACTATTATCCATGCTTAGTGGCAATGCTCCAATATGTGTTCATCAATTATAACAAATGTACCACACTAATAAAGGATGTTGTTAATGTGGGAAAGTGTGGGAGGGGGAGGGAGTGGGGCATATGGGAATCCCCTATATTTTTTATGTAACATTTATGTAATCTAAATTATTTAAAATATTTTAAAAAAATTAAAAAAGAATCTGAGAAACATAGTTAATTTTCAGCTTGAAGACTCAGTGTTCTTATTATGAACAGCAATTATTTTTGATATGTAACATAGTGAACCCAATGATATCCCCAGGCTGCAGAGATGTTGGAATCCTTGAGTCTGCTTTGTATACATAATTGTGGTAACATATATAATATAAAATTAGAATTTTAATAATTTTAAGAGTACAATTCAGTGGCATTAATTACATTTCCAATGTTGTGCTATCATAACACCAACTTTTTCATTACCCTAAATAAAAACTCTACATCCATTAAGCAATTAGCCATCCTCCCCTCTCCCTCCAGCCCCTGGTGCCTTCTAATCTAACTTCTATCTCTATAAATTCACTTATATTTCATATAAAGAGAGTCAAAAAGTGTTTGTCCCTTTATGTCTGGCTTATTTCAGTTAGAATGTTTTCAGGGTTCATCCATGTTATAACATGTATCAGAACTTCATTCCTTGTGTTGTTTCTACCTTTTGGCTGCTGTGAATAATGTAGCTATGAACATCAGAGTACAAATATCTATTCAAGTCCCTTCCTTCAGTTCTTTTGCTGGATTGTGATTAATCTGTAGATTACTTTTAGTAGTATTTGACATCTTAGCAAAATTAAGTTTCCTGTCCATGAACACAGAACGTCTTTTTATTTATTTAGGTCTTCATTCATTTCTTTCAGCTATGTTTTGTAGTTTTCAGTATGCAAGTATTTTACATCCTTAATTAAACTTATTCGAAGGCATTTTATTCTTTTAGAAGCTATTGTAAGTGGGATTTTCTTGATTTCCATTTGGGATTGTTCATTGCTGGTGTATAGAAAAACAACTGTTTTTTTTTGTGTTTGATCTTGTAACTCTAAAACTTTGCTGAATTTTATTATTAGCTCTATTAGTTTTCTTATGGGTTTTTTGGGATTTTCTTTTTTTAAATTTATTTTTTCTTTGTTTGTTTGTTTATTTATTTATCCTCCCCTCCCCCGTTGTTTTGTGCTCACTGTCTGCTCTCTGTGTCCATTCGCTGGATGCTTTCCATGTCTGCTTTTTTTTTTCTCTCTATAGGAGGCACTGGGAACTGATCCCGGGACCTTCGGTGTGGGAAAGAGGCACTCAATTGCCCGAGTCACCTCATCTCCCTGGTCTGCTGCATCTCTCACTGTCTCTCCTCTGCGTCTCTCTTTGTTGCGTCATCTTGCTGGGCCAGCTCTCTGCGGTGCCAGCTTTCAGCTCTCCACGGTGCAGGCTGTCAGCTCTCCACCAGGAAGCCCTGGGAATCGAACCTGGGGCCTCCCATCTGGTAGACGGGAGCCCAATCGCTTGCGGCACATCCACTTCCTGGGATTTTCTATAGATAGCATCATGTCATCTATGAATAGAGGTCATTTTATTTCCTTGTTTTCCAACCTGGATGCATTTTATTTCCTTCTTGTCCAATTACTCTGGGTAGAATTTCCATCACAATGTTGAATAGCAGTGGTGAAAGTGGGCATCTTTGTCTCAGTCTTTTACTACTGAGTATGATGTTGGCTGTGAGTTTTTTCATTTATGTCCTTTAACATGTTGACAAAGTTCTCCTTGGGTCTGCTTTGGTGGTTTTCTGCTTTGTTGTTAATTGCCATCACTTGTTACTAAGTCTTCCCTTCGATAATGTTGCTTCTAATCACATGACTCTCTTTTCTAGTAAAATGGGAATAAAAACAGTTACTTATTCTGTAGGTCTGAGCATTCACCCAACAGGTACCACTTAAATCCCTTCTATGTATACTGTGCTATGGGCGGAATAGAGATGCCCTACAGGACACAGGGTCTTTGCTCTCAGGGAGCCTACAATCTAGTGGTGGCAAAATGCCAGAGAGTCACAGGAGGGGTCTATTTAGGGAAGACACCCTTGAGGGGTCAGATGGCCCTGGAGTAGAAGCTTGAGGATCAACACTTTCCAACCTGGACAGAACATGAGTTCATAGCTGGAGAAAGTTGGAGTGCCTTTGGAGATCTACCTGGGTGCTGTGGAGATCTGGCTTATAACCATCAGGTGAAGACAGAATTGGATGGGACTTTTCTGACAACATCCCTGCCCTCTCCGCATCCCAACTCGGCAGGCAACAAGTTCCCGTTAAATGCAGACGAAGGAATGGGGTCAAATCTACTTGTCAGCAGCCCCACCACGAGGGGTTGACTTTTCTGCATCACTCTCAGGAAATGTTTGTCTGGAGTCTGTCGTGTGCAGGTCACTGTGGGCTGATGCAAAGATGGTATGGAAGATGGACACCCACCCCCTTGGTTTGAGTTCAGCCCTGCCCTTTTCTAAATGAATTTTAAAATATAATGTATTGAAAAACAGTTAATACCTTGGCATGGTTAATTGAGCCAAAGAATATCTGGGGAAATTCTTATTGATATTGCCCCCCAGCTGCCCAACTCTCCTTGTCCCAATATGCAACCATTCTTTTTGGTGTCTTATATACTTCAGAGATGAAAATATATATATATTCAAGCTGTGTTCTGTCTCTATGGATTTGCCTATTCTGAATATTTCATGAAATGGAATCATACCTTATTTGGCAGTTTGTGTCTGCTTTACATAATGTTTTTGAAGTTCAGCCATAATTTCGCATGCATCAGAAATTCCTTACTTTTTACGACCAAATAGTATTCCACTGAATGTCTATACTACAATTTGTTTATCCATTCACCCAATGATTGGCATTTAAACTGTTTCCTCTTTTTTATTGTGAATAGTCGTTTCTAGGAGAACAGTGGTTTGAGGAGAGAAGGGAATGGGGAACAACCGCTTAATGGGTGCAGAGTTTCTTCTTGGATGAAAATGTTTTGGAACTAGAGAGACGTGGTGGCTGCACAACATTGTGAATGTACTAAATGCCACAACGTTGTTCACTTTAATGGTTAATTTTATGCTCTATGCTATGTAAATTTCACCTCAATTAAAAATACAATTCCTTTGTAAAAAATATATCTATACAAGCAAATGAGAATATAGATTCTTATCTTGTCTCCCCCTTTTTTACCTTTTAAAAACAATGTAGATTTTTGTTTTACCTTTTAGATACTCTGTCATTTTTGTCACTTATGAGTATTTCTTGGAGCTCTTTCCACTTCCATTCAGAGAGACCTTGCTTATAAGTATTATCCATTCTTTTAAAGTGTCCTATTGCATGGTGAACCATGATTGTTTGGCAGATGGCCTGTAGTAGTGGAGGCCAGACACAGCCCCTGGAGAACCATTAGGGTAAATAGGATGAGGAACAGCTCTGGGTGTGATGTCCCCACTCAGGGCAGCAGCCATGAGACTCTGCCAGTGGCTGGAGACTCCTGCTTTGAAGGCAAAAGAAAAGGACCTGCCTGCTTTCCACAGCTGGGGAAGCCATGGCTTTGCTGAGTCATGATTTCCTGGGTTCACCTGGTACCTGGAGGTTTGTAAATGGCAGTGGCCTATGCTCCGAGCAACTGCTCACACATACCTGTCCCTTCTGCAGTCAGAAGAAGTGTGATATGCGTGGAAGGGAATGAGGAGCAGTAGACCGAAGGTCTTGGTGGATGGTGGGGTGGTTTATGGTAAAACCTCTCATCACCAAAACCTCTTCTTTTTTGGATGGAGGACCAAGTTTGGGATTCTTCCTTTCCTTACACCTTGCAGGACAGAGGTGACCCTATTTATCTGGGAACTGAACTCATAAACTCATTGTCAGTCATTGACATAGTTCTGATTATCTAATGGGAGATGGACCACATGGGAGCTCTAGACAGAGCAGAGGAGGCTTTTGTCCTGTCCTTTTGTCCAAGAGAAAGTACATTTAACCAGTTTAAAGTGAACAATCCTGTGGCATTTAGAAAAGGGTTTTAGGGAGGTAATCTTCATGCTTCAGGGAAGGCAGAGGACATTGAAAAACTAACTGATAAGCTGGTGCGGAGGGGAGTTCTGTCTCCGTCCTGGACACCAAGTCCTGGAAGGATCAGCGTCTTTGGAGTCATGCAGATTTGGCCTTGAGCAAGTGACAACATAAGTCTCAGTGTCTTCATCTACACACTGAAGATACTCCTACCTTATGGAGTCTCACGAACATTAAATGAAGAGGTGGATATGAATGCTTGACATTGCTAGACATTCCATATGTATTAGCATTTTTCATCTGTCCTGCTTACAAAGCCAAAACCAACCTGAGTCTTCTTTTCTTCTCTCTTTCCCTTCTCTTCTTCCCCTCTGTGCAAGTGAATCATACACATTTCAAGTATTTTGTAATTACGAAGCTGGGAAATTGGTCAAGAAAGTTCCAAAATCTGTTATTTTCCTGTAGATTGTGTGCATCTGTGTGTAACAAGGGGTTGGGAAGAGAAGAGTTTAACTTACCCAATTCTAGCCACAAACACACGATATGTACCAGTACCTCCGTCTCCTCTTTGTCTCCCAGATGATTTATTTTAAGGTCTGCTATAAAAGCAAGACATTGCTTAATTGTCTTACTATAAAATATGTAAAGTATTACACTATTGGGGCTCATTAGCTAAAGCAGAGCTGCTGTTTAGTAATCCATAAGGTGATACTGGTTAATGAACGCTGCAAATGATTCTCCTAACTACCTAAAGAGTAATAATAGATATGTCAGCTCGAACAAACAAGTCCCCAGTCCCCAGGGGGCGTGGAGACAGTGGATCATAATTAGACAGAGGGGCAGAGCAGACACTTGTATTTTGCGGATATGGCTCTCTGTGCCTCTGCTATCACCCCTTCCAGGTCTGCAGAGGTAGAGCGCCACGTCTGTCTGTAACCTTGTTGAGTGAAAGATCCTTCCCAGCTCACAGTGGAAGTTGCCACCAGATGTTACTGAGAATCAAAGTTGTTTCCCCAAATATGGGGCTTTTCTGGCAGAGTGGTGTTTTCAGTGGCTCTCTCGATCCCTTGAGGCTAAAGCTCGAAGCTCATTATTAATACCTACTCCATAGTTCTGAAGTCTGAAATTAAGCAGAAAGTAGACAGGGGGAAAGTATTCTTGGACACTGGCGTGTTAAAAGCAACTTGGTCCTGATTTAGGTCAAACTGGTATCCTGTAGTCAGAAGTGGCTGGGAGGAGGTGGGGCAGAAGCAGGTCAGAGGGGTGGGCAAGCCTCGGGCTACTTTACTAGGCCTGGTCACTGCTGTGGTCATTGCAGAGATGCTTCAGGGATGGATGCAGCCTCTGTTCTCTGCTGTAGTTTGACAGTATCCTAAGCCCTTGACAGTGGCTGTGAGAACCCAGGAAATGACATCTGCGCTCTCTGTTAATTTTCCTCATCTGTCAGGAGAGGGGGCTGGTGGAGGGGATCTCAGAGGCCCCTGAGCCTTGACATTCTGGGGTGCCGGGAACATCCCTGAAGGCCTTTGGGAACCGAAATGTTCACCACATCCTGGGCCAGGTTCATGTAGAGCTTTCGAGGTCCTTGTGGTTGAGGGTAAGAGGGAGACAGCCCAGGCTCCTGCTCAGGTTGGGGAGCTGGGCCAGGACAACATCAGCCATCCAGTGCTTCTTGAAGTTTCCACATGGAAAGGTTAAGATTGTGTTCAAATCTCGATTCCTCCACCTACTATGTGATTTTGCTATACCCTCTCCAAAGCATCATTTCCTCATCTGAAATAATGAGACCTGCTACATAGAGCTGGGGTGAGAATGAAGCGAGATAATGCAAGTCAAATTCTTAGCACGTGCCCGACACATGGAAAGTGCTTAGTAAATCTTGTAATTAATAAGAGGCATCTTTAACGGTGGAAGAGAATGAACTCATACTCCCATTGGGCTGTAGTCTGAATCCGCCACTGTAAACTCCAACATTTGAGAGTTAACAATTCATGAGCTCAGAGAGAATAAAATAAGAATCCATGATTTCACACTTATGATATAAATAGACAAATTAACACATAATTAAATGGGGGGGGAGTTTTTGTTACAGTAAATTCCAAATAATAAATATAAAAAGAAGGATGGAATTGAAAATTACCATTTGGCAGCCACAACAGTAATTGTTTCAGTTCAAGTATCATCAATGGATGCTGTGCTAGTTTCCTAAAGTTTCCGTAACAAATTACCATAAACTGGATAATTTACAGCAACAGAAGTTTATTCCCTCACAGTTCTGGAGGGTAGAAGCCTGAAATCAAGGGGCTGGCGGGGCCCTGCTCCCTCTGAAGATTCTAGGGAAGAACACTTCCCTGCCCCTTCCAGCTCTGGTGGTTGCCAGCCATCCTAGATATCCCTTGGCTTGTAGGTGCATCACTCCAGTTTCCATCTTTTCCTGGCCTTCTTCCTTCTGTGTGTGCTTCTGAATCCAAATCTCCCATCCCTTTCTCTTATAGACACTGGTCACTGGATTTAGTGCCCAGTATGATGTCATCTGAACTGATTACATCTTCAAAGACCCAATTATCAAATATGGTCATATTCACAGCTACCAGGGGTTCAGAATAGAATATGTCTTCTTGGGGAGCACAATTCACCAACTGGAGGTGCTAAAATTGTTGGAGGAAATTATGAGAAACAGGATATATACATAGTCTCAAAGTATCTCTCCACAAGATACTAGTTAATTATGTGGGGGGAAATAGGAAAGCGACTGTGACTTTGCAGATTCCTCTTGAAGGTTAGGGACACAACTTCCTGCTCCAAGTGCAAAACCTGAGTCTAATCAGGAGAAAAACATGACAAACCCAAATCGAGAGACATTCCACAAAATAACTGCCTGTAATCTTCAAAACAGTCAAGGCTACCGAAGACCATGAAATAAAAACGGAAGACTGTTCTGGATTAAAGGAGACTAAAAAGACATGACAAGTAAATGGAAAGTGTCATCCTGGATTGGATTCTGGACCAGGAAGAGGACATTAGTAGAATAGTTGGTAAAATCTGAATAAGGTCTATAGATTAAATAATGCTATTTTATCAATGTTGATTTCTTGATTTTGGTACACTGAAATATTTGGAGGAAAAGGGACATTATGGCTGCCCCTTACTCTCAAAGTTTTCAGAAAAAATTAAATACATACACACATTGGTATGTGTATGTGACAGAGCAAATGAAAGAATAATAAAGCAAGATGGTGAATGCTAACATTTGAGGAAGCTGGGTGGAGAGAATATGGGCATTCTTTGTACACTTTTTCAACTTTTGGTGAATCTGAAATTATTCCAAAATAAAAAGTTGGAAAAAAATTTTTATGGGCATTACCCTACGAAATAATTTCTCTTCCTATTTGTTTCACTTAATTAATTTATTCCTCAAAGTCACTGTGGGAGGTCAGTACTGTTATTTTCCCCACTTTACCAATGAAAAAACAGAGGCTCAGCAAAATTAACTTGCCCAAGTCACAGGGCTTGTAAAGAGCAGTGTTGGGCTTTGAATTCATGAGGTTTCACTCCGGCGCCTGTATTTTTAAACACTTCACAATAAATATGTATTGAGTGTCTATTAGGTGCTAAGAATGTTACATATAATGCTTTGTTTAATTCTCACTATAACACTGCAATAGGTATCAGCATCCTGGTTTTATGGATGGGGCCACGGCTGCTCAGTTAAAGGATGAACCAAGGTCCTAGGCTAACAAATGGTCGATCCAGGATTTCACTTTGGGTCCACCTGATGCCACCGTGCTTTCCACCGTGCCATGTGCTTCCAGCTTGGCCTCAGGCTGGGGACAATCAACAGAGACAGCAGGAATTGGATCCTGGCCACATCAGGCTAGAGGGTATGCTGCCCCTCTTCTTTCAAAACATCTGTGACCTTCCAAACCTTGAGAGTGAAGTGCTAGTTGCAATTGCAGTGTGTACCTGACATTTGCTGGGAGCCTCACTGGCGTATTTAGAGGAGCTGGAAACTTCTGGGGAAAATCCTACGGAGAATGCCGTACACCATGATGATCTGATCATGCACATGATGGTCAGCCTGACCTTAGCAGGGTGGACTGGGGAGGGGACTCCCCTTCCCCGGGAGCAGTTTTCACTCAGGGCCCACTTGGACTAAGGCAGGCAACAAGAGACGCTGCAGGATTTATCCCGGACTCCTAGGCCAGCCTCTCGGCCTGAGGGCTGCTGTGGACAGCTTTTGTTCACAATTTTGGCAAGACAGCTTGATTGTGAGTTAGGTATAAAAATATTCAGGGAAAGACAATGACTCATAATTGGGGACTTAGAGAGGATGCACGCAATGTAATGTGATTTTGGCACAAAAATCCAAGTGGCTGCTATGGTGTGAAAGAAACTGTGGCCTCAGTGGAAGAGGCCCAAGGAAGGACTGTTAATTCCTGGAAGCACTCTGTAGATGTCATTTCAATATATATATTTTTAGATTAAAAATATGCATAATGTTCATAGATGTGGTTCTTGGAATATGCAAATGAATCAGGTCCCCAAACAGCATCTTGGGCTGTGAGCGCTGGTCGGAGCCCATAGACGGTGGAGTTCAAAGCCCACATTTTGGTTGAGGAAACTGAGGCTGGGGAAGCCTCAGTGGTCTGGACTCATAGTCCAGTGCTTTTTCTCCCCAACTTCTCTCTGCCTCTCCCTGCTAAGGCCACCCTCAGGCCACACGTGGCCTGCATTCCCCAAGCTCTCTTGCAGTAGAATTCTTCTAGGTCAGTGGTCCTTAAACTTTTTTGATTGCAACCTACAGTACAAAATACATTTTACATTTTGACCCAGTATACACTACTCACATGTGCACACAGACACACACAGGATCAACAGTCAGCAGGAAACAGAATTCACCCAAATGGTTCAAATAAAGAGACATTTTTGAAGGCATCCATCAGAGGTGCAGGCTAGGTTAAGGAAGCAATGACTGTTGAGACACCCAGAGATGAACAACAGTGGGAAGCCGTTATTCGCCCCCGTCCCCCCAGGCTGAAGATGAGGAAGTAGTGCTACTGGAGCCCAGTGAGAGCTGGAGCCACAGAGGAGGGGCCCTGGCAGAACCGCTGTCCTGGGAGGCGTGACCTTTACCAGAGGCCTGCGCTGAGCCTGGGCTTGTGCTGAAGCCCGCAGGGGCTGGGAAGAAACACTGAACTCTCTTCTCGTGCCCGTGATCTCAAATGGGGCTATACGTTGGCCAAACCCAACCAGCAAACAAGCCAAGGAGGTGCAGCTTGAAGGGGTCAGCCTGCAGAGGCCGGAACAGAGTGGGGAAGGGCAGAGAATGGACGGTGTGTGGGCTACGGCCAAGTGCACAGTAAGCAGCACGGACACACACAGATGCCCTTATGCAGATGGTGCCTTTGTGAGCATGAGAAAAATGGCAGCCCTGTCAGCCCAACATGGCCTGGCCAGGGAAGGACACCTCTGAGCATGCTAGAAAAAGGCTTCCTTTCCTCCAGGCTGCGGCCCCATGCCAGAGGAAAGGGCTTGTTGAGCGAAGGTTAGGCTGGATTTCTGGATTGGGTGGGAGTGAGAACGCCAATCTGCCCACCATTCCCTTTGGCCCTGCACACACAC
>JAKSZT010054544.1:1279765-1306159 GCA_026826555.1 Tolypeutes matacus
CATTCCATTCCATTCCATTCCATTCCATTCCATTCCATTCCATTCCATTCCATTCCATTCCATTCCATTCCATCCTATCCCATCCCATTCCATTCTATTCTTTCATTAGAGAATGCTGGTCTTGACTCCACCAATGTGTGATAAGAGTAGTTTAAAAATATTGCTTCAGAATGTGCATTTGTGGCAAATTGCTTAGGGCACAGGATGTACTTCAGCTTGGCCCTACTCACCCCCTAGGCCCTAACCTCTCAGGGGGAGCCCAGGCTGCTTGCCGGGGTGGGTAGGGATGGGGTCCTGCGCAGCATTATTGTGGCTTTGGTGTTAGAAAAGATTTGGTTCAAATCTTGTCTCTATCATGTGTGACATTGACTAGGTGAACCAACCTCTTTAATCCTCAGTGTGAATTCTCATCTATAAAATGGGCATAGTAGCTACCTAACTCTTAGATTTATGTGAGTATTAAATTAAGCAAGATGAGCTCAGTCACTTATACCCTTGGTACAAGTATTGGCTCAACAATTATTCCTGCAGTTATTGTGTTCATGGCTTCTAGGGTCTCCTTCTTTGAGGGGAGCCACCTTCTACCCTGGGAACAGCCGAAAGAGGCAGCATTTCTCAGAAGGCACATGCTGCTAACTGGTCTGGATAGATGATCTGCTTCCAGCTTCTGCTTTTCCAAACTTAACTAAATAGGCCAAGGATCAGCTTCTACGTGCCACGGGGCACTCAGAGGACACTCAGTGACCTCCTGTTTACCCAGAATCCAGACTAGAAAGTCCAAATACTCAAAATTTTTTCTGTTCTTTGCTTTAATGAGGGAGAGATACACACAGATGAGGGAGCTGAGCACAGGGATTTGGGCAAGAGAGCAATTTCCTGGATTCAGCCCCATATTTCAGTCCTTCTGCATCTCCAATCACAACAGAGGCCACGGCTGTCTTCCCCCACACCCATCCTCCCAGCCCCCAGTCCCAGGCAGCTCAGCACTGGCAGAATCTATAGGGATGGCTAGGACTGTCACCAGCTCACCCTAATAGAAGCCACTGTGTCACCCTTTCCCTAAGCTTTGGTCTCACCTTAGAACCTCTCTTCCAGAAAGCCAGGACCCCTTCTGTGCTCCCACGGCACCCCATGCTCACCCTTCTCCTAGACGGCCCCTCCTACCTTAACAGAAATCCTTGGTTTGCTTATGTGACCCCCTGATGAGGCCGTGGACTCCATGAAGGTGGGGCAGTTGTAGTTTATCTTTGATAAATCCAACCCCGAGTGAGGAGCTTTGCATATGGTAATCGGTTAATACATGCTTATGGAATGAATGGAGAGATAAAAATTCAACTAAATAATTTTTGAGCTTCACATCACGTCATTTTTCCCTTTTGTTGTGTGCTGACTGCAGTTTTTTTTTTTTTTTTAATTTATTTCTTTTTTATTGTGGGTAAAAATCAAAATTTTCACAATACATACCTGACTGCAGTTTGACATGGCTACTCAGTTAAATGGAAACCAAACACAAACCCAGATCCAATCCCTCCGCCCCGCCCCCAACTTGTCACTTTATAAGGGAAACATCTGTCAAAATAAATTTTGGGGATGAAAAAAATCCATTCACTATGATTCTACTTTTCTACTCTTTATTCTTGGCATCTTAGCTTTGGGTTTGTGTAGCCCTTTCCCCAGCCTGACTCCCAGGTTACTGGGATTCCCTAGCTCCCTGCCTTCCCAAATAAAAATAGTTTTGATCTGATCACCAAAGTAATATATACTTATCAAGAAGAATCATTTGACACAGGAAAAAAGGCAAGGAAGAAAATAAAAGTCACTGGTAAGTCCACCCCTAGGAGATAGCCCCTATCATCAGACTTTAGTATGCTTTTTCAGACTTTTCCTAGCGTATGGAAACACATATACACATTTTATCATCATGTACGTAGTGCTTTGTAAAGTGATTTAGTCAATTAACAACACAAAGCGGTCACATTTCCGTGTCAATAAGTAAAGCTCTGTGCCATGCCATCGGTCTTAAAGGTTTATATTCTATTTGTTACATGGCTTGACCATACAGTCCTTGTTATTGGACTTGTGGATTGTATCCAATCCCTTTGCTACTGAAAACAACACGAGTACTTGCTTTCGCACAACTGAAACTCTAGTGACATGGTACCCAAAAATCTAGATGGAGAATGAAATTTTCTTGTCCTATAAAAGACTTGACAATGTGACTGACTGTTTATTCTCCAACTAAATAGACTAATTAGCGTGTAGGCAGCCTTAGAGTGAGAAAGAGTGTTTTCTCCTCTGCCAAGATGGTAGCCAGCCTTATCAGAAGCAAGAGGAAGTCTTTTGGAGGGAGGCAGTATGTTTTTTCAGACTTGCTAGAGAAACAGCCTCAGCCCTCTTTAGCCAAGCAAGTTCAGGGAGGAGAGGAGATTTCCCTGCGGCCATCACGCCCGTCTTAGGGGCTGAAGCCCTCCCTCTACAAGTACACAGATGCGTGTTTTACTCTCTGGCATGACAACCTACTAGGGAAATACAGACAGAAAGCCCCAGAGAGCTCCATAAAACGACATAAACATGCCTATGTCTAGAAGGTGAGAATTAAGACCAAGACCTGAAAATCTTCTATCAACTTCCTTCCTTTTCATGAAAAAGTGTTTTATTCCAAAAGCCCATAATCAGATGCAAACTTGGGTACCCTGACACAAAGGCACTTAAATCTGTGAGCTCAAAGAAAAATCCTGGTGATGTAACTTGATTGTGTTGACAAATTAACCTAATGAGAATAGTTTCCCACTACGAATTCATTAGGCAAAAATGTGCAAAGTAGGTATTTGCAGCCTGTTAACCCTTAATTGGCTCAACACTGAAAACACTTAATTGTGACGTCTGTCCCCCAAATCCCTAATGTAGTTAATTGCTGTTAGTCTTACAAAATTATACATTTTAAATGATGATCTTTAATTAAAAATTATTTGGGATTATCTTTAGCCCATTCTTTAAAGTGAGCAGCTTTGGTACACTTGAGAAAATGATTGTAAAGACAATAGTATAGGAAGTGTTGCTTTTTGTTTGTCATCAATCGTCTACAAATGGGAAAGATGGAAATAAGACACAAGCAGCTTTGAAACAAGCTTCAATTATTTCCATGTGGTATAGTGGAAAGTACTGAACCAGGAGAAAGGAGAGGCCCTGCAATTTGCTTGCTATGTGATCTTGGGTAAGTCACTTCTCTCTGGGACTCAGATTCTTTGTCAATAAATGTGGGAATTGAATTAGTTTAGATTTGGAAAAGCCTGGTATATACAGGAGAGAAATGAAAAGAAATATTTTAACACATCCATTGGCTCAAACAAAAGTTGGGAGCTAGAGAACCCGACTCAATGGATCAATGAGCTAATGTGCCACAGACTCTGAAATATGCCATGGAAACTTAAAAAATATGGAAATAACAAAAGTGATGGGGCTCAATTAGATTTTCTTCCTGGCTCCTGGCACATCTGCCTTAGAACTCTTGCTGGCACAGACATTTAATTGCCTCCACCCTTCCTTGGTGGTCCCAGTAGATGGTGAGGAAACTTTGCATCCTAACCCGACAAGTCCCATATTGCAAAGAAAATACTTTCCTTAAGTTTAAAAAAAAAAAAAAAAAAAGAAAACAATTAAATTCTGGAGTTGCGCTAATCTTCCTTACACCTTCTATATCCTGCACGATCCATTTCAGTGTTCAAATACAAATTATAGTAGCATCTTTTGGTTCCCTGGTGACCCTTCATCACGTACACAATTTTAATGATCTATATTCTAAGGTGGTTGAACAGTGGTCTCCCCCAAGGGACTTGGAAGTCTCTGAGGTGTGTGTTCAAAAAACACAGCTGGTGGAAGGCCTTGAAATCTCTGTGGAGCTGAATGTGGAGCAGGTGGGGAGGGGTGGAGGCTGATGGGATGACCATGTCTGCACGGATGATGTCCAGTCATGCACTGGCTTCCCCTTGCCAACTTTCCTTCTGCAGAGGTCTCTGCAACCATTGACACCTCAGAAACATGGTGGGATGTTGGGAATAGGTGAGTATGTTCTGGAGTTGGGCTAAAATGCTAGAAATATCAATTGAAGGGAAATTGGGTGCTCTTTTCTATTTGTTGAGATTACAGACTAGGAGCAAAGAATGCCAGATTCTCTGGATGGGGCTCCTCTCAGCGCTAGTCGGGCCTCATGGTAAGTTGTCCATCCCTAGGCCTGCTCCCTTGCACCGTCCCCAGAGAAAACCACAGTTCAAGTTCACTGGTGGGTATTCTTCCAAGCTATGCAAATCTGTAATACACTGCCTCGTGTGTGTTTTGTGCTAGGACTGCTATACTGTAGACTCATATATACCTGGTTCATTCCTTCTAACAGCTGTATAGTATTCCACTATATGAATATTCCCCAGTTCACAGAGCAGTCCCCCATGGATGGATATATAGGTTATTTCCTATTTTTTCATGATAACAAAAAGGCTTGCACATGTTCTTTTATGCATAGCCGAGAGAATTTCTCTGCTGAGAAGAGAATTTTCCTGGCAACTTGGGAATCGTCATGTTAGAGATTTAGGCAAAGAAGGATGGGAAGGCTTCACAGGGGACCTGGGCTTGCATCAGGCCATGAAGGGTGGATCAGGGCTTTAAATGGATGGAGAAAAGGTAAGAGGGAATCGGGAGAGGGGAGAGGCAGATGGGATGGTTAAGGGAACTGACCCAAAGGACTCAAGAGGTTGGGGTCTGGTGCTGAGGTGGGCTGATGTGGCCAAAAGCACAAGCCTTCGGGGACGGGGACCCCAAGAGAAACTCACAAAGGTGCCTCAAGGGGCTGCTGGGCCCGAGGTGGACTGCTTATAATACACCTGAGTTTACTTCTCTTGGGGAAGGGTGGCGATGCCCTTCCAGGTGCTCCCAGCAACCTCAGGAGGCTGAAAGGACAGCGTGGCCTGGCGTCTTCTGGGTGATTTGGGGGGCCCACTTCCTGGGGCCCTGGGTGGAGCCTCATTGCTTCATGAGAATGCCCATCGCGGCCACTGCTTGAGGCTGACATGGAAGTCCTTTGGTGACCCCCATACTGCTCTGGGGATGTTGGGGGTGACCCTCCAGATTGGCGTGGGGGAGTAATCACAGAAGCATGAAGTCTGGGAGGGATGGAGAGGAAGCAAGAGAAAGGCGTGTGTCCTCAGGCATCACTGTACGTCCCTTTTCATGGGGACATCACTCCCAAGGCCTATTCTTGCCCCAACACATTCGTATCAAGGGAGATCCAGGAGGGAGCTCCAAATGTGCCTCGGTTTCCCTGTGTGCCTCATACTGGTTCCCTCCCCAACTTCTTGGACATCTCAAAAAGTGGGTCAGTGCCCTGCCTCCTGGGTAGATGGTTCTGGGAACCCACAGGAGTTTGGCGTGAGATGCGACAGTGTGCGCGAAGCCTTGCCTGTCCTGCCACTTGCCCCTCGACTTCCTCTGTGATCAGCCAAAGATGGTCGGGAGGGGGACCAGAGGCAGAGTCCCCTGAGGGGAGACTGGGTTGTCCAAGTGTGAGGGGTGAAGAGCTGAACTATGGGGCTGTAGAGCAGGAGGGAGACTAGGAAAAAATGCAGGAGAAATTCTGGAAAACCCAGTAACTGTTTGGATGAGAAAGTGGGGACAGAGGTCACACCCAGAAGGCCTGCCAGCTGCATTTTCTTTGGGAGAGCCTTCCTAATTAAGGTGACTTTTGTCAGGTGGATGAGTAATTAAAAGAGCAGAACTTCTAACCTTTGAGGCCCTTAGCAGTCCCAGGTCAAAAATAATGATCTGGTCCTCAGAGAGAGCTAATGCCAAGGCAACGAGGAGAGAAGCCTCCGGAAAGGGCCATGACACAGCCCACAGCTGCCAGCTAAATCCTGCCCCTGCTGCCAACTAGCTGTGTGCCCCAGAGCGAGTACGAAACCTCTCTGAACTTTCTTCTTCTTATCTGTAGGACAGGGATGGGGTAGTAGCAATCTCTTTATGTTGGGGAGTGGTTAGCCGAGCTGCTGAAGGCACTAAGTAAAGGGCTGTTAAGGAAAACCTGGCCGGGGCTTTTTCCAAAGGCTCTTTCTTCTCTCAGTGCTTCCCAAGCGTCTTGCCCTCTGCTCCCAGGGTGCCCCACCTCTCACTTTCCCTGTTCTCTTAGCTAGTGCTGAATTCCTAGGAGAATCCCAAAGAGCCACTTGACCTGAAGATGCTCACCATTGCTGGCAATGTCCCAGGCCACCTGTCCTCTCTGAGCTCATCACTTCCACAGGGTGTTTGGACTCCCTGCCTAGTCTACCTGTGAATTTCTCTCCCCTTTTTCCTGGCCAGTGATATGGCAGGCTGGTATTTTCTGGAACCTGGAGGGTGTGCTTTATTACAGAATAGGAACCAGTAATTTTGTCAGTCCAACATTACCAAGTATTTAGGACCATGGCTTTGCCAAAAGCAGTGACATACAAGGGACTTATAAAGACTCCATCCAATTAGCATCCAGCTCTGAATGCAAAGGCCTGAGTGCCTTATCACACTGGCTGACTCTTCCTGGCATTAATGGGGTGAGTTGATGTGAAAAATATTCAGCTGGGAATCCAGTGGACTTGTCTCTAGTGCCTCCAGAATGGAGGGATCTCTGAGTGAGGAAATGTAAAGGGGTATCAGGTCCAAAGAAGGCAAGTTTTTCACTGGTGAGAAATATGTTTGAGGACTTGGGCTGTACATTGGGGCTGAGACCTAGGAGTTCTTGGAATCTGCTCAGTGAGAAAGTAGAGGATGGGTGGGTTTTAGGGTTTCTTCCCTTTGCCAATGATGGAAACAGGCAGAGCATTAACATCCACTCCAAGACTGGCGGGGAATTCCCAAAAGAGAATTGAGCTTTTCCCATGACTTCAGAAGTCTAGGGGATATTGTTTTGGAGGAAATGTCTGCCTCCTCAGAGCCATCATTTGGATTTGAATGTCCCCTGGATTTATGGTAATGTGGGTAGGTATAGATACATCCATTTGGGGCTTAGTCACTTGCCTCTATCTATGACTGGAAGACTCTTGTCTTAGGAATGCAGAAAGGTTAATGAGCGTGATGTCACATGGTGGGTCACAAAGGAACATATTGGTCAAAAAGCTATGCCACATAAGTCATAGAATTGCACTATGGTGGGTGGCAACTGTAGCTGGTATTTTGCTGTTTTGTTTTATTTTTTATTTTTTCCTGGCTCAGCATCCATTGCACCTTCACTGGGTAACAGAACACATTTTTTTTTTTTTTGTCCCTTAGGTTTGTGTGGGTTGATTCCACTCCCCGATTGGGAGGGGAGGGCATATGAGTCAGACCTGGCCAAGCAGAACATTCTAGCCCCTTTGGCCACAGCAAATTGTTCAGGGATGGCACAAGTGATCCAAGCCCACCCAATGAGGCTGAATCCAGGGATTTCTCTTAGCACTCTTGGAAAAGAGGAACATTTCCTCTACTAAGGTTTCGGGGTATCAGTTGCTTGGGGAAAGCCTGTCTGATAATGAAGCAATCAGAGAGTAAAGAAGAGTTTAGAGATGAAGATACACAGATTCCTATGACATTGTTTGAGTAGCTGGATTCATCCATGCCTGAAGCAATCTGAGCTCTTCC
The DNA here is from genome assembly GCA_026826555.1 of Tolypeutes matacus. NCBI lineage: Eukaryota > Metazoa > Chordata > Mammalia > Cingulata > Chlamyphoridae > Tolypeutes > Tolypeutes matacus. The sequence continues at coordinate 1,287,398 of JAKSZT010054544.1, forward strand.
CTAGGAACTGGGAGGACTGGTGTGTGAAAGGGGCCGAGAGGGTGCAAGGAAACTGGCCGTATTCACAGAACAGGGCAGGCTGAACAGAGAGTCCTCAATGGCTTCAGCCCAGGCAGTCTGTGAGGCAAAGCTGAGTTAGTGATGCCCCAGCAAGGGGCATTTCTCGACTTACATTGCATAACGTAATTGGAAACTTCAAGGGGTAGACCTGGCTTCGGGTTCAAACAATGTCACTAGAACTGGTCTCTCTCCCCCTTGGGGGTCACTGCTCTGCTTTCCCCAGTGTTGTCCTCATTCTCAATTCTCAACGTTAAATCTCAGGCTCACATTTCCTGGTGGTCAGCGGTCCTAGATAGAGAGGCACTGCCCCCTTTCTCCCTCATGCCTATTAATCTCTGAAGAAGACTGACTGGCAGACTTGGGTCACATGCCCTTCATGGATCAACGGCTACGGCTTGAGCATGGAGTACTCTGATTGGCCATCCTCAAGTAGGTAGGTGTGGCCTCTTGATTGACAGCCCCATCAGAATCGGGTGGAGTGGGCAAGGGTTAATTTTCCAAAGGAAATTTTACAAAGCAGACCCCCAATCTAGGCAGCTAGATAAATAGGCTTCCTTTTGCATGCCAGTTCCATTGGATTGGCGTTGGCTGCCCAGAGTCAGTGAGTTAAGAAGCCGCGAGTGACTCGCCGGGTCTGCCACGGGTGCAAGATATAAGCCTGGTAGACTCAGGGGGTGCATTTGCTGCTTCTGAGTGTCTAGGGCATATGGTGATAGAAAGCTCACACCAGCTTAGTTCAGAGAACACCTCTCTATTCACACACGAGAGGACCGATCCAGAACTCCCAGTGCACATCATCAACCTGCTCCCAGCCTCTTGGCCCTATCCCCTTTCCCTGCTTTGCAGGAGCGTTTCCTCTGTGGTGAGGGCCTCTGCTTGGGCTGGGGAGGAAGCTCAAGACACTCTAGGTGAGGACCCTCTCTTCCCATAGTGCTGTGCCGAGGTCCTTAAATGTTCCGTCTGTGGGACCAGGGCTGCTCTGGGGCCAGGTGCTTCCTTCTCGCCTTCCATCCCGGATTGAGAAAAAGAAGAGAGAGAAAAGAGCTCTGAAGCAATGTGGGCATTGTCCTGGGAAATGATTGTTTTCTCTCCTGTCAACAGCCTCACAGCTGACAAAGGGATCGCTTTGACCCGCTGAGGGGGCCCTTTGGAACTTTCTCTGGCTCTCAGTTTCTCCATCTCTAAAACAAATGGTCTGTACTTTATAGCCTTTTCCAACCCAGCATTCTGGGGCTCAATGGCCATGCTAGAATTAAAAATGAAATCCAATAGTAGTTCTTGTTTCCTTCTCATAAAGGTTTCTCACAAAGGACGCGGAAAGTGGTTCCTTCTGCTCACACACACATATGTAATCCCATACACCATACACATCGTTTTTAAATTTTATATTTTGTAAAGGTACCTCCCTTCAAAAACAAAGAGAAGCATGGGCCCAATGGTCCAGATACATTTGCATACTAGCTGCTTCACCCTCCCAGGGTGATTTTTAACTGGCCACTTCGTCCTTTTCAGTTACCTTGAAACACAAGTTCAGGTCCCCACTTTTTTTTTTTTTTTTTGCTGGGTGACCTTGGGCAAATTGCTTTGCTTCTCTATGTATTGTGTTCTTCCTCTGTAAGATGGAGGTGAAGAGATCCACTTTATTGGACTGTAGGAATGTCCAGATATGACAAGGTCTTTGAAAACCATAAAAAATTATACAGGAGAATGGGATAAGTTGCTACTGAATTCTCACTCAAAACTGGCTGAGAAATGGGTCAGGAATTCCTGCGGGACTGTTCGCTGTGCCTTGCACGTAGTGGATACACAGCAAATACATGACTGATTGGAATCCTGGGGGCGGTTTGAATTGTAACTAGTTAGAACACTCAGGCTGTGCCACTTAATGTCCCAGACTCATGTCTCTGATGGGACAACCGGAAGGAAGATTTGGGGGCCAGGACACAGGGCCTGTCTGGAACCTGTGACCTGTGGATCTTGACTGGAACACTGGCCCGGGATGGGGGCATCTGTGAGCCAGGGTGGTAAGCAAGCATGGATTTCCTACAGCAGGTGAGGGGGCGGCCTTGTGTTTTTCTACTTGTGTCTTAGGAAGTGTTGTAGCTGTTTTTCCTCTTTCCTTTTGGGAATAAATTACTGTGGCTTTATAGCCATTACAGGGGTTTCTGGAAACTGACTAGATGAATCCCAAAAAACGGAATTCTTTTTTGAGTTTCCAGCTCCCCCCAGTCCCCATTTGGAAGAAAAATGGTGTCAGCCTCCTTTCCTGTGACAGATACCCCATCACACTCTGAATGTGAGACCCTCACCATGATCTCCGAAACCTCTTTTTTCCAGTGGGCTCCAGGAACCCCGCCGAGCTGTCCCTTGAAGATCCACAGCCGTGTCACCTCCCTGATCAAGATGCTCAACCCATTTGGAACAGAGTTGAGGCTGGCAGAATCCAAATTACAGCCCAGCCTCACTTCCCCCAGGTTGTATTCTCCTCCAGGAACTCTACATGGACATCATCAAAAGCTTTTACACGGATGTAGGTGCCCACGGCTTAATAAGCACTGGCAGTGCTCTATTGTCAATTAAACTGAACAACTTTCCCCTTCCCTTCCGTACCATAGAAACATGTCCTGTGCAGCCAAACATCTGTAGTCCTGGAATGTCATCACCCCGTTTTGTTTTGCTCTAGACAAAATGGTGGAAAAGCCAAAATTGATGCCTTTGGAATCTGAGGCATTAGCTGTTGTAAATCAGCCTTTGGTGCCCAAAGGTAACAATTACCATTCTCATTAATAGATTTCCCCAGCCTCGCTCATAAAACAACTCTGGAAATGTCTCTGGGGACAGAGTGGGGGAAGTGTGCCTGGGATCATTAACAGCCAAGGATCTGGGTGAAGAGGGAGGCCACATCCTGCTCTCTGGGGCCTGCCCAGTGGACGTGGAAAAGGAGCACAGAGGCCCCTAGGTGGGCGCTGGTGGCAGTGAGGTGGGCGTGAGGGCCGAGTAGGACCCCTTGCCCGGGTAAACCCCTCCAGGCAGGGGTTGGGTTTAGAAAAGCTGGGTCTTAAAGAGGGAGGGAGAGGGGGAGGGGGAGAGGAGCATCTCCATTACGACCTGGCGACTTCCTTCTCTTGGGAGCACCAGGACTGGGAGGGGTCTTGGCTCAAGGGGTCTACCCTTTAGTACTCACATGGGGTCAATGAGGGGCAAGAAACTTGCTCAGGGTTGGCCAGCCAATCAGCAGCTGAGCTGGGCTCCATGACAACAGAGAAAATCTTAGGGGACTGACCAGAGCAGAGCATTGGGTAGATTTTTCAAATGGCTTTGAGCCCTTTTCGTTTCTTTGGTTGGCCTAATAATTGGATTTGAACCCAGACAATGTTTATTCTGTTCCTTAGATGGAAGAGGGGTAAATTCTGAGGCCACACCTGTGGCTGCTAGCAAAGGCAGGTGAAGGGACTGCGTTTGGCTGGCAGGGAGGGGCCGTTCCCTATCTGGGCATTTGTTTGTACGTGGGCATGACTGTACCTGCTGGGCTGTGGGGCAGAAAGAGCAGGCCGTTCTTTCTGCTATTTGATGACCCTGCTGCCCCAGGTTGATTTTATTTTTATTTCTTTTTTTGGTGGAATTCTTGTATCTCTTCCTCTGGATACTGATTCATGGAGATAATACTGGATTTAGTTACAGACAGAATCTCAGCTATCTTAGCTAGAGAATGAGCTGGGTGACCTTGGGGAAGTCAGGGAACCTTTCTGTCCCCTTGTCTGCAGTGGGGCTCACAGCTCTGACTTCAGAGGTTGCTGGGAGGGTCTTCATACATGTGTCTGAGCCCTAGCAGAGTGCTTGGCATACAGCAGGGGCTTAAAGAGTATTTTCTGAGTGCATGGAAAAGAAAAGGTACCTATTGTTATTGCACCAGAGAAAGGTAGCCTACCCTCTCTGGTCAGTTCCTCTCTCCCCCTGCAGTTTAGTTAGGTGCCTAAGAAACCAAGGCTTTCTGAGCTCGGGTAAGGCCTTCTGGTTTTTGGACAAAGCTTGGCTCAGAGAGGCTGCTCAGGACACACAGCACAGAGAGGAACAGGTGCTGGGCCTGCTGGCCTCTGTGCCTCCCTGCCCTCAGCATGGTTTCCACTTGTAGCAACTCCATCAGCCCACCTGATGGGAGTAGTTACCCCTCATTCTAACCTCCCCAGTGGAAGGGCAGTGCTGAAGGGCCTAAATTAGCAGTGGGGGCTGTGGTTGGACAGCCTGAATCTGGCACAGGGGTGCCCCTTGGTGGTTCAGCAACCCCCTCACTCCCCTTCCCCACTCTTACACCCCCCCTCACCCCCTTCCACCACAGTTGTACTCTAAGCCCAGGGAAAGGAAACACTAGCCCTGCCTACCATGGACAGAAAGAGATTTGTTTTTGTCTTTATGGTTAAAACAACAAAGCATAGCAGCATTCCCTCTATCATGCACAGAGGAATCCCCACCCCATGCACAGAGGCGCCTGGGCGTCCTCTGGCCTTTGTGACTACACACATGGACTTTGGAGCCAGTTCAGATTTTGGTTCTGTCACTTACTAACTTACCGTTGAACCTGCGAGCCTCAGTTTCTGCATCTATAAATTGGGATCATAGGGCCCCAGGGACAAGTCAGAGGGCCATAGCGTGCCAAGGCCGGTGCCCAGCCCCGGCACGCAGGGAGCTCTCAGCTCTGCGGTTTGGTCCTCAGAGACCAGTGACCAAGTTGTGAGTAAAGGTGATAAAAGGTGCCCTGGTTGGCAATTTGCCTCTGGCCTGGCTTGCCTGTGCTACCCAGTCACTGTCTGCCCTTGCCGCTCTCGGGGCTGGTGCTGCCCTGTGGGGGGGCTTCCTGGAATGGAAATCGGCCTACATTGGGGGGATTTATTATCTCTGGTCTCCGGCACTTCACGGGTCATGTGACACGGCTAATCCTTAATTACACCTAATGTTAAAGGTTAGTCCACCTCTGGGATGTTTCCCAGCTTGAAGGTGCCTATGGAAAATTAGTTCATTTGCAAAACAAAGCATCGGGTTACAGCCCCAAATGGCTCCCCCACCCCCTGGCGGAGATGGGGTTGGTGGGCGCTGCTGAGAAACGTCTCCAAGCCTGCCTGCTGACTCATCCGTTACCTCTAACCGGGTGTCAAATGAACGCCTCATCTCCAGAAAGAGAGCTGTGGTGTCCAGAGCAGGGGCGAGTTAATAGCGCTTCAGAAACCTTGGACATCCGTCAGATGGAAAAAGGTCAGCTCGGAGAAGATGAGCACGGCGAATTTCATGCTGATAGCTCAACGGCCATGTTTCTTCACAGCTCTCTCTTCTCTCCAGGGCTTTGTATGGTCCGTGGAGACCCTGCTGAAAGGAGCTGGGGCTGCTGAAAGGAGCTGGGGCCGCTGACTGCACACTGGGCAGTGTCCCCCTGGGTCCAGAAGTTGTCACAGCCAAGCTCCTAGTGTCTGGGGCAAATCTGATGGGGCCATATTCTGCTCACTATAAGGATGGATTTCAGTCGGTTCCTAATTTAGTAAGACTTTCAAAAAATATTTATTGTACATGCACTGAGTGCCAGGCACTCTTCTAGGAGCTGGAGATTTACAGCTGTGACCAAAACAGACAAAAAGGCCTCCCCTCCTGGCACTTACATTCTAGTAGGTGGGAAGTGCGGACAGAATAATGAATGGGTTATAGTAGTAAAGTGAGAGTTTTATCAGATGGTGAAAAGTGCTAAAGAGAAAGAAAGCAGGGGAGGGAGATAGGAAATGCTAGAGTGGGTGGCAATTTTTGATAGGGTGGTAAGAGAAGACCTTACTGAGAAGTTGACAGTAAAGCAAAGAATAGAAGGAGGAGAGGGAATGAGCCATGAAGAGATTGGAAGGATAAGTGCCCCAGGCAGAGGGACAGCAAGTGAAAAGGTCCTGAGGCAGCAGGATGCTAGGTGTGTTTGAAGAGCAGGAAGGAAGCCCTGTGCAGAATAATAGGAGATGAGGTCAGGGGAAGAAAAGGCCATATGTTGGTACTTGTGTCCCCAGAGATTCCTGGCCTTGACCATGGGTGTGGCATATCTGCTGCGGTATTTCAGAGCAGGGGTTAGAAAACTATGGCTCTTATGCCAAATCTGGCTAGCTGCCTGTTTTGGTAAATAAAGTTTTATTGGAACACAGCCTTGTTCCATTTTCATATTGCCTACGGTTGCTTTCTCTCTACCTGGGAAGAGTTAAGTAGTTGTGACAGAGACCTAATGGGCCACAAAGTCGAAAATATTTATTATCTGATCCTTTCCAGAAAAGTTTATAGACTTGGTTTTTAGTGTTTAGACTCATGTGTAGAGTTTCATGCTCAGAGTCGGGCCACATTGGTTCAAACTCCTGCTCATTTATTATCCAGGTGACCCTGGACATGTTACGTTATATCTCTGAGCTTTATCCTGCATCTGTAAAATGCTGATAATATCTGTCTTATAGGGTTGTTGTGAGGTTAGATTAAATAACTAATATGGAATGCACACAGCACCTAATAGGTCCAAATATTTTGCCAGGAGGCAGGAGTAAAGGCACAGACATGGACTCATGTGGCTAAGATCTTGGCTTTGCTGGGTGATCTTGGGCAAAAGGATTCATTGGCCTTAGTTTCAGTTTCCCCGTCTGCTAAGTGGGGATAATGGTTATTTATGAAACCAAAGTGAGATAAAGCGCATGGCTCATAGGAAGCTCGCAGTAAACGGAAGTTGCTGTTTTTATTATCGTCAACCATCATCTCCTATGTGCCAAGGCATCTGCAAATTCTCTAGGATTTAGGGGAGAAAAAATGCAACATCTGTCTCTATATCCCCCTACTGCTGCCACGCCACCTGGCCCCCGGCCCCCAGCACATATTCCAGCTGACAGTGTCTGGAAGGGAGTAGATATTACAGGGCCTCCCTTTCCCGCAGCTTGGCACCTGGCCTAAACCCACTGTTACCTGAAAAGGAGCCAACCTGTTCAGCATGTTGGAATTTGCAAATAATCTCTTATTTACTATCAGATGATCCACAAAGCTGAAGCTTGTAAGTTTTTTTTTTTTTCAATTAAAAAAATTTTTTAATGCGGCAATAAGTAATGTTGGAAAAGATCTGTCTTTGCAAAACCCAATTAGTGTATTTATTTATTAGGCTGTTTTTTCAGCTGGTAAGATCTTTAAAGGACTTTGCCCACTGGACCCATTTTGAGAATTTGCAGATTTGGGGACTAGGAGGAACAAATGGCAATAGTCTTGGGGGTGGGCTGGAGGTCTGGGCATGGAAAACATGGAGTTTGTTGGAGGACTTTTTTCATGCCACTTGGCTGTGATGACAATCCACTTGAGTTACATTGCATTTAAAAGATATGTGGTGAGAGCCCCAGTGGTTGAAATCCAGACACCCACATGTATTTATATTTGCAATGCCTTGGCCATGTGTGTAGTGATACAGCAAACTAGAAAGTTGTGGAACTGAAAATAACATATGTCTGTCTCAGGAGCCAGAGGAAATTGTAGTACTGGCGAGCTGGGGAAGGGTGCACATTTCAAGCAGAGAAAGAAATATGCTCCTTGTTTGACCGTGGTATTTATCCACAGGCCCTCATTTCTTCTCCCACATAATAAGCCACCACAAAACCGACAAGAAAACAAATGCAAAATGGGGCAAAAGGGTTGCTTCTTAGCAAGCTGGGTTGCTTAACTGAGTTCTGGATTGAAAATGAAGTTCTGGCAGGTTGAACCCTGCTGTAGTTTTCTGAGTTTCTTGGGATCCTATTCCTGAGAAAGAAGCTGTGGAGGGGCTCAAACAGTTTGAGGTGGGGATGGTAGGAAAGGGACTCTCCCCTCACCACAAAACTTCCTTGACTTAAGAATGGTTAAAAAAAAAATCTCCAAATCAATTACTTGCAATCTTTTGAGAGCCAGAGGTTTGTACAGAATTTGTCTGAACTCAGGGACCCCTGAGATCACATTTCTGTCGAGGGTGGGGTGCTATTTTTAAGGACTGGTAAACACTCTCCAGCTCTAATTCCATGTGTCTATATGTATAAATAGAAGTAATGAAATTTAAATTAGAGAAAAGGATAGGTTGAATTCAAACTTTTTTTTTTTTAAAGCAAGTAACTGGTTTGACTTCATTTTCCACATTTTACTTTGTCCTTTTCGCCGTTATCAGATGCAGTCTAAGATTCAGAGAACATTTGGTTTTTGCAAACAAAGCTCAGCAAAAAGCATCAGACTGACTGATACCTCCTGCTGATTCTGTGAGTCATTTTTCTCACGGTATCCCTGACATCCTGGAACCCCAACCCCGACCCCAGGAACCAGCTGGAAACCTCCCACTGCTCCTTGGCTTGGAACTGCGGATTAGAACCTCAAGTTTTTAACATGCACTTGTCCAAGCTATGTAAACTGGACTCCCTTGCCTCAGTCTTTTCATCTGCGGAATGGGGATAATTCTCTCCACTTGACAGGGCCAGAAGAGGATAGGGTGGTGCTGAAACACCTAGGGTGGGGCTCGAGGGTGCTGGTGATAGAGCCCTAGCGCCACCCAGCTACGTTTTCTGCCTCTTCCCCACCTGACACACAAAGTGCCGTCAACATCCGATTTTCACGTCTGCTCAGAGGTGAGTTCAGTGTGACAAGACCGCTGAGCCTGACAACTTGAGGCTGGGGCTGAACTAGCACAGTCTGAGCTTAGATCAGTGCTTCACCTCTGTAGCTTGGTTGTGCCTTACCACAGCCTGTGGGAGGGGATGGCCGGTCCCATTTTATGGACTGGGAGACCGACAAGGAGCCTTAACACCAACTGAAACTACCTCCAGTAGTTTGGCCAACCGAAGGACAATTATGCAGCTGTCTGTGGAGAAGGATGGAGCAGGCATACAGAGCAGAACATTCAGAAGCTTGCATCTAGGGAGGGCTTTTCTGGATCCTTCTGCCCCTGCCACCCTTCTGGTTAGTTGCTTACATTTGGTCACCAGAAATAAAATCAGGCAGGAACAAGGGCTAAACAGACATAAGAAAATATTAACTATGTAAAGGGAAAAGCTAAATCTCCGATAAAACAAAACAATAGGCAAAAATTACCTTGCTCTTTCCTTGGGTCGCGCCTTAGAGAGAGGATCCATGAGTCTGCAGAGGAGTTTGGCTGTGAGGTGAGGTGTGTGATCAAGGGGAATGATGTAAGATGATATTATTTATTGCTTTGTTAAGCAATATTTTCAGCCATAGATCTTGCTTTGAAGCTTAAACCATTGCCGAAATAATAGGCGGGCCAAGGGAATTTGAAAACACGGCAGTGAAGCGAGAGCGAGCATAGCTAACATTTCTATTGGGGAGGCGGTTTGAAGACTTGATTATGGAAAAACTGCACTGAGTCGCAGCTGACATTACCAATAACCTAGTGAGATTGGGGTAATGGGGCTATTGAGGTAGGTTGTGCCTTATTTCAAAGGGATGAAAATGAGAAGTCCTTTAAACCATGGCACCAAGTGTGGGTGTCTAGCTCCAACAGGTGAGCAGGGAAGTGGAGTAATTAGCATTGTGAGGTACCTGACATCCAGGAAGTTGTGATACCGAATGTCAGGCCAAATTTTGAAGAGGATAAATGATACGCTTTATGAATACGGGCCGGCCAAGAGCAAATTACAGCAGTTCAGCTGGGAGATGACTAAAACAAAAACTAAAATCTTGGCAACAGCCGCTGGTAAGTATCTAGCCATCCATGTATGAGTGCATGTGCATATTTTTTCTTTCAAAGGTTAAAAAAATAATGACAAACTTTATTAATCTCTCTAGAGGAGCCAGAAAAGATATATTTCTATATACCTACATTTCTCACTTGGGCAAAGCGCGTGGAAGGGGTGGCTTAACCTCAGTAAAGCCACAATCTGTCATTGGGTGGGGGTCAAGTTAGACCTGCGTGGGTGGGCAGAGAATTTAACCAAGGAGGGGGTCAGAGGATCAGAGAGGGTGTCCTGGGGTGAGGGGCTCATTGGATCTGGCCTTCTCCACCTGGCAGAAGAGAAGAGAATCACACATTTGTGTCCTTCTGTTGCTGTCACAGGAGCTGGTCTTCCTGTCAGGCTCTCAGATCTACGTCCACATCGCAGAGGTCAATAATTATCCAAGTTGATGGAAATGAAAATGTGATTCCTAATGAAATAGCAGCTGCCATGTATTGAAGGAGACAACACAGGGCAGTGGCTCAGAGCCTGCTCTCTGGAGTGGGAAGCCTGACTTCAAATCCTGCCTCTAGCTGTGTGACTGTTTGCCTAATCTCATATGTTAAAGAAGTGTGGCAAGAATAAAATGAAATGGTGTATGAGAACAGTTAGAACAGTGCCTGGCACTCAGCAAGTCCTGAGCGAATGCCAGGACTTCACTGAGTGAATGTTTTCGCGTGTTTGCTCTGCGTTGGCCTACATGAGTCCATTTGATCTGCACCGCTGCACGGAGCTCCGTGTTCTTCACTAGTTTCATACATGAGAAAACTGAGGCCTGGAGGACTTGAGTAATTTGGCCGAAATGACACTTCTGGTATGTGGCAGGGTCAGGATTTGAATTCAGGACTAGGAGCCTCCATCATTCTAATAAATTGGCTCTGAGTAAAATGTCACCTTAGCTCAAATTGAAGACACAAGCAACGCTGTCCTTCTCAGGAGTTAGTAGCCTCACCATTTCAAAGGCACCAAGGAGAGGCCACATCCCCCAGTGTGGGCAGACTGGCTCGGTCCTGCTGCTTGCCTGGCCATAGGACCTCCAGTGCCTCTGGCTTCTTTGTCTCACTCTTTCATCTTAATTACCATTTGAATGTTAATGACATACAATAGCAGACATTTTAAAAACACACACACACAATAAACTACCTGCCAATGCTCTGCCTTATAGTGCTTCTTGTTTTGACAAGCTCCGCATAGAATGTTGTCAGGATTCCCTTGAGCTGTCCAAGATGGTGGGAAGATTGAAGGCGGCTTGCCAGGGCCATCAGCTGACAGATCTCCCAGATTCAGAGATCTGCTGTGGGGAAGAAGGAAGCCGACCCCAAGACAACACTCCTGCCCCTTCCTTTCTCATTCGATCCCTTCCTTTCCCGTAGATCTTTCAGTGTCCTTCAGTCTTTCTCTTTGCACTGAGATTTTCTGCCTGGGGATGGAGAGTCAGGCAATTCCTTGAGGTATGTCTGAAGTACATAATTCCAGAACTTTTCTTGGCTGCCTTCATAGCTCGTTCTCTTTCATTTTCCTGAGTTTTCCTGCATCCAGGGCAGTTATCCCAGGATGCTAAAATCTCTCAAGCTGTGCCCGACTTGACCCGTTTATACGCCTCAAGGTAGTGTCCTCTTCCCAGCCCCTGCATGCTATCGGCTTCCTCAGTGCTTGGAGCTCCTGGCCTCTGCTCCTCCCGGTCTCATGTAGGACCTTGGCGCACAGGCACACCTTTCTTCATTACGGCGGTGCCAGGGCTGAGTACCTGACGCCCTCGCCCACCTCCTTCCCAAGCTCGCACTTGGAGAGGGAGGGGACTCGGAGTAGAATAATCACCTAAGGTGGGCCCAGAGGGGTGGGGTGCTGCTCTCCAAGGAACGTGAAGGCCCTAGACCTGCCCCAAGACACCACAGGCAGGACTGTGTATAGGGAGGTTGGAGAGGGGAACACAAGAGAGGGGGAGAAATGAGGGCAGGAAGGGAAGTCCAGGGGCTCCCCGGAAGCTGACGCTGAGTGGGCTGATGGGGAAGCCAGGAGCTGGCTGTCTTTGGTTTTGCATTTTCGTGTCTGGTTCCTATATGACTGGAGATAGAGCTTGTAGGCAGCTGCCTGGCACAGCCTGGGCCACAGCAACAGGGTCGCCCAGCTCTGCTTCAACCTTAGCAATGCCTAGCTGAACTTAACATGTAGACTCTGGCTTTGCCTGGGAAATGGGCGCAGATGGGGGCATGGCAAGGCCTGTGGTTCTCAGCCCTGACTGCACACATTCAAATCCTCTGGGGGTTCTCTGTGCCCCACCTGAGGCCAGCTGGCTCTGTCAGGTGAGAACCACTGCCAGGTGCGGGCCAGGTGAGAACTACTGTCAGGTCACATTGCACATCTGGGTCACACCTGGGTCACAGGGCTGTTTACATTTTAAAATATTTTAAGACCCCTCACCTTAGAATAGATTCCTGGTTTTAGAGCAAAGGCCCCAGGTTTCAGCCTTGTGGCAAGTCACCCAGTGCTGTGTGAAAGCCTCTGGGCCCTGCTAGGGTGGGGTGGGTAGGCCTGTGGTGACTGAGGGGACTGGGTGGGAGGCTGCAGTGACCAAGGAGGGCACCTGGAAGGGAACCCATTGTTAGGTGATGGCACAGACCCTCCCCACCAAACAGGCAGGGACAGGGCCCGGCGCCTGCTCCTGGCAGCTCTGAACGTCCCCCTCATCCCTGTGGCTGGCACCTTGGTGGAGCTGTGGTTGAAATGGATACTGAAGGAAAGCCGTTTAAAGTGGCTCCCACTTTATATGGCTTTTTCTAATCCTGAACCCCTTTCCTTACGTACCATAACAATAGCTGAATACTTTTCCAGCGGCAGCATCTCAAGGAGGCTTCTAATACCCTGGGATCTTGTAGGTAGTCTTATCCCCATTTTACAGGTAAGGAAACTGAGGCCCCCAGAGGTTAGAAAGCTTGGACGAAGTTATGCTCCAGGGAAAGGCAGAGCTGGGACTCAACCCCATGTCTTTGGAGAGGTGGTCACTTGATTTCCACTTTACCAATGAACCCTTGACAGTGCTGCCTACAGTCTGTTGATCTTGAACAAGTCTTTTTTCTTGGAGTCTTTTCTAAGAGGATCCTACCCTTTAATGATTTCATCAAAGCTGGTGTTTTAAAGATAACACAGTTTCTAAGATCCCAAAACATAAGGAAAGCAAAGGTGCTTTTAAAATTGGACTGCTTCCTACGAGGTTGGGGGTTATAATTACAGTTTTCTTAGGACATAGTCCCATTCATTCCATAGCCTTAGTATTGCCTATTTTGGGAGCACTTGGGCCACAGGGGCTCAAAGCCAGGTGCAGGTGTAAGTTCCTTGGGAGCACTGCACACAGCTTGGTGAGTTTTTCAAAGTGAATATTCCCATGGATGACCACCCACGAGACTGAGCACCCACGAGACTTCCCTCATGCCTTTCTTTTTTACCCTCTGAGAAGAAAGAGCTATTCTGATTTTTAACCTCATAGATAGGTTTTGCCTGTTTTAGGACTTTATTTGAATAGAATCATGCAGTATATTTCTTTTGCATCTAGCTGCTTCCTTCAACATTGTGTTTGTGAGATTCATTCATGTTATAGTGTATGTTTATATTGTTCATCCTCATTAAAATATATATTCCTTTGTATGACTAGACCTCAATGTACGTATCCATTCAACTGCCAGTGTGTATATAGATTGTTCCCAGTTTGGAGTTTTAGGAGGAATTAGGAATAATTAGGAACATTCTTGTATTTTGGGGTACATATGGACACATCTTTGTTGGGTATACACCTAAGAGGAGAATTGCTTGGATATAAGGTTATGTGTACATTCAACTTTTAAAATTCCTGTCAAATTTTTTCCAATGTAGTTGTAATAATTTATATTTCCAGCAACAATACAGGAGAGTTCCAGTTGCTCCACATCCTTGCCAAGATTTGGGGTTCCCTTTTCTTTTCTTTTTTTAACTGTTCTGGTGGGTGGTATTTAACTGTTCTGGTAGTGGTATTTCATTATGATTTTTAATTTGCATTGCCTTGACAGTTAATTCTGTTGAAGGCTTTCATATGTGTATTGGCCATTTGGGCATCCTTTCTTTGTGTATCGTCTTTTTCACTCTTTTTCTCATTCTTCTTTTTTTTTCCCCTTAATGATTTCTAGAAGTCTTTTTATATATTCAGGATATATATATATCCTTTCTTCATGGTGTGTTCTTGAACAGAAGTTCTTAATTTTAGTGAAGTCCAATTTATCAGTCTTTTCCTTTATGATTATTGCTTTCTGTGCGTTGTGAAGACAAATTTGCCTATTGCAAGGTTTTGAGAATAGTCTCCTCTGTTATCTTCTAAAAGCCTCATTGTTTACTTTCACATTTAAGTCTAGGACTGACTTTTGTGTATAGTGTGGGGCTGGGGTCTTGATTAGTTTTTTCTCCAGGTAGATGTCCACTTTGGCCCCGCGGCAGGTATTGATCACCTTTCCCCCACTGCACTGCAATTGTAAACCAGGAGCCACATATGTGAACACCTGCTTCTGATTCTGTCCTGTTGGCTCAGGGACTACTTCATGGCTGAATGGTGGCTGGCAGGGGCCTCACTGTGTTCCCAAGGAAGCCGGGGGTGCTGGGCTCTTGCCTTCAAGGAGATCCTGTGTCTCCTCCACTGAATTGCTTGGTCCATCTCTGCCTTTCCTGACTTCCTCCCACAGACACAACTCGTTGGCCGATAAAAGTAATCATTAAAAGAGCAAGGCCTTACACTCTGTGCTAGGCTGTCCTCTAAATACGCTTTAACTCATTTAGTCTTCCACAGCCCCATGAAGTAGTTACTATTTTTAACCCCATCTTCCTGATGAGAAAACTGAGGCCCAAGAGGCCACAGAGGTGGAGAGTGCAGAGCTGGGATTCAAACCCAGGCCTTCTGTCCTGGAGTCTGTACCCTTCAGCACCACACTAAGCTTTCTTCAGCTAACTGGAGGAAGCAGGAAGTCACCCTGGACCAGGAGTAAAGACACTGAGTTTTAATTCTATACTTACCGGCTGGGAGATTTTGGACATGTTGATTAGTCTCTTTGAACCAGTGTCCTCAGCTGGAAAGTGAGAGAGTAAAATGACATTTGGGGTTCCTCTTCAGCTCTAACATTTTACAAGATCATCTATCTGGAAGATTCCTAGAGAGGTTTGTTTTTGTTTTTTTTTTTTGGAGAGAAGAAAATTGTACAATGGGTACTAGGCTTGAGGCATAGAACAGATCAGGAAGGAGCCCAGAGAGAGTGGTGAGAGCCCAGGGTGGGGGTGGGGGCTGGTAACTGAGAGGGAGGGGCCCAGCCCTCTAAACCTGGACTCTTCCCATCTGCTATGCCCCTGTCTGGACCTTCAGAGCCGGCCTATTGGCCTATCATGTTACATCCTGGAGGAGGGGTGATGCTGAAGCCTTAAATTCTCTAATTGACCCCCTCTTCTGGGAATTAGTTTGAGAGCTGTTCTATTTATTCCAAGGCCACCATTCCTGTGTGAGCCTCCGGGGAGGAAGCTTCCCTGCCCAGGGCTGGCTAATTGTTCACCCACCGTGTCCATTCTGCTCATGAAAATCACCCCAGGTTCTTCCACACAGACACCAGGTTCATGGGGGACAGTCGTGTGACCTTGGGTGGCCTCCATAGCCTGGGGCAGGGGGCCCGGGAACAGCCTTTCATCATTAACTCCTGGACAGAGACTCGGGGAGGTTTTTACCCACAATTAAAAAAAAACAAAAAACAAAAAAAAACAAAAAAAAAAACTTAAAAATTTCACACAAGCAATATGTATGTATTTTCAGAAAAATTAGAAAATTTGGATAAACAAAAACAAGGAAACAAAACATCACCTCTAATCCCATTATTCAGAGATAACCAGTATTAAAAATTTTTGGAGTGATTTGGTTTTTTTAAAGAGTATTTTGGACTTCTCTCTCTTATTCTCAGTTCCCTTTTCTCTCTGTATGATGTTTGAACATAAATATATTTTATGATATATACACACATATAACACAGACACACACATATATATTTACCTAATTTATAAAAATAGATTCCATGGTTCTGTAGTTAGGTTTTTAAAATTTGGCGACAGATGATGAAAATTTCCCATGGCATTCAATATATTTGATCACCTTTAGTAGCTGCATAATAAACCGTAGGCGAGCCCCACGTCCACAGTAATAGACTGTGAACATCCTTGTGCATGACTTTTAAGACCGATTTCCGATGATTTCCTTAGGCAAAAATTGAAAATGTCAGAATATGCACCAGTGGTTTTTGGAAAGATAAAGTCCCTAATGCGGTCTTCACTACTAATGAATATTTATATAGTACCAATTACAACAATGATTTTTTAATCGAATGCCTTACGTAGTCCCAGCACTCTCTTTACGTTAGCTCCTTACATTTTCCAGGGAGGTTTATAGCTTTTAGGTTCATTCGTCCCCATTCTACAGCTCTGAAGATCAAGGCTCGGGGAGGCGCAACGACCCGCCCCAGGTCACGCGACGGCAGCAGCGGGCGCGCAGGCAGGTCTGGCGTGCGCAGCGAGGGTGGACGCCGGCCCTGCCCGCCAACGCTTACGGTCTGCCCCGGCGCGTGGCGCCGATGGTGGCGATGGAATGTTCTCGCTGTCCACGGTCTCGGAGATCCTTTCTGGAGCTACGGACGCAGAGCGCGCCGGCGCGGGGCGGGCCCGAGCAAAGCGGAAGGAACCCGACCCTCCTCAAGCCCCTTCCCCTGGCGGCCCTCAGCTTCCAGAAGGCTCTGCGGCGCCGCAGCCAGACCCCGGACAGCCTTCATAATGGAAATTTAATTTTCTTTTAAGCAGCCATGTAGATTTAAATCATTCCACTATGTCGATTAGAAATATTTTCCTCATTCTCCCGCCCCGCCAACATGGAACTAGCTTCCTCGCCCCCCCGATTACAAGAATGTTCTCTATTCATTTTAGAAATAACGTTTTACACAATACAAACACAAAGACAAAAGCAAAAGTAAGCAGAAACCCCCATCCTGACAAAACTCCTCTTAGCGCCTGGAAGCGGCTTCCAGACTCTCTAGGTCTATGGGCGCTTGTGGGTTTTCCTTTACAGTTTCACGTAAATGGGATCAGGCTCCTCTTGCATGTCTTCCCACTCAACAATCTGTCTTGGACACCTTTCCCTGCCCTTAGTGTGGAGTTCCATCATTTTAAATTTATTTTTGTAGGGTCTCAGAGTACTTTCAAAATGGTCAAATTTCCTGTGTATATAAAATGCTCATTAAAGTGCACAGAAATTGGGGTTTGACTGTCCTAGAGGAGGGTTCACAAAACGGCGTGGGCTTGTATAAGCCCTGTTGACCCATGGGCAAGGGATGAGCTCCCCGTTTATCTTTTTCATGCTTACTTTTAAATTGTGGACTATTTCAAACTATTTAAAAGTAGAGAGAATAGTACAATGAACTCTCAAATACCCATCACTCAGATTCACCAATCATGACTGTTTTGCAACATATGCCTTGACAATCCTTTTATTTTATTTAACTGAAATATTTTAAAGCAAATCCTTGCATCATGTCATTTTACCCCTGCATACTGAAATATACATCTCTGCAAAAATTAAAAATAGAGATTTTCTTACACAGCCACAATGCCGGTGTACCACACCTAACAAAATTAATAAAATTAACTTGATGGCCTCAAAACTGTCTTTTTTTTTTTTTTTAAACAGATGTTTTTCTCCAATCAGGAATCAAACAAGGAAAATACATTTCTTTGAGTTGTTGTATTTCTTAAGTTTCTTTTTTGGAGAAATTCCCAAATAGTATTAACTCAGTGAGATGATAATTCATGAACTTCAATTATATTTCAACCCTTCTGGTTACATCAAGGGGGATATCTCAGCTTGCTGGGAATATGTTTTTAGCACCTCTCTAGAGCACTTTTAATATCTCCTCTGCTTTCTTATGATTTTCTCTCTCCTCCCTCCTCCTTTCCCTCATTTCCTGCCTCTCCATTGTCTCCTTCCTTCTCTTCAGTCCCTCCCTTCCTTTCTTCTTCTAAGTACATAGCCGTCAGCCTCACGGTCTTAAACTGGCAACCTTATCTAGCTAGATTTGAACAACATTAATTTCTTTGTGGTTACTGGGACTGTTTCACCTTCTATTTATGGCAAGTGACACTAATATTCCACTTAGGATAGAATAGGTTTTTTTTTTTTATTTTTAAGAAAACACATTTGTTTGTGTTAAAAGAATGCATCATTTTAAAGAAAAACCACGGAATGAATGATTTACAAATAAGCAGCCTTTCAGGAACGTGGTTCGGGAATGGAAGAATCCGCTTTAAACAGTCTTCCCTTGAAGGACACTTGGAGTATTTCCAGTTTTTTAGAGCTAGAAGCAATACTGTAGCAAATAATCTTATACATACATCTTTGTGCCCTTGTCTGATTATTTTCTTAGGATATAAGTTTTAGAAGTGAAATTGCTGATTTTAAAGGAAATGAATATTTTACAAAACCATGGCTTCTTAACTCTGGTGCGCTATACTTAATTTAATGTCTTGTTTCCCTTTTCACTTTTTGGTGACTCAGAGTCTCATACAGGGAACATCAAACAATTGTACATTACCTTTCCTGAATGTTCCAAGGCTGTGGTAGTACAGTTTTTGAACCTACTTTTCAGAGTGTTTCTGTCGCATCCTTTCTAGTTAGGTATCCTTTCCCGTTCTCCCATCCCCACTTAATTTGGAACTCTTTGGTACTAATCAGGTACTGTGAGCTGGGAAAGAGATAAACAAATTTGTTCTATTGTACCTAGTACACAGGCTCTGAGGGAGGGTCTGATGGGACGAACACGAGGCAAAGAGGCAAAGTTTCTACCTAGGTCGTGTCCCTTTATCCTACCTCCTTTTAGTTATATCCTGTTTCACATCTCTAGAATTGTTTGAAAGGTGACAGCTGGTGACGGTAGGAGATAGG
>JAKSZT010054544.1:1306169-1332035 GCA_026826555.1 Tolypeutes matacus
TTTGCACTCTGTCATCTGGCCTATGCACAGCCTGGGCCAGAGGTCCCAGGGGGCTCTGAGCCATGGGAGCATGTGCTGGGGCGGGGGTGGGGGGGTCCTGGGGAAGTGGGGAGTCCTCTGACAGCAAAGAGCCAGCACATCACCGGGTCCTGGACCGGAGCATGGACCAGACCCAGCCAGGTCCCAGAAGCACATTCAAGGGATGCGGCTGCTCGGGCGAGGCCTCTCTTGTGGCTCAAGTTGTCCTCAGCCAGCAGGACAGCTGGGCAGAAGTGGTGGCCAAGAACGCTAAGTCCTTATGACTCCTGGCCTCCTGGCTGTGGAAGGAGGAGCAGGGCCCCAGGAGCCCCGAGCTGGGCTCTGGAGCCTTTACGGCCGTGTGTTTAGGGGCAGGAAATGCCCCATCTCTGAGCCTTGGCTAAAAAGAGGGGCTTGGACCTGGATCCAGTTGCTTCCAACTGCCATCCTTGAGGGGTGGGGTCCAAGCCTCCTCTGAACATCCCCAGGCACCTCTGTGGTTAAAGCAGCTCTTAAAAAAAAAAAAAAAAAATTGCTCTGAAGATTTACTTTAAATTAAGGACTCTTACGCCAACATTTTCTTAAACAGCTGAACAGAATGCTCTTGTATGTTAGACTCTAACTTCCTCCTGTGTTTTCACTCTTGGTTCATGACACTCCCCACCCCCACCCACCCCTACCACCATTGGAAGACACACTTGGGTCCTCTCTCCCTCTCCCCTCCACTGTGTTCTAGCCATCCTGCTTAGTCAGTTTCCCTTTGAGCCTCACTGCCACTGTCCTGCCTTTGCACAGTTGCCCTGTTCTCCTGCCTTCAGCCTCACTCCCTTCGATCCGTTCTCCACACCATTACGTTCGGTGTCCCCACAGCCCGCGGGACAAAGCTCAAGATGCGAGGCAGTCTGGCCCTGCAGCTTTGGCCCTTCTCTGACCTCCCTTGTTCCACCCGACCTCTCCTCCACGCCTACTGCAGTCTAACCACAGGCTGCAGTTTTCAGGTTTCTGAACACTCTGAGTTCGCTCTGGCAAGAGGCCTCTGCCCAGGCTGTTCTCCCGGCCTGGATGCTCTTTCTTTCTCTTGTCAGCTTGGAGTAAGCCAACCCATCCTGTAAGACACCGCCAAAATGTCACGGCCTCGGTGCAGCCTCCGTTAACGGCCCCCACCCCACCTCAGCGGATGAGTCACTCCAGTGTTCCTGCAGCTGGTGTGTCACAGGATGGCTATCGCTCCTCCCGGGTTTGGGTCCATTCTGGACTGCAGGCTAATCAGGGCCTGGGATTTGAAAATGCATCTTGAATCCCCAATCTCAGTGGATGCTTGTTGAGTTGGACAAATGACTAGGGCCACCTGCCAGGTACAGGGAGTTTGGACCTTGCCATTTTGACCCTGTGGACATTTGAACTCTGTCATTTTGACCCCTAGAATTCTCTCACTCTTTAGGAATACAAACACTTTTTTTTTTAATTAATCAAAATGATACCAAAACAGATACATTTATGCTGAGTGATTAGATCAAACTCCATTAAGCCAATTTAATTGATTGATTACTTTTCTATAGAAAGTGGTTAAATCTGTTCTGATTTTCTTTCATTTTCATCAGTGGCAATTCTTTTCTAGGTAGATTTTATAGTGAAGACTTGCTTCATTGATTGGGCATTTGGTCCTTACTAAGTTTTACAAATTACAACAGCTTCTGGTTGGAGTTTTCTTTGCAGGCATTATTTCTACTAGATCCAGGTTTTCTGGATTTGTCAAAAATTTATGAAGATGATTTCAGTCTTTTGTTAATTCCAAATCATAATATAATAAATTTCACATGTTCAGTTTGAACTATTGTAAGTTGTATTTTGTGTTGATCACTTTTATCAGTAACAATTGATTAAAAAGTTAATTTGTATTTGTTTTTCAGGTCATTTAAGGGAAAATTGTGAGGAACTCCATGTTGGGTATCCCAGGCTTTCTCTAGTGTCAAGAATGGGGCTACTGTCCATTCCACTGGAGGGACAAAGTTACCAACAAGGTGAAAATGTGCAAGTCAGAATGCCTGTTCTTGGGCCCCACTGTCCTCCCCTTTACCCTGAAGGAGAACTGTCCTCTTGATGTCAGCAACTCAGACAGTGTAAATCTCTGGTCAAGGTCACAAAGCTTACAGTGAGGTCAGAACTGAGACCCCCAGCTGGGCCTGCCCTGCCCTGTCCTGCAGCCATTCCCTGTGATGGGCAATTCTTGTAGAGGCCATTGGTGGTGGGCAGCTACGAATGGTCATCAAGACCACATTGGCTCTAGGTTGAGAGAGCTGTGTGGTATGGAGAGGCCTCTGGGAGGCCCGAGACCTACTTCTAGTCCCAGTACTCACCCTTAGGTATGAACTTATTCAAGTCATTTGCCTTGTCTGGGTCCTGGTTTCCTTATTTGTAGGACTCCATCCAAATTTTAATCAGACACATGCTATGTGTACTGGGTGCCGAGGTTACAGCAGTGAACGAAAAAGTTCCTGAGTCCATGGCGTTGACTCTGGACCAGATGGTCTCCTAATCCTCCTAGTTCCATGATTCTATGGGGTGGGGAGGTGGCAGGAAGAGGGAGAGGGATACAGAACAAGTTCAAGGCCAGTTCTTGCTTGTCAGCAGTTTATTACTCAGCAACTGAAGACAGAACTCTCTACAGTAAAACAATTGGAGAAATGAATTCCCCATAAGGACCTTGAGGGCCTGCGTGAGAGCAGGCTCTAAGCTAAGTGGTTTGACAGCAAGGAGCTTATTTGGGAGGTGATCCTAGAAAGCGTCAGTAGTGGAGTGGAGGGAGTGAGACAGAGAAGGAAAACTGAAGCTTGGAGCTGCGCTGCTGGAGGAGTTTATCCACCGAGTGGGCATTAACTGAGGCTGCGCCTGGGGCTTTAACTCCCCAGCACTTCTGTCCTCCCCAGGGCATGGTACAAGAGAGTACCCTCAGGCGTAGAGTCTGGGGAGGTGGGCGTGTATAGCAGGGCACCATAAGCATGTACTGGAAAGATGAGTGCCAAGGGGACACGGGAGGGGCTGCCTCAGGGCCTTTGCACTTACTGTTCCCCCTGCTTGGAGCCTTCCCCCAGCTTTTTGAAGGGCTGGTGCTTCATCCTGAGGCAGAGCTTCTCTAAATTAGCATCCATCCCCTAGAACTCTCCAGCATATCGTCTTGTGTATTCCTTTCATAGCACATGGCATAATCAGAAATTAGCTTGTGTATTTATTTCCAGGCACTGCTACATCCCCAGTGCCTAGAAAAGCATCTGGCTCATAGTTGCTCCTCAATAAATATGGTTTTGAATGAATACATGAACATACACCCATCACTACTCATCTCCACACACGTGTGCCTTGCTATCTACACCAGCTAAATACAGATGTGCCCCCTCTACTACCGTCAGACTTATTACCAGAGAGGGGCAGTAAAGATCGAGTTTGGGTTATGGAAATGTGCTGCTGCTGCTCTGTTTTTCATGCACTTGAAAAGTTTGGCTAGAAGTTTGCTCATCAGAAAAGTCTGAAGTCTGTAATGTGCTCGTGTTTTGGGGAACAGATGGTATCGAGAACCCAGCAGGGTAAGGGAGGCAATGCACAATATTGATGAAAATGGTTGAGTTTGCGAGTTCCCGAAATGATTAAATATTTTCGCTTCCAATGTAAAATACAGATCCCTTCTGACTGTCCATTTAGAGATATTAAACAGGCAGGAGCCCAGTGAATGTCCTTAGAGATAAATTTCATGTCATCTTTTCTTGTGCAAAGAGGTTTATTCCACCCCTTCAAAAATCTGTAGGGTATCCTGCTTCTAGTTTTTTTTTTTTAAACTATATTTAGTTTGCTTTGAAGATGAATAAAACTGAGATGCTATTATGTTCCTTTCCTACTTTGCAGCATCCAGAAAATGCCTTTGCTATTAATACTCCAGAGAAGCAGATTTCTTTGATTTTTTTTTTTTTTTTCAGTTTAGAAGATCAAAAGCTGCTAGAAATTGTTTCAAAAGAAAAATAAATCTTTGAGGAGTTGGATTTGAAATTCCGGGGGGCCAGGGCTTGTGTCCACGGTGTTGGGAGTCGTGTAATGAGAAAATTGCTCTAATTGTGGCATTTGGCTTCCTTTCTGCT
The DNA here is from genome assembly GCA_026826555.1 of Tolypeutes matacus. Taxonomy (NCBI): domain Eukaryota; kingdom Metazoa; phylum Chordata; class Mammalia; order Cingulata; family Chlamyphoridae; genus Tolypeutes; species Tolypeutes matacus. The sequence continues at coordinate 1,310,315 of JAKSZT010054544.1, forward strand.
TGCTCTCCCCTCTAGGGAAAGCCACACCTTAGCCTCCACCATCTGCGTTCTCTTGTGAAATCTTAGCATATTGGGCCTAAAATTACATTTATTGTAAATCTGAGCGGGCAGAGTAATTTCCCAGTGAGAGTGGTTAAAATAAATGACTGTCAGTCTCTGGAAAAAACTGTCTTCTTCCTTGGAGACAAGCACTCAGATGGTAGAAAGGTTGGTGTGATGCACTCAGTTTTCATTTTGGGTCTGAACATACATGCACATCCCATTTACATTTCCTCACTGCTCTCCCATTATCATGGAAGATGCCTGGACCAATGCTTTGCAAGCTGCCTCCTCTCTGCTTGGGATGGTCTCTGGCCTGAGGAAGTCAATGGCATAGCAAACCCTCTCTACCCACATCTCCAGTGTGCTTTGAGACACTTGCTCTTTGAGCTACAAAGAGGACTTGGGGGACTCACAGTCAGTGGGAGCAGAAAACATCAGCACCCCTATTGGTAGAGGTGGGATACCCAGTAGGAGACAGAAGTAAAACAAAAAAAAAGAAGAAAGGGCTGCAGCATCCCCTGAGAGCGGCCCTGGGTGCGTCAGCAGAGACCGGGTGTCTAGAAAGACCTCGGCCACACAATCTCCACGGCCGCATCCACGCGAGCTCTGAATGTGGGTCTTTCCCTGGTTTGCCAACTCAGCTTCATCTTTGGATTATATATGAAAATTAAAGTGATAAAATACACAGGAAGACAGACTAGTGACGGAAGAATTAGAATATAAAGGAAAATAAAGAAGAGAATACTAGCACTATCCACAATCCCGCCCTCCCTGAGGAAACGAATAGTAACTGATGATGTCATTTTATACTGTGTGTTTGCTACTACAGCGTGGGTGTGTATATATATGTATATATGTGTATGTATGTATATAAATGTATATACTATATTGTATATATACACACATATAGTCTTAGTGTATAACTATGGATGTATGCGCATAGGTGTACCATGACTTTTTTTTAAATATATGCTTGTTTTGATAATCAAAGAAGCATATTGTAGGTCTTTTTGTATTTGCTTTTTCTCTTGTTATATTGTGAAGATTTCTCATGTCCATAAATATATATTTTTACCTAGGTAATTTTAAACCTTTTTAAAGAAATAATTCAATTTTACAGAAAAAGCTGTGAAGTTCTCCATCCAGCTTTCTCTAGTGTTAATATCTTGCAGAACTGTCATACAATTGATCAAAACTAAGAAATTAATAATAACTAAACTGCAGACCTGACTTGGATTTCACCAATCTTTCTACTAATGTCCTTTGCCTGTTTCAGTATCCACTCCAAGATCCCACTTTATATCATTATATATAGATGTCAGGTCTCATCTCCTTAGTCTAAATTCTGTGGCAGTTCTCAGTCTTTCCTTGTTTTCCATGACTTGGCACTTTTAAAGAGCACTGCTCAGTTGTTTTGTGGAATGTCCCTCAATTTGGGCTTGTCTGATGTCTTCTCATGATGGAACTGACATTATGCATTTTTGGTAAGAATATCACATAAGTGTCCTCAGTGTGTCATCAGAGGCTACATGATGTTGATAAGTCTTTTGATGGGTGATGTTGACCTTTATCACTTGGTTAAGGCAAAGTCTGCTGGCTTCCTCCAATGGAATGTTAATATTTTTCCCTTTGTGATGAATAATTACCTTGAAGGGAGGTACTTTGAAATTATGCAAATCTCATGTTTCTGCTTGATTTTCACCCACTAATTGTAGCATCCATTGGTGGATCTTGATTTGTAACAATTATTCCTGAGGTCTTCTCATTTCCTTCCTTCTGCATTTCTTCTTTCTAAATTATTTATTTAGTTATTATTCTTTTATTTGTTGGTTTGTTTACTTATTTATTTGTACTGGTATGATCTATGTGGATATTTATTTCGTTCTGGGGCTTATAATCCATTTCTGCCCTTACTTTTTTGTTGCTTAAGTTGTTCCAGCTTCAGCCTTTGGAAGCTCTTTCCAGTTGGCCCTCTGCCTTTTCAACAAGCCCTACCCGTATTTTTTTGAGTTGTTTCCTTTCTTTCTGGCACCTCAAGATGTTCTAGGCTTATTGTGTATTTTCCCTGACTAGTCTTGGAATGAATGACCCACTTCTCTAAGGAGTCCTGACACCTTTTCTTGGAGAATGGTATCTAGAAAACAAGCTTCGGTTAGATGCCTTCATTGCTATTGGGGTGTGTGTATAACAATCTATGTATGCTCACATTTATATCCGTTTCTTTAAAAAGCCACGAGTTTACACTGAGACCTCTGACTCCAAGCCAACACCACAGAGTTCTTCTAGCCTTCCCCTTTTCCTTATTTAATGCTTTTCTCTGCCATGAGAAACTTGGCTTTCATTATCTACGTTATGTTTACTTGATTGTTCAACTCTACTCTACACATAAAGTAGTTTCAGAATAGCTAACACCTACCCTGGCGAGAAACAAATTTATTAACTAGAATACTGTATTTGTGTACAGTTCTTTTGTCTTTTGCTTTAAAATAGCCAGTCAACATACCCCAAGAGTTCCCTTGTGTAGCCCCTTTATAGGCAACTGCTCCCCTACCTCCTATCCTGGCAACAAAAAGTTTTCTATACCTATAGTTTTTGTCTTTTCCAGAATGCCGTATAAATGGAATCATATAATATATAGCCTTTTGGGTCTGACTTTCTGTTTCACTTTCAAATTCATTTCAAATCTCATTTCAGATCCATCCAAGCTGTTGGGTGAATCAAGAGTTTGCTTCTTTTTCTTGCCGAGTAGTATTTCATTGTATGAATGTACCACAGGTTTTCGTTTTTTAATTTACTAGTGAAAGTGCAGACGGTCGGTTTCCATTTTTGGAAATTTTAAATAAAACTGCTTTAAACATTTGTATAAATGTTTTGTGTGATCATAATTTTCATTTCTCTTAATACCTAGGTGTGGGATTGTTTGGTCATACGTTAAGTGGATGTTTACCTTTGTAAGAAACTGCCAGTTTTCCACAGTGGTTGTACCATTTTGAATTTCTATCAACAATGTATGAGAGTTCTAGTTGCTCCACATCCTCACCAGCATTTGATATTGTCAGTTTTTAATTTTTTCATTTGTAGCCATTCTAATAGTGGTGTCATATCATTGCAATTTTAATTTGCATATCTCTAGTGACTAAAGATGTTGAGCATATTTTCATGTTTGTCATCTGTATATCTTCTTTGGTGAGGTTTGCATTTTTACATCTTCCTGTTTTTAATTGGGTTGCTTGTTTTCTTGTTGTTGAGTTTCAAGAGTTTTTTTTTTACATATTCTGGATTACAAGTCCTTTGTCAGAAATGTGATTTGCAAATATTTTCTCCTAGATTGTGGCCTGTCTTTTCTTTTCTTAACAGTGTCTTTTGCAGAGTAAAAGTTAATTTTTTTTTTTGTTTTAGGTACCAGGGCAGGAGATTGAACCCGGAACCTCAAATGTGGGAAATAGGTGCTCAATCACTGAGCACCCGTTTTTAATTCTGATGAAGTTTAGTGTATCAGTTTTTTTTTTTTCTTATGGATCATGCATTTAGTGCCACATCTAAGAAATATTTGTTAGCCCAAGGTCACAAAGGTTTTCTCCTATGTTTTCATCTAGAAAGTTTATAGTTTTATGCTTGCATTTAGGTAGGTCTTTAATCCATTTTGGATTAATTTTTGTATAAGGTGTGAAGTATGGGTTGAGAACTTTTTTTTTTTTTTCCATTTGTATGACCATTTGTTGAGAAGACTATCCTTTCTAAATTGAATTGCCTTTGCACCTTTGTCAAAGATCAGTTGGCTATTTGTGTGGGTCTATATCTGGATTGCCTACTATGTTCCATTGACATGTGTCTAACCTCTTGCCAATTCTGTACTCTCTTTATTTTTGTTGCTTTATAGTAAGTCTTAAAATTGGAGTGTGAGCCCTCCAACTTTATTCTTTTCTATCAAAATTGTTTTGGCTATTTTAGTTCCTTTACCTTTCCATATAAATTTTAGTAAAAGCTGACGATATCTACAAAAAAGCTTGTTTGGGATTTTGATGGGGATTGTATTAGATCTATAGATCAATTTGGGGAGAATTGACATGTTAACAATATCGAATCTTCCAATCTATGAAGACTTTATCTCTTAATCTATTTAGGTCTTCTTTTATTTCTTTCATCATTGTTTTGTAATTGTCAGCATACAGATTGTGCACATATTTTGTTTGATTTATACTTAAGTATTTAATTTTAATTTTGGGGTGCTATTACAAATAGCACTGTTGCTAAAATTTTGAATTTCAATTGTTCACTTCAGGCAGATAGAAATAGAATTAATTTTTGTATATTGACTTTACTTATCCTTGATAAACTCAGCTATTTGTTTTAGGTTTTTGGTACATTCTTTGCAGTTTTCTCCATAGATCATCATATTGCCTGGGAATAGAGACATTTTTATTTATTTTTTTCTAATCTGTATGTTATTTATTTCTTTTTCTTGCCTTACTGCAGTGGATAAGTCTTCCAGTAAGATGTTAAAAAAGAGTGATGAGAGGGGCACCCTGCCTTTTTAAAAAACAATCTGAGGGTAAGAACATTCAGCCTTTTGACATTAAGTGTGATGTTAGTTGTGGGGTATTTATAGATGCCCTTTTTTTTTCAGGTTCTGAACATTCCCTTCTATTCCTAATTTTTTGAGATTTCAAAAATCATGAATGGGTGTTGAATTTTTTCATTCCTGCAACTATTGAGATGATTATATGGTGCATCTGAGTTAGTCTCTTAATATGGCCATTTACATGATCTGATTTTTTTTCTTTTAACATTTATTAGAACAGATTGGAAAGAAAGTATGCAAGTAGATTTGTTTCATCCTCACTCTAAATTATTTAACAGTTTACTTATTAAACATCAAGTTGAGCAGTATAAACCTAAGATTATTACTCCAAACAGGACTCTGTTGCTCCTTAGTTTCTATGGGTAGCAGTTCAAAAAGTACACATTATTTACCAGAAAGATCGTATATATTATGAGTATTCATACAAAATTGTTTCCTCTTTTCTTTTATCTTTTAAAATTGTGAATCAGAAAGAGGAAAGTGTATGTGTAAACAAATTTATAAAAGCAAATTGTCCAGGTCTAGAAATAGGAAATTACCAAAACCACAGAAACTCCCCATGTCCTTTCCTGATACAACTCTTTCCCCCAAGACCCTAAGTACTGTCTACCTGACTTTTTTCTCTTTTTAAAAAAACTTTCCAAATGTAAACAAAGGCATAGAATATAAAAACCTCATGTATCCATCAAGCTTCAACAACCATCAAAATTTGGCCATATTTGTATATTTCATATAACCACTCCTCCACCCTCCTGTCCATGCCTCTCCCTCCTCCCTTCCACGATCTGATTTTTGAATGTTGAACTAGCCTTGCATTCCAGGAATAAGCCTCACTTGGTCATGATGTACTATTCTTTTATATATTGCTGTATTCTATTTGCTAATATTTTGTTGGGGATTTCTATGTCTATGTTCATGAGGGCTATTGGTCTGTATTTTTGTTTACTTATAATGTCTTTGTCTGGTTTTGTTATTGGAGTAATGCAGACCCCATAAAATGAGTTGAAATGTGTTCCCTCATGTTTTTTTTTTTTTTTCCAGGTGAGATTGTGGAGAATAGGAACCATGTCTTGCTTTCATGTTTGGTAGAATTCACAAATCACTGGTCCTAGAGTTTTTTTTGTGGGGAGCTGTTTAATGGTGAATTCCATTTCTTTAATAGCTCTAGGACTATTGAGGTTATCAGTTTCTTCCTGAAAAAGTTTTGGTAGTTTGTCTTTCAAAGAATTGGTCCATTTCATTTAAGTTGTTGAATTTATGGGCATAGAGTTGTTCAAATTATTCCTTTATTATCCTATGGAATCTGTAGTCATCTTCTCTTTCATTTCTGATGTTGGTAATTTTTGTCTTTTCTCTTTTTTGCTTAGTCAACTTGATTAAAGGTTTATTAATTCTACTGATCTCTTGAAAGAACAAGCTTTTGGTTACTCTCTTGTTTTTCTGTCTCCAAGTTCAAAGATTTCTGTCCCCTTGTTTATTATTTCCTTCCTTCTTTTTTTAAAAGATGTTGCATTTTCATTTTCTTACACTTCAAAATAATTTGTATTCCCCTTGAGATTTCATTCCTCTTGAGTCATGGCTTATTTAGAAGTGTGTTGTGAATTTTGGGCATAATTTCTAAATATTTGGGTATTTTCAGGATATAGTTCTGTTATTGATTTCTAGGATAATTCTGCTATGATCTGAGAACATAGTTTGTATGATTTCTAGTCTTTTAAATATGTTAAGGTTTGTTTTATGGCCCAGAATATGGTTTATCTTGGTGACTGTGCACTTAAGCTTTAAATAAAAAAAAAATTGTATTCTGGGTTGGTTGAAACATTCCATAATTGTCAGTTAAACAAATTGGTTAATAGTGTTGTTCAGGCCTTATATATCCTTATTAATTTTCTGCCTACTTGATTTATCAGTTACTGAGAGAAGAGTGTTGGTGTTTCCAAGTAAAATTGTGGATTCATCTATTTCTCATTTTCAGTTCCATCAGTTTTTGCCTCATGCATTTTGAAGCCCTCTTTAGGTTCATGCATGTTTAAGATGTTAAGATATTTCTTGTTCTGAAGTCTATTTTATGTGTTATTAATATAGATATTCCAACTTATTTTGATTAGTACTTGTATGGCATATCTTTTTCCATCCCAATCAACCTATGTCTTCATAATTGAAGTGTGTTTCTTGTAGTAGCATATAGTTGGGTCTTACATTAAAAAAAAGAAACGAATACAATATTATCTGTCATTTAATTAGTGTGTTTAGACTTTTCGCATTTAATGTTATTATTGCTATGCTTAACAAAACCTACCATTTTGTTAGCTGTTTCTTTTTGTTCCATCTGTTGTTTTTCCTTTTTAGCTCTTTTGTTGCCTTCTCTTGGGTTAATTGAGCCTTTTAAAATGATTCCATTTTCATTTCTCTATGGATTTATTATTTTATGTTTTAAAAATTGTTTTAGTAGTTACTCTAGAGCTTATAATATGTATCTCGAATTAATAAGCATTTACCTTTAAATAATATGCCATTTCATGTATAGTGTAAGGACCCTTGCAACAGTATATTCTCAATTCCTCCCTCCCTCCAATTCTTTGTGCTACTGTTGTCACACATTTTACTTCCACATATATTATAAATATATAATACATTTCTATTATTTTTGCTTCAGACAGTTATCTTTTAGAACAATTGGAACTAAGAAAAATTGAATTATATTTTACCTTCTCTTTTTCATTTCTAGTTCTAGATCTCTTCATTTCTTTGTTTAGATCTGTGTTTCTGTCTGGTATATATGTTTTTGCCTGAAGAACTTCTCTTAACATTTCTTGTAGTATAGGTCTGCTGGCAATGAATTATCTGTTTTTGTTTTTCTGACAAAATATTTTTCATTCATTTAAAAAATATTTGTGCTGGGTATGGAATTCTGGGTTGAAAGGTTTTTGTTTGTTCGTTTTAGCACTTTGAAGATGACACTTCATTGTCTTCTGGCTTGCATGATTTTTGATGAGAAATCTACTGCAATTATCTTTTTAAAAATGTTTTCCTGTTGATAATAAATCTTTTTCTCTGGCTGCCTTCGGGATTTTCTCTTTGACTTTTCTTCCACAGCAGTTTAAGTTTGACATGCCTAGGTGGTTTGTTTTTCTGTTTTGTTTTTGTTTTGTGTTTTTCCTGCTTGGCATACTTTGACCTTCTTGGATCTTTGGTTTGATGTCTCTAATTTTGGAAAATTCTTGGCCTCTATTTATTCATATATTTCTTCTGCTTCCTTTTTTCTCTTTCTTAGGTGTCTGTTGTGTTTGCCCTAGTTAAGTAAGTGCTCAGATGTCTCCATCCCTCCAGGCATGTGGGTCTCTCCAGATTTTGGGTTAGTTGCTTGTCCTATGACTTTAGCTATCTGACAAGTTTAAGACATATATAATCTCGCAGCTTGTCTGGCTTTTTCCTTTTCATAAGGGTGAGAATGATGTTTTTTTCAGCTCCTTCCATCCCTGAGTGTGAGTCAGGAATGTTCAGTATAATTTTAAATAATTACATTTCATTTTGTGGGTGTGCTGTGCCATATTCAAACTAGGCCTTATTATTTGGTGTATAGGTTACTTAATATTTATTTTTGCTATTATTAATAAGGAGACAATAAATATCTCTGGACATGTACTTTGTGTTCTTATCTGAGCTAACTCCTTTAGGATATAACAGGAATTGGATTATTAGGTATGTATATTTTTAAGGCTTTTCTGACATGTTGCCCAATTGCCTTCTAGAAAAGCAAAGGCAGTTAACCTCTTACCAGTAGAGATGAGAGGGTTCATGGATTATAGCTTTTGGGGCTTTGGGGAAAACTGCCTCCATGGGCATGAGTTACTCCCTCTCATCATAGACCTGGCATTTGCTTGGGTATGCCTAATCCTGACCACAAGCAAAGACCCTGGTTTCCATCTCTGACCAGCTCTAACTGCATGAAGCACTGTTGGAAAGGAAGGCCTCAAGTGAGGCTGGATTAATCACTGATAAACCCCAGCTCAGGCTGTAACTACAACGTGATCCTCTAACGGCAGATTAAGAGACTGGAAGAGCATTCTGACATTTCCTGTTTCAAGATTTCTAAATGGGATTCTAAGGCGCATACCAAAAACATTTATGTAACATCAAGAGCTCAATTTGGACCCGATGGAGATTAATTTCTGATCAAGGCAACTTCAAATTATTGTGCTGGCAAATAAATTGTTTCTATTTTTTTTTTTTTTTTTTTTTTTTTTGATCGTGGGGAGTTGTTGTAGTTTGTACTTATATTCCAAAGTAAAATTTTTAATGCTTCATAAATCAGTTGCTATTTAAACTGCCAATAATGTTTAACGTGAATTTACTCACCATTTCCCATCCTTATACTGTATAATTTATAACACTAAGCCCTTTCAATACTCCAAAATGCCAGATAAACTTTTCTCATTTGCTCTTAATTTGGTCACGCAGGATAATACCAACATCTGAAGGCTCTTTAAACTGCTTTTTAAAATGCATTCCTGTGAGCGTCACCTGTGCCCCCTTTGCTCCTTGTCATCATCCATAATTATTTCCAATCCAAAGCAGCCCTTAATGCACTTATTAATCTGGCATTCTCCTCAGTGTGAAGCACATTCAGCTCTATTAATTTTTAAAACCCCCCTTTTTTATAGGGGACTGCAGATGCTTGGCTATTACTGAAAAGCTATTAGAAGTTAACACCTTTCTCTCCCTGGAGACTGGCATCGTCCTAGGCCTCCAAATGCCACCCTGTTTTACATTATCAGCTGCTAAGACGAAGTATTAGAGACTTTTTCCCCCCTCTTTGCTTCGGATTGGTAATGCTATTATTAGCTAATGGAAGAATCCTGCCTTGTCTGTGGACTGAGAGAGATGGAGCCTGGCTGAAACAGATAGATTTTTATATTTTCTGGCCTTTTCAGATCCATGCCTCCAGCTCTGGAGCCAATGGGCTCCCAGAGGACCGAGACAGGACTGGCCTCTTGGAGAGACAGATCATTCCTCTCCCTCCCTTCAGTGGCCCCTTCTGCTTGGACAACACACGTGTCGCCGTTCCAGCCATCATAGAAACAAGACAATAGTTGATGCTCTTGTGTAGTAACAAAAAGGCAGGTTTATTGTTTTCTTAGAAACTCCAATAAGGACACAAGCAAAGTGATGGCTCTTGGCTCCGCACAGCCTGAGGCTGGACTGGGGGCCTGCGTGGGGAAGAGGAGGTGAGGCTAAGACATGATTTACCATAGCCTGTGTCGGGATATCGGATTTTACTGCTTGGGACTATGCTTCTAGCTCACCTGCGGGGAAGCCCCAGGGACAGGGGAGGCCAACTCCTTCAAAATGGCGGCCGCATCCTGGGGTCCCCAGGGAGTTGGGGGGTGGGGGAGAACCACCCAGGAAACGGAGTCTCGTCTGAGTTTCCTTGGCTCTGGGATTGACCACAAACAGGCATACCTGTCTGCAAACCAACCCGGTTAATGGGACACATGTGATGCCTGTTTACCTCATGGTGTCTCTCCCTGTCCACCTCCAGGAAGGCCAGGAAACGGAAGATCGTAATGACCGTGGCTCTTTCTAGGCTCACCTCTGTTAGGGTGGCCCACGGAAGCTGAACGTCACTTTCCTGAAGCTTGGCCACTGGGCTCATCCCCTTCACCTGTGGATGGTTTCCACAGGGAATGTTCCGTTAAAACATTTATGCCAACAGTGCTGGGGAAGAGATTGTTATCCCCAGTTTACAGATGAGGAAACCGAGGCTCTGAAAAGTTAAATCAATTTCCTGAGGTCACACTGTGGTACGGACACGACTCAGTCCCCCTTGCTGTTGCCAGGGGTCTGTGCTTATTCTTTCCAGCACCCTAGCACAAAGACTCAGATAAACCAGTTAATAACCAGTTAAGTTACCATTCCTGGTCATCTTGACCATGGATTGATTTCCTGAAGACACTTTTTCAAGGCACTTTTCTAAATGGCGGACTGCAAAAACTCTTAAGGAATTAAGCTGTGAACCCAAGAGTATAAATAGTTCATGACAAACCATTCTAATAGAAGGCTTCAAAACAATGCTTTTTTGTAACATTATAAAGACTGTTTGGCTGGCAGTTCTATTTTTTTTTTCCTCTGGATTCTCCAAATAAAGGCAGGTTGTTTTTACCTCAACAAGTCATTGCTTGTAATTTAAAACCTTCACTCAACTAATTTCAGACATTGAGATTAAATTTAATGCTAAAAGTAACAGAGATAATACCTTCCACAACTACAATATATTGGGTGCCCCCCTCCCCTGTGCACGACTCAAGCATGCATATTATCTCCAGTTTTAGGCTCACAGAGGTTAAGTAAATCTCGCAGAGTTTCAGAGCACAGGTATATTTTTGATTGATATTGTATTTTGTTGCAAATTTTATGTTTTTGAAGAAAGTAATCTGACATTAGCTACTAGTTATAAATATGCACATACCCTCTCCCATACCAACATTCCTTGATGGAATCTAATCTACAGGCAGTTTGACCTCTGGGTTTCCTGCCCCTTGGGTATATTTACAGGAATGTTTTCTCCAGCATTATTTATATTGGCGAAAAATTTGAAAACAATCTAAAAGTCCACTGAAACAGAATTGGTTAAATAAATTAGAGTGTTGATGTAGAATGGTCTATGACATATTAATGTCAAAAGCAAACTCCAGAGTGACTTTTATAGTATGATTCTATTTTAGCAAAAACCAAATCAAACCAAACCAGAGCCCTGTGTGTGTATCTGTGGGCTAACTTGCATTTGTGTGTGCATGGAGGAAGCTCTCCAGGCTGTTAATATTACTTGTCAATGGGGTTTGGGGAGATTATTAACTTTCCCTTCTATATATTTGGATGAATTAATTTTTATGGCAAGCATGCGTTACTATATACGTGTGTGTTTTAAACTATTGACAATACATTTGTTTTAGGAGGTACTAAGGATTGAACCTGGAACCTCATACATGGGAAGCAGGTGCTTAACCACTGAGCTATACCTGTTCTCCTCATTACTTTTGTAACTTTAAAAAAATTTGGAAAAAAAAAAAAGAATAAGAAGAGAAAAGTCACTAGGTAAAGTCAAGGCCAAAGATTTGGGTTCTCACTTTGCAACCAGAGAGTGCTAAAAATCAGCTGTGCTCCTGGTACAGGAAAGGTTACTCCCAAGACTAGTCATTTTGAATTATGTAATGAGATTTTTCAATTTTTAAATTGCTGCCTCTCAGTGTTATGTTCTTATGTTTGACTTTAGAAAAGCATTTACATGTTAACACAACTCAGCAATAATATAATCGCTGCCATGGAGCATATTCTTCAGTTGTCATAGAATTCTTGTCTCTCAAATAAGTTAATTTTTTCCCCCTGTGATTTAAAGAGCAGATATGGATGGCAGAAGAGATAACAGATAGTGAATCAGAGGTTTGAAAAAGACAGTTGTGGCTCAACCAATATGTGCTATCTCTCTAAAAAAAAGTAATGCTGATTTAGCATCTGATAATACTATTTTTAAAGGCTGCTGAATAGATTGATTTTCTAATGGACTTCACATAGGCTCACTTATGCCTTTGTCATCTCTCTAGGAAGGTCCTTGTTTCAAATTACAGAATAACTAAAACAAATTTCACACTTAGAGTCTAAAAGTTGGAATAGAACCATCAACCTTTGTTAGGAAGAGTGTCTCTAAGCTGTAGGAGTCCTGAAGTGAAACAAGAACCATATATGATCGTGTGCAGACTCTGTGATTGTGTGCAGACTCATTTGTAGACTCTTGATGTTCCAATGATTTTGATTTCGTTGCCGTCACAAGATCACTTCCCTGTGTGGCTTTCCCTACAGGGACATTACAGTAGGAGTCTTCAGAAGATGGAGCTGGACTTCCATCTACTAGTTCTATTATCTGTGTCATTTTTGGGTCTGTTTCTGTTGATTGGTTTTTCTCCTCATTATGGGTTGTATTTTTCTGCTTCTTTTCATGCCTGATAATTTTCAATTGGATGCCAGACATTATGAATTTTACTTTGTTGGCTACTTGATATTTTGGGGCTCCCTTGAAAATTCTTGAGCTTGTTATGGGACCTAGATAAATTATTGAGAAGCCATTTGATCTTTTTGGGTTTGTTTTTAAGCTTTGTTATGTGGGACTAGAGTGGTCTTTAGTCAAGGGCTCATTTTTTCTGTACCACTAATACAATACCCTTCTGAGTACTCTACCTGATCCTCATGTATTATGAGGTTTTTCCATATTGGCTGATGGGAACACAAACTATTCTTAGCCAAGCATGAGCTCTGGTGATTGTTCTGCCTAGTCCTTTCTGGTATTCTTTTCCTCCTGTTTTTGAGTATTTTTCTCACATGTACACACTGATCAGTACTCAGATGAAAACTCAAAGGGAGCAGATCTCTGGAGCTTTTTCTAGGTAGCTTTTTCCTTTCTGTGCCACTCTCTTCTCACAGGCAAGCTTCCCTGCAACTGCTAGCATCCTTGGCCTTCCTTGACTCTTAATTGTGCCTCTTCAACTTCGGGAGACTGATGGGCCCTTTTTGGGTTTCCTCTCCCTGTGCTGTGGTCAGGAGACTCTCTCCCAGCAGTAAGCTAGGGCAGTCAGAGGCTTACTTTGCTTGTTTCCCTTGCCTCAGGAATCACTGCTCTGTGCTGCCTATTGTCCAATATATGAAAACTGTGCTTCCTCCCGCCCCTTCATATAAACAACTGTGTTTTTCACTTGTTAAAAGTGGTAGTATAAATCCAGTTCCTCTCACTTCATCATGGTTAGAAGTGGAAGTCTTGGGGAGGAAAGTCCCAACTTCAAAATGCCAGCTGGGTTCCTGGGTCTCAGTGGGTCCCCTCACAGTTGCTTTGTAAATCTGCAGTGAAACAGTGTCCCTTAGCAAGCCCTGAAACGGGTTTTGGGAGATTTGGGCTTTTCTGTAGGGGTCTTACTCTCAGGCCCAGGAAAGTATGTACAAGACTGCCATAATGTACCACCAACTGGGTGGCTTAAAACAACAGAAATGTATTGCCTCGCAGTTCTAGAGGCTAAATGCCCGAAATCAAGGCGTTGGCAGAGCATTGCTTCCTCTGAAGTCTGTGGGATTCTGGTGCTAACTGGCCAGTAATCCAAGGTGTCCTTTGCCTCATGGCATAACTCAATCTCTGCCTCTGTCACCATCTTCTGTCTGTCGGTCTGTCTGTGTCCAATCCCCCCATTCTTTTAAGTTCTCCTTAACACTGATTCTGAATTATAAAAAGAAAGTCACTCTTGGCTAATGTATACTCTTTATCACTTCCAGTCCCATTTCTAGGAAACAATTTAATGAAATATCATTCTGTTCAGAGAGATTTAGATGCTCATTATGATCAAGTTCAATTGTTTAAGAAAACACATGTGTTGTTCCTCTTTCAATTGCTTGTCCGAGTGACTTCCGAAAAAAAAAAATTGGGTCATTTTCCAGATAGACAAAAATGTGATTTTGGGAGTCTAGCAAATTCTTGAGGTTCATTAAGGTTTTTTATTCTTGTTAATAGCTGGATGTTTTCTTTTACAGGACACCTAGTCTGAGATCTGATCTTGGATTTTCCAAAGGCCCCACATCCCAGAAGAAAGCTCCTTTGGATTTAGACATTGTCAATAATTTCCTTTCTTTGCATGCCAAGATTGGTGCAGTTTCTTTCTGGCCAGCATTTTCCAACTTTATATTTTAGCCTAGAGTCCAACAAGATCATTAGAGAGTCCCAAGGACTGAAGAAGCACTTCATGTTATGCTTACTTGTCAGGTAGCTAAATGTCAGTGTTTGGCCTCAAGGCAAGAAAATCCCAGATACTCAGCTATGTCTCAGCATGGTTCATGGAGTTTTATAGTTTCCATGCATATTTGTTGATAAGATTTAGGATCACAGAATGAGCCAGAACTAAAAGGGGCCTTTAAAGATCATTTAATTAACTTTTTCCCTTCTATAGTGCAAGAAACTAGGCACCAGAAAGGTTTAGTGGCTTGCCAAAGCTACTCAGTGAATAGGGACAGGGCTTCCGTCTCCTGACTCAATCTGGGCTACTACAACATATAACTAACTTTTGCTATCTATCAAACTGCCCCAGTCTCTGTGGCTTAAGACAACAGCCATTTATTTAGGTAACAATTCTGTATGTCAGCAATTTGGCCTGGGCTCAGCCAGGTAGTTTTTCTGGTCTGTGCCAGGTTTGGCTGATCTTGACTGGGCCCACTCTTGGGTCTGCAGTTAGCTGGTTTGTTGGCTGGGGCTGGCTGGTTCGTGATGGCCTTGTATGGGATGACTGAGGCTTCGTTCCATGTGGTCTCTCATCCTCCAGCAGGCCAGCCCAGCCTTGCTTACATGGCAGTTGAAGCGTTCCAAAGCAGCAAAAGAAACATCTCAGTGCACACTTGATTTTTAGGATTCAGCTTGTCCTATTGGTCAAAGCAAGTCATAAGACCAAGCCCAAATGAAGAGGGATGGATAGCAGGAGATAATAATTTGTGGCCATTTTTCAATCTACCACACATGATGGTTTCTGTTTTTGAATGACAGGAACCCACACAGGTCACTTTTTTAAAGAGTCTCACCTTTAGTTTCCTGGTATGGCAA
Organism: Tolypeutes matacus; assembly: GCA_026826555.1. Lineage (NCBI taxonomy): Eukaryota > Metazoa > Chordata > Mammalia > Cingulata > Chlamyphoridae > Tolypeutes > Tolypeutes matacus. Next base: position 1,325,563 of record JAKSZT010054544.1, read on the forward strand.
TATTGATATGCAGTCTTTGCAAATTATAACATGGACCAGCCTCTTAAAATCCAATTATTTCATTTTATCAGGTGCTAGTAGATTGCATTTTATTGCATACCATTCCCTTTGTGAGAATAAGTTATTGTAGGTGAACATGTGGGAGAACCAAAGGAAAAGCCATTGCTAGACCCATAGTTTATGGTGGAAACTTTTCCTAAGCTTCTAAAACTCTGTTAAAAAGAAATCCAAAGGCTCCATGAACTCATCCAATTATTTCCTGCACAGCTCCAAGAATCAACAACAGTTCTACCCTTCATATTTTTAGGGCCAATATAAGGTTTATAAATGAATCCCATCTTTATATCATCTCACTCTCACAGCATTCCTGTGGAGTAGTCAAACATAATTTATTTGCCCCATTTTATAGATTGGGAAACTGAGACTCAGAAAGAAAGATATTCATGACCCGATGAGTATTCCCATGGGATCCATAGGTGCAAATGCCTGCTGTCGGTTTCCTCTGCCACCAAGTCCATTCTTACAACTTTGAGGGCCTATGAAGAACCCTTCAAATAGCCATCAGGTCTGTTTCACACCTGCCCTCCATTCTCGAGATTCTAGGACAACCCTGACTCTGCTACTCTGGGAACAGTCCCCTTCTTTTCTTTTCTGAAAGGAGCCAGACTAAGAGGAGCTCCTGACCTCCTCTTCTGCTCTAGGTATGTCGGAGTATCCTTCTCTTCCCCACCCCACCCCCCCGCCTCTATGGGTGTTCCTCTCCATCTCCTCCTCCCCTAGGTCAGGTCCTTCACTAGTCCTTCACCTGGGCTCCTGATTCCACCCCTCTCTCCCTTCATCTCAGTCTTGGGATGTCAGAGGAGGCTTCCTGGAGGAAGGGACCCCTATGCTGACCCCTGAAGAATGAGTAGGATCAATCCTGTGTTAGCATGAAGTGTTTTCTAGGCAAGAGGAAATAGTGGTGAATTGTAAGTGAGCTTTTATGACTGGGGTGTAGAGTGTGTGTGTATGTGTGTGGGAAGGGCAGGAGGAAGGGAAGAGATGAGTCCTTTCCTCAACTGGCCCCACCACACACCTGATCCACCTCAAGGGAAAAATCACTGGCTGGTGGGAGTAAGTCTTGGAGAAGGGGCCGCCTTGCTAGTCAGAGGCTCCAAAGTTAATGGCCACCTGGCGCAGTCCCATAGCTGGGGGAGATGAGAATATACACTTTAAAGCCCTTGCTAAACCTGGAGAGGGGCTCTAAGGATTGGCGGTAGACTCTCCCTACTAAATTACTGAAGGCATATTGTGAGGATGTCACACTTGATGTCAACCATCACCTCCTTTCTTTAGGTATCAGTACCTGGAGCAGTTGTCCTTTCACTGAACAACTTCTTTGCTTTCGTTTGCCTGGCTTGTTTTAATTTAATGAATACCATCCATAATTAGACTGTAACTGATTGTAGTTACATTTTTTCTCTGGCTGCTAGGAAATGCAGAGCTGAATGTTTTCCTAACATTAAAAAAAAAAAAAATCAATTTATAGGTATTTATGTATTATAATATAATTTTTAAAATTCAACAGTGCAGCCATGTATGCAGAAGAAAGTTGAAAAATCACACCAAATATTACCACCTGGAAATAACAGAGGTGAAAAATATTCCATATGTCATTCTATGTGTACACATACACATGCACAGATTAAGTAGATAAATTGCTATATGGAAGTCCATTCATGGGAAAGAAATCATCTGGATTATACATGTTATTTTTAACATGAAATTTTAAAGTTGATTCTACTTGAATTTAAAAGAAGAAAAAGAGCTAAAGAGAAATGGAAGGAATTGCTGAACTTGAAATGACTTTTTTTTCAACATGAGAGATACTCTTTCCTAAAAGATCTCTCCAAGGATAGGAAAAGCGAGTATGAAAAAAAAAAAAACATTGAGGTTGGAGTAATTATGTTTTTTTAACTGTACATTTCAATTTTAGACACTATGGTTCTTCCCTGCCAAGACAGATGAGGACATTAGCACACTCACACCTCCTCCCACAACTTGATTTTTGTTAGTTATAGTATTATTACACTCAGAGGACTTATAAAATGTTCACAATTCATACAATTGTTTAGGTTTCTATGTTTAAATAGAGTCTATCGGCCCCTTTTCCATGCCTCCATCTCTGAATTCTTGATTTTGATTTGTCCCTTAAATGGCTGGATTTCATGGTTAAGTAGTTTTGTCAAGAAGATATTGTATTCTTTGATTTCTTTTGCGTTTGAGAATGTGTGTTGCCTTTATACCCAGCCAGCACCTCAGCTGGGGTAGTTCTACCTTTGGAACTGGGTGCCCTTGTTCCAATGTCTTCTGACATTCAGTGTTGCCCTGAAGAGGTCTGAGAGAAGTCTGACCCTCTCCTTCCTCCACAGCCAGTGGTTTTTTTTTTTGTGCTTGCATTCTTGTGGAAGTCTTAATTACTTAACCAGGAGCTGGTGTTTGAACATTCTGAATTAAATCCCCCCCCCTTTTTTTTTTACCAGGAACATCGTATGTTTCCTTTCCTTTGTGGGTTTAGTTCTTCCTTCATTTCAGATAGCACTGGTTGTAATCATTCAATACTTCTTCCATTCCATTTTTTAGTCACATCTATGGTGTTCTTTCTGATTTTAATTGCTATTTATTTTTAATATTATTGCTTGATGCAGTTTATTTCCTTTGCTTTACAGTCTCCACTTCCCTCTATTTCTGTAGTTTTATTACCCGTCTCATTATTTTATTTTGAAAAGTTTCAAAGATATAGCAAAGTTGAAAGAATTTATAATAAATACCCATATACCCACTACCCAGATTCTACAATCGACATTATACTCTACTTGCTTTGTCATGTATCCGTCTATCAATATGGCTCTTGATCCATCAATCCATCATATTTTTGCTGTGCTTCAAAAGCAAGTGTTTACATTGGCACACTTCCCTCTAAATACATCAGCATGAATATCATTAACTAGAGTTAGTATTTGTTGGCAGATATTTATTCTTTCCTTTGAGATGAAATTTGCAAACAATGAAATGCACAAATCTTAAATGTATCATTCTTTGAGCTTTTCCCCAAAACCTTTATTGTGAAAATTTTCAACCTTATGGCAAAGTTGAAAGAATTTTACTGTGAACAACTATACATACACATTACCTAGATTCTTTCACTAACATTTAACCATATTAGCCTTATACCATATTTATCACAGTTTTTTTTTAAATTAAAGAAGTTGTGGATTTACATAAAATCATACATAAAATACAAGGTTCCCATACACACATATTTTCTTTTGAAGTAAGTAAACTTTCATAAAATGAAGTGCATAGCTCTTATGTGTATATTGCTATCCCAAATTGCTATCAAGATATAGAACATTATCTCAGAAAGTTCCTTCATGCCTCTCCTCAGCCAATCTCCATCCCATCCCCCAGAGGCAACCACTGTTCTGATATTTTTTGACCCTAGTTTAGTTTTGTCCGATCTACAACTTCATATAAATGAAAATCATATAGCATGTACTGTTATGTGTAAGACTTCTTTCACTGAGCAAAATGTATTTGGAATTCATCTTTATGGTGGCCTATGTCAGTTGTTTGTTCTTTTTTATTGCTTAGTATCTTTTCTTGGTATGAAAGTACCACCGTTTATTTATCCACTCTTTTGTTGATAGATACCTGGGTTAGTTCCAGTTTGGGGCTATTATAATAAAGCTGCTAGAAACATTCTTATACAAGTCTTTTTTTGTGGACATATGATTTCATTTCTCTTGGATAAATACCTATATTGAATTGTTGGGTCATGGGATAGGTATAAATTTAGTTTTATAAGAACCTGCCAGAACTTTTCCCAAAATTGTTATATAACCTAGCCCTACCACCAGCAATGTTTGAAAGTTCCAGTTCCTCCACATCATTCGCAACATTTGGTGTTGTCAGTCTTTTTAATGTTAGCTCTTCTGGGGATGGGGTGTAATGGTCATTTTGAGCTCGTTTTAAGAATTGGATTCTTGTTCTCATTGTGTTTTTCTTCAGCTGATGTGCTTGTGAAGAATTTTCTTTGGTTCCTTTGTTAGTGTTTCTTCCGTAGTACCTTTGTGTTTGTCTTTTGCGTGCTATGTTTCTCTTCTCCTTCAGTAGGATGTCCAGCTGCCTAGCTGCCGTACAATTTCTTTTCATTTGGCTCATGCTGTAGTGCTTCTCTGTGGAATTTTATTTTGACCTAATGGCATATAGTTGCTTCTTAACTTCTTTCTACTGCACTTGAGGATGGTTGGGGTTTTTTTTTTCACTTTACATTATTTTTAAAAGTCAGGTTATTAAGGTATGATTTACTGTAATAGTCATCTTTTTAAAAGTATTCAGGTCTATGGATTTTGAGAAGTGTGCAACTGCCACCACAATCAAGATATAGACTAATTCCATTACCCCCAAAAGTTCCCTCATGCCCTTTTGCAGTCAATATTTTTCCCCCAGTCCCAGGTCCTGAACAACCACTCATCTATTTCCTGTCCCTATAGTTTTGGCTTTTCCAGAATGTCATATAAATGGAGTCATACATATGTAAGATTTTTAATCTGACTTCTTTCACTTAGAATAATGCTTTTGTGATTTATCTATGTTGTTGCATGAATCAATAGCTTGTTCTTTTTTTATTGCTGAGTATTATGCCATTATATATGTGCCACAACTTATTTATCCATTTACTAGTTGATTGACATTTATTTCCTGTTTTAGGTGATTATAAATACAGCTTCTGTAAACCTATTCATACAGGTTTTTTGGCATGTGTTCACAACCTTCACTACATTTTAAAGAGCGGTATTTCATGCCGTAGTCATATGTGAGTGTTTTGGTCCTGAATAGTTCCCATTAAGTGAAGTTGGTGTTAGATTCCCATGTCTGACGTTTTGCTAAATGTCCTCTCTTGGGCTCACCGTTGGGGTTGTGCACTGTTCCCCAAGGCACACGTAACTTTGGATTTCTTTCCCAAGTCACCATGTAGCCTCACTTCTATCAGAGAGAGACAGGGCCCTGGTATCATTCCCACTTTTTCCTATTTCTCTCCAGTCAAGGGAGGGAAAGCTGTGAATTCCCACCTGGCTGCTTTGCTCCTGATCTGATGGCATTAGTGAGAACTGCAGGGTTTTTGTTAACTCTCGAGAAGGGATTCTGGGGAGTGGGCATGGGGCTGGACATGCAGCACTGAGTGTTTTTGCTCAGCTCCTTGATTTTTTGTTTCTTTTCTTAGCAGATGCTTTTGAAATTTAAGGCTTTGGACTGAGCGTCTTTCCTTGTTTGCTAGCTCTTTTTTTTTTTTTTTTTTAATCTTTAAAATCCATTTCTTCAGTTATTAAGGGAGGAAGATTCCATATGCTGCTTCCATGAACTGTCCTAACTCAAAAATCTGTTTACCATTAAAAACTGTGCAGACCTTTTCAACTGGCATTTTTATGTCCTCACTTTTCTTTTGGACTCATCCTACTATGCTAGTCTGATTCTCTCAGCTTTATCTATTTTTAAATTTTATTGTGCTATATGCATTTTTACAAGCTGCTTCAAATACTCTTTGGAATAGAGTGGGATATAAATAAATCAATAAGATTAAAAAAAATATATCGGGACTGGTCAAGGGTTACCCAAAAATTGTAGGATGGGACCTCTGTTACTAGGCCAGGGTTTGGGATCCTGAGGAATTGGCAACTAGTTCTGGCTGAATTTGGTGGTGACTTCACTAAACCAAACACTATTGCTCTTTGGGAAGCAGAGATTCATGTTATGGCAGCTGAAACAGTTAAGAGTAACAAACTCACATGCCTAGAGGGGCCAGGCAGGGTGCATTAATTACTGAAACAGGCTGGTATAAGGCAATAAAGAATGGTGGAGACTCTAGCAAACCAGAGGCCCCTGTCGTGTCTAATGATGGCTTCTCCTCCTCAACGACAATTGATAATCAGGCAAGCGTGAGGGCCTAGTCTTGCCAGAACTTTCAGAGGATCCATATATGAGCCAACTGGCTAGGAACTAGTTTAAATCCTGCCGACCCCCTTTTGTCATGAAATTCTTCCTTCAAATAAAATCATATATGGAAACTCAGTACCTAAAAGAGAAAAGGTGGGGCAACTTCATTGTTTTGAGTGTGGCAGCCTGAAGCAGTGACCTCCAGAGGATTGTCCTCAAAGCACCCATGGCTCTGAGGAATAGTTTGGAAACTGCTGGACTAGATCAGAAAGTGTCCTCCTTGCTCTGATCTCTCCTTGTGCCTCATGCGCCCATGGGGAAGGTCACTTCTCAGCCCTGGGCGCGGCTGCTTAGCAAATTACAAGTTGACCCTGAACTAACTTTAGGGCATGTGTGTGCTTTGCAAATTTGAAAACTGTTTCCAAAGAATGTGTCTTTATCCAATGGAAGCTCTGAGAGAGAGAGAGAGAGAGAGAGAGAGAGAGAGAGAGAGAGAG
>JAKSZT010054544.1:1332045-1752304 GCA_026826555.1 Tolypeutes matacus
GAGAGAGAGAGAGAGAGAGAGAGAGAGAGAGAGAGAGAGAGAGGGAGAGAGAGAGAGAGAGAGAGAGAGAGGGAGAGAGAACGCATATCAGCTCATTGAGTGTTTTCAGTTCCATGGGGTGGCCAGTTGATTTGTAGGAATTGTCTCAAGCTGGTGATATTCTAGAACAGGGGTTGGCAAACTACTGCCCATGAGCCAAATCTAGCTTCAGCTTGTATTTGTACATATGTGCGCTAAGAATGGTTTATACAATTTTAAAGGGTTATAAAAAAAATACCAGAAAAGAATATGTAACAGACCATATGTGGCCTGCAAAGTCTAAAATATTTACTTTCAGGTCCTTTACAGAAAAATTATCTTTGATAATTCTCAATAAGTCTGAACCAGCCAGTCATGAGCCTTTAAAATATGCATCCTATAACGGAGATATATTTGCATGCGAACGTTTTCTGTCACAGTGGGTTTGCTCGTTGCTTCTCTTACTGACCAGAGAGTGATCCTCCCTGGTGCAGAGGAAGCAGTTCAAGATCTGACCGGCCACGAGAATGGAGGCTGCACCCGGACAGAGCCTGGGACCACACTGAGCTGCTTGCCTGCCTCTCTCTAGGTTTGGCACTCTAGGAGCTGGATTCCCCAAATGATTCAACTGCCACCAAGACCGTGTTTAGGAATCTGCTGACCGCCAGCTGCCTGGGGGTGGGGTGGGGTGGGGGGCAGCCACAAGACCGCTCTGCATGAGCAAGCTCCTGGAGCAGTGAAGACTTGCTTCACTTCTGAGCTCAGATGGCCCAGTTTTCTCTGAGGTCAGATGAGGCCCCCTGACGCTCTTTGAGGTAAGTAAGAGGGCTCCTCTACTGCAGGGGCCTTCCAAGCTCTGGCGGGGGCTCTCAGAGGCCATCCCAGCTGCCTTCCAGCCTGTGGACCCCATTTGTGTCTCCGGGGCGCTGGCTTGAGCTGTTGTTCACAGCCGCAGAGGGCCCTTCACGGACTCCAGAGGAAGCCGTTCACACCTGAGTCCGTGGTTCTATCTAATGGTCACCCCTTCTGGGCTGCTCCCCCGTTGGTAGCTCTGGCTGGCTGTTCCTAGGGAGGCTTGAGGGCCTGCCTGTGGACTGAGAAGGAGAGCACTAGACTGAGAGTCAGCCTCCTGCATGCAATCTTGCTTCAGCCCCAGCTGCCGTTGTGATCCTGGCAAACCAGTCACATTCCTTCTGGGGGATTCAGTTTCCCCATTTGGAAAGGATGAAGGGTGGGCCAGGTCTGTGCCTTTCAAACTGGGATCTTCAAGCCAATGGACAAATCCTCTAAGAGTTTAAAAAATAGTCTATTTTGATTTTGCTGAATGGATATAAATATTTTCTGAATCATCTGGCTGGCCACCTTATACCTGGGTAGGGCCCTTAGACTTTAGGGCCTGAATTTTAATTGTGTTCATGACGACATTGGGTCAACCAGAGCTGTGCACGAGACAAAGAGCAGATGTGGCTGGTGAGAATCTGTATCCACAGAAGGCCTGTGATGTCATAGCTTTCTTTGTGAATGAAAGCTTTTGCAATAGTTAGACGAGAGAAACCGAGTGGAAGAATTGAGTCATCAAGTAGCCCTCTAATATCGGCCTTGCCAATTGCAAACCAATCTGTACCACAGCAGCCTGTCCATGCTATGAGGGACAATGTGTCTGCGCAAAAATGTCAGTTTACTTTAGTGCTGTTAGTTTGATTTTGTCATTTTGTTGGCATTTAATCTTTGAACATATTTTGGCTTTCTGGCTGTGTAAGAGCTGGAAGCCTAAGACACATACCTAAATATATATATTTAAGAAATGCTATAATGAAAATAATTTAAGTCAAAGTTGGGACCCTGGGGATATTTTTTCCCCTTTCCAAGGGACTTGCATGATATCTAAGTTTAAGAATCAGTGGTCTTGGGAAGCGGCTGTGGCTCAATCAGTGGGGCTCCCGTTTACCATATGGGAGGCCCCGGGTTTGGTTCCCGGGGCCTCCTGGTGAAGGCAAGCCCGCCCGCACGGCGTGGTTGGCTGACCCAGCGAGCACAAGCAGCAAGGGGGGGATAAATGAATAAATAAATAAAATCTTTAAAAAAAAAAAAAAAAAAAGAATCAGTGGTCTAAAACAGTGGTCTAAATTGAGTCAGTAGTGGGCCACGTAGCAAGTATTTAGAATTTGCAAGTCATACAGTCTCTGTTGCAACTATTCAGTTCTGCATTTGTTATGTGAAAGCAGCCACAGGATATGTAAATGGATGACCATGGCTGTGTTCCAATAAAACTTTATTTACAAAACAGGCAGTGAGCTGGAACTAGCCTGCCGGCCATAGTTTGCAAACCCGTGGTCTAAAAGATAGCTGAGGTGTCCTCCTCAGACCCTTGGCAGATTAGTCTTAGTGAGGTGACAGATTCTCTCCTCCAGTTTCTCAAAATGCCCTCCTGCTTTCTGCTGCATACATTTCCAGAGGTGGGGGTGGAGCGCAAAGGTGGTTTGCTGACTGCTCGAGCGAGGGAGCGGGCTTCTGAGCTCAGACCTCTCCCTTGATGCTGGAAGGCTCCTTGCTTTGGCCCTCGGTTCCTGCTCGACCTCGGGAGCTCCGAGGCAGCTGAGATTTCCTTGCCTCTCTCCTGGTGACTGACTCTGCACCTTTGTGAGGACTCATTCCCGCTTCCCTGGCACACACACCCTGCCGACATTTGGAGGCTGTTATCGAAATAATCCTGCAGCCTAGTCTTAGGAAGCCGGGCCCTTTCATCTTTCTTTATAAATCACCTTCTCCCTCCGCTTCATCCTGCCTGGCCCACTCCTCTGAACTCCCTCCAATTTGTCTCTGGTGAGCTGGTCTGAGCACTGCGGCTGCAGGCAGCCAGGTGCGGCTTGCCGAGGCTTCGGGGAAAGGGAGGGGTACCTTTCCCATCTGCCAGGCATGGGGCTTTGGCTGCAAATTCACGCACCTTTTCTCTGCTGTAGCTGAACGGAACCCAAGTAATTTATTTATTCAACAGTCACTCAACATTTATTTATTGAGCTTTCACTAAGCACCAAGAAGTGGGCCAGGCACTGAGGACCAGCTGCGAACACTGCGGGTATGCTACTGCCATCTTGGGGCTTTCATTCTAATGCAAGAGGCCAACAGGGACTGGATGAACAAATGCACAAAATAGTTACACATTTTTGAAGAGCTGTGGAGGAAAATTTGAGATGGATAAGGGTGGGGTAGAGAGCACAGGGTCATCTGTTCTGCTGGAGTGATTGAGATAGCTCTCTGAGGAGGTGAGCCTAAAGGATGAGAAGGAGCCAACCATGAGAACAGTGGAAGAGGCATATTCCATACAGAGAAATGGCATGTGCAAAGGTCCTGTGGTGGGAAAGGACTGGTGTGCTTGATTGTATGAGGTGCAGGAAGGAGAGTGCCTGCTAAGAGATCTGCCTAGGGGTCAGCATGGCTCTTAGAGAAGACAGGTTCAGCAGTGCCTGGGCTGGTGCAGGGAAGGTGATAGTGCATGCAGGTGTGATGAGCTTTATAATCATTATCATCATAGTTTCTACTTAATGGCAAGGATCAAGGGCTTGACATTTTATTGCATTGACTTCTTAGGACAATCCTATGAAGGAGTTATGCCCTGTTCTGAATTTTACAGATGAAGAAACCGAGGCTCAGAGAGGTTGAGTATCTTGCTCAATGTCACACACAGCTAGTAAGTGATGGAGGTGAAATTCTAATCCAGCACAGTCAAACTCAAAGCCTCTTTCTTTTTAATCACTTGGATTCAAATTCTTCTACTGCATTTTGAAATAAATAAGGTCTCCTGCTCATTTATTCACTCCCTGTGCAAGATGTAGGCCATGCCAATATAAAAAGACACAATCTTTGCTCTCTCAAGAGCTCATGGCTTAATGCGGAAGACAGGTGAAGAGCAACTGCAAGACATTGCGGTGGGTGCCAAGCTAGGGTGTAGCAGAGGGGTTATGGGAGCACAGGGGTGGGTTGGGGTTGGGAGGTCAGGAAAGGCTTCCTGGAGCTGAGTCTTGAAGAGAACAGATGGGAGGAGGAAAGGTGTTCAAGGCAAAAGGAACAGCACATGCAAAGGCCCAGAGGTAGTAGAGCATCTGCTTTGCTTGGCAGGGAAAATGTTGTTTCTCTTGGCTAAAGCCCTGGATGTGGGCAGAGATATGAGAGCACTGCTGGAGAGGTGGCTTGGGGTGCACCAGGCCGTGAAGGGCTGTGTTCTGATGCCAAGTTTCTTCTGCATGCCATTGTGAAGAAAACCACTAGCTCCACTATTCACTCACGTAGTCACCCTATGCCTCAGTTTTCTCATCTGCAAAATGGGAATAATAATAATATTTGCCTGACCAGAGCACTGGAATGGGTTAATACAGGCAAAGGACTTGGAACAGAGCTGGACACAAAGGAACCATTCAAAAGCATTAGCTGTTACTGTCATTGCTATTATTATTTGTGATTAAGAACGTGCAGGCCAGGCTGCTTTGTGGAGGCTGGACTGGAGGGGTCCCCCTGAAAGACCAGTTAGGGGAGTGGTGATAAAAAGCTGGACAGGGCCGGGCAAAGGGAGCTATTTGGGAGATGAGCAGGAGACTGAGGTGACAAAACCCGATACTTCACTGGAAGGTGGGGGGCAGGTTAGGAGACTGGGACCAGGCCAGGAATTTGGGGCTTGAGGTCAGGGTGTTGCTGATTTCCAGATTGGGGGTGCAGGAGAGGAGGTCAGGGGTGGATGGCACGTGGCTTGTGAGGGACTGTGGGACACCTAGGGAGATATGCTCTAGACGTAGATAGCTGAGCGGGTCTGGGACGTGGGAGGGAAGCCAAGGCTGACAGACTCCCCTTGGCGTAACTGTGTCTCGCACACTGGTGAGCGTGCCACCATTGGCAAGTGCCTTCACTTCCATGTTCTCACTGGATCTTCTTGTCAACACCAGGGAGTGGGCATCCTGAGCCCATTTTTCAGATGAGGCCCAGGAGGCAAAGCCTTCCCAGCATCTCAGGTTTGGTGCGTGGTAGACCAGGAGTCCATGTCTTGGGCTTCCTCCTGCCCGGGTTTCCTGGGATGGTCCCATGGCGTCTCCCACCCTGCCTCCCCTGGCACCACCTCCTAGCACTCATTCCAGGCAAAGTCTGCAAGGAGGGCTGGGTCCAGTTTCCAGCATGTTCCTGAGCACCCCAAACAGACCCTGCGGAGGGGTCATGTTGCCCGGAGAGTGGCAAGAACCCTAGCTTGCCCTCCCCACCTGGGAGTGTTCTGGGGTGGCTGATACCTGGGCTTCTCACAGGGCCCTGAGCCTGCCCCCAGCCCTGCTCCCCACAATCTGGGGTTCTAGAAGAAGAGGGAGCCCCAAGCAGAAAGGAGGACTTTTCCTGTAGGGCCTCTCCCAATTGTCTGATGGACTGGGAGGTGAAGAAGTAGGCCGGGAACTGGAGAGAGTTGAGGTGGGGGTCAGGGGGTGGGTGGGAGGGGAGTACAGTGCCCCAGGAGCTTGTGAATGGGGACCCCCTGGGCCATGGGGCTCTGAGGTTCGTGTTTAACAGATGGGGACTTGAAGACTTAAGGAAACACAAACCTCAGATATCTGAGCCCTTCACTTCTCCCTTGATAGACTCCAAAGGCATCTGGGGCAGTCCAAGATGGCAACTGTAAGAGTGAAGGGGGTGGAGGGGAGCAGCCATTTATGACACACATGTTCTATGGGCAAAGCCCTGTACTGGGCATTTGATACAACGTCTCATTTGCTGTAAGGGTTAGGCTATTATGGTTGTTTTATAGGTGAGGAAATGGCGGCTCAGAGAGGTTAAGTAACTGGCCTGAGGTCACACAGTGCTAAGCGGCAGTGAGGCCTCTTTCAGTTGAAAGTCTGTTCTTTTTCTCCTTCACTGTTTCTTTCTCCCACTTCATCCAGTTCCTTCCCCCAATGGCTAACTCACCCCACCAGACCTCTGTGACTACCAGGGCCCAACATATAGTAGGTGCTTTTTTGCACATATAACTGTATTTCCTGTTTCCTGTACACATTTGAGCTCCTGACTGAGGGTGAAAAGTGGTACCTTTAACACAGCTTTGCTGGATGCATGGCTTAGTGGGAGGACTGAAGTTTGTGGATTATTGGTCATATTTTTAAACTTGAACTCAGTGGCTGAGGGCTTTGTGTTGAGTCAGTGTGGCTGGAACAACCTTTACCCTTTCCCCTCTCCAGGGCTTGAAAGTAGGAAAGAGATGCTATTCTGTGTGCAGATTCAAATCCTCCAAGAACTTGCCAGGAAATGGCCTCCAGGCTCGGGGCAGCCCAGAGGGGACAGCCTGTGTGTTCTGGTGGCTGGGATGGGAGGGAGGGTCCTCCGGCTCAGCCCCCCACCACCTGTTTCCCAGCTTGGGGGAGGTGCCTGGGAGCGGGGCGCCCCAGGAGGGCTGGGGGCTGAGCTGCAAATGGCCGGCTGGCCTGGCCTCTCTCAGCACGTGTGATGCATTAGGCTGCAATGGCTCCCTGGGGCGACTGTTCCCATCATCTCCTCCACAGCAGCCCAGAGGTGGAGAAGATCAAAATGAGCACGTTTGCAGATCATAGGCTGAAGGCTTGTTGGATTTGGGCCACCTCGGCTGGGGCTCGGGTGAGGAGGTGACATTTGAGGTTTGAGCGAGGAGAGAGATGACCCAGGCAGGCTGGGCCTTTTGCTTATTGCAGAGGCCGGTTGCAGAGGTCCCCCTGGGGCCTGGGAGCATCAGGACCCGCCTGCCATCCTGATGGAGACTGCAGGCCTAGGGGGACATCACAGCCGGGGGGTGGGGGTGGGGGGTGGGGGGTGTGGGGGGGGGGGTGCTTCAGCTAATGCCTGACCCCAGGCTGGGCGCTGGGCCCGGGTTTTCCCCTGGGTGAGTAATTCTTTCACTCACTCACTCATCCATTCATTCACTCACAAACATTTACTGACCACCCATTGTATGCTAAGTGCTGAAGAAACAGTCAAATAAGTTTCAATTCTTACCCTAGAGAGAGGAAGATAGATGGGTTGATCAGCTAGGTTATAAATTATAGCAGACTCTTGGCAAGAAGCAATTTCTGGTAATCCCCAAATTTAAGAACCCCATTCCCATAGCAGACAAGATCCCTCACAAATCCTTACAAAATGCAGTCAAATTCACCCGATTCCTTCTGATCCCTAATGAGTCCATAGCAACAGAGCTAAATGCATTTGAAGGTCATCAACCCCGCCAAGTCTCCTTCTGGGTTCCCTCCCCAGAGCAGTGCAGTATCCCCACACCCCTCACCCACTCCCATTCTCCAGCTTCGGGCCACACCCAGGAGCACAGAGCACTGGCTGGGCTGAGAGGTGGGTGCTGGGTGCTGGGTGCTGGGCTAAGTGCACTCACCTGCAGAGGCCATCACAGCCCAGCCTAAGGCTTTGCCTCTGGGAAACCTCTCCACCCTCCCAGTCCCATCCATAAAGCTGTGTCCTTCCTGTTCTCTGCTCCTGGCAGGTGTATTTGCCAGCTCTATTCCACTTCCTTATCTTGTGGGCCACATCCTTCCCTGGACCAGGAGGCACAAAGGCTGTCTCAACCTTCTTTTGTTCCCAGTGCCTACAAAGTGCCTGACACACAGTAGACAGGGCTTCAGCAGGTGTTTGTCGACTGACTGACTGACTGATGGACTGAAGGAATGAAACGCTGATTTTGAGCTTTCTTCTGACTGCCCAGGTCTCTCTCGACCTCATTGGCCATGTATGCCGCGATTGGGCTGGTTGGTGTGTGTGCTGGGGGGAGGGGCAGCTGGAGCCTCTGCCAGTGACGTGTCTAAGGATGCCTCGGCCCTGGCAATGTAAGCCAGTCGCCCTTCATTGGGTGCTCACCTGTACCATGGGCTTCCCTTTTCTCATTAGCTTTTTTAACTGTACAACCGCAAATTTGTTAAAAAAATATTTATTGGCAGATATTGCGAGGGCAGCAGCCATTGAGAATGAACGCTGGCTACTTTGCCATATTGTTGCTGAATAGCATTTCTGCCCTCTGCTGCATGGGGAAGGTCAGCTTTTACCATTTTCCCCTTGACCAGTGTGGAAACTGAGGCTGCGAGCCATTAATTGGCCACAGTAGTTCATAGTAAGGCTAGACATCCAAACTCAGAGCACCCAACTCCAAAGCCCCCTGCTCTTCCTGCTTACCCCAACCTCCTGGCCAGTTCCCGAGAGCCACTTTGCCAAGTGACCATTTTGCCTAATGACCTATTTTGATCAACTGATTTGCCAAATTCCTGAGGACATTTTTTCCAAGATTTTTTTCCCTTTCTCTCCTGCCTCAGCCTCTGCTCTGGCCAATGAAAGCAGAATAGCTGCAGCCAACTGTGCTAGGCCCAGGACAGAGGCAGGGCGGAGAGGAAGCTCAAACTCCTCAATAATGCTGAGAGCATTCTGCAGATCAGGGACTGGTCAGGGACCTGGTGGGTTGAAGATCTGGTATGTGGTGGATCAGGTGATGGCACTGGGTGCACTCCAGGTGGCCTTGGGGACAGCCTCTGGGCAGCTGGGCCCAGAGCCTGTCTTGGCGGGAGCAGGTGCAAACTGGGTGAGGAACCTTGACCCTCACTGCTGCTTGCCCCATTTCCCATTGGTTCTCCAGAGCCTGCTCCGAGGAGGTGACCCGGGCAAGGTGGAGGGGGGACCTGCTGGCCTCAGCCGCTGCTGTCCCTGGACAAACCTCCTGTATGTAGCCTGAAGGCCTGGACTCTCACACCAACCCCAGGTCCAGAGCCCAGTAAAGGACAGGAATTGTGGGCAGCAGCTGCCATGGCTGGAGGGGGCAGGCTGGCCCCACGGTCCAGGCTGGGCTGCTGTGATGCTGCTTGCTAACTTTGGATGTCTGGTTTCCTTATCCTTGGAGAGGTGTGACTTCTTGATTATAAGGGAACGGCATAAGGAAGTATTATTAAGATGGGCCAAAAGCCTTAGTGGATCTCAAATAGTATATGATATAGTCTGCTATGTTTTGGTGATTTAAGTATAAATGAATGACAAGTATATGGATTGCAATTTTTCTCAATTAAACACAATTTACAAAATTAAGAGAGGTAAGGAGTGTGCTGGCAAAAATGTGTTTTGGGTTTTATCAGAAGTTTCTGGAGATATTGAACCTGTCCCATGCTCCCACTTGCCCTCTGAACTCTAGCCATCCTTTCCTTCTTCCAGTGCCTCAGATGTCCCAGCTCCTTTGGGCTGAGGGCCATTTCATGAGCTCTTTCCTCTGCCTGGGACACTCTACCCACTCTTCCCACTCTTCCTGGCCTATTCACTCCTATCCAAGCTTTGGATCCCACCTCCATCACCACGTCCTAGCTTCCCAGTGCCCGGCATGATGTAGAGGTTCTGTAAGCCTTCTCCTTGTGAACTAAGGAGAAAGGTTAGTGTATTAGTAAGCCAAGGGGTACTGACGCAAAATACCAGAAATCTGTTGGTTTTTATGAAGGGTATTTATTTGGGGGAAAAGCTTGCAGTTATAAGCCCTAAAGAGTCCAACTCAAGGTTACTTCCTTACCAAACTCTGTTGCCCCATGTTAAAGCAAGATGGCGGGTGATGTCTGTGGGGGTTCAGCCTTTCTCTTCCCTCTTAAGGCTCTGTGGGTCCAGCTTCTTCCGATCTCAGCTGTAGGCTGGCATAGGGCTCATCTCTCTTCCCAGGGCTTGTTTCTTTCTGGGCTCAGCTGCTCTGTTCTCTTCACAAGGTCAGCGGTTAACTATCAGGCGAATGGCTCATCTCTTCCTGGGGCCTCTGCCTGTCTATGGAGCTGTCTCTCTTCCTCTGTGAATCCTCTCTGCGTGTCTACTTCTGTGTTCTCCTTGAGTGAACATCCATTTATATAGCCTACCAAGGGGGCGAGGACTGTTAAAACTCTACTGACGTAATCTTAACATAATTTTAATCAAAGACATCTCAGCTGAATCTAATACAGTCAAAGGGCGTCATGCCCAAAGAAACAGACTGGCTTACAAACTAATCAAATATCTTTTTTGGAATTCATAAATAATATCAAACTGCCAGAGTAAGTCTGGAAAACATCAGAGACCCAGAACATCAGGCTGGGGTTTCTAGACTCTCCTGGCCCTGCTGCCAATTTGCTCTGTGTTCTCAGGGCAGTGGCTTTGCCTCTCTGGACCTTACTTCCTCTGCCCAAAGGGGAGTGGACCTGTTGAACTGTGGCTGCACCATCAAACATGCAGCCCTTAGGTTGGGCTGGTATCTGGGCCCACTGCATAGGTCTCTGCAGGTCACAGAAGCACCTTTCATGTAGCTCCCCCGGGGCATCCTGGTCAGCCAGGGCAGGGTCTCGTTCATATTTGAGGGGAGCTGTGCCCTGGGAGAGACCTGCCTGGTGGGGTCACTCATGGCCCTTGGGCCTCTTGGTTTCTGGACTTGAGGAGGCTGCATCTGTGCGGATTCCAAGAAGGGTCACAAGCATGGGCTTTCTCCAAACAGCCCCCACCCATTCGCCCAAGGGAGCCAGGAGAGCTGGCTCAAACCCCCAAAGACGGAGCAGTGTCCACTTCCTGGCTGAGTTATGAGGCCCTTCAGCTGCGATGACAATCCATGGGAAGGCCCAGAGGGACACGTGTACTGAAAGAGGGCTGAACTCATCTTCCACGGAGAGGGCAAGCTTCATTAAAAATCCCCACCTCAGGCCTCCTCAGAGGAGCCACTGCAAACCAGCCCAGTTGCAGACACGCTCGCTCATTCCCACCGGCTGCCCTGCCTGTGACTGTCTGCTCGCACCTTTTCCCCAAAGCAAATGCCAGGCTTGTTAGGGCCCTCATTTACATTTCATTAGGAGGTGTCAGGCTGGGTGTTAAAGAACAGAGCTGTTCCATGCCTGAATCCAGAGTTTTCTGGGTAACACTCAGCAATGACTCCCCAGTGACCACCTCAGTGGACCCACCCCACCCCCACGCCACAAACCAGAGCCCAGAACCATCTGAATTAAGGTTTGAGCCTCCATTTCCTGGGCCTGAGTGTATGTCAGGTTTGGCACCAGGCCCTTTGCCCACATTTTTGTCCATCCTCATCAAAACCTCGAAAGGCAGGCATTGTTATATCCCTCTTGCATTGGAGGAAACCAAGACCCAGAGGAGTTAAGGGACGCAGCCAAGGCCACTCAGTTAGGAGATGGCAGAGCTGAGTTGCAACCTTATGTCTGCCTCTCACCAAAGTTCATGCCCTTTCCCTTTCTCCAAACTAACTCCCGTGTCCCCAGGTGAAGGCAGCGGAGGGTGATACCTACAGGCAGCGGCAGATCTCACGGTGAACTCTCTAAAATGAGATGCAAGAAACAGTGCCGCACAAAGAGCAAGACTGGAAGAGAGACTCAGTGTGTGTGTGTGTTTGGGAGAAGGTCCCACAGCTTTCATCAACTTCTTAACATCCCAAAGACCGAGATCATCTGCCAGTCAATCAATCCCCTTTGGGCTTCTCTGGAGAAAATCACAGAACCCAATGGTGGTTTTTTTCTGTCCCTTATGAATTTCTCAAGGTGTCCACAGTTTTACAGGGCGACTGCCTTAGAACAAAGGCAGAGGCCAACATTATTCTGTAGGAAGAGAGACCTCTGATTCATGCCGTCTAGAAAGAAAACGCCACGCTGCTAGTTCTCTAGTCTGGCAGTGTGGAGCCTGGAAGGGCAGATGCTGCCTGGGGCTTTATCGCCCAGTTGGGAACAGAGGGGCCGAGACCTCGCAGGGAGCCGGCTCTGTAGAACGCTGGCACGCCTCTCAGGTCCATCCTTGAAAGCCAGTTCCTCAAGTTCCCAGCAATTTGTGTTTTATCGCATTTGCACGTGCAAAATGTGTTTTGTCATTTTTCATTAGATTTTTAAGGCTCAGATTGATGAGGGCAAGGTAAGAGCCAGACACGGGGTAGAAGAGACAAAGGTTTAGTAACGAGTTCGAAATTTACAAAACCCAGAAGCAAATATGGCTTCAATACACGACGTGACCCTTTATAAGACTGGAAATTACGCTTCAAAAATCATTCTGGCCTGACTTCAGAGTCGAGTGGATTCTGGGATACCACAGATTGACTTTGAGCAGTGGGCTGGTATTGCAGGAATTTTTTAATTTCCTGTAACTCACAACTATTTTTTTCCCAGTGAGACTTTAGACTCCCTCCTGCGATGGTGCATTTACTGCATTTACAGGACAATCTGCTGCATGAACCAGCTCATGACACACAAAAAAAAAAAAAAAAAAAAAAAAAAGAAAGAAAGAAAAAGAAAAAAGAAAAAAAAGGGGGGAGGACACTAATGGGATTACATTTTAAAAATCATGAAAAGTTTAGGAAATATTTCCATGTGGATGAAGGACCTGCTACTGAAGCTCATGTGTTTTAAAAAAGCAAAATAAAAATGGCATCAATTACACTTCTGAGACTGAAAAGAATTTGGGAAAAGCAGATTATTATTAATTATTTTTAATAGCTTCTTAATTAGTCCTTGAAACAAGTTTTTCAAAATCCCCAAAGGTGTCTAATTTGCATGACATGTTTTTACTTTTCTATGCATTTCATTAGCAGGACTTTTTTTTTTTTTAACCTAACAGCAATCAGTATCACAACGCTTTCAGGAGGTGGACTAAAAAAAAAAAAAACCAAAACAAAAAACCCCAGATTATTCCTCCCAAAAGTCTTCTGCCTCTTGCATCTCAGTGGTCTTGTTGTATCTCTCAGGGCACTTATTAGAGCTTCCCTATCTTTCAGAAATCACTAAACGAATTGCTAGAATAAAAACCAATATGCGCCGGGGCCGGGATTTACTGGGCAG
Source organism: Tolypeutes matacus (assembly GCA_026826555.1). Classification (NCBI taxonomy): domain Eukaryota; kingdom Metazoa; phylum Chordata; class Mammalia; order Cingulata; family Chlamyphoridae; genus Tolypeutes; species Tolypeutes matacus. The sequence continues at coordinate 1,344,867 of JAKSZT010054544.1, forward strand.
GTGACCCCTTATTCTCTCTAAGAGCAAATCCATTACGATAACGGGCTTGGGATCCATCACCCAGCGACCAGCGGGTTAGGAGGAGCCCGCTGTATGGACGCTGAGCAGTCCGCACCGGCTGCCTTTTACAATGTGTGAAGCGAGGCAGAAAAGCGGCACATTTGACTGAGAACAGAGGAGAGCGGCCGAAGCCAGCCTTCCCTTTGCTCCAGCTTCTGGGGGGATTCCTGGCTGGGGAGCTGGAAAGGACACTTGGCAGCCGAGGGCTTGGGGCCAAATGGAGGGCCTGGAACCTAGCAAGAGAGGAGGGGGAGCTAATTAATGCTTTCCCCAGGCTGCCCTGCACTTCCCCCTTTCCCGGCCCTGCTGCCAACAACAGCGACAACCATAATAATAAATAGCATCGTTAGCGGGTGCTTACCATGTGCTAGGCCTTGTGCTAAGTGCTTTACCCGAATTATCTCCCTTTTATTCTTGCAGCAAAATAAACTCTATTATTAGTCCCATTTAACAGATAATAATCACTAACTTTTATTGAGCACTTACTATGTGGCAGGCCTTGGACTAGATGTGTTAATTAACTCAGTTAATCATCACAATGCCCAATGAGATTGGTACCATTTTGTCCCCAGTGTACAAGCCAGGAAAGGGAGGTTAACAGAGAGGTTAAGGAACTTGCCCTGAGTTACATAGCTGGTGAGTGGCAGAGGCAGGATTTGAGCCCAGGCAGTGGGACACTACTCAGCCTTCAAGGCTTATCCCAGTTGTCTCTTCCTCCCAGGAAGCCTTGCCTGACTTCCCCATGGCCCTGCATTTTTCATCCCTCTTTGGCCATATTTCATATGCCCTCTGAGAGCAGAGGCCATGGCTTTCCCCCTGTACTCGGCATTACCCATACCTGGCATGTAGTAGGCACTCAAGACATTGTTTGAATCTGCTCGAGATATTTGTTGAGTGAAACATGTAATCCAAAAGCAACCTTAGTTTTGAACTTGGGTACAGGGTAGAATTGTACTTCAGCACTCGGGAAATTGTTAGGAGACAAGGTCCCAATATTACATTTCAAGGTGCTTTGCCTTCTTTTCTTACCTACAACCGAAAAGTCTCTTCTGAAGTTACACTCATTAGGCTCTTGTGGCAAAATCTTTTGAAAATAGCCCCAGGTATATTTATGGAGGGAAAGAAGTTAAGCCAGGGACACAAGTACTAAGGCTTGGCAGGCAGAGGAAGTTTGAACTATGGAGCTGGCAGTCTCTTGTCACTGTCCTGGGGTAAGGGTTGGAAATTGCTGGGCTCCAGGTTTGGGCAGATTTTGTTTTTAGTGGGAGAGCAGCAAGAATGAAGAGGAATGTGGCAAAGCCATGTGAAAATTATATGGTGTCTATCTTTTTGACATATCCAGTTTCCAGCAACACGGAACCATAATAAAAGTCATGTAATTGGCACCTATTTTATTATCAGACACATAAATCAAGGGAGAATCTCTCCAGTTGGAACAGGGCTCAATAAAATTGATACTGTGCTCTGCTTTAGGAAATTTGTTCTGTTTTCCTCTGGGCTTTTGCTTTGTTCCTTTTCTTTCATGGCTTGCACTTGATATTCATTATCCCACGTAATTCTTCCAGCAACCTTTGAGGTAGATTCGATTCCCATTTTACAGATGAATAACCTGAGATTGAGAAAGCTTCAATCAGGAGAATGGAGGTTGAACAGGACTTTCTGGTGCAAAAGCCTATGGACAAACGGTGACATTGCTATTGCCTTCAGCCTTTCCTACCCTTTCTTCAGAAGGGAGGGCTGATCTACGGACAGAAGAGGATTCTGGAAGCTTCTTGGTGGAGCTGAAAGAAGGCACAAGGTCCCCAGCTGCCATGTCTCCTGTATAACTATCCTACGTCTGGACATTTACTGTTAAATACCTTTGGGTTAAAATATCATTCACAGAAGTTTCCTGTGAAAAGACCCAACAAAAGTGTTCTAGAGCTGACTAAAAGGTGACACTTAGAAGCCAGTTAAAAGGGGGATTATGAAGTCTCCTCCATCAGATTATCCTGGCGGTGAAATGAAAGACAATGTGAAACCCTGGCAGTGCTCTCATCACAATGAGGGTGATGATCCGTTAGGGTTGTAACTACAAGGTGTGGTGGACTCTGACACCCACTTGTGTTTCCATTTCATTTCAGCCATTGTTCGCTGAGGGCAAGAGGCTTTCACATGCTCTCCTGCATGCTCTGCTCAATGAATCTGCCCAAGGAGAAACACTCATAAGCCAAGAGCACAGCAGGTACTTCCTAATGGTTTCCTCTTCCTGTAAACTGAGGGGCTGAATTGTGTGGACAGAGTCAAGGAGAAGCCCAGGGCGTGGGGCCCCCAAGGGCTGCCGTGGGTGAGGGGACGGGAGCTCCACATTCGTCGCTTAGGGGAACGCAGGCTGGCTGGAGCGAAGGGCTGCCAGTCCAGGGTGGGGCTCCTGACTGGAGTCGGGGGCCAAGGCCCTGCAGGTGCATCTTGAAGTGCCCACAGCACTCATGGAAACACTCGTGGGGCTGCTCCATGTGAGGGGAGGGAAGCTGCGTGCAGTGCAGGATGCAGGTAGAGACTTCTAAGGTTTGCCTCGACTGGTTCTTCCCTCCTTCTGGGCACATGAGAGAGTTTTATTTCCCAGCCCTCTGCTGCTTAGTGGGGGGGGGGGCTGGGTGAACAGTTTCAGCCAATGGGTTGTGGATGGAAGTGTTGTGTTCATGTTGAAGCCTTTAATTGCCAGCATGACACTCTGCTCTGTTCTTCCCGTTGCAGCAAAAACCCTCTGAATGGTGGCTTCATAAGATAGCGTAGACTGATTACATGGAGCACAGCTCTCCCACCCCACTGACCCCCACTGGCTTGTAACATGAGCAATAAATAAACGTTTATTATTTTACACCACCAAGACTTAGGGGTTGTTTGTTACAGTATCTTACCTTAGCCTATCCTGACAGATACATTCCTTCCTTTTGGAATTCTCGTTCTTCCTAAATATCTGTGGCTGGCCTTTCCTCTTTCTCCACCTCAGCTTAAAATGTCACCATTCACAACCAGCTTTCTGGACCATCTCATAAAAGTAAATTCCTTCCTTATCCTCTGTTGTGTCACTCTGTTGTTGTCTTCCATTTGTTTGTTTACCATCTGTCCCTCGCATCAGACTGTACATGCCAGAGGGCAGAGACCATGACTGTTTTGTTCACCACCTTCTACCCACTGCTTTGTACTGTGCCTGAAAGACAGATCAGGAAACGAGCAGAAGGAAAAGTGACTTGCTGAAAGTCACAAAAAACAAGCAGGGGAGGTAAGCGTCTGCGCTCCCCAGGTTGGCGCCCATTTGGGAATAAGAGAGCCTGAGTCTTGGTTTGGGAGACACCTTGGAGGTGAGACTTGGGTGGGTGAGAGCTGAATCTGAATTCAGGCTCTGCCATTTGACAACTGTGTGGCTTTGGGCAGCTTGCCTCACCTCTCAGTCTCCTTGTCTGCGAAATGGGCAGTAGTTATACCTACCTCAGAGGGTCATTTGTGGTGTCGTGAAGACTACATGAAATAGCACACATAAAAAGCTTGGCACAGGGCCTTGTTACCAGGGTTCCAGGTAACACTATTAATGTTATTTTTTATATGATTGAGCTGATACTCTCTTCTGAGGGAAGTCTTAGGAGTAAGAATTTCAGCCTCTGGGGAAATGGTGGCTTCATGGTCTGGAAGCCCTGTTGCCTTCTCTTCTCCCTTCCCTTCCCTTCCCTTCCCTTCCCTTCCCTTCCCTTCCCTTCTCTTCTCTTCTCATGCCTCCTGCCCAGCAGGTCCTCAACACCTTCTGCACCTTGACAAAACTGCTTCTTGGGCAAGGACTGGACACCAGGAGAGGAAATCCCTGCAGGGCAGCTCATCCCTTTCCCCCTTTTACAAAGGAGATGTGAGGACACAGAGAGGTTAAGGACTTGGTTAAGCTCTCAGAGCTAATTAGTCCTGAGCCAACTGGACCCTTGGCATAAAGTGGAGCTGCTGTGCCCCTTCTCTCCAGCCACCCATGTTCTAGGTCATCTTCATCATTCCTAAGGGCATGAAGACCTCATGTCTTACTAAAGTAGGAGTTTTCAACCAGGGATGATTTTATCTCATCCCCCCCCCCCCCTCCCCAGGACATTTGTAATATCTGGGGACATTTTCAGTTGTCACAACCAGGGGGAGGGCAAAAGCAAAGCGTTTCCACAATTATTGTATTATTTAAGCTTCACAATAACCCTGAGAAGATAAGTGAGATGATCCCATTTTACCAATGTGGGAAGAGAATATCTGAGAAGAGCCTCTTAACCTGCCCAGGTGAGACATGAGCAGTGGCAGGACTAGAAGCCAGATCTGCCGACTCCAAGGTCCTGTCCCTTGATGCTCCAGCTTCTCTCCTACTAGGGCAGGCCCTGAATGACACTGTGTAGCCAGAGGTTGGGGAAAGAGGGACCCATGACCACTTAGAAGAGAGACAATTTCTCAGCTACTTAAAATAAATTACACCATAAATTCCACTTGGCCGATTCTTGCTGATCAAAGTAAAGGTTCATCAAGAAAAACAAATCCTGGGTCTTGGGAACCACTGCGGGGTGAGTGTGAAATTTTAACCCAAGCCAGCCAGCTGGGAAGATTGGTGGCAGCAAATGAGGGCCCCAGAGCACATTGCCAGCATGGCAGCATGGCGGCAGCCCCAACTCTCCGTGGGGAGACACAACATCTGCTCAAAATAAAGTGTCAATATTGCATTTCTCTTTCATGGGTAAACAGTCTTCCTGCTTCCTGTACCCTGTCACCTGCATTGGCTTTCGGGCAGACCTGGAGATTGGATCCTGAGCTGCTACCTCTCAGCTCCCAACATTGGGGTTATCAGGCCTTGTAAGGCCAGGGTTTGCCAGAAGGTTTACACCATCCCCATCCATGAGGCCTTCTGCAGGAGCAAGGGTCCAATCCTATATCGCCCACTCCTTTCCTTCATCCTGTATCATATACTCTTCTCCTTCACCCTCACATTTGCCAAAATGCTCTCACATGCATGCAAATTAACTTTGAATGTAACATTACCCGTCTCCATTCTTAGGATCAATGCTAACTGATCATCATTTATTGAACACCTACTATATGCTGGAAAGATTGGAGAGGTATGGGTGGACACGTAACTAATACATCAGATTAGGATGTGACACATGCAACAATGGCATCACAGAAGATTGATCTATTGGCAGCTGGGGGGTCGGGGAGGCTTCCTGGAGGAAGGGACAGCGGGGGTAACATTTAAAGGATGGCTAGGAGTTTATTAGGGGAATCACTTATTCTCCTCTTAGAACCTCCTCATTCAACTCCCTTCATTAAGGTTCTCAGAACACAGATCTGGGGCCCACTTAATTGGGTCAGCAAATTGGCTGTCCCGGGTCAAGAATGGTGGGATGAGCTGCGAGTTCCTGTAACTTCTCCTGGAGGCCTGGGTTGGAGATGGGATATGCAGGCCAACAAGGTCTGTATTGGTCATGTCATCCAGCCATCCATTCACCCACCAGCCAGGAAAAATGAACTGGGTGCCTGTTGTGTTCTAGGCACCATGCCAGGCCCTGGGTGTATAGACATGGGTAAACCTCAGCCAGTGCCCTCCCCAGTCCAGTTGGGAAGACAGACTTAGGATAACTACAAGAGAGAGAAATGTGGCACCACCATCAACTCCAGGGACACTTTCCTTGCTCTTAAATACTCATGTGGAGCATTTTCAAGGAATGAGCCTTTAGGAGGCCATCAGGCAGGTAAGGAGCTGAGGCCATTCCTGTGGCCTGGGTTCCCCCCACCCCCACTGCTGCATGGCCTAATCTCCTGTTCTCTAGTTTGGCTCAAAGGGTCCCTCCTCAGGGAGCTTTCCTGGTCCCAGACCCTAGCCCAGGCCCACTTGGCCTCTGTGGCATGTCTCACAGCCTGTAATTACAACTTGTATGATTACTGATGAATGTCCACCTCCCCATTTATCTGTAGGGTTTTCGAGGGCAGGGACAATTTATGTTTTGCATCTCCAGGGTTGCCTGGCACATAGTAAGTGCTCAGTAAATGTTTGTCAAGTGAACAAATGATACATAGTCACTTGTGGATGACCACAGTGAGGACATCCTGGATGGTTCCCTGCCCTTCTCCCTATGGAACTTTTCTATGTATTCTCAGAGTCCTCTTGCACTCAAGTCCCCTAAACATTCCTACAGGGCTGATCTGAATAGCCCTGATCTTCAGATGAGAAAACCTAGGCATGACTCTTTGTGCTTGGGCATCAGTAGGGCTCAGCTGGGCTGAGGACTCGACTTCCTCTAGTTATGGTTTCTGCACTTGGGCTGTTCATTAGACTCACCGAAGGACCTTTGACAAATACCCATGCCCAGGGCCCACTCCCAGAGATCCTGCTGTAGCTCCCAGCTGAGTTCCACGTGGAGGACTTGGCTGGAGCTGCAGCCTGGGAACCAGAGGGCTGGTCCCCACCCTCCTTTTGCCCGGGGAGGGGCAGGCACTCACTGAAGTTAACGGGGCAAGGTGGAAGCCCAGAGTGGGTGCCCAGCAGCCAGACCTCTGGAGGGCTTGCGTGAGGTCCTTTCCCTGTGAAGCCCCTCAGCCCCTCCACTGTATGAGGGTGCTTTTCAGACACAGAGAAGGCGGCCGTTCCTCCTAGGCTGAGATCAGAGCTCCTGCACCTTGGCTGCTGGGAAGGGCTCTGGGCAGCCTTAGTGTGGCCAGAGGAGGCAGGGCACCCCGAGCTTCCTTGGGGTTTCCAGAAACTCCCTTGCTGGCTGTATCTTGGCAGCCATCACACGTGGTCCCCCAAAGGACCTGGTACTTCTTGGGGACAAGAGACAGTCTCCCACTCTGGGGCCTGTTCAGGGGCAGCCTCTCTCGTAAGGGGTTCTCTGGAGCCTCACGGAGAACAATACCACATTTTGCGGCCCTCCCGTGGTGGGCGGGACAAGCCTCAGCAATACCCACCCGCGTGCCCATTTGCTCAGTGGAGGATTAGATCGCTCGGGCCCAAACTGGGCTCTGTGATGGATGTGGAGAAGCGACCAAATGTCCCTCATTAATCACTGGCTCCATCTGGCTCCCCACTTGATGGTTTTCAGCTGACTTGAAAAAGACCCAATTAGATCAAAACATTTTGACAATTTATCTTGTGGCATGAACAAGTCCAGATCTAGGCTATGATTTCATCATCTGGGAAGGAGGAAGGAATGGGGCTGGGTCACGCACGGAGCTCGGAGAGACTCAGGGGTCTTCCTGAGGAGCCTTCCTGTGAAACCTGAGTGCAGCCCACCTCCTGGTGGCCTGACCCTGTCAATCCCTCTGGCTTGGGTGGAAAAGGTCTGGGAGGAGGGGGTGGGGTGGAAAGATGGACAATCAGAAATGACCAGATATTTCAGCCAGCCTATCATACCAATGCCAAGGGAGAACCAGAATTAGAAGTTGAAATGCGACTAAGTCTAGGCCTCTTCCAGTGCGTGCACCAGCAAGACACCTTGGGACCCAGCTCCTCAGCCGGGAGACTAGTGGCCCTGGTTTCCCATTGGTTCTGGCTTCCTTGAGGCCCACTTGTCAGACACCAGCGGTTCCCACGTGTCTCCTCCTTGCAAGGTCTCGGCATGTCTCATCCATAGTGGGCAGTCATTTCCATGAGACCACAGTGATGGGTTCCTCTGACCCCTTGAAGGCCTAGGGGAGCTTGGTAGGCCCATGAGACAGCTTCCAGCAGAGAGAGGACGGCTGAGCTGGATGTGCCTGCCCTTACCCTCCTGTACATCCCAAAGGTGCCTCAGGACTGGAAGCAAATTAGTGTGTCACACCCAACAAGCTCAATTCCCTGGCCCCTGGCCAAACATGAAGGTGTTGGCACACGGGAGTGAGGAAATCAGCCTTGCTTCTCTTGTCCCGACTTCTAGCTCAGGCAGGCCTGCAAGGCTGGGGAGGGGCTTGGGGGCCTCTGCCGGTGACTCTCCTTCCTGGTTATTATGGGCTGGGGCCCTGGGAGGAGGGGTGTGTGTAGCCGCCTGCTGCCTCACCTGTCAGGGCTGGCAGGGCAACCCCGGGGGAGACTGACGTCCCCCCAGGCACCGCTCCCTGCACGGGTAACACCCCCAGACCAGGCACTCACGCCCCTCGGCCCGCACACTCACCAGCTATACCCGTCCACTTCACAAGTCCTCCCCGTTTGCATGGCCTACTCTGTCACGTGTAGGCATGTACACGTGCGCGTGTTCACACACACACACGATCCATACATACTCTCCCCACCCTTTGGCCCACTCTTTATGTTCTTCAAGCAGGTCTTTGTTTCCTCGCGCTGCCATAACAACGTGTCACAGCCTGGGTGGCTCAGAACAACAGAAATCTGTCCTCTCTAGAAGTCCAAAATCCTGGTGTTGGCAGGGCTGTGCTCCCTCTGAAGCCTGCAGGCGAGAACCCCACCTTGCCTCTTCCAGCCCCTGGTGATGGCGGCAGTCTTGGGGTTCCTTGGCTTGTAGATGCGTCTGCCTCTCTTGCCACGTGGCCTTTCCCCCGTGCCATCTACTGCTCCCTTTCCTCTTCTTGTAAGAGGAAACATAAATCAGATTGGCCTAAAGCCCTCCCTAATCCAGCGTGGCTTCTTTTAACTAAGCGCATCTTTAAAACTCCCATTTCCAAACAAGGTCATATTCACGGGACAGAGGTTAGAGCTTGAACATATCTTCTGGGGGGGCCCAAGTCAACCCAGAACAAAGTACTTTTCTTGGACATACCTCTCTCCCCTGCTCACTGACACCCAGGGCCACTCTCCATGAGGACCCGCCATATTTACACATACCATGCACCTCTCTCACCTAACACAGACTTGCACACGGAATAGTTGGTCATCCGGGAGCCTCATCTCAGCTGTCTCTTGGTTCCTGTGTGTACATGCACTCACGTTTGTACATGCACGTGCATATGCACATGTGCTACATGTATCCTTCTTTCAGACTAACTGCCAGCTGGGCACCGAGCCTGGCAGGTACCGGGCACAGCTGTTGTCCTGAGGGAGCCCCTGTGTGCAAGGGCAAGGCACTGGAAGTCTGGCCTGTAGAACTCTGCCCCCCCAAATAGGTCTACCACCAAGTGTCTTCTTGGAACCCGGAGGGACGCTTCTTTTCCTCCTGTTTCCATTCTTCTGGAGTTTCTTGTTTCTTTCCTGTCTCTGTATGGCTGGAGTCTGTTTCCTTGCTAGCATTCAGTTCCTCTTTGGGCTTTATGCCCTTCCTGAGCCCAGCTGTGACTTTGACGATCTTTCTTCCCAAAACAGCATCCCAGGGTTTAGCTGGCATGTGCAGAGCATCCCACCCAGCAGGCTGGCAGGAATGCAGGACCCATCTCCAAAGGCAGGTGGCTCTATTTTCTAGTTCTTGCTTTGGGCCAAGAAAGCCGCCCATCTTTGGAAAATGGAAATGTTTTTCAGGGAACACCAGGTTAGAGGATCACCAAGGACTCTTCCAGAACCATTAGTCTATGAGCCTGAGGTGTTGTTGAGATGCCACCCATGCCCACTTAAACCACACCCAGCTTCAGCACTATCTTAGCACATTTGCGTTGATGCATTACACAGAACCCTTTTGTTTGCAAATGACAGAAACCCAATTCAAATGAGCTTAATAAAAATAAATCAGCTGCTTTGGTACCTGGGAGGATGAGGAGGTTGCTTCCAGGGATTTGGAGAGCTGCCAGACTCTCTCTCTACCTCTGCACGACTGTCTCTGTGATGACCTTGTACTCTCAGATGCCTCCTGGCTGCCAGCAACTTTAGGGACACATCACAGGGGTTGTCATGTTAGGAAGGAACGCTATTACCCCTCTGCCTCCTGGCTCAGAAAAAGTGAAGGGCTCTGGTGGGCTCACCTGGAGTCACATGATATTCCCTGGACCAATCCTGTTTCTAGGGGAGACTCCACCCTGGGTGTGATCCTTTCCTTGTGGCCAGAGCAGCAGGATCCTTCCCCATGGGGACCCCTGAAGGAGGAGGAGTGGGGAAGGAGACCACAGCATCCACTACGGCCCCATCCAGGACACGGCAATAACAGCGCTCAGTAGTTGTGCATCTTTTCTTCGTGCACTTGTCTCAATGTGCTAACTCCTTGGCATAGCTTCTGCCCCAGGCCCCCTGCTACAGCTCCTTCAAGAGCACACTCTCCATCCTCAAGGGACTCTGGAGCCGGTTCTTGGGGAACACCCAAGAGGGAGCTCGAGGGAACCCTGATTGCAACATTCAGTCCCGAGGTCAACTTCAGCCTTGTGGCCGTCCCATCCCTAGAAATGTTCTCCCAGAAATGGGGTGTGGGGTATTAGGTTTCTACCAGGACCCCTGGCAACCCATGGCCCTTTGGGGTTTGACCCGGGTTTGTCAAGTATGACATCTTAATCTAGTCTGGTTCAGGGCTCAGATGGATGCATAATTCCCCTGCCCTTCTTGGTTTGAATTCTGTGTGCGTTCACTGGCGGTGTCTCCCACGGATGCTGGCATAACTGTGTTGGTTGGGGTGGGAAGTGGTCCACATTCAACCCCTTTAGCAACATGAACCCCTCCAGCCCTCCATAATCCCAGGGGGACTTGCAGTTGAGTCCGTTAACATCAACAAAGCACTTGACCTGCTTTCTCCAAAGGCATTTTGAACTGGTACTGCCAAGCAAATTGACTTAGGCAGACTACTGACTAATTCGGTTGATAACAATAATACAAGTAATAATAATAAGATGTTATAATGATACCTGGTAATAATAATAGCAAATAATAATAGCACTTTTAAGCATTTCTTATGTGCCAGGCACTGCATCCATTCCTTTTCATACAATGTCATTGAAAACTTACAGTAGTCCTATGAGGTTCTCATTTGATAGATAAGGAATCTAAGGCTCAGAGAGGTTGAGAAACTCTTCCAAAGTCAAACAGCTAGACCAGAATTCTAATCCAGGTTTGGGTAACTCCAAACTCCCTGCTCTTGACTACTGCACCGTATGCTTCAAAGAGTCCCAAGCTGGAAATAATCCAAATGTCCATCAGTAGGAGAATAGTGATATGGGACTTCTAACCACGGAACATTAGGCAGCTGTTTAACAATAATGTATGTTTGCATGTCTATTCATGGAATATTTCTAAGACAAAGGTTAAGTGGGAAAGAGCAAGTCCTGAAGAATAAGAATAGAGCAGTCTGATTTATGCACCTTCCAACCACAAATCAGGACCACAGAGTGTCATGCATTCATACGTGCATGTACCTAGAGAGGAAAAAGCTGAAGAGAATCCATACCAAACAGCTAACTCTGGGGAGGAGCGTGAATTTGAGTGCGGACCAAGGGGTTCTTTGGTTTGATCTGTATTTCTGTGGCTTTTTAGGTGAAATTGGCTCCCTGCCTTTCCCGTATAATTAGGGAAGGAGCCAGAGCAGGAGTCTGAGGAGCAGCCTGCCCTGGTCCCCCTCGTGGGTCTGCCCCTATGTGTTGTGTGACCGTAGGCCAGTTGCTTAGATCTTTCTTTCTCCGTTCGTACAATGAGAATCACCACCCTCACCGTCACCATAACCACCACTGCACCAATAATCCACAGCCCATAGGGTGAATGCAGGGTTTCCTAACTACAACACTATCGCCATTTGGGGCCAGATACTTCTTGGCTGGGGAGATGGTCCTGTGCATTGTAGGACACTTAGCAGCCTCTGTGGCCTCTACGCTCCCAAGTCATGACAATAAAACATGGACCCTGGGAAGCAAAGTAGCCCCCACTGAGAAGCACTGGAGTAATGTGAGGGTGAAGACGAGTCAGGCCATGGGGAGCACTTAGGCCAGTCCTGACAGTCAGCCCTGATACGTATTAGCTCCCATTCATTCAGGGGGTCGAGGGTGGGAGGCAGTGAAGGAGATTTTCTCCATCTAGCCTAGTATATGTGCAGTGGTGCAGGGGTAGCATTTGGGGCTGGAATTCGGGGTGCCTGGGGTCTGCTTTGACCCTTGCTCATCAATGTTGGGAGACTTTGGGCAGCCAGCTCACCTCTGGGCCTCGGTTTCCTCATTGGGAAATGTGAGGGCCTGAGCAGACACTGCAGGCTGGGATTCTGATCACAGGCTGGGTCCCGAGGGAGCCCTTCTCCACCCCCCCAAGGCTGGAGGGCGATCAGCCCCCCCACAGCTCCCCGCTGCGGCGGCCCAGGCTGATGGCTGGGCCTGGAGGGAATCCTCAGCCCCGGCCCCCTCCCTCCCTCCACAACTGGGGAGCAGATGCGGCCTGTGTGGCTGCTGCCCAGACACAGGTGGTACCACCTGCCACACGTTCCTTCATTCTTGATCGTCCTACAATCACTTTTGGCCCCAAAACAATTTGCTGGGTGAAGGGAGAGGAGGGTCTGGAGGGAAAGGAGGAAGAAAGGGAGGGAGGCAGCGGGTGGCGTGGGGTTAAGAGTAGCCTTTGAAGTCTGCAGCCATCTTATATAAAACATCCTCAGTCATTCCCCATTTGGATGATGTCAGGAGAGCACATTACCATCCCGAGATCAAATGCAACAGCAAGAATCACTTGTTGCACACCAGGCTACAGTCATATATCAAGCGTTCCAGGCACACGCAATTCGTAGCCTTCCCCAAAACAGATTGATCTTTTCCTCTTCCACTTTCTGGGAAGGAGACATCTGATTTTGCTTCAAGAGCAGTTTGGGAGGCAGCAGGGAAATTAAGCGGGTGCCCATTGTCTTTGCATGCTGCTGGCCACGAACTTCACAGCCCATTTCTATTTCTTCTCTGTGTTCATTTGGTGAGAGGCAGTTTGCTATCAGAGCCACACAATGAAAAGAATTCCAGTTCACTCTCCTAAGCTCTCCAGAACTTGGGCCCAACAATAAATAAAACAGCAGGGGTTGCTTGTTTCTTGTCTCCCTCTCATCTGCTCTTGTCTTTCCCCCTTACTTCTGGCTAGTTTGAGCCCGTGTCCTCTTCACTCTGGTACCACCAGCAAGGCAGATGGACTGGAGTAATGAACTCCTTCTGGAACAACCAGCAAAATCGGGAGACCTGGTTTTCTCTTGGTTTTGCCCCCTGAGAACTGTAGATTTTCATAGCTCGTGGACTCCTTACAAATCACCAGCATTGACCCTTCAGTTTCCCAGGCAAGGAAATTGAAGCCCAGGGAGGCAAGGTGACCACCCAAGGTCACACAGCCTTGACTTTGGGCAATTTACTTGCCCTCTCTGGGTGCCAGTTTCCTTGTCTGTAAACAAGGATTGTAGAGGCCTGAGGTAGCTCCTTCCACAGAGGAGAGCGTCAGAGAGACAGGAGAGAGAGAGAGGAAGTCCTCTGAACCATAACAATGTGTTCTCCAAGAAGTGAGGACTGTGCAAATCCTGCCAGGAATGTTAGGAGCTGGAAGGATGGATGGAAGTCTAACTGCATTTACTTTTCTCTCCGGCTCTCTGTTTCTCTTCCCTGTTTCACAAATGGATGCATACAGCCTGAGGGCCGTGGCCCTGCAGGGGTCACCGTGTGTCCCCTGGACTGCGGCAGACGGGAGAGTCAAGGCAGATTGCCCTCCTGGAACAGGAGTGGTGGGGAGCCGGGCGGCGTTGGCCTGACCCTGAGGCCTTGGCGTGGACCATCTGCTCCTCCCTTGATGGAAAGAGATGGGTGACTATTATCAGCCCTCACTTAGTTATATCCAGGCAGAATAATTGTAACTGCCCTTGAGGCCAGCCTAGCACAGAACAGGTCACGCTGCTCAGGGCTTCATGTGGACTCTGCAGCCACTTGCCTAGGTTCAAACCCCAGCAGTACCTGTTACTAACTGTGGGAACTTGTGCAAGGTTCAGCCTCTCTGAGCTTCAGCTTTCAACGTCATAATCTTTCACGAAATTATAACAATGCACGTATGGAAGAAGACACACAACATGCGAAGATGTGATGCAGGCTGATAATAAAGGGATGCCCTGTGAACTTACCTCCCAACCTAACAAGTAGAACTTTCCCAATACCTTTGCACCACCCATGGGCCTCTTCTCTTGCCATCCTCGGCCTCTGAGAGGTAACTGTGGCTCAGAGACATGTATCTCTCATCCCCTTGTTTTTAAAAAAAACTTACAATTATTTTTGTGTCCCTAAGCAATAGGTTTCTTATTTTCACTTGTTTTTGAGCTTTATACAAGTTCTATCACACTCTTTGAAGTCTTCTGTGATTTGAGTTCCTCAAGCCACTTAAAATTTTATTTCTAAGATTCATCCTTGTCATTGTGTGAGGCTGTATTTCAGCTGTTTTCTCTGCTGGAGAATATCCCATACTGTGAATACACCACAATTTATTTATCCAGTCTCCTTTTGATGGGCAGGTAGGTTGTATCCAGTTTTTCTGCAATTATAAACAGCACTGGTATGAATACTTTAATATGTGCCTCCTGCTGCACATGCAGAAAAGTTTCTACAGGCTCTAAATACCTGGAAGTGGCATTGCTGGGTCTTAGAGAATGGGAATGATTAACTTTATGAGATAGTGTCAAATTATTTTCCAAAGTGCTTGTACCAAAAGCACCCATTTATGTATTTGCAATATGGTGCCAACCTCGTCCTTGCTGATGCAAGGATTAAATGTATGCAAAGCACAGAAAATGCTTCACACAGCGCCTGCACACAGGGCACGTGATCTATGAGAAGCTCATCCATTCCCAAGCACTGCTGGGGAGTGTCCTTCTCCATCTTTAATATCACTTCCTGCTCTGCTCGTCCTGGAACACTTTTCTAGAGTCTGTCCTTATGACATTGACCTTAGGGCTTCTCTTTGGAACCACTGCTGTGCTCACTGTCCATGCAGTATCCTGTCGATGTGGCCTGCTGCTGCCCAGAGTCAGTCACATGGGGCTCTCTCTTGCTTTGCGTCAGTTAGAACAAGCCCTTGAAGTTAACTTCAAGTAGATCAGTGCTTCTCAAACTTTAATGGGACCTTGTGAAAGTATGGGTCTTGATTCAGTAGGTCTGGGGTAGGTCCAGAATTTTGCATTTCCCATAAGCTCCCAGGCAAGGCTGCTGTTACTGGTCGTGGACCATGCTTTGTGAAGCAAGGGGGTAGATTGCCTTATTTAAGTCTGCATGGCCTAAACCCACCCTCCAAGTGTGGTGACAGTTCGTCTGGCAATGGGCAGAAAGAACTGTGATCTTGTATGTTTTTGTTAAATGCCTTTATGGGAGAAGGAGATGGAGGGCAGAAGAGGTGGTAGGCAGGGAAGTCTTTTGCAAAGCTCAAGCTGAGGCCTGAAGGAAGTGTCGAGTTAGCTGGACCATGGCATAAAGACCAAGGAGCCAGGACTTGCCAAGGAGCTATCTGTTAGTTTCCACAGTGGAGGCCAGTGCTTCCTCCATGAATTCTTTTGATGACTTTATAAAAAGAGCTGTTTCAGGTGTTCTGAGGAGGAAGATCATAATTGGGTGGCCCCAGCTGCCTTGTGCAAGTCCCTATCAAGATGTTCAGAAGCCTAGGGCAGCAGTTTCCCACTGATTGGTTGAGGTTTTTCTCTTTGGGGTCTGACTCTCATTTTAATTTATTTTATTATTTTTAAAAAAGATTTTTTTTTTTATTCCCCCCCCCCCCCTTTGCATTCACTGTCTGCTCTCTGTGTGTTCTTCTGTGTCTGCTTGTCTTCTCTCCAGGAGGCACTAGGAACTGATCCTGGGACCTTCTGGAATACAGAGAAGCTGCTCAATCCTCTGTGCCAGAAGCCCTGGACTGCTATGTCTCTTAGTGCCTCTCTTCTGTGTCTCTTTTCATTGCATCATCTTGCTGCGCCAGCTCTCTGTTTGGGCCAGCACTCCTGTGCAGGCCAGGTCTCCTGCATGGGCCAGCACTCCACGTGGGCCAGCTCTCTGCTTGGGCCAGCTCGCTGCACTGGCCAGCTTACTTTTCACCAGGAGGCCCCGGGAATCAAACCCTGGACTTCCTGTATGGTACATGGGAGCCCAATTGCTTAAGCCACATCTGCTTCCCTGACTCCCATTTTAATCACCCAATTCACACCGGAGTCCAAGAAAGCCCGAGTCTGGTTTGGTCCAGCTTCCTGTGCTCCCCTCCCACCTCAAGCCTGGGAATTCCAGAGCCTATCAACTGGGAGATAGTGCAGGGATTGTTCAAATGTAGAGCCAGAGAAACTTCCTTTTTCTCTCACCCCAAAAGCCACCCCATACCATAACCATCTCTAGGTAAAATAATCGCTCAGCTTTTCAAAGTTGAGAATTTTTTGGCATAGTCCAAGCCTAGGGCATTTTCACCCCCAGAAATATACATGAGTTAAAGCTCCTGCTCTATTGTGAGCTCCAAGTGTCGGGCTTTAGGAGATTAAATTCTTTTTACTTTTTTTTTAAGTGGAGGCAGATGCTTCTTGCTTATGTCCATCCCTGCTATTGACAACCAGACACCCAGGAAAGTGTGCAAACACAGTTATCCATGGCTTGTCACTAAAGATATTTATCCCTTCTCAGCACTGTGCATGGCTCCTGAATGAGACCCAAATGCAACTAAATGGGGCAATTTTTCCCCCTTCCTATGCAAAGTGAAAATTTCTAAACAATATCTGATATCAGGACAGTGGTGAATCAGATTTTCTGACCCAGATCCTTATGACCAAGCCTCTAAGATGATGCTATGTGATGTGTGGGTTCAACTCGGCTTCTGATTCCAATGTCATGCTCACCTTTTGGCACCAACAAATCCTTACATGGTGGCTGGTTCTTGATTTCTCATTTAAGAGCCAACTTAGCAAGGAGCTCTAAACCAGAATGTGAGAGCTAAGTTCTAGTCCCAGATATGAAATGCCAATAAGTAGCTATGTGATCCCAGGCAAATCTCCCCTCCTCCTTAGAAAGAAAAACTCAGTGATTTTCAAATAGTTTGTTAAACAAGGAACCCTTTGGGCAAAGAAAATCTTAAATGGAGCCTCAATTTAGCACAGATTCCACTTGCTGTCCTTCTTCCCTATTGGCTCTGGAGAACACAATTTGAAAACCACTGAATTAGACAAGCCCTACAAACCTCTCCATCGTTGAGTGTCTACAAAGCTATGGCAAGATGGTTGGGTTGGGGATGTGAGGGACAACTTTCCACACAGGTCATCATTCTAAGAAATTCTACTTCTTCCACACCAAGATCACTAGGCAACTTTGTGTGTACCCCCTCAGAGGGTCCAGTCCCATGCTCTTTATAAAACAGATCTCCCTGGTCTCTCAAGGAGGCCTTCTCCATCCTTGGGAAGATGAGAAGCATGTTCTTGAGCTTGGCTGTGTCCCATAGGGAACCTGGGCTCAGCAAGCTTCCCAATGATGGTGAAGACGAATGTGGTACAGAGCCCTTGGGGAGGCCACCCACTGGCTCTAGGTCTGTGAAAATCTGCCCACAGGAACATTTAAGGCCTGTAGGGAAGAGGACCCAGGTTTTAGTTTTTTTTCTGATAAAATTGTGCTAATCTAGCACCCAGAGTAATAATAGTCATCAGTAGTAGAGCTGTGTGAAACTAGCAATTTTCACTTCACAGGAATTTTGTCTGGGAAAATAACAGTTTTTCACCTTTGGAAACTGCCATTTGGTTTCACGAAAAATTCAAGGTGAAAAAAAATGTAGGAGAAAATTTTCAAATTTTCGTGAACTGGATTCTGGCAGAGGTGGCATCTCTCTTCATGGGAGCCTTCTAACGCTAAGAAGGGCCACCATGGCACAGGATCTGAAAAGAAGTGGAGGATGGTGGAAGATGAAAGGGGTACGGAGATCCTGGTGGTGCCCATCTGTGCCCTTCCAAGGGTGCCATGTGCATGGCATCAGGCCCTGGGCAAGAGGGACACAGGCCCTGGAGACAAACCACTGTCTTCTCTGCTGTCTTGCCTTGGGTTGTCTGGGAAAGGGTTGAGTTAGTTTATCACCTGGTTTATGAAGTTCTTCTACATTCAAGTCTCAGTGCTTGGCCATTTGGGTCATGCCTCTTTGGAGTTTTAAACGTGTAGGGCCCATTCATTCGGTCACTTACCCAGTTTCTTTGGGGCATTTTGGGTATGCAGTTATATGGATACTGAGCATATGTGGGTGAAAGGACAGGGAAAAGAACAATAAAATTGAAGGACAAAGTATACAATAGTAGAGAAAGAAAATATCACATTTTGACCCTTGAGGAATTGGAGGTTGGGTGAAAGAGACAGAATTCTCAGGAGGCATCTGGACAACAATGGTGGGACAAGCAAGGGTACAAGTCCAAGCACAAGGCCTGGCTCCAGATTTGAAAACAATTGACTAATGCTACTAAATTTGTCATCATCTGACTCAAGAGCCTTAAAAATGTAATTCTTTCTCCTGAGAAACCATCCTAAGGTAATAATCAGAAATGTGGTCAAGGACTTCAGCACCAAGATCTCTGTAGGCTTATTTACAATAGTCCCAAGCTGGGTACCAGACTAAGCTCTAACAATAAGAGAGACTGGCTCAATAACTGAAGGCAGGGAGGCCAAATCCAGCTCTCTGTCAGTTTTTGTAAATAAAGTTTTATTGGAACGCAGCCATGCCCATTCCTTGAAACGGCTGCTGTCACACTACAGTGGCAGAAATGAGTCCTTGTCAAGAGACCATATGGTCCTCAAAGCCTACAATATTTACTCTCTGGCCCTTTAATAAAAAGTTTGCTGACCCTCGTTCTAGCCATATGAAAGGATGCTAGGAAAGCTTTCAAGGGGCTGTGAATGAGGACTTTTGATTGCCCCGGAGGAATGCATACGGCATAATGTTAAATAAAAAGCAGGACATCAATTTTTGGTATTAATAATAACTAAACATTAAAGTGCATGTGAAGTATTAAGCACCATTCATAAGATATTTACAAGGACTTCTCAGTAGCAAAGGAAAATGTATAGGCTATAATGTCATGTGAAAAAAAGCCGGATATACAATTTTGATATTAGTGGTAATATTTCTTAAGCACATATTATGTTCAGGGTACTGTGCTCCTCACTTTATGTTTCATTTCATTGAGCTCTTCCTAAACCCAAGGAGGAAGCTGCTATTTATATCTTATTTTTACAGACCAAGAAAGAGGTTAAGTAATTTGCCTAAGTGGCCGACCTGGTATGTGAAGGAGCCAGAAGTCAAAGACAGGCAGTCTGTCTGTATACATAGAAAGGCCTAGAAGGAGACAGCACGATACCAGCAGTGGTTATATCCAGGTAGTGGGAGGAGAACTGTGTCAGTTAGGGTGGTCTTTGGCTCTGAGTAACTGACAGCCTGGAAAAATAACAGCTTAAGCATGTAAGGTACTTGGTTTTTTTTTTTTTCACATACCAAGAAGTCCAGGGGAGGCAGTCAGGGCTGGCTTGGAGGCTCAGTGGCCCCATCAGGGACCTGGGCACAATCCTCCCACGTATGGGAGCTTGTCCTCAGGCTTGTCACATGTGTCTCAAGATGACTGTCCTGTTTCTTGGGTAGTTTCCTGAACTGAGGGCAGGAAGAGGGGGTGGGGCAGAGGGATAAAGGTGTACATTGGCTGAGCGGGCCCCTTTATCAAAGAACATTTCCTCCAAGACCCCCCTAGCAACTTTTGCTTATGTATCATTGGCCAGAACAGGGTTCCAGGATCATCTGTAGTTAAAGCGAGGCTGCGAAGTAGAATTTTCCATCTGGGTGTATTAAAACCCTGAACAAAACAAAGAAGAAGGGGAGAATGGATGGTTCATTGGGAGGCAACATGCAGTGTCTGCCACAATGGGTGGCTGCTAACTTATCCTTTATTCTCTCTTTTTTCCAAAATCAAATAAAGGCTTGCTGGATCTGAACATGGAATAAGAGGGTGAATTGGGCCTGAGGATGGTGGGGAAAGGAGGGATGGAGAGGAGTGTGTAGATTGGGGAGGCTCCCAGAAAAGACATACTTTGACTTTCAGGGTGACTGGTGAAGGGGCGAGCATCCACCTGCCTCTATTGCCCATGAGAGGCCAAGGTTTCTGGTAGGGTCTGAGTGAAGTTGCCACCCTGGGAGGGGATCGCCGTGGGCAGAGCCCCATGGGAGAGCATGGGAAAGCAGCACGGGGATGCAGAAGCCATCGAGGCCCTGCTGATAGCTGAGGTGGCCTTGGCTCCCTCCTGGGGGCCAACGCTGTCTGGACTTCTTATATGCAAGTACCTGAATTATCCCCTGTAACTGGTCCTTGCGCTTTTAGCCCAGGGCCATGCCTCTCTCCACTGAGGCCAAAAGGAAACTAGGGGAGCTGACGCGCTGGCCTGAAGCACGCACAATTCTTTACTCAGGGTCGGCCAAGCACCATTGAGGTCCCCCATCCAACATCTCTGAAACTTCCTCCCCAATAAAATGTAAGATGAGCAAGGCGGCTTCAAGTGTAGAGCTGATTCAATTTATAGTAAAAATACAAAATTCCAAATATAAAATCATGCCCAGGGCATTGGAATGGATGAGGGGTTCCGCAGTGGAAGTATCTGAATAAGGGTGTACGCTTGTTCAACCCAACGTGCTTGGTTTGCAGGTGCACCCTGGAGGCCGCGTCCCAGCCTCCTCCTGACCACACTGTGGCCACCCCTATGAGCCCCTTGGTGCTGAGGTGGAGGTGGCAGCCATCAGACCCTTTCCTGAGAGCAGGTGCTGGGAGGACAAAGGTGGAGGATGGGGAGGGAAGCCTGCCTCTGACACTAGATGTACAAGTGAGTATTCCCATCTGTGAAATGGGCATCATGGTGAAAGAAAGAGGAGAGGTGGAACCCCTGGTCCACGGCCTAGCAACTGTCAGTGCTACATAGGAGTCCATTGCCCTGTACTTCCCTTTCCTGGAGGGAGCCAGGGTGGAGTTCCACTGAGACAGGAAAGAAAACTCAGAAAAATGAGGTTGGGGTCAGCAATCACAAACTCGACGGGCTTTCCAAGAGCTGACCCCATGTGGGGGCCCTGAACTGCTTTTCTGCCCCCAAAGCACCACGCCCACTCCTGACCCCTTGCTCGTCAGGAGCCCATCCTCGGGAGGGAAAGGGAGTTCTCGCTGTGTATTAAATCGCTGAGTAAGCACTCAGAAAACCACACTTCTCTTGCATTTACCAGGCGAGGCTGCCTGCGCCTGTGAAGGCTGCCACCGGCCTCCATGCAGGCCCCGGTGGGCGAGCTGGGTTTCATCCGCTGTAAGCTAAACCTGCAGACGTCTTCAGATTGGCTGCGTCTCTCATTCATGCAGAAAATAAGACATGATGTCCAAAGCGCGTGGGGCTCAGAGGTATTAGGCGGCCTTTCTGGGCCTGTCAAATCCCGTCCCCCAGGGCGGCACTTCCTCTACCTGATATCCTTAGAAGCTTTACAGCGACTGCGGTTCCTGGGCCCTGATGGCTTTTCCTGAATACAGTAACAACTCTCGCTCAGCAGGACCTGGAAGGCAGCCTCTTTCCTGGGACCGCCGGATATGGAGGCGTCTGTTAGCCCCCATAGGACATCATCCTTCCATGGGTGTGAGATGCGCCCCAAAGCTTGGGTACGTGGAGCTTCCACCGTGCTGTTGAGCAGCGTTATTCCCCCTTCAGTCCTGCTCCTGGGCACAGACCCCAAATGTGTCCCCTGAAGATGAGTGAGGACAGGCTTTGGGCTGTATTTTGGGGCTGGCTTCTCCACGTTGGAGCGTGAGGGTTCTGGTGCTCCGTCTTCCTGGACACATGGGATCATCATGAGAGAATGGCCCTTATTAACCGTTTCCATCAGAGTCCCACTACGGTGTCTGTAACCATTTAGAGGAAATCCTTACCGAGGGCACAAAATAAATGCCGGATCTGGCCATGCAGTTCAGGAATGGCTGTGTTCGTTGATGCAACTTGCCTGCACGTTTCTCTTGGGTGGGCTCAGGCCTGCTTTCTCATCTTCACGTGGGGCTTGGTTCAAAAGTGAGGACAAAGCCCTGCAAGGCTTGGCAGTAAGACGTTTGTGCCCACGGCAGCAGGGCTGCTGAGAGCAGTGGAGAATTGCATTCGCCCAGGGCGAGGGAGGCCGTTTTCCGTCCACACAAAGCTTCCAGAAGGCTGCCTGCAGTCCTGGGTGGCACCCTAAGATGTTGGCATGAAAGGTGTTAGGAGAGGAGACCCCAGAAGATAAACCACAGGGGCACTTCTCACTTTTTCTGTCAGCTGCCAGCAGAACTTCTAGGTGCTCTTACCTTTGCCTCAGCCACTGTCCTCCTATCAGTGTGCCAGGGACTCTCCTAGGCTCTTGATCGATGTGATTTCTAATACTCATAAGACGTATCTTCACCCCCATTTTACAGATAAAGATGTTGAGGCTCAGAGAAGCCATGCGTATTAGTTTCCTATTGCTGCTGTAAAACACACATTTATTCTCTTACGTTCTGGAGGCCGGCAGTCTGCAGGGTTACATCCCTGCTGGAGGCCCTGGGGGAGATCTGTGTCCTGGCCTCTTCCGGCTTCTAGAGGCTGCCTGCATTCCTTGGCACGTGGCCCAGCACCACCCCAACCTCTGCTCCTGCTGTCGCATCTCCTTTCTGACTCTGCCCTTTCTGCATCTCTCTTATAAGGACCCTTCTGATGACATTGGGACCACCCAATAATGCCAGATAAGCTCCCCACCTCAGGATCCTTAATGTCATCACATCTGGTAGGATATTCCCAGGTTCTAGGAATTAGGACATGGATGTCTTGGCGGGGGGCATTATTCAGGCCTCTACACCAAGTAACATGTTGCAAGTGGTGGAACCAGGATTCGAACCCATGCCTGCTTTGCCTTAAGGTCCACTTGTTGGATGCCTTGAGCTGGAAGCTTTCCAGGGCTCCTGGAACATGAATATGGATCCATATTTCCTAAGACATATTTTTAAAAAATCGGGAACTATGAATTGCCTACAGAAAAGTACATAGAATAAAAATGTACAGATTAATGAAGCTTTGAAAAGTAAACACCCCTGCGGCTTTCCACTTGGCAGCATTACGAGTTCCTCCAGCCCCTCCCCATCACCACCACAGCCCTCTTGTGCAGAGATGAGCTTTATTCTGCCTCTGAGAGTATTCACCTTTCTTTACCATTTAACACATAACAGGTATCCCTAAGCAGTATAGTTTCGTTTCACCTGTTTGTCAAACTGTTTATATCTGGAATAATTGGATTCTGCCACACCTGGGTTCTTTCATTCAACAACGCACTTATATGATTCATCCTTTTGTTGGGTGTAGCAGTTGTTTGTTTATTTTCATTACCATGTGCTATTTTATTATGTGATTATTCTACAATTGATTTATCCATCCTTCTATTGATGGACCTTTGGGGTTGTTTCCAGTTCGGGGTTATTATGGATTCTACAGCTGTGGACATTCTAACACACGTCCCTGACTCTCTGCTGGGTATAGACCCCAAAGTGAAATTGAAGAGTCATCAAAGGCTGTATGTATCTTGAGCTTTAGTAGAGACTGAAAATGTTTCTGAAAGTTGTTGTACCGACTTACACTCCCACCAGCGGTATAAGGGAGTTCCAGTGGCTCCACATCTTGGCCAATGCTTGGTGTTTTTGGTCTTTTTAACTTTAGCCATTTCAGGGGCCGAGTCGTGATATCACACTGCGATTTTTGATATGGTTTTGGGGGGCCTATTTATTCTGGGGAAGCACAGGTTAATTTTCTCTGAATGGATAGAGCTCTGTGATGATGAATGAGACATAGCAAAACTCACCAGCAGGCCAGTGACTGGGCACTTTGTACATATCACCTCTTTTAAGGCACGGAAGTAGAAAACTGTTGAGGATTTCCTGGGATGAACTCTGCAACTTGCAAATAAGGGGTCTTGAGAAGTTGGCATGTGGGAGATTGATGTGGATGTTTGGGCTCGAAGACCAAGAAGCTCATGAGCTTCTGGGTGTAGATAACAGCCCTGCTTCTTGGCAGTCCTCTGACTCGCCCCCCACCCTCTCTACTCTCACCCCAGCCATTCCTCATTGTTTTGTTGTTCCGGTGCTGTCAATCACCCAAGATATCTAGGGGCTGCTAAGAGTCAGAGCTGACACTTCCTGGGCATCTTTCTGGGCCTTAATTTCCTCAACTGGAAAGGGGGCTGCTGGGAAGATTGAATGAGTCGGGCATGCAAGCCCTCGGCACAGTGCCTGGTGCAGAACAGGTGCTCAGCTACAGGGCTGGGATTAGGGTGAGGCGAGTGAGGCGCGTGGGCTCTCACATTTAGGGAGGCCCCACTCTCACGTGCTGAGCCCACACTTGCACAACTCTGAGGGGGGGGGGCATCCTTCAATTCCAGGCCTTAGGCACCTCAGTCACTTCTCCCTGGCCCCAGGCCTGCTGGTCTTTGCTTTGCTGCTGCTGCTCTGCCTCTGCCTCCCTACTCTCCAACTCCTGCCTAATGTGCTCCAGCACAATGAATGCCTTGGGAAACTTCAGGCACTTCTAAAACCAATTTGCTGGCTTTCCTACACAGCGTTTATAAAACACGAAATAGGATAAAATAGAAAATCT
Organism: Tolypeutes matacus; assembly: GCA_026826555.1. Classification (NCBI taxonomy): domain Eukaryota; kingdom Metazoa; phylum Chordata; class Mammalia; order Cingulata; family Chlamyphoridae; genus Tolypeutes; species Tolypeutes matacus. Next base: position 1,369,392 of record JAKSZT010054544.1, read on the forward strand.
TGGAGTTCATTCTACCTAATAAGGGTAAGTTTTGGTTCAGAAAGCTAAGGTTTCTGTTATCCCTACACATGCAGGTCCTAGGTCAGGTTGGGAAGCGGCTGTGGCTCAATCAGTAGGGCTCCCGTTTACCATGTGGGAGGCCCCGGGTTCGGTTCCCGGGGCCTCCTGGTGAGGGCAGGCCCACCCGCACGGCGTGGTTAACTGACCCAGTGAGCACAAGTAGCAAGGGGGGGATAAATGAATAAATAAATAAAATCTTTAAAAAAAAAAAAAAAAATAAAATAAAATAAAACGCATTCCTCGCATCCTCTGGATCCTCTGGGGAATGTCCCTCCCCTGGGACGACCCCCAGGCATCTCGCCTGAGCAGATCCTCCACTCTGAAGCCCACCCTGTCTCTCCCACATAGAGGCCATCTGATGTCAGGAGTACAGTGGAGCCAGATTGCCTGGGTTCAAATACTATCTGTAGGCCCTGGGGCAAGTCAGTTGTGCTCTCTATGCCTCAGTTTCCCCCAATTGTCCTCGTGGGACAGATGTGAGCGGCCAATGAGTTAATGCGTGAGGAGTGCTTGGAGCGGCACCTCCTCCGCAGTGAACTCTCAGCACCTTTGGGCAGCTCTTCCATGCGCAGGTGAGGCTTTTGTGTAGTGGGTCTTTCTGTCTTTCCGTCATTTGTTTCCGAGTCTAACTGCCCTCCTGGACTGTGGCTCTTCCTCGGGCCAGTATTTGCAGCTCTAGCTCCAAGCCCCAGACCCTGCCTTCTTTGAGTCACCTCCATCCAGAGGACCCTGGGAGCTCGAGGTGTGTTGTGTCTGCCTCTCCAGGGGTGTCCCCTGGTACTTGCTGCTCACCCGTGGGACCTCCATGCCCCTTGGTGATGCTCACTGCCTGGTGCTCCTGGACTATGGACCTTTGGCAGGCAGAGGAGCCCTGGGCAGTCCTGGGGGATGAGAGTGAGGCAGAGCATACTTGCTTCTATGGCCCTTTTTCCCCTACAACTTTGTCACTTGATGCTGCACAGCTGAGTCAGACATTACTGGAAAGATGGGAGTAAGTGCTAGGAACTACAAAGCAGGAAGGGGAAGATGCAAAACTGTCCAGTTCATGGGATTCCCACAAAGCACAAAAGAATAGCACAAAGGCAAGATAAGCCATTCTTTTGGGGTGTGTGTTCTTGGCTGAGATGACCCTCTCCTCAGGTTCTTCCTCCCCCAAGAGCATGCCTCCTTCTTTGAACCTTCTAGAGTGACTCTCCACCTCACTGTGGGTGCTCCATCCTTTACTCAGAGAGACTGCCCTGGAATTTAGGCAAGTCTGTGAGTTCTGGTCATCTCTGGAGAACATGTCCCGGGGTTGAGTGATTGATTAAGACTAACAGGTGTGTGTTTGTGTGTGTGTTTGGCAGAAGACTGGAGAGGAAGCTTGAGCAGGACAGTTTGGGGTGGGGTTGGCCACATAAGTCAGGTCTCCCATTGGGGATGATTCTCCCTGGTGATCTAGTAGACAACTTCTGAATCACCCCTTCACTCAAAGAATCAGTACAAATGTATGCACACATTCACTCACACACACAAGTAACCACAACAAATGCACAAGAGAACACATACATATAAACCTATATATACACATTACCATACACACAAACTTGTACATACATGTATTCCCATTTGCACACAAGTACACGAACAGGAACACATACACACACTCACATACTCTTCTGATGATAAATATTAATTCTCAGAGATCAGTCTAGAAGCATAGTAAGGAATAAAGGCATTTTCCTAAATGCAACCTCATCTGTACACTCTCCTGCTGTCATAATCAGGGTGGTCTCAGACCCCCTTTTAATCCTCCTTTGACTGGTCCCAGGCTGCCTTCCAGGATCCACTAACATAAGGAATGGGGGCCCATTTCCGAGCCAGCTCTCCATTTAGGCCTTCACAAAGACCAGGTGGAAGCTCTGAGATGAACTCTTCTCTGCATCTCAGGGCACTCCACCTAGGAGGCAGAGCACTCCCTCACTGTTGTCTCAAGGGAGGAAGGGAAGGGGGTGACAGGGTGGCACAAGGATTTACGATTGCCCTGTACGGGCAATACCCTGGGGTTCTTGCTTCTAGTCATAGACAGTCATTACAACTTAGATGAGTGCATGAGTGAGTGAATCATATTACAGAGGTTTTGGAATCTGTCAGACATGGGCTTGATTTCTCACTCTTTAATTGTGTGAACTTGGGCACATCTCTTAGTCTTTATGAGTCTCAGGTCTCTTATGGAAAAATGGAGATGAAAATATTGCATAGTTAAAGATTCAGCTGTAGTTACAAAACAAAGAGGCTGTAAAAGACAATAGCTCAAAAAAGATGCAACTGCATTACCCTCTCATGAACCAGTCCTGGCCTGAACAGTGGAGGTTGAGAGGCAATTCTGGGACCTGGAAACCTTCCATCTTGTTGTGCGGTCTCCCTGAGGAACTGCCCTCATCTGCTTGGTACAAACCTGGCCATGTCTATGTTTGTAATCATAGAAATAGGAAAGAGAGAGATCTCAGTAAGGACCTTGCTCTCTGGAGCTGAAAAGTGACCTGGAAGTTGTACACATAACTTGTAATGACATCCCATTGACGTAAGGTTAGCCATTTGGCCAGACTAGCTGCAAAGGAGCCTGGGAAGTGTAGTCTTTAGCTGTGCAGCCACGTGTCCAGCTAGAACACTTTCATGGAAGAAGGGGAGATTGTTCTTTGGTGGATAACTCACTGTCTTATCACAAATAGTTATGTCAGACGGCTGTGGTGAGGCAAAGGCACTAATGCACATAAGTGCACAGCACAGGACCAGACACATTGTCTGCTGTCAAGAAATGGGAGCTATTATTGAAAAATTCCAAAGGAATTATTGTTATTATTTTTACAAACACCCCATATCTACCAAGCCAAAGCTCCCCATTTCCCCATCCCCTCATTCCCTGGTAAGTTCTATTTTCTGTCTCTACAAATTTGCTCTTTATAGATATCTCATATAAGTAAAATCATACAGTATTTTTGTCCTTATGTGCCTTGTTTATTTCACACAGCATAATATTTTCAAGGTTTATCCATATTACAGTGTGTCTCAGAAATTCATTCCTCCTTATGGACGAATAATACTCCATTGTGTATCTGTTAAACTACCCTAGTTTGTTTATCCATTCATCTGGTGATGGACCCTTGGGTTTCTTCCAGCTTTTGGCTATTGTGAATGATGCTGCCATGAACGTGAGTGAACAAGAATCTGGTTGAGTCCCTGTTTTCAATTTATTTGTGTATATAACTAGGAGCAGAATTTCTATATCATTTAACTTTTTGAGGAACCGCTAAACTGCTTTCCACGGTGGCTGCACTCTTTTACATTCCCACCCATAATGCACAAGGGTTCCAATTTCTCCACATCCTTTCCAACACTTGTTATTTCCTGTTTTTTAACTAATAACCATCCTTGTGGGGGTGAAGTAGTATCTCATTGTGGTTTTGGTGTGCATTTCCCTAATTGCTAATGATGTTGACCATCTTAATGATGTGCTTCTTGGCCGTTTGTATATTCTCTTTGGTAAAATGTCTATTTAGGCCATTTGCCTGTTTTTAAATTGGGTTGTCTTTTGTTGCATTGCAAAATTTCTTTATATATTCTGGATATTAAACCCTTGTCAGATATATGACTTGCAACTCTTTTCTCCCATTCTGTAGGTTGTCTTTTCACTTTCTTGATAATATCCTTTGATGCACAAAAGGTTTTAATTTTAATGAATATGACTTTATCTGCTGTTTCTTTTGTTGCACATGCTTTTAATGGCATATCTAAGAATCCATTGCTGAATCCAAAGTCATGAAGATTTGACCCTAGGTTATCTCCTAGGAGTTCTATGTTTTTAGTTCTTATACTTAGGTCCTTGATCCATTTGGAGTTCATTTTGGATATGGTGTGAGGTGGGGGTCCAAACTCCATTCTTTTGCATGTGGATAATCCAGTTTTCCCAACAATATTTGTTGAAGTCCACTGCAGGTACTTGACACCCTTTGTTGAAAATCAATTGGCCATAGATTATTGAAAATCAATTTTGGACTTTCAATTCTATTCTATTGGTCTGTGTATCCTTCCTTATGCCAGTACCACTGTTTTTATTACTGTAGCTTTGTAGTATGTTTTGAAATCAGTAAGTGTTTGTCTTCCAAATTTGTTCTTCTTTTTCAAAATTGTTTTGGCTCCTCAGGGCCTCTCATAGGCATTCTTTAGGGTGAATGTTATAATTGTGTAATCAGGATGCACATTTTTTTTGGTCCTTGGTGTACAGTGTAGTATGAAGAAAATAAAAGGGGCCAGTTTGAACAACACTCACTGAGTATATACCCTAGAAAGCAAAAGCTCCTCGTAGGATGTGACATCAAGGCAATGTCTTGGAGGAAGTCTTGACACTCTTTAACTGTCCCTCAGGTGAGGCCTGCCTTGGCAGGAGGCTATCATGACTTCCATCAGATATCCTCTGAATTCGTTCTCATGTCACTGGCAAATTCTGCTTATCACATTCAAGAAGTAAGTTTTTAGGAGGATGAGGGAGAAAGTGAGCAGGACCCATGGAGCTCATGGGAATGGCTGTGCGATACTGCAGGGTACCTGCACTCTGGGCTCACCACTGGGTAAATCACCCCACCTTCTGAGTTTCATTTTTGCCCATTTACAAAGCGGGGATCTAAATTCTCACCCTGTGGGGCTGCTCTGAGATTCCAGCAAGATAATAGGCTGTGAACTATGAAAAGCTCTACAGATGTGAGGAATTAGGGTAATTAAATAAAAGTGGGGAACATCCATCACCAGCAGTCAGGTGTGCCCCCCAGATCCGGCTGGGCTCATGTGGTGGGTGGGTGGAGCCCGGGTACCTGTTGAAGGGAAATGCTTTCCTGTGCCCCCCTCCACCCCGGGAGTGGCAGCAGAGCCGTCAGTCTTAATCAGACGTCCTTTCTGGGAGCCGCTTCCTTCCTGTCACAATCTTGGCACGTTCAAACCTCTGCTTCAGGAGTTATTTTCATTGGGTTTCGCAAATCCTCTTTTACCCGGAGAAGACAGAAAGCTTCACATTTCTTTCCACCTGGAAATCACCATGGTTCTAAGGCTGTCCTTGTTTCCCTGCTAAAGACATAGTTGTGTGTCTACGCCGCTCAGTTTTCCCATGTAACTTTCATTAAAGTTAATTGGTATCACCAGATTAAGGCAGGCAGCAAGAGACAAAGAAGCAAGTGCTAAAGTCGGCCCGGCTGGGACGCCAGGAGAGTGCCCGGCTTCTGGGGGTGCAAGCCCAAGTGGGAGCCCCAGGCCTGGCTCTAGGAGTCTCTGCACAGGGCATTCTGAGAGGAGCCACAGCCCAGGATCCAGGTGGGAGTTTTGGGACTGGAGGCTCCTTCCCTCTAACTTCAACTGGCCTGGAAGGTATTTTCACCCCTTTCCCTTTTTACGGTAATTGGGTTTAATAAACATTACAGTCACAATAGCAAACATTCATAGCATCTCTGAGCTGGGTGCTGGACTTGCCCGATTGCCGATTCTCTCCGCAGTCCAGTGAGGAGTATGGTTATCTATATTTTACAGATGAGAAAACTGAGGCGTGGAGAGGTTTCCAGATTTCCCCAAGACGGCACAAACAGGGTAGGGCAGAGCTAGTGTTACACCCTCTTCTAGCTGGCTCTGTAGCCAGGACACTGGGCTGAAAGTGGGGTGGGAAGGACAGCCGTCCTACCTTAGGGCAGCCTTAGCCGAAGCCACCTCACGTGGAGAGGCCCTCCCCAGCAACCTGTCTTTGAGCTGGTGGGGTCCCTGGGGGCCTTCCTGCCCTGGGCAGACGTTGGAACCGTCTGTGAAAGCTTGATGTAGGCAGCGGTGGAGCCTCTGGGGGGCAGTGGTTCAGCTCCCTCTGGATCCTGCTTCAGCTCATGGGCTCTCCTGGAGCCTGAAGTCCACAGAACCACTGGCTCCTAACCCTTTTGGGCACAAGGACCCATTTTAACATGAAAACTTTCAAAGTGTGTTTAGTATTTCTTAACTGAAAAAGCAAAATGGTTAAAAAAAAGATGCTTTCAATTTAATAATGTTTGGAAATAAGTCTATTTTGTTCATTGCAACATCCATCTAAATTGATGATGGTATAGATAAAAATAGGCAGTTCATGGAAGAGGTACAAACGTCTAATAAATAGATGAAAAGATGATCGATCTCACTAGTAACCAGGAAAATGCAAATTAAAGCAACAATAAGACACTATTTCCCTCATCAGATAGACAAATATCAGGAAATTGACACTATCTAGTGTTGGCCAGAGTGTAGGAAAATGGGTACTTTTATCTATTTTCTGTTCACAGAAGTATACATTGATGCAGCCAGTTTGGAGAGGAATGTGGCAGTGATTATTAAAACGTTATATATATATTCATGCACTTAAATATATACATATATACATACTTATATACACACACACATGCACACACACTGGGTTTTAGCAATTTCACTTCTTGATAACTCCTCTAGTGTACGAGGTGGCAAAGGTATTGAAGTACTGTTTGGAGTAGCAAAAACAAAGGAAATAATTTGAAAGTCTATCAATAATGGGATGATACACAAACAATGGAATATCCATACAACGAATACTATGAGGCCATTAAAATGAATGATCAGATCAATTCGAAAGATTTCCAAGACATCTTGTTGAGTAAACAAATCAACAAGCTGCAGAATGGTAATATTCCACATGCTATGATGTGGCGCCAAGAGGAGCCACACATACCAAGTGGCGCGACTGATTGTGGATCAAAGTGGCTGCTGCTGTGCTTTGAAATCCATGGCTGTATTTGAATCAAGGCCATGCCTCCCACGGACTCCTCCCCAGCAATGTCGGGGTATGGGAGGTGTGGGACTCCTGTGTGGGCCAACTTTGAGTTCAAGGACTCCCTGGGGGTAGCCTAGGATGGTGCCTGCTAATCTTTCCCCCTTTCCTTTCTGTGGGGACAGATACTGTGGTCTGATGGTTATTCCAGTCTTTTCCATATTGCTTCTCTATTTCCTTCTTATATAATTCCCTCCCTATTTCCTGTGATAAGGTTCTTACATGCACACCAATGATAAAGCAGCATTGCTCACAATGAATGTAACCCAAGTGCCATCAGCAGATGAATGGATAAACAAACTGTGGTATATACATACAATGAAATATCATTCTGCCATAAAAAAGAATAAAGTTCTGACACACGCTACAACATGGATGAAACTTGAAGACATACATCATGTTGAGTGAAAAAAAGCCATGCACAAAGGACAAATATTGTATGACCTCATTGATATGAAATTCATACCAGTGATATGCAAATTCATGCAATCAGAAAACTAGAATACAAGTTACTGTAGTGGGCATAGGGAATAGGGAGTGAATGTTTAATTGGTACAGAGAGTCTCTTTGGGTTGATGGAAATGTTTTGGTAATGGATGGCGGTGATGGTAGCTCAACATTGTGAAGGTAATTAACACCACTGAAATACATATTTGAGTGTGGTTAAAGGGGAAATTTTAGGTTGTATATATACCACATTTTGTTTATCCATTTATCTGTTGATGGATACTTGGATTACATTTGTTGTGAATCATGCTGCCATGAACATCAGTGTGCAAATATCTGTTCCAGTCCCTGCTTTCAATTCTGTTGGTTATATACCTAGAAGTGGAATTGCTGGGTCAGATGGTAATTCTATACAGAGCTTTCAGAGGAACCACCAAACTGTTTACCACAGTGGCTGCACCAATTTACATTCTCACTAACAATGGATAAGTGTTACTATTTCTCCACATTCCCTTCAACATTTACTATTCTCCATTTTTAAAATAGTGGCCATTCTAGTGGGTATGAAATCATATCTCATTGTGGTTTTAACATGCATTTCCCTAAAGTCTAATGGTGTTGAGCATCTTTTCATGTGCTTGCTAGCAATTTGCATATCTTTGGAGAGATGTCTCTTCAAGTCTTTTGCCCATTTTCTAATTGGATTTTTTTTTTTTTTTTTTTGTCTTTATGTTGTTGAGCTGTAGGATTTCTTTAAATGGATGAAGTAATGCCTTTACAGTAATAACATTGAATGTTAATGGATTGAACTCCCCAATCAAAAGACATAAACTGATAGAATGGATAAAAAAATATGAGTCGTCTATATGTTGTCTATAAGACCCACCTCAGATGTAAGGACACAACCAGGTTAAAAGTGAAAGGCTGGAAAAAGATATTCCATGCAAATAGTAACCAAAAAAGAGCTGGAGTAATGATGCTAATATCAGAGAAAAATAGATTTCAAATGCAACACTGTTATAAGGGATGAAGAAGGTCATTATATATTAATAAAGGGGGCAATTCACCAAGAAGAAATGACTATACTAAATATTTATGCACCTAACCTGAATGCCCCAAGATACATGAGGCACACACTGGCAAAACTGAAGGGAGAAATAGATGTCTCTGCAATAATAGTTGGGGACTTCAATATACCACTCTCAGTATTGGATAAAACATCTGGACAGAGGATAAATAAAGAAACAGAGAGCTTGAATAATATGATAAATGAACTAGACCTAACAGACATCTGTAGAGCATTGCACTACAAAACAGCAGTTTTGGGTGTATCAGTTGATGGACTCCCAGGTGTCTATCAACTGATGAATGGATAAACAAATTGTGCTGTATATACACAATGGAATATGATGCAGCACTAAGAAGAAATGAAGTTGTGAAACATATGACAACATGGTTGAACCTGGAGGTCTTTATATATCTGTATATTAAACCCTTATTGGATACATGGTTTCCAAATGTTTTCTCCCAGTCTGTAAATTTTCTTTTTACTTCCATGTTAAAGTCTTTGGATGCACAAAAGTTTTTAATTCTGCTGAAGACCCATATATACATATGTATATATCTATGTATTTTTCTTTTATTGCTCATGCTATTGGTGTAAACTCTAAGAAGCCATTGCCTAACTCAAGGCCCTGAAAATACTTCCCTATGCTTTCCTGTAGGAGTTTTATGGTTTTGATTTTTATATTTAGGTCTTTGATCTATTTTGAGTTAGTTATTGTATATGTGTGAGGTAGGATCTACCCTCAGTCCTTTGCATATGAATATCCAGTTTTCCCAGCAACATTTGTTGAAGAGGCCGATCTTTTCCCATTGAGCAGACTTGACACATTTGTCAAAACCAATTTGGCCATTGATGTGAGGATTTATTTCTGAACTCTCAGTTCAATTCCATTGGTCTTTAGGTCTGTCCTTGTGCCAGTACCATACTGATTTGATTATTGTAATTTTGTAATAAGTTTTAAAATCAGGACACATGTTGTTTAAAATCAGGAGAGTCCTCCAACTTTGCTCTTTTTCAAGATTGTTTTGGCTATTCGGGACCTCTTATACTCCCATGTAAATTTGAGGGTTGACTTTTCCATTTCTGCAAAAAAGACTGCTGGAATTTTGATTGGGATTGTGTTGAATCTGTAAATCTATTTGGTTAGAATTGACATCTTAATGATATTTAGGTTTGAAATCCATGAACATGAAATTTATTATTTATTCACTTATTTAGGCCATTTTTTATTTCTTTAAGCAATGTTTTACAGTTTTTTGTGTATATGTCCTTCATATCCTCATTTAATTTATTCTTAGATATTTGATTCTTTAAGTTTCTGTTGTAAATGGAATTTTTTCTTGATTTCCTTTTCAGACTGTTCATTACTAATGTATAGAAATACTACTGATTTTTGCATGTTGATCTTGTATCCTATAATTTTGCAGAATTCATTTAATATTTCTAATAGCTTTGTTGTGGAATTTTCAGGAATTTCTCTATATAGGATCATTCATCTGCATATAGGGAATATTGTACTTCTTCCTGTACAATTTGGATACCTTTTCATTTCTTTTTATTGACTAATTGCTCTGACTAGAACTTCCAGTGCAATATTGAATAACAGTGATAATAGTGGGCATCCTTGTTTTATTCCTTGATGCTAAAGGGAAAGCTTTCAGTCTTTCACCATAGAATATGATATTAGCTCTGGATTGTTTTCATATATGACCTTTATCATGTTGAGGAAACGTTTTCTCCTATTCCTAGGTTTCTAAGTGTTTCGTTTTTGTTTTTTTAAATCAAGAAGCGATGTTGTATTTTGTCAAATGCCTTTTCTGTGTCAATTGAGATGATCATGTGGTTTTTTTCTCTTTGTTATGTTAATGTGGTATATTACATTAATTGATTTTCTTACGTTGAACCACCCTTGTATACCTGGGATAAGTCCTACTTGATTACAGTATATAATTCTTTTAAAGTGCTGTTGGATTCAGCTTGCTAGTATTTTGTTGAGGATTTTTGCATCTCTATTCGTAAGGGATAATGTTCTGTAATTTTTCTTGTATCTTTATGACTTTGGTGTTAGGGTGATGTTGTCCTCATAGAATAAGTTAGTGAGTGTTCCCTCCTCTTCAATGTTTTGGAAGAATTTGAGCAGAATTGGTGTTAATTCTTGAAATGTTTGGTAAAATTCACCATTGAAGCCATCTGGTACTGGGCTTTTCTTTGCTGGGATATTTTTGATGACTGATTCCATCTCTATTCATGATTGGTCTGTTAAGATCTGTTTTTTTCTTGAGACAGGGTTGGTAGTTTGTATGTTTCTAAGAATTTTTCCATTTCATATATTGGTGTACAGTTGTTCATAGTTTCCCCTTATAATCCTTTTTAATTCTGTGGAGTTGGCAGTAATGTCCCTCTTTCATTTCTGACTTTAGTTATTTGCATCCTCTTTCTTTTTTCTTCATTAGCCAAGTTTTGTAGATTTTACTGGTCTTTTCAAAAAACATTTGATTGATTATTGTTTTTTATTCTTCATTTTCATTTTTCTCCACTCTGTTATTTCCTTCTTTCTGCTAGCTTTAGGTTTAGTTTCCTTTTCTTTTGCTAGATCCTCCAGTTAGGAGGTTAGGTCTCTGATTTGAGATCTTTCTTCTTTTTTAATAATAAACATTAAGAGCTATAAATTTTCCTCTCAGCACTGTCTTTGTTGTACCCTGTAAGTTTTAATATCTAGTATTTTGATTTTCTTTTGCTTCAAGATATTTCCTAATTTCCCTTGTGATTTCTTCTTTAACCCATTGTTTTGTTTTGTTTTGAGTGTGGCTTTTTAAAAATCCACATTTTTGTGAATTTTGTAGTTCTTTCTCAGTTATTGATTTCTTGCTTCATTCCATTTTGGTTGAAGATGATAGAGCCTCTTGTTTTTAAAGTGAGTCACTGCTGCAATAAAAGCTACCCTTTCCCTAAGCACATAATCCTACTTTAGCATTATGCCATTGGCCATGAAACTTTCCTCTATTAGGCAGATTATACAGTTAAACATGTTCGCCCTATAAAAGAAGAGTGGCTGTTGGGGAGTAAAAAGTTAGAACTTCCCTCTTTTTTCATATTTTTTCTCAATTTCTTCATATATTTATTTACTTAACATTTATCTGAAGGCCTTTATATTCTGGATCCTATGCTAGGTGATAAACATATATTATCTCAATTTTCCTTGCTACTCCACCTATGAAGTAGCAATTATCTCCATTTTTCAGATGAGTAGCCTGAGGCTTAGAGGAAAGCCACAAAAAACTCACTTCAAGTTACCCAGTTCTTAAGTAGAAGAATTTCTATGCTTTTTTCACTGTAATAGCCCTTTTGCTGGATTAGGAGTCAGCAAAAAAAAAAAAAAAAAAAAAAAAAAAAAAAAATCTTTAGCTCTACCATTATTATCTATATAACATTGAGAAGCCTTTTTTTAGCATCTTTGAGCTTCAGTTTTCTCCTCTTCAGATAAGGTGGTAAATACCTAGCTGAGGGGATTTTTGTGGAAATTAAATCAGATTACAGATGTGAAGGCACTCATCTCAGCACCTGATCTATTGTAGATATATTGTAAACCTTATAGTAGAGGGGCTAGTTTTTACAAAAAGAAAATCATATCCAGCATTTTGATGGCCAGTTTCAAAGATTTGTTCATGTATTACTCATCACAACCCCCTTTCCAGCTTATCTTTCTGTGTTAAAATTGCTATAGAGCTAAAATAAAATATATTTTCCAGCTTCCTTTGCAGCTATGAATTCTGCCAGCAGATGTACAGATGCAAATCTTGGCAAGGAATGTGAGCAATGGAGGTTGGTAGGCATCCACAGGGAGCTTGGAGGTGCTGGCTTGTGGGGTGTAAGCATCTGTGTTTGGAGGTGGCTATGGTGGCGTTTGTAGATTGCATTGCTCAATATCAGTGGACCACGGATATGGGGGCGTTTATCATACAACAGTCCCATCATATGTGTTGGTATTTCTCCTAGGAAAGTGGTCCCTTGGCTGCAATAGTTCTTTTAGCATCCACATCTGGTTCTCTAGGTCTCTTAGGTTCTGTGAGCTAGTTAATCCTCCTTAATAAATCCCTTTCTGCTTAAACTGACTAGAGTAGATTCTGTTGTCCATAATTAATATTCAAAGACTGACATAGTGAGTATTATGCAGGAATATTTAACTGGAAATGTCAACCTTGAGTATTGCTCAAGTTGTCTCTTGGCATATGGCCAGTGTTCTGATCTAATATATTTTAAAATACATAATATGTTTCCAGGTTGCACCGTCAAGGCAAGGAACATAAGATTGATAGGGAACATAGAGAGCTTCAGAATTTTTCTCTTGATTTTTCATTTTGTGAATTATTTAAATTACCTGTAGTAATCTCAAACTAGCAGTCCTGATGCACCAGGAGATGCTGACTGCAAAGATAAAAAGGACCTTTTGAAATTTAAAAACCAAATTATGTAATTGTGCAAAACATTGAAGGAAATTTCCATGTCCTCAAATCGCAAATCTTATCTATTATTGATGATTGGTATTGTTCTAATTGCTGGTTTAAAATAGAAAACCATAATATCATATTTGGACAAGATTAACAGCATGGCAAAGAGATAGTGTGGGCATCTCTCGGCAAGCGAGAGCTGGGAGAGAGAATGGGGTTTGCAGTCAAATACCATCAGAACCCAGCTGTGCCTCCTCCTGGGTGACCCTGGGCAAGTGAAGGACAGGAAACGAACATGTATGGGAATGGGTCCAACCCATGATAGTCACCCACCGCATGATGGGTCCCTTTTCTTTTTCCCCTTACATATTTAGGTAAATATTTTCCCCTTACATATTTAAGTGTGATACAAACAGTGGCTACCCTGCTGAAATATTGTAGATGAATTGAATTTTCGAATATCAAGTCATACTTTACACTTGTCAGGGAGAACCTCAAAGGACCCATCATAAATCTTTTTGTAAAACAAAGTTCCTTTTGTGACATGGCAACCCTCTGTGTAATTTTCTCTTTCCTAATTTTGTATTTCTGCTTGAAGTCTCATAATTTATTTAAGGACAAGACACACATCTCCCACGAGGTCCAGGTGGAGCGTGACCCTGAGCAATTTTCCTTTGCCAGGGAGTCACCGTAGATGGGCTTGGAAACCTCAGAGTCTGAGGGTGAGGAAGCCAGGCTGATAGGATGAGAATCACACCCCAGATCTGCTCCTTGTGGGTCCTTTTATGTAGATCTACTTTACTTACGTAGGGACCGGAAGGCATCATGTAAAAACATGCCTGGCTGTTGGTCTGTGTCTCTGAAACACATCCACACTACCTGCCACCTCTATTCCATCTTCTGCAGTCCTTGATCGTCTGTATAACTCTGTGGCTCACAGGTGGTCACCTCTACCACTCTTACCTTTGGTGATCATTTTTCAGCATGCCCTCCATTCTGATCTGCCACTTCCTCCAGGCATGAGGGCCCCATTGCCTTCTTGCAATAAGTAGTAGCCTGGTGTCAAAGCCACTCCAGGCACATTCTGTCTTGGTCCTTGGGATGTGCTTGGGAAGGGCATTGGATCTTCTCTAAATTACCATGGGGTAGAGATCACCAGTTTTCCTCCAATGTGCAATCTTTTCTTCCTTCTCTTGTCATGCATCTACCTACCATAAAGACTACATTTCCCAGCCTCCCTTGCAGCTTGGTATGGCCATGTGACTAAGTTCTAGCCCTTAAGATGCAAGAGGGACTTCTTGGAAATGTCTTTAGAAGGAAGGGCATGCCTTTCTTTTGTCCTTCCCTTTTTTTTTTTTTTTTACTGACAGGAGCTGGAGATGTGATGGCTGGAGCTGTAGCAGTTATCTAGGACTGTGTGGTGGAAGCCAGTGTTGGGAATGACAGAGCAACAAGGTATATGGAGCCTGGGACTCTGGTGACCATGGTGCTGTCATACTAGTCCCAGACTTCTGGCCTCTCGGCTTCATTTATATGAGAGAAAAAGAAATGTATTTCCTATTCAAGTCACTATTATTTTTAGTTTTTTGTTTCTAATGGTTGCCTAAAACCCTGATTGGTAAACAGAAACTCCAGCATGCCACTGAGTGAATGACTACATGACTGGAGCCTGGTGGTGGACTTTTATCCACCGTCCATTAACTATGAGAATCATATCACCCACCTGGCTCTCTGCTTTCCCATATATAAAAGGAGCAGAAAAGTGGTTAGTAATATATTTTGAGTCACAGAAAATTTCATAATGTTGATTAAAGCTGTGGGTCATCTCCTCAGAAAAATGTAAATATATACAAATATACTAAATTTTAAGACAATATCAGGACATTCTGGGAGGCCCTAAAGTCAGTCAATGAACTCCTTAGTGGTCTAAGTACCTAATTCAAGACGATCCCTTTCAGCTTTAGAACTAGAGAAACACTTTCATTTTTGTTTTGGATTATTGCTTGAAAATACCTTTTCAATGACTTTCTGACTCTCCTTTCAACAAGGAACAAAATAAAATGCACCTGAAAAAAGATTCAACCTCAACAAAGTACGCTTTTGGATGTAAAAGCCTCTACGTATCCAGATGTAAAAATATATAATATATTCAAAATTACATATATGTGTGACTGTATGTCTGTATGTGTATGTGTGTGTGTGTGTTTGTTTTGTTTGTTTCTTCAAGGAATTTAGATAAATACATGGTCACCAGGAGACCTTCTGTGCCTGTGTGCTTGGAAAGGGGCCTTAAACTTCAGGTGCACTCCTAATTGATCCTCTCTGGCCAACGGAGCCAGGGGCCATGAGGGAATGGATTACATGTGCTGAGTGACCCCTTGAACAAATGCCCCTCTCTGTGTGTGGGGTGCAGTAGGAAAGAGTGAGTGGTACTTAGGCTGCTACTGCCTGGACTATATTCTTCCACAGATAAAGAGAGTTAAATCTCTGTCATTGCCTCTACAGGGTATTTTGAATAGCACTGCCACTGAGTTAAATGAACACTAGGGAAATAAATAGAGGAAAAAGAGAAAAGGAGGCTCAAGGAAACTTCTCTTAGAGGACCACGTTTTACCACTTAGAGATTGCCCAGATTTTGCAAAACTCCATTGTCATGATTTAGTTAGCTGTTCCTACATAGTAACAAAAGGACGTTAAAAATAATAAAACAAACTGAGGACAAAGCTTGGCTGTATTCTTAGATTCAAGTGTTCCACGGGTTAGGTTAGCTATAAATTAACCAGTCTGCAAAATATATAAATAAATGAATTGCTTTGTTCCGAGCTATCTCCAGTGGGGCCCTGGCTGCTTGTTCTGAAGGCTGGTGGACGTTCCATTGCCCAGTGCTTTTATAAATACTAATGAGTGACATATTGAGAAAAATTGTACCTACAAAAGCAAAGTCTTCTTCCATGCAAATTAGTCCCCAATTCCCCACAGATAAGGATCTTTTTGATGGAACACATGCAAAATCTCCAGCTCTTAATTCTTTCATTAGTATTCCAGGCAGATGGCTGCCAAATAACAGAGAAAACTGTCTGAATTGCTGTGTCTGAAACCTAATATTGATTTGTTTAATAGTGTCAGGAAGTCAAAATTCACAAATCTCCTGTCGATTGTTTATGAGGCAGTTAGCAGAGAATTGGTTGCCCCTGCTTAATTAATAACTCATTACTGAAATTTGATTATATGCTTGACTGCTTTAAATGGGTTCTAACAGCATCTGCAAAGTGGCGTAGCGACATGGTAAGGAGACTGAAGCTTCCCTTTTTAGGTTTCTGCATTAGAACTCCTCGACAGTCAAACGATAAAGGCCCCTTTTGACTTTCCTTCCAGGGTCAACCTCCCTGGTGTTAAAATGTTGGTTTAAAAGGTGTTCTGGGGCCACATAGACCGACTAGATGGCGGATCTGGAGTTTGGGCTGGATATAATTTTAGATAAAACTCTGGATGTGAACATAGTTTATTGGTCATTGGGCCCATAGGAGACATATAGTGGTGGGGTCCACAGATGTGCATGTGCTGAAGGTGGGAGCCCATGGAGGAAGAATTAGCTGGAGGGTGGGTGGGGGGCGGGGGGAGGCTGAGACCACTCAACCTCTTAAATGTTTCAAGAAATAAAAATTCAGCAGGGCTTGTTGCTGGCAGTGAGGCCAGACTAGCAGGAGGCATAATAGAGCCCAGGAGGCCCGTGTCGTCCCACGGTGCACTCCTGGGGCTGGGGGTGTGGAGGGAGGCGCTGCCCCACATGGCTGAGTGCCAGGGGCAGAAGGGCAAGGATTAGGGCTCGAGTTAAGGTGACGTAAGAGTACAGGGCGTCTCTGTTAGAGCTCTGTATTCAAACAATGCCTCTGCAGGGCTGGGCCTGGGCAGCCCTCTGCAGCTTTCGGATGTGGCTATTGCCCCTCATGACCCCTTAGCTCAAAGGCCCCCTACCCCCAGCTGCCCTCAGCAGACAACTGGCTTTGGCCAGGGGCACGCTTCGCCAACAACGGTTCTCTGAGCCCCCTCTCTTTTGTTTTAGGTGCAGCCGGGCTGTCCTGGTCAGGGGAAGAAAGCAGAAGGGGAGGGGATTCAGAGCTTCACCCCCTTTCCTTAGCCTGCCTGCTGCTATGGCAGGGGTTGGAGGAAAGGAAGCGTGGGGAGATAAACGAATTTCCCTTTAGTGGATAGTGGATCAGCCTCCCAGACTAGTCCCCCAAATTTATTTACCTCACAGTGGATAAGTTTGTCAATTTAATAGCAATATAAGGCACCCGTGAACGTCGATGGTAGAATTGGAGCATGTCTGTTGAATACTCCTGCAGTTATGTTATGGTTCAAATAGGACGTTGTGGGCTCGCCTGCCACCTGGCCATCCCCAGAGCACTGTCGCATCATTTTAGAACACAGTTACTTCAGAAAAAAATAAAGGAGTATAAACGGCTGACTCACAAATGAACTTTTGGGAGATTCCCTGTGTCAGGTAAGAAGGTAAAGAGCAGCTTAGGGCAGTGCATAATAAAGCATCGATGGAGACGCACAATATGGCTGCAGGATTTCAGAGGGAGGAGAGTTTGCTGCCAGGTGGTGGGGCCAGGGAAGGCTTCTGGGAGGAGGTGGGACCAGAAGGTGGCCTTGAAGGGTAGGTCAAATTTCACCAGGGGCGGGAGATGGGGGAGCATTCCAGGCAGGCCCAGGAGTGGGCTGGTCAAAGGTAGGTTTCGGGGATGGCCACCGGCCAGGCAGCGGGAAGGGAGGGTCATATGACCGGCCGTCTCCTGCTTGTGATCTTAATTGAACCAGTCAAGCTTTCAAAATGAACAGTTGATCATTTGATTAAGAAGGTCCTTTGACTCTTTCAAGACCCACGGAGACTGATTTTTATCAAAGTGCATCAGAACGGTTTGAATAGAAGAATGCTTAGCAGTTTCGGGGGGAGGTGCCCTGCTTCCTGGGGCCAGCCTGAACTGCTTGCTCTTCCTCAGTGGTGTGTCCCTCAGCCGGGCAGGGGTTCCAAGTGGAGGCCCCAAATTGTTCCCCCACCCCCGCTTTGCTATCCCAGCTCAGGGTGCCTGGGTCCCACAGCAATGCTCACGCCTGCCCGTGACAGGAGCTTTATCAAGCCCTGCTTCAAAGGTAAAATCTGGGCTTCTCCCAGCAGCTCCTACCCCGAATACCCCCAACGGCTTCAACTTGGCTTAACCAGCTCCAGGGCAAGGAATGTTTGCTGGTGTCTGCCACGAGGCTGATTTGTCAAAATGCTATTAAGGATCTTCAGTTATACAGGGACAAAAAAAAAAAAAAGGAGTCAACTTTTTTCTTTAACTCTAATTTATTATGCTTGATTACGCAGCTGGAATGGGAAGGTAGCTGCTGTTTGTAGTTAAATAACTCCTCACAATTTCTTAAAGAAATGATCTTCAAAGCTTTAACGGGTCAGTGGCTCAAGTACAAAGGAAAGATTGATTTTCATCCTCCCACCCTTTGTTCCCAGAGTTTTAAACAGACACGTTTGGGTAAATTAGTTTGTCTATGTTATTAATGGAAGAAGTTATTAAACTCCCATAAATATACAGGGGTATCTCACTTAAAACACCAAATTTGCTTTAAGGGAAAAAAATTAAGAAAGAAAATGTTGCAAAGCGCAAAAAGGTCTTGGTTTTGATTCTTTTCTTTCCAGGTGAATCTGGAACAGTGAGCTGGAGAAGGAGGCTGGCTCTAGATATCCCTCAAGTGGTGGGATAAATGCCCCAAGCAAGAAGACCCCAGCACATAAAACAAAACAAACATAAACAAAACAAAACAAAAAATCCCCAACAACTTTGTAATTAATCAAAAACGTTCGGAGGCTGGACTGTGGAGGGAGTGGGGGGGCCTGTGGTTGGAGAGGGTTCCGGAGGGATATTCCTTCCCCTGCAGATGGAGTGTTAAAGGACTATCCAGCTTTTCATACCGAAGGGCTGACGACCATTTGATGGCTGAGTGTGGAAATCTTTTCCCAGCTCAAGGGGGCTTTTTGGAAAAGGGACTTAGAGAAGACTTACTTGAGTGAAGGGGGCAACCCCAGGCAGCCCCCAACCCAGGTCCTGGGCAAGAGAGGGAAGGGCAACACAACCACAAGACCCTTGTTCTTGGGTGACTGAGCCCAAACAGCTGGAAGTTCGAAGCTCCAGTGTGCTTACCCTGGTCATCCCCCAACTGTGAATAGCACTTCACAGTTTATAAAACCCTTGAGCTCAGTGTCTCCTTTGGACCTCACAGTGACTCTGGGAGGTTGACTGATCAAGGCCTGTGATTTTGATTTTGCAGATGTTGAAAGACAAAGGCGAAACATATTTTTCCTCCTGAGTAGAAAAGTAAAATACAGAAAAGCATTTGGAAAGTAAAGCAAAAAGAAGAAAACCCACGTCACCATTAGAGGACATCTAATGCTTTGGCCTTTTTCTTTGGACTTTCTGCAGTGGCTGCTCACGTGTGCACATTGTGGGCTTATGTTCCTGATCCTACTGGAGGCTCTTCACATTCAGCTTCATTCAGGCCTCTAAACAGGCTAGAGCAGGTGGGTACTAGACTACCTTCATTTTACAGGTGAGAAAACGTAGGCACAGGGAGGTTTTGACTTGTTCTAGAACACACAGATAGTTGGAGATGGAGGGCAGTAAGATTTGAACCCAGACCGACTGACTCCAGCACCTGCATTGTTAACCACCCTGCATGCACCCTCTTTTTACACGTGTGGCTTAGTTCATATAGGTGCAGTCATACCAGATCTATCATACTGCATCCTGCTCCCCACACCCCACCATTCAGTATTGCTTCATGAGTGTTTCTGATGCCATCAGAATTCTTCCTATAATGATGTTCAGTGGCTGCATGGCAGGCTAGTGGGTGGTGGCACCACAGAAGAAGTTTTGGCTAGCGTGAACTGCTCTGCATGGGGTTCCATGACCCAGATGGAAAGCCGGGTCATCTGGCTCCGAGTTCAACACTCTCCCCAGTGGGCACACTGTAGTCCTCTCACCAACAAACCTCTGCAGAGGCAGTCACTAAATGAAACAGAGTTTAGAAAGTATGAAGCCAAAGGCATCCACGATGCACTGTCAGATTCAGAAATGATCTTGGGATCTGGAGCAGCTAGTGAGGCAGGACACACAGTCCTGAGATAAGGACATTTTTTTCTTGTCACCCAGTGCCCCCATCTTAAATCCTATGTGAGAAATTAAGTTTTCTACTCAAAACTAGGAAGAGTTCTGTGTCCCCTGGGAAGTTGATATGCTTCTTTCCTTTCTTCCTTCATAACTGAACATTTTTCCCTTTTCCCTTTTGCCACTAGAAAGCTCAGTGTTGAATTTGAAACTAAACTAAAGCAACTATGTGGTCCCTTATGACCTGCTCATTCTTCTTTTGCTCTCCCTGCTCTTGATGATCTACTCTTATTTGTGTTTTCTCGGGTTCTGTTGTACATTTGCATGTTGCCATGCCACATGTCACCAGGTGTTCTCAGATTGTGACCTCCCTTGCACAGCCACTCTCATCTGCTCAGTGCTGACAGGCTCACACGGTTGCAAGAGCTAAGAACAATAAGCTTTAGCATTCAACTTTGTGCTCTATGCCATCATTTATAAGGTTCATGGACACCCACAGTCCCAATCATCCTCTCAAGCATCCTGGGAGGAAGGAATTGTCATAATCAGATCCATTTTAGAGTTGAAAAAACTGAGGCTTGAAATAGAAAAGGTTTAACCGAGGACATGCCCAAGCCCCTCCCCATTCTGTAAGATTCCTCTGAAAAGCACAGTGAAGCCTCAGTACAGAAACAGGAACTCCTTTCCCTTCCCCTCTCCTAATCTTGTTCTTCCATTATGTGTTAGAGTTTCCCATAATGCATTAGTGCACTGCTAGTGGTATATGAAGTAACTGTGGTTATTAAACTGAGGGACACTTTTCTATTCTGAAAGTTAATAAATTTTTAATAATTTTTACAAATTATGGTAAGTGAAACTGGTTTTCCATTTACAATAGTAATGTAGTACGTCCTTTTAAAATAAATGCATTAAAGTTATGAAAAAAAAAGGCAAATCAATTTAAAGTAAATTTTTGAGTAGATAATAGAAGGGTAGGTGTGCAGACATGGCCCAATTAGACGCTTGCTTCCTGCCCCTGGTCATTCCTCCTGCCACCTCCCAGCCTCATCTCGGCTCTTAGCAGGTTTACCACAGCATTTGCAGATAAGCGTGAGGGAGAGAGGACTCTGGAAGACCAACATGTTCTCAAAATCCGAAGGAATGAATCCCTAATACTGGAATTTCAGGCAGACAACAAGGGAGGTTCCTTCTAGGTCTGAAAAGCAATGTCCCTTCAAAGCAAATATCTGAGGGGACTGCCCTGCTGAGGGGTGTCAGGAAGCTCAGGTTAGGTGTCCCTTAGGCACCATGGCAAGTCAGTTAATCTCTCTGCACCTCTATTTGTTCATCTATAAAAAAAGGTGATGATTCCTACCTGGTCAGGTGGAAGTTGAGGTTACTTCCCCCAGGACTTTCCAGGCTTTCCTCATCAAAAGTTACAATGTTCCTCTCCTTCTCAGCAGACTCACTTACACCCGGTTAGTTGACCCTTAGGTGGCAGGTGGGTGCAGAGGGCCAAGAAGAATTAGCTCTGCCAGGCAAGCGTTCCCAGGTTCACTCTCTGCTCCACGAACTTCCTTAGGCCTGTGGGCGAGCTACTGCCTGGGCCTCAGCTCGCTCAGCTTTAGGATGGAGGGAAATGGATTAGATCAGGTTTGGCAAAAGGGGAGTAGCTGCATGGAGTGCTGTGTTTGGAAGAAATCTGCAGCCACATCCAGGTTCCACCGAGCGTGGGGGTGTGGGTGGTCCCTAGCATGATTACTGGCATAGAAGCAACCCCAAGGGCCAGCAGGACTCTCTGGGCTGTACCTCCATGAGCTCTAATTCTAGTTGTTTCTCTTGTTGCCCACAAAGAGCTGACCATAGAGAAAGCTTTCCTTTCCTTCCATCCTTCCCTCCTTCCTTCCTTCCCTTTTCCTGGCTGTACCACCACTGTAATGATGTGATCCCAGCTCTTAGGAAGACTTCTGGGCTCATGTGAGCCAGTCCAAAGGACCCTAGAATTTGTCATCATTCTGAGACACCTTTGAGAGTAAGAGAGGTCACTCTGGAGAATTCTCTGGGGGCCACAGTTGTAGCCTGTGACCCTCTGGGGCATCAGCATCACTTAAAGCAGTGGTTCTCAAACTTGAACATGCAGAAGGATTGCTGGAGGGGATTCTGCAGCCCTGTCTGCAGAAGTTCTGACTCAGTGGGGCCTGGGCTAGGGCCTGAGAATTAGCGTTTTAACAAGTTCTCAAGTGATGTAGTATCACGGACCAGGCTTTGAGAAGCATAGGCACTTAGTTCACGAGGTGCATTCCCAACCTGCTCCCCCTGATCCTCTGCAAACAGTTCAAGAGGCAGGGAAAGTTGTTAGTAGTGGCTCCAGGCTCAGCTGAGGAAACTGAGACTCAGGGAGGTTGAGTGACTAGTCCACAGACACCCAGCTATGAGGGGAGAAGCCCTTGTTCAAATTCAGGTTCACCAACTTGTGGATCTGGTCGTCTCTTCAGGCCAAGCAGCCTGTCAGCTTAGGGGGGTGTGGGTAGCCCAGGAGGGTGTTGAAGGCTGAGCTGGTCCCCCTGGCTCTGCAGCAATGCTTCATTTTCAGCCAATGCTTCTGACCCAGATTAAAACTTCAAGTCAGTCGTAAGCATAGGAATTTGGTGTAAGAAATTACTTTAGCAATGCATTTTGTCTCTATATTTAAAAATTATTTTTAACGTGCAATAAAAATTTTGATGTGTCAATAACAATTTTAATATTCAAGTAACCAGATGTATATTATAAAACATTTATGCTGGATATTTTCTGTTTTACATCATTAAAATGGAACTCCATTTCTAATATACCAGTCTATTGCTCAATTCCATACATTTAATCCTCATGTACATTTTCAGTAATGCAATAGGAGACTGCCTGTATTATTCAACCTCTCTATACTTCATTTTTCTCCTCCATAAAACGGGGCAGGTAATAGCACCTCTGTAATAGTATGATAGGTATGAGAAGTAAATGAATTAATGTGTGTTACAGCAACTGGAAGAATATGTGGCAGACACTGAGTGTCTATAAATGTCAGCTGTTATTTTTTATTCTCCGTTGGACACCCATTTTATGCTGCCCTTTGCCATTGGTCATTTATGTCTTTCCATCAATGAGCTCTCACCAAGCACTGACTTTATCTTCTTCCTCCATGTATGCTCTCAAAATCTCGCTTGCACGAAGGAGGTGAATAATATACACTGACTGAGTAAGTGAAGCATATGAAGTACTCAGGAATCCCAGGAAATCATCTTTATATGACAAAACCAAGAAACCCAAACCATGAGTGATGGGATATTTCATGGAGGCCCCGTGGAGGTTGCTGGAACAGCCCAGCTTGACCACAGTCCAGCTCCCAGCATCTCACTCCCAGCTGCCTGGAACGTGTTACGGACTCGATTGCACTGTTCCGGCCATGAGGATTCCAAGATTTCCAATGCAAGTTGCACTCTGGGTGTGGGAAGGCCTGGAATCCACGGATTTAATGGGAAAACTGAAAATGAGTTGGGTGGGTCTCACTCAGCCCTGCTGGCTGCTGATGGATTTGGGAGCCTCTGGATGCCTGGCTATGAAAGGAAAGAAACAACAACAAAAAGGCAAGAAGCTCAGTGGTTGTGGGAAGTTTTGTGGTCTGGTCCAAAATCAGAACCAAAAGTGGGAGCTAAGCTCATGTCCAATGGCAGCAGATTTATAATTTTTAAAATAATTCTCATTCATCAGCTGCTTAGTGTGCAGAGAGGCTTCATGGCACTCAGGGACTTGGGACAGAGGAAGTTTGATTGGATCTTGGCAGGATGATGGGGTTTCTTTTGGGCGGGGGGGGGGGGTGTCACCAGCAAAACCTCTTACATAACCCTAAAGATAACCAGTCAATTAAAGAAGGAGAAAGGGTAATATGAGCACATCTTAGATAATGAGAAAGGAATCTGCCTTGAGGAGTGTGTTTTGGTCAGTGCTTGCTGTGAAACGAGCCACCCCAAAACCTAGTGGCTTAAACAATATCCATTTGCTTATGGTTCTTTCGGTTGGAAAATTAGGTTGAGCTCAGCTGGGCAGTTCTTCTTGTCCTGAATCGTCTTTCTTAGGTATCTGCTGTCAGCTGCAGGGCAGCAAGTGGCTGGGCTGTGAGCTGGACGATGGGGCCATTGGGCCATTTATCTCACTTCGGCCAGCAAGCTAGCCCGGCCTGCTCAGCTGGTGGGGGCAGGATTCCTAGGGAAAGCACGCACTGCCTCTTGAGGTCTAAGCTGGAAATTGGTACAGTGCTGCTTCTGCCACATTTTGTTGGCTAAAGCAAGTTACAAGGCCAATTCAGATTCAGAAATACACCCTGCAAAATACGTTCTCCCTCTTGAGGGAAGGAACCACAAAGCTACATTGCAAAGGAGTGTGGATATGTGAGGGGTGGAAAACTGGGGCAATTTTGCAAACTACCACAGATGGGGAG
Source organism: Tolypeutes matacus (assembly GCA_026826555.1). Lineage (NCBI taxonomy): Eukaryota > Metazoa > Chordata > Mammalia > Cingulata > Chlamyphoridae > Tolypeutes > Tolypeutes matacus. The sequence continues at coordinate 1,393,873 of JAKSZT010054544.1, forward strand.
GGCTGACTGATCACCAGCTGTTAGAGGAGTGAAGCAGATGAGTGCAGCCTTGCTGAGGACTTGGAAGCCGGCAGTCGGCTTAGCTCCCCAGATGCCACTGGGGAGCAGCAGCAGCAGTTTATACCTGGCTGAGGAATAGAACTGAGTGTGGGGAATGGCAGGTGGGGTGAGGTTTGCATCCTGATCCACCACTGACTAGCCATGTGGCCTTGAGGGGGCCAGTGAATCCATCTTAGCCCTGGTTTCCCCATCTGTAAAATGGAATCCCAGTTCCTATCCCATAGGGTTTTTGTGAGGATTAAAGAGGCAATGGGACTGGCAGGTAGTAGACCCTGGAAAAGCAGTTGTTATAATGATTAATCAATCAACCCCTTAGCAAATAACAGCAGATGGTACTGAGGATAATGAATAATTAGATTTTTTTCCCCAGAAAATGAGCCTGGAATTTCCTACTGAGGAAGGCAGAGTGGCAGCCCAGGCTTATACCAACAGAGGCTGGCATCTCCTTGACACCATCTCAAAATGGGCCTGCAGAACTAGCCATTGACCTCTTAGGGCCCCCAAGATTTCAGGCATCTCCCATGGCTTTATGGGGTTCAGGGGCTCTTTGTTTCCCAACAGGAATCCCAGCAAGTGGCTGCTGAGCTCTGGGTCCAACCCTGGCCCTTGCACAAAAGGTCAGGGTGTAGAGAGAAGAGTGCCTACTGGGGAGCAAGGCAGCCTCCAACGGGCTCAGGAAAACCTCCCTGGTTTTGTTTGTCGGCTCCCATATGCCTGTGCCTCTGGGTATGTAAAAAGAAGAGTGACCAAAGAATTAACTAGAGTTCTAGACCAGCACTATCCGATGGAATTTTCTGTGTTCTTGAAAATGTTTCATATCCACACTGTCCCCCATGGCAGCCACTAACCACACGTGGCTATTGAGCACTTGAAATATGGCTAGTGCAACCCAGGAACCAAATCTTTAATTTTAGTCAATTATTTCAATAGCTACATGTGCGGTTCCACACAGTTGAGCCCCTGAGGAAAAGGGGGCCTAGGGCACAGCATCACCAGGCCATTGCCCTGACACCATCAGGGACGTCGTTCCAGGCTGAGTGGGAGCCAGGTGAGGGCCGGGCGTGGGTCCACTGAGCAGCCGGGTCTTGGTAGAGCCTTCAGGGAACGTGGCCCGGTTTCTTCCTCCCTATGTCTAAGGAAGGCTAGAAAAGAGGAAAGCGTGTGATTGGAGGAAATCCAATCCAATATACATTTGGCCTCTCTGCCCTCCTTGCCCTGCTCTGATGGGCTCAGCCCCCGGTAGCTCCCAGAAAGGCCCATGCTGTGAACATCCTCATCCTTCTTGCTCCAGGGAAAACCAGAGCTCAGCTGTCCACAGGAAAAGGAAGGGACCTGCCAAGGAGGAGAGAAGGTCCCTCCCGTCTGAGTGGTCGCTTCCAAACACGAGGGCCCACGCGGTCCAGCATGGCTCTTGAGGACATTGAGACAGCACACACCCATGTGCACACACACACGCATGTGTGCACACACACAGTTTGTGAAGGACAGGTTATTTTTTGGTGAGTTGGGACAAGATGTCCTGGTCTGGAAGGACTGTGCAGGTTTTGCTTCTGCTTTAATTGGGTTCAAAAGATGACAAACCAAACCAGCCTCAGGGTTTGCATTTGAAACTCATATTGGGATTTATTTCAGGACCTTCCCCAAGTCGAGGCAGAACTTTGCTTGTGGAACTGTTGGTGGACTTTGCCTAGAGATTGTCTTTTTCCCCATTGCTTTTCAACTCTAGCTGCAGTAAACGGCTCACAAAGCAATTGCAGTAGTTGTGTGAAAGCTGAATGAGAAACATCCCCTTTTGCCCACCTCTCCTGTCTCTCTATCCCCTGATATTTTTGAAAGGTGGGACTCTGTTGCAGGAAAACGTTCCAGCATCTTTCTGGAACCTTGGATGAATTGACGGCAGTGGAGACCAGCGGCCCTGGATGGGCTTTTTGCGGTGGCATGGCTGAGATTAGTTTTCTGCTATCGCCATAATTTACAAGGCTCACATAACCATGTAACTACTTGGTGATTACATGGAAAATATCGTATAAATACATAGTAATTACAAGTTCATGCAGATTACTTGGTATATACATTTGAAGTTACCGAGCAGTTCAAAGATTAATTATCCTGTAACCGGCAGTATTTAAATCATTTTTTCTCGTATAGGAATACGTTGAGGCAGACTTCAAGGCTGGCGAGGATGGTGATGTGATGAGTATGATCTGAAAAGAAAAAATGAAATTTGACAGGCATGGATTATTTAAAGCATGCATATGTGAGCTGGGCAGCCACTACACTTTGATGCAAATCGTAGGGGAAAGAGCAGGGGATGGTGTGTAGAGAAAGGTGCTGAACAAAGTAAGGATTTCCTGCCGGTGACTTGAAATTTAAACAAATAATCATTTAGATGGCGGCCCAGCGTTACGTTCCGAGTTGTGTGCATTAATGTCAACATCTGGTACCAACATTTTGACAATTCTATTAAAATGCCCCAGCATTCCCTATCTAACACCTGTTAGCTCTAATTTTCTTTCCTGAGAAGCACACCAGTAGACAGAGTAGATTCCAAATCATTTATCACTTTTAAAGTGCTTCCATATGCATGTTGGGCCCAGCCTGGCCCTAGGCAAACGTTTTCTGAATGCATTAAAATTCAGGACTATTTTTTTAAAAGTGTAGACACCAATGTTTCATTGAATTCATGTCTGGTAATTATTAGCTTAAATTATGGCTCACACATGACTTGACAAAGTGGACCATGAATTAAGACACACACACACGTGCACACACACACGTGCACGCCCCCCCCAGACTCTTCAATAGATGCACCCCTCTCCTACATTGCACGTTACTGAGATGTCAGTCAGTAATCATTAGGCAAACACTCTTCATAGAGGGAACTGCTAAGAGGCCCAGGAGTCCCAAGGGACCATCTAAAAATGTCAAAAATGTTACAGCATAAATGAATGACACCAGCAAGAGAACATGTGTTAGAGATGCAAGCAATTAGTTAATGTATTACAAGTTTCAACCTCTGAGCAAAACAGGCAACAAAAATTTCCTCCTGACAAAAGCCTACAGGTAAGATCCAGTCTATTCCCAGACAATACAATCTCCCTAAGTTGGAGCAGCCCTCCAGCAGGCTCCAGGGGAACTCCGGGGTTGGTAGGGTCTGTTTCCCTGGTTATCCGCCACTGTCCTGGTCGTTAGGGACTGCCTGGCCTGGGAGGCTCTTGCATGGAGAAGTAGAGTCTGCGATAAAGGAAGACATCCTGCGCCCTGGGATCTGGCCTGAGAAGCCAGCTGGCTGCTTCTTGCTGGGGCTTCTGAATAAAAATTAGAAGGTAGAATGCAATCTTATTTCTGTTTTCAAGGGAAGGGAGTTGTGTATAGTGAAGGTGGGGGGTAGTATATGCATAAACTCCTCTTTATTGGTTTTTATTGGAGATTTTTAAAGTAATGATTATATTTGAATCGTTTCTCTCCCCTCCCTCCCTCCCCCTCCTCACCCCTCCACAAACACATACATACATACAGAAAAGATGTTTTAAGCAAAGACCCTTCATGCTATGCATGCATATATATCTGTGCATGTATGTGTATAAAAGATGCTTTAAGCAAAAATACACATGATGTGCGCTTGAGATAAGGACTTGAATAGGTGCCTTAGAAATACTAAGGAAACACTGCGAATAGAAGAGAGAAGGGGTGAGTCCACCAACTTTAAATGTAAAAAAATTTGTAGGCAGTTAAAAATGTCCGCCCATGTACACACGCACACCTACACTTTCACACTTCCTCTGTTTACTAAATAACATTTCAGCACAGTTTTCATCTTATAAGGAAAGTGTTTGAAACTTGGAATAAGTGCACTTAATTAAAGGAAGGCTGTGAAAATGTGCACTAATCTGATATGACTAATAGCAAAGTGCATGAAATTGCTAATTAGAATTTCATTAAAGGTGCTGCTTTATCAGACTGTGAATATCACAACCTTTAAAATTCTTTCAGGAAAGCTTAATTCCTTTTCAAACAGAAATATTCTTTAAAGACATTTGATTTGTTCTGAAGGAATTCATGGCTTAGGCTGGAACTCAGATGTTGCCGATATTCCAGGAGGTGATATCGGAGTAGGAATATAGATGAGGAACTTTATTTCATTTGACTGGCGGATCCTCTCCCCGGCTTCCCCCCAGCCCCCACATATCATTGTTAAAAAACGCCATCAGGAGAAATAGAGCTGACTCCTTGGTTTGTTCCACATATAATTTGGTTTCTGTTGAAGCCAAAACATTTATTCACTCCTAGAGGAGTGAAGGAAAAATTACTTTAAAACTTGAAAAGTCACTAAAAATAATATTGAACATTTTAGTTTCATGTGTGTTTAAAAAAACAAAAGGGAGCAGACAACAAAATATTTTTTCCTTAAAGGAAAAGGGAATTCACTTAAAAAAAAAAAAAATCAGCCAGTAGCCTTCACTCTTTATTTAAAAGATAAACCTCTTAAAATACAAATATTTTAATCATAAATTGCACTTTTTAAAATTGGGAAAGTCCAAAGTTAACCATAGGAAAATCATTTTTACTTCTTTCCTGATCTGCTTTATTATGTTATATATATTTTCTTAATTCATAGTTTAATTATTCCCTGCACTTCATTTCAGCTTGTTTTTAACCAAGGCAGATTTTAAAAGTTCTACCTTTCTATTCTTTTATCTTTCTATTTTCACCCTTATTTCCAGCTACTTCTCTTTATTTTCATATTCAGAAAGTTCTGTAAGAGATTACCTGCACCCATTGTTACCAGTGATGTATTTTATTTGCTGTTTTTCCTGATTGTGAAGGGTTCTCACAATTACTAAATGGGCTCTTTTTAACTCTCAAGCTTGAACCAACAGTTACCTTTTGTTACTGAAAAGTCCATTAACGCTCATGGGAACTACAGCTCACCCAAAGCATCCGTTTACTTTCGCAGTTGTTAAAAACAACAACAACACAAACCCCACATAAAAACAGCACAACTCCAAATTTGCTGAGCACACCAGCGCACGGTGTTGTAATTTTGCAGAACTGAAGATTCTAAATACATTTGAAAAGCGAATCAGTCATATTTACATGATAAATATATCTGAAAGTGTGGAACAAATGAGAACAGAAGTAACTTTGAGAAGCAATGTCATTTCTTTGGACATGTAAACATCTCAAGTGGGTTAATAAATTTGCTCCGATTTTAACTCCGGTAAGGGGAATTTTCATAGCATTTAGACAATTTATCAACGGGACTAGGCAACAGATAGATTGCGTTTTCCTTTCCCAACATTTCGGGAAGTACATTTGTGCAATAAATGTAACTATTTCAAAAGATCAGTCTAGACTTAAATGAGTGAAAATTATGCCAGATAACCGTAATGCCTGGAGCTCCCTGCGGGCCACCGTGGTCAAGGAAAGCTGCTACTTCGAATGTTTTGAGTTTCAAATGGAGAAATATTGCTCTAATATGGCGACAATGGAGCTCTTGTTCTTTCAGCCACTCTCTGAGCTCACAGACTCCTCAAGGCTCGTTTTCTGCAAAACAAATGGCAGGTAATTGTGAGTTAATTCTTTGCAAGTAAACTGCGGAGAGTGCGTGACGCCGAGCCGCGGCGGCCCCTCCCTTCTGTCAGCAGCTGGATTACGCGTGGCAGGAGCGAAAACCGCAAAGGGGCTCAGCCGCGCTCCGCGCCCCCACCGCGCCCAGGGGCGCCCGCCAATCGGGCCGCGCCGGGCTGGGCCTCCTCGGGCGCCCGCGTTCGAGCATGGGACGCTCGGGGTCTTGGCGCCAGGGTCGCGGGACGCCGGACTCTCCCGGAGCCGAGGTCCCCGCAGGGGTCGGCGACTGCGCGCTACGTGCCGGGCGCCGGGGGCGCGCGGGCACCGGGGGCGCGGTGGGCACCAGGGGCTCGGGGCGCTGGAACGCGCGGCCGCGTCGACGGCGGAGAGGGCGCCGCTGGCGACCTGGTGCTCGGGCCGGGGCGCTCGGGCGAAAGGCTTATCCGCTCCACGTCCGCCTCCGTCAGAGACACCCCGAGAGCTCCCGCGGGACGCGCCGCGGCCGAGCGGGAGGTGGCGGGAGGCCCCCCGCCCCTGCGAGCCCCGTCGGGGCGCGGCGCTGGGCAGCGGGTCCCGGGCGCCCGGGGCCCCAATCATTTCGCGGCTATCGCCAGTTCTCGCCCGGCAGGGCCTCGCGCAGCCCGCGGAGCCCGGGTCGGACCCCCAGGGAAGCGCAGGGGACGGGCCGGGAAGCGGAAGTCGCCTGTGGGTGAGAGGGGCGCAGGAAGGGGCTTTGGACTGGGGCACCAGCACCTGTCACACAGAGGTTGAATTCCCTCCCAGCGTGACCTGTCAACTCCCCGCTGTACTTGGATTAAAACCCTAAATTCTTCCTGCCGGCCCAAAGGGCTCTCTGCCCTCTGGCCTTTGCTAGGGCATCTGCTCCAGCGGGTTCTGGAGTCAGAAAGCCTCGGAATGCCAGGGATGGGATCCTGCCCCCGCCGGTGACTTTGAGCAGGCCATTTAATCTCTTTTTCCACACTGTAAATGCGGCTAATAATGGAACCCTACCTCCAAGGACCTTTAAAGAGCACCAGTAAAGTGCTTAGAATTGTGCCCACACGAAGGAAATGTTAGCAGGGCTCCCTCTGCCTCAGCCATATCAATCTTTTCCCTGTTCCTCGACCTCCCCCAAGGTGTCCCGGCCTCAGGGCCTTTGCACTTGCAGGCAGAGCTCCTCTCCTGCTCCTGTCTTGGCTCCTGCCTCAGGCCTCAGCTCAGCTGTCACCTCCTCTGGGAGGTCCTCATGACACCTGACCATCCCACCTATCATTATCACAAAATTTTTCTGTTTTCTTTGTAATGTTTATTCCAAACTGATTGTTTTTTCTCTAATTGCTTAGTGTTCATTGTCTGTCTCATATAAGTTCCATGAGAATGGGAGCCTTGTTTGTCCTGTTCTCTACTGGTCCCCAGTACCTTGATCTGTACTTGGTATGTAGTAGGTGCTCAGTAAGTCCTGTAGAATGGATGAGTGGAGTCACTTCCTCTCTGGTAAACCAAAACACTTGAACTGCTTCATCTCTAAGTGCCACGTTCCATCAGGATTCTAAGTGAAACTGTCAGTGTGGAATTTATATTTTCAAAATTAAAAAAAAATTTTGGAAGAACTCTAGGTTCCCAAGAAAGGTGCCGACGACTAGGGACTTTTCTCAATGCCACCTTCTTTCACCTTGACCGTGGGCTGGAGCCAGCTTCTTTGAGCTCTCCCCGTATGGTGGAGCCACCTAGAAGGGGGTGGAGGGGCCCCCGGTGTCAGAGCTGGGTGGTGCTTCTTGGTCTCCTCCCCAGCTGAGTGCTGTGCCGGCTCTGGGCAGCCTGGCCCCAGGAGCCGTGTAGACTCCCAGCACCTGGGCAGCAGTGCCCACCTTTGTGTCCCCCTGCAGTGACTCCATCACGTGGCACTGGTCTTCTGTTCTCAGTCTCCCCTGGCCAGGGCTTTTCTCCTTTGGCCTCCCCTCTTTGACACTAGTCACAGATTCACACCTGCTTTTCCTCTCCCCAGCGCCAGCTGCTTTCGACTGGCTCCTGCTGGGCTTGCCAGACCATCTGAGGGAGCCGGCGAGGGCGAGAGAAGCTGGGTGAGGCGGCCCCAGTGGCTCAGCTTGCATCAGGGAGATGAGTCAAGTGGCTGGGGTCATCTGTCTTAACGCCCAGGCTGGAGCCAGGGACGGAGTATTTCTGGAAGACCTGAGCAGGCTCCTCATCTCCCCCTATTTGTTTACTCAGTGATATCATTATAAACAATGAGTATCTCAGACACAGTGACCATCTTTAGTGACTGACTCCTGTTCCAGGATCCTATCTTTGGGAGAGAATTTGGAAGGGAGCGCTGGCTATCCGAGAATGGGAAGTATAAATACTCCTCTCCTTTGTGTATCTGAAAACAGTTGCTAAGCACCACTGGGCATAGTGGCTGGAGCTGGGGACACAGAATATAATAACGAACGACATTTGTTTAGCACTTCCCTTGCCCAGGAACTGTGCTTGGTGCTTTGTGTGTGTTATATTATTGAGCGTCATATACCACTATATGAAATAGGTTCTATTGTTATCTCCCTTTTATGCAGGAGGAACCTGAGGCTCAGAGCAGAAACAGAGCTCGTCAAGCTCACACAGGGCCTGGCTGGAGCCACGCTGCACTGGTAACCACGGAGCTGCACTGCCGCTCTGTCTTAGTCTTCTAGTGGATGCCACAGCCACTGCCCTCCACGGCCTCGGAATAGCAGAAGCAGACAGCTGTGCCATGTGTTCTCCAACCCTGTTTTCCTTTCCTCCTGGGTACATGGCAGGCATACATTTCCCAACCTCCTTTACTGCTAAAGGACCCAGTAACTGTGCTTCTGGCCAATAAAATGTGGGCAGGAGCGATGTATGCCACTTCCACGTCAGGCCCCTACAACTTCCTAAAAGATCCTTCATGCTTGTTTTCTCCTCCGTCTGCCAACTGAATGCCAGTGGTCTGGGTGCCCTAGGGAGTCAGATGTTGAAGATGGCAGAGCCTCTGCCAGCAGAACCTTGCCCTACACTGCCTGCTTCCTGCAGGCCTGGTTAGACTGAAACATGTTCTGTGAAGCCATGGAGGTTAGCAATTAGCCTAACTTGGCTTATACAAAATATCATAGACCCTCTGCCCAGAGTAGATACCTTCATACCTTCATGCAAGATTTTGCATATATTTTAGGGCCTTCTGGCTTCCTTAAGCTCATCTATGTAGATTCTAGGTTAAGAATTACTGCTTTAAAGAACAAGGCTCAAGAGTTGCTATTGGTGGTGGTGAGAATTCCTGAGAGCAAGTTCCTGCCTTCAGGGTCTTCCTGTACTAGAGAGGTTCTGAAGACAACTCCTTAAGTAAGAGATCCGAGAAAACAGCCTCGCCTCTCAGAGCCACAGTCTCAGAAGGCATCGGTAATCATATAGACCATCTCCTGTGTGCAGCCATGGCTAAAGTGCTTTCTCTCATCCTCATGGCATAGCCAGTGGATCCGATGGATCACAGATCACAGGGCCAGGTAGCAGCTCCTCCCAGCTGAGCCCGCTGAAACTACCCTCATGACCCCTGTAGGAGCTCCCACTTCTTCTCCCTTGGGTGAGCTCAGCTCTTTCGGGGCTGCCTCCACCATTAAATTCGGTGCTCCCTGGAGGCTGTGCTGTACTGCATCCATCCCTTCTCCTCGGAGCCTGCTGTGGAGTTGGAGCTTGGCAGACACTGCTTGTTTTGCCCAGGATTGTTAAAATTCGGGGGTCAGGGGCCATTCTGATGGTGTTCTGGAAAAAAACCCACAAAAACTCTTGGCTTGGGTAAAGTTTATATTAATTAAAAACAATAATAGCTTTACTATATTGAATGTCTATTCTGTTCCAGGCACTTCCATTATTTTTATTAAATCCTCCCCCATAATCCCACGAGGTGAGTGTTAAATAGCCCCATGCTGCTGTGAAGAAGTGGAAGTGCAGAGTTGCCAGCCTCCAGGTCCCAGAGCTGCAAGAGGTGGATTGGAGGCTCCAACTCGGGTCCCTCCAATGAGAAGAATGCCTGACATTTCTTGAGCACTTATTATGTGCTATGAACCAGGTTGCTAAGTGCTTTAGGTCAATTATTTCATTGAATTTTGACAGTGTCCTGAGGAAGTGGGTACTACTATTATTTCCATTTTACAGGTGAGAAAACCAAAATTCAGAGAAGCTAAGTCTTTTTGCCAAGGTTATGTGATTAAAAGTAGAGCCCAGATTCAGATTTGAGTCTCTCCCCATACAGTTTGCATTCTCATTCAGGCACCTTACCATGTCTCCTTCTGCCACTGGATGGGCAATAAGTACCAGGTAAGTACTCTTCTGGGGCCAGGGGCTTTTGGGTGGGGTGCCACCCCATGTGCAGGCTTGCCAGCCTGTTGGAATGAACACCTACCATGTGCAGACTCTGGCTCTAAGCCCTGCTGTGATACAAGGGAGGCCCAGACTGCTCTCAGGGTGCAGGCTTCCTTGTAGAGAGAGAGCTGTGTACCATGTCTCTAGCCAGGAAAAGTCAGTAATTATGGAAAGAGCACATGCTGCAGGCCTCAGAAAGAAGTGGAATTTGAGACAAGCTTTACCAAGGAAGTGGAATTTGAGATACACCTTGACTGTCTGGCTTTGAATCCCAGCTATATCACTTATTAGTTGGGTGACCTTGTGGAAAGTTACCTAGCCTTTAGGAGCCTCAGTTTCCCCTTCTATAAAATGGGGATAATAAAGGTCCCCACCTCCTGGGATAATTACGAAGATTAAATAAATTAGTACTATGTAAAGTGCCTAGAATAAAACAAGACTATCCTTGTTTACTCTTTTCATGATTAAGGACTAGTCAAATTCCAATGGGTGAAGAATGGAGGCAGAGAATGCCGTGGGCAAAGCTGCAGAGTGAGAAGATGCAGGGTGTGTTGACAATAGTGAGTGGCTCAGCCTGCCTGGCTTGTATGGGAGCAATAGTAGATGAGACTAGAAAGAGAGTCTGGGGCCAGGCTGAGGAGGAGATTCCTAACAGCCATTGAATGTTTTTGAGCAAAAGAATGTCATGGCCAGAGTTGGGTTATAGAAAGAGCCCTCTGGCTGCAGAGCATAGGGTGGTTTGGGCTGGGAGTTATGGGAGAAGTGCAGTAGAAAGGTGATTTCAGGAGGCCGGGGGAGAAAGGGTGGTGGCAGCTGGCAGGGCAAGGACAGCATGGACTGGCATTCGTGGCAGAGGGAGGTCCTCTGGAACTTGGAAATCTGCTGCGTGGGGAATGTGCCACACACACCCTTGGCCAAGGGCAAATGTGGCCGTGCTTGCCACTTACTCAGGCCAGGGTCCGAATGACTGGCTGAGGAGCCAGTCAGGACCTGGGACGTGGTCCCTCTGGGCATCACGCCAGCAGTGGTATCTTTGTGCCAAGAAAGAGACAAAAGAAAGGTGGAGAAATGGGGGACCAGCCTCCTTTAGGTCCTGAGAACGCAGAGCCCCTCAGGGTGGAAAAGAGGTTCCGGAAGACTCTCTTGCAAGGCAATTGGGAACAGGTTCCTTTGGGTTCTCATCGGGGTTTTTGAAAAGCAAAGCAGACCGGCGAAAGCCACCTGTCTGAGGCGTGTTTGATCGTAACCTTTCCATGTAATCCTGAAAGCCCACCTAATCAATTGAAGATCATAAAATATTAGACTTAATGCTGCAAAGTGCTGCTTTTTAATTCACATAACAAGCTCCTAAATAATTCAAATAGCAAACAGACCCTGCAAGTCAATGGTGGGAGGCTGCTTGGATCAGCAGGAGTGTGTCAACACATGCCACATTTCCCGGATCGACTCCATTTCAAGAACCCTATTAAGTTAATTGCTGGTTTCTGACAGCAGAGAGCATGCTGGGAGCACAGCAAGCTTTATTAGCCTCCGTGGCATCTGGAGACATCAGCCATTTTGCCCCTCCTTGCAGGCACTGGAAGCAGCATGGAAAAAAGTAAATCAAATTATGAGACAATAAATGCTTTTGGCAACACATGGGCATCAGAATCATTGGTGAATCCAAAAGAGTTCAAGTGTCAATTGTCGGCCTGTTAAATTTTTTATAGTGGCACCATCTATATGTTGCAAAAGTCTCTTAGGATACCATGGAATGGTTACGTCATTTGTCACGGCATGGTGCCTGCAGGTGAACCTTAATGCAAGCAAGGGGCCAATGCTGCTGACAGCTCCTGGGCGGAGAGTCTCCAAATAGGAACAGGAGTTGGGATGAACATTTAGAGAGTCCCTAGTTTCCCCCAAAGAGCCAATATTGCATGTTCAGTTTGTGAGCAGATCAGCTCATGTTTGGAAACCTAGTGGAGACATGGATGGAGTTCGGAGATGCTCAGAGAAGAGCAGGGAAGGGAAGCACTGTGAAGTCAAGGCCCCCGACCTTCCAGAGACGAGGATAGAGTGGGGTGGCTAGAAGATGTGCCCATTGCCTTGTGAAGAGGTTCGGCTGGTGGTAAGCAGCACCCCCTGGCCCATTTCCCAGGCGTTGTTTCCATGGCTACCTGCTTTCCCCTTGGTGGCCCTGGTATATGCTGAGTACAGGGTGGGGTGGGGTCATCGTGGCAGCTTGGAGATCTGTGAGCAGATGCCAGCCTGCAGGGCAGAACCCCTGCTCTCTCCAAAGCCCACATTTGACAGAAGTGAAATACACAAGCAGAGAGATTCTGTAACTGCCCCACAGTGGCCCAGCCAGGCACGGGCAGCCAGTTCCAGGACACAGTTCTGTTCTGATACCTGGGCTGGCATCATCCCGTATTGTGCTGCTTCTCTCTCCTTCTCTTTCAGGCCTCAAGATTACAGCCTGGTGGTGACAGCCTGGATTAGACCTAGATTACAATCCTGGCTCAAACACTGATTATCTGTGTGACCTTAATTTAAGCAAAATATGTAACTTCCCTGCCCCTTTCCCACACTGGCAAAGTGAGGATGCATTTGCTTACCTGATGGGATGTTTGTGGAGAGGGTAAAATTAAACGACGTACGTTAAATGTGCTGTTCAGTGCCTCGGGCGTGGCATCTACCCACCTAGCATCATTTCTTGCCCATTGTCTATGAGGGGACTCTCAGATGAACAAGGTTATTTGTTTCTAGGTGGTGCTTTTACAGACTGATAATCTTCCTATTGGTTTTTCACATCTGAATTTTTATATATCACATTTGTGTAAAGGGAGGCTAACTCCTCTCTCAAACCTCTTCTTGTCCTAGTCTTGAGATCTAGCCTCAGTGTCTGTAGATGTGACGATTTCTTCCTGAATCGAGGCCTCAATATGATAGGAGCACAACAGCAGAGAAAATCTGAGAGTGGCTGGCAGCGGCGAGGGGCAAGCTTAACTGTGGATAGAAGCGAGGGCGTGGAGACTGACCATCTATCCCTGCATTCATGGAAGAGCTGCCCTTTGATGTGGGAAGGGGCCTCAGAGATGGAGTCAGGCATCCTCACCTGACGGATGGGGAAACTGAGGCTCAGAAAGCATTGGTGGCTTGCCTGAGGTCACGCTGATGGTGACGCCAGTGACAAGAGCGGAGTCTCTCCCCTCCTGGCCCTCTCCTCTAATTCTCAGGTCTCTGTGGTGCTAGAGCTGATCCCACCTTACCTGGGAAGAGGCAGAGCAATGCCATTTGCCCAACACATTGCTATCTCCTGCGTCTATGGAGAAAGGACATGCCACAGCCCCCAAATGCCCCAAGACTTCTTTCTAAAAATAAGAATAATACCAAGTAATAACTAATATGTAATTATAATAGCTATCATTTTGAGGACTGAGCTCCAGGCACTTTATATACATGGTCTATGCAGCCCTTTGAGGTAGGTGCTATGATTATTTGCATTTTACAGAGGAGGAAACCGAGACTCAAGTGTTAGGTGATTTGTCCAAAGTCACACAGATGGTAAGACTTGACCCTGCAACCATGTTGACTTCTGCCCTTTCCTTGTGGTAGCTCCTTCCCCTACAAAAGGTGAAATGGGGAGCGGTGGCTCACTCACCTGGGGTCTGGCACAAGCCAGGGGCCGAGGGGCATTAGTCGGAAAGTGCTGCCAGACGCCCATCCTGCATCATGGCATCTGTTTCCTTTCTCCGCACCTACCACTGTCTCTTGCTAAGAATGAATTAGCAGCCAGGGATCCAGAGCAACTCCTTAGCACAACCTCCAGCCTCTGATAACCTAGGATTATGTTCTGCTACATGTAACAGAAGCCCCAAATAACAGTGGCCTAAGTGCACATAGTTTCCCCCTCTCTTGTAGAAGAGGTCATGGATAGGCTGGTGGCTTCACTTTCATCAAACTGTGGCTCTCCTCCTGCTCTGCCAATCCCCAAATACAGCTTTCAGCCTTGACGTTTCAAAATGTCTGCTGCAGGTCCGGGCATTGGGTCCACATTCCAGGCAGCAGGAAGGAGAAGAGGGCAAAAGAGGCTTTTGCCAGCTGTTTTTTCTCCTTTTAAAGAAATCTGCCCAGGAGTCCTTCTCTCTAAGCCTACTTGTCTTTCATGGGTCAGAACTTAGTCATGCGGCCACACCTAGTGGCAAGAGAGGCTGGGAGGTAGGGGCTTTAACTGGGCACAGAGATACTCCAAGAATGTAGGGATGTATGAGTGAGGAAGAATGAGAGAACAGGTATTGGGGATGCAGCTGTCAGGCAGCCATGGTGCAATTCTGTGGCACCTCTCCCACTTGTCAATGTGCTGGTGACAGAATGGTGGCATTTGAATTATGAAAACTCAAATTAGCGTTGGTGAGAGTTTTGCAACACACACTTTGAGATAATTGGAAAGGCCCTGGGATGCCACAGGCCTAGGGTTGGAACAACTGTGCTTTCCGGGGCTGTGCTTTCGTTTGGTTGTTCCAGAAATGGCAACGCTGATGAAATCAAGAGCAATTCACACTGTCAGTGGCTTTCACCCCACCTTGATCCTTTTCAAAATAAGGCAAGTTTCATTTCTCTAGATTTCTTCTGTTCATGATGTATTTATCCTGCCGGATTTCTGGCTATGATTGGAGGATGGAGTTCCTGTCCTGGGGGAGGGGTCTTGGGTGGTTTTGGGGCTACAAAAACCCAGATTCTACTGAGTCAGTACTACCCATGCTGCAGTACCACACATGTGGCTGGTCAGGTAATCCTCACAACAATCCTGAGGCAGAGGAAGTATCATCCCCATTTTACAGGTGAAAAGTGGGGACTCAGAGAGGTTAAGCAACTTGCCCAAGAGCACACAGCTGGTAACTGACAGACCTGGTAGTCTTGCTTTCCGCCACACCACACAGCCACGCAATACATTCCCTGTCTTCATGCTCACTCCCCAGCATCCTGGAGACCTCCAGACGTAGCCTTCCTCTAAAGCCCTTCCTCATTTCTGTCCCCTCCTTTCCTCCTCCACTCAGGACCCTCCTCTTATCTTGGGAAGACCCAAGAGATTCAGGAAGTTGCAGCCTCAATCAAACCCGATTCCCTGATTCATTATGTGGTCTCAGCCCTGTCTCGTCTCCTATCCATTGGTTCATCTGACTCACGCTCTCCATCCGGCTTCTCTTCCCAGGCATCACAGGTCACATCCTTTACACAAACATCAAAGCTAGGTCCAACACCGTTGGCTGACAGAGAACCTGGGTCTGTAAATGAGAGCAAAACCCAGGCTGCCTCCTCCCCACATCAGTGAGTGAAGCTGCAGAGTCTGAGGTCATAACCAGAACCCCCACCTTCTTGCCTCCCCAGCAGGCAGGACGAGATGTGTGTGCAGCTGGGGCCCTGCTGCCTACCAGGATCTCTCAGGTTTTCATATACATAATTTAAATATATACTTTGAAAATTGAAAAGTGCACACATATAGAATGTGGCTGCGGGGAGGGAATGGGCTCTTTGAACATGTCTCTTTAAAGGCAAAATTAACAAAGTGTTTTCCTGCCCTTAAGGAGACTCTCGAACATGGCAGCAGATGTAAAATGGAAATTGAAGTGTCTCTCCCAGGCCACCGTACATGTATAAAACAGGCACAATCTATTATAAGCGCTCATTAATAGCTGGTCTCTGAGGGCCCCGGCAGCAGCCAGAGGATTTTACTCATTAAAAAGGTGGCGAGGTAGAGTTTTGTGCCTTCCCCGCCTGTCGCTGTGTGATCCTCGTGCTCAGACACCACCAGCAGGCCTCAAATGAGCGCCCCTAAATTGCTGGTGTGGGTAACTATTTTCTGAAGGGTTCGAAAGCATCGCCCACTCAACGGTGGGGCGAGAAGCCCTTGTTGTCTACCAAGTTGATTTCTCTCTTTTCCTAGGTGGGCCCAGAATAGCAAAATCTCAAGATAAATGCAGAGAGAAAAGTGCTTTAGCGTGTCAGCCAATAAAAGATCATAGCTGGGTCTCGAGGCAGCCCAGTAAATGACACGGAGGCCCCAGCTTTAGTCTTTGGGGACCCCGAGAAGATACTGGGAGGCTGGGCGTCCTCAGACGGGTCTGGAAGGAACTGGACCCTTGGAGTTGAAGATGCTGACAGATCTGCCAGTTTTCACATCTCAGCAGAGCCAGGAGGAGGTAGGGAACATAGAGGTTGTGCATTGGCCGGGAATCGAACCCGGGTCTCCCGCGTGGGAGGCGAGAATTCTACCACTGAACCACCAATGCCCCTAAGTTTTCACATCTCAACGACACCCATTTGCTAGAGGGCCCCTTATTTATTTTAGAAAAAAGGGGTCCCCAGCCCCATTTTCACCCCCGCTTTTTGTTTGTTCTTTGTTTTGTTCTTCTGCTGTTAGAATCAGGGTTTTGTTCCCTTCTCGTGTGTGTGTGTGTGTCCAGAGACACAGTTGTGGGGACTCTGAGCAGTTTTCCTGACACCTGTAAGGAGTCCCTTCCTGTCTGCCTGAAACCTCCAGGTGGAGGCCAGAAGCCTCACTGGCCCCTAAGTTTCTGCCTTGGACATGCTGGGTTTTTTCCTGCTCTCGCCCTTTTGCTGTTGCATTCCTTAATTTTGCTTTCCTGGTCTTCTCAGGGCCAGGATGCCACCTCCCCAGAGAGGCTCTCCTGACTCCTCCCCTCAGTGCTCATCGTGACCTCAGCACAATCTGGAACGATCCTGTATGTCGTAGCTGCCTTGTTTATTATGGTCTTCCCCATGCTACGAGGTGAGGTCCGGGAGAGCACAGATTTTCTCTGCCTTGTTCACCTGTTTGCCCTCGTGCTTAACACAGCGCCTGACCCCAAAAGGGACTCGATTTATTGAATGGGTCAACAAACAAAGGGATGCCGGAGGAGCTCTCCATCCTGAAGCCCCGCCTCTTTGTCGCTCTACTGAGATGAGCTCACTGGGGATTTTTCTCACTTGTGATCCAAAGCAGCGCCTGTACTGTAGCTCAGTGCTCTCCGTGCTCCCGCCATAGGCGGGGGGCTGCCCAGTAGAGCACACTGGGCAGGGGGACCCCAAGGACACAGCAAGATTGGGACAAGAAGAGGGGCATGGCATAGAGTGTCCTATATGCAACTTTATCCTATTTGTTTTTTTGACACAATATAGATGCTCTGTTAGGAAATCAGTTTATCTATTTTACCCCTCTTTAGCAGACGTAAAATGTTATTATTTATGAAATGGTAATAATTTGGGGCTGTTAAAATTAAGCTAACCTTCAAAATAATTAAGCTCAAAATTAATAAAATGGGTTCAGTGTTGGGAGGGGTGGGAGACAGGCTATTCTGCAAGCTTTTTTTTCAAACACCTCAGAGGACACCTCACTCACCCCTGGAAGGACTTGAGGCACCTGCAGAGATGCGCGCATCACGACAGCGTCAAACTAGACACGAAATCCAAGGGAGGGCAAGAAGGGCCGCAGAACCCTGTGACGCGAGGGCTCTGGACCTGCCACTAATTGCATGTCATTAGGGCGGGGAAGATTGTGGGCTACATGCTTGGCTCAGAGTATCCAAGAAGCTAAAGCAAAGAGAAAGGAAAACAGCCTTGAGGTTCCCAGGATGTGCCATGAGCTTTGGAGGGAGAGAAAAACAACAACAACAAAAAGAACAATGGGGATAAACTTGACTCTTTTTGAAAAGAACTTCCAGTAAATCAGGGGATCCGGGGTTCTTTAACCAGGGGTATTTTGGGGGTCCATGGAAAGATTTCAGAGGGTCCGTGAGCTTGAATTGAAAATTTGAAAAAACATTATTCTTGTGGGGATGTGTTGGTGCAGGTGTGATATTCTTATTAAATAATACACAGTATAGTGTGGACTTGGTAAGGGGTCTGTGGTTTTCACCTGCCCGGAAGTATGACTGGTCTACAGGGCACTTGGAATCCCCACACTGTCCTGGCAACAGGACCAAGGCTCCTCCTCCTCCTTTGTTTAGTCAGCACTTGCTCTGACACTCAGTAAAAGCCCCTTGAATGAGTGAATGAACTAATGACTGAACAAATGAATGTCATGGTTACAATGTTCCAAATCCTGTCCTTCCTTTAGGTCTCGTTCAGGATTACTTCCTCCAGGAAGTCCTCCCTGAATTCTCCTGCCCTCCCCTCATCAGGACTCTTTCAGTGCTGGGTATACAGCCAACATGTGAATGCTTCCCTAGGTGCTGAGGCCGGGTGTGTCTCTCTTATGTTTTCTGTTGATCCTCCTTCCAGCTGGACAATAGACTCGTCTCTTCATTCAGCTTTTACCAAATGACGCACACTGTGGTAGACCCAAGGGACTTAAGATCAAACCGAACAGTCATGGCACTTATGAGGACAAGAACAGGGTGGTACGGCTGAGCCTAGCAGGGTGGGGTGTGTGTTACTGCTGATAGGGTGGTCAGGGGAAGCCCCTCTGATGAAAATACTGTGTGAACTGAGGCGTGGAGGGTGAGAAGGCCACTATGAGAATAGCTGGGGAAGAGCTTTCCTGGCCGAGGGACTGTATGTGCAAAGGCCCTTGGAGGAGAGAGATTGGTGTGTTGGAAGAATGTAGGAAACTTTATGTGTCTGGGAATGTAGTGAACAAAGGTGACAAACGTTGGAGAGGCAGACGGGCTAGATCAGTGGTTCCCGAAGGGGGGCGATGTTGCCCGCAAGGTTCATTTGTGATATTTGTGGGGCGTCATGAGTTCAGGGAGCAGGTGCTAGGGCTGCGAGACGTCAACAGCGCATCTGCTAGTCCCATACGATGGTGCACTGTCAAGGGTCCTGTGTGATGTGATTTTCAGATGACTTGATGGGTATCCGTGTAGGTGAAAAGCCTATTTCTAATCATCTCAGCCTGGGCTTAACTCCCCTTTTCACATCAACAGGAAAACTTTTGCATGGTTTCAATTATACACTGAATTTCCTAGGCGTGCAACTACTGTGTAAGTTAAGGGAAGATTGCACTGTGTTTTGTTTGGAACGTCACCAAGAGGTGTTCGCCCTGCTGGAAAATCACATCAGCTACGGCAACATCACTCTTGGTATTTGAATCTCCAAAACAACATGCTGGTTGTCAGTCTGCATTTGCAGCTGTGGCATTCACGATGATTTTACACACGCACACAGACATCTGACTACTTCCTTAGGTTCCACAGGAAAGGCAGGCCAGAGAATTTTCCTACTGAAATGCACGTTGTCTTACTACAAATTCCTATTTCGTTTTTTTTCCTTTATGATGTAGTTAAGGCATTGTATGGGTTTCTCAAAGTCTTGTGTGGAGGAAAGTTATAGTTTCTCTGAATTTCATTTCAGTATAGGCAATGGGCATTGTGAGATATTCGCTCTAGAAAGGGTGCATAGGGTGGGTGGAAGCACCAGGGCTGGATCGTAAGGTCTCCTGTAGCTTTTTTTTTAAAAGATTTTATTTATTTATTCATTTATCTCCCCCTTGCTGCTTGTGCTCGCTGGGTCAGCTAACCACGCCGTGCGGGCGGGCTTGCCTTCACCAGGAGGCCCCAGGAACCGAACCCGGGGCCCCCCATATGGTAAACGGGAGCCCCACTGATCGAGCCACGTGTAGCTTTTGATGAGCAGTTTGGATTTTATTCTAAGAGGAATGTGGAGCGACGGCAGGATTTTGAGAAGAGTGATGCGAGCTTTCAGGCAAGGGTGATGTCTGCGTGCTCTGTTTCTCTCTCTGCTCCCAGGAGGCTCTTTGTGAGCCCGGGTGCTTCCGGGCACAAGCACGTCAGCTGCTGAGCCCAGCGGGTGTGCGCCTTTCTCTGCAGGGGGGACGGCTGAGGTTGAGTAGCTTGCCTGGGCCGGTAAGTGATACAGAGTGTGTGTGTGAGTGTGCGCATGTGTGTTGCACGAGTGTGCAAGAGCGTGAAATGGTGTGAGGCTGTGTGTGTGCACGCACGCGTTGTGGTGAGGAAAGCCTGCCTCCTGTTCCTCCCCCGACAGCAGCCCTGTTGTTCTGTGGCCTCTCGGCTTGCCGATCTACCCGCTGAACGTCGGCCCCTCGCCAGGGCCCAGTCCCTGTTGCCTGCCCATTGCCACAGGCATTGCTGTCCCAGGAGCCAACTTTTCAACCTTTAGACCCCCGGCCAGGATCTAAGAATATCTCTGACAGTATTCCCCAACACCTCCAGCAGATGTGCCCACAAATTACCTGGTCCCAGTGGGGGGCGGGCAGGGGAGGAAAGGGCATCACTTTTCTAAATACATTACACACTTAATTTGCAAAGTTACATCACACATTCGTGCACAGGTCAAGTGGCTGGGAATTTATTTTTAAAAAAAACAGGGACAGGTAAGGGGTCCTGGAGAAGTCAGTGTTGAGGATTTAAAAGCACTGTGAGTGCTAAATGTTTTCACAGATGCAAGGCCGGTGTTCTCCCCTCTTCTTGGATGAAAGATGGATATTCACGGCCCCTACTCTGTATGTACCAGGCCCCCTGGTACGACCCCCCTCCCCAGATATCGTCTTATTTCTTCCAAGACCAGCTCGGCACAGTATGAATGAACATCGTCCTCCTTTCACAGGTGTGGAAACTGAGGCTTAATGAGGTTGTGTGTCTTCTTTTATCCTTATATGCCATTATGTGTGACCCCAGGCAGAGACAATTTGAACCCCGGTCTCCCGACTCCTAATCCCATGTTTTTTCCACCATATAATGCAGCAGGAGATGTGAATGGGGACCGAGTGATATATAAGATATAAAAAATATCTTCTGAAAATTCTAACAAAGAACAAATGGATCAAAGGCCATCCGTGTTCACTTCCCACCCAGGCCCAGAGAGCGCTTGTGCATGCACCTGCTGGTCGGGTAGGATGGACGTTTCTGCCAGAGTCTATTGGTCCCTGAGACACTGTCACTTGCTACCACTGAGAGATCGTCCTCTCCCTCCTCTGTTTGTCAAAGCACTGTTCCCCCAACCAGATTTATATTTTTGAAAACCTTTCAGATAATCACAAACCCAAGAAACTTCCACTCCTCTGAGTTTTAATTAGGAGAAACTGTCTTTCCGGTACTTCCAAGAGACTTGCTCTCAATTTCTCCCAGGGAAGGGAAGGTTCACGGCGGATGCGTGGGAGCAGGAGAACCTGTGAACAGCCTCCTGCCTTCCCCTCCCCGCTCCTGCAAGGGAGGGAAAGCCATGTTGTAGGTCATTGAAATCGCATCGCGAGGGTGCCCTGTGTCATTAGAACCCAGAGAATGGGGACGATCGGAACGCAGGATAACACATTAGCGATAGATAATAGAGTCTAAATAAACATAATCAGCTTTCCCGTATGTCTCCAGACCAAAGCTTATCTATAAATACCCTAATGGCGCCCAACCAGCCAATTACTCGTTTCTTGGAAGAGCCCCTTATTAATGGCGTTGCAGTGAGGGAAAAACATTAATTATTGGACACAGTGGGATCTTTTACGTTCTGTCTGCTCCGGACAGCACCAATTAATGCAACAATTATTATCAACGACTGCGGCAGCCACCCCGGGCTGGCTCGATGGGGTGGGAAGAGCAGAGCGCGCTGGGGGAACATCACCCACGCTCTTTTTATGGAGCTTGCTTCTTCTTCACTGCAGAAGCTGCTGGAACAAAGAGGAGGGTGGCCAGGGCATGTCGGGTTTCTTTTTAAGCTTCCGGGCTAAGTGAGGTGTGGGAAGGGAGTCAGGCACTCCTCTGTTATGAGCTGCTAAATATAGCCAGGCAGAGGACTGGAGAGGAGAGGACGACTTCAGAGCATGGGGCACCTGGCATGGCCCCTGCCCACTCCTCCTGTCTCATCCCCTAACTCACCACACTCCAGCCTTGCTGCTTCTCTCTCAGCTTCTCCAATCCAGCTGTACTCCTTCCTGCCTCAGGACATTTGCACAAGCTGTTCCTCATTCCTCAAGTTGGCTACTTCCCACCCTCTGAATGAAATATGAAGGTCACCTACATAGGGAGCTCCTTCTTGAGTCTGAATCTAAAATTTTAGGGAAATAACCTTTCCCTCAATATTAATCACTTACTGTTTCTGGTTTTTTTTTGCATAGCTTCTATCATATATCAATTATTTAATGGACATATCTTATTATTTTATTAATGCCTCTCTCCCACAAGAATACGCGTTCCATGAGGGCAGGGGCTGGGCTCTGTTTCTCTAGCATCAATTAGCGTGTCTTGTATGTAATGGGTGCTCGATAAATATTTGGTGAGAGAATGAATAAATCCATGCATTGTTTAGGCACAAATTATATCTAAGAGGCTCCATGCCAGGTGTCACACAGACTACGCCAGATACTCTCTTGCAGAAATTGCACAGCAAATACCCAGACTGTTCTGTCAATAGCAATGTCTCCTGCAAAAATCGATTCCACTCTACTTCTGCATTTTAAAACCAATCAACATGGTCGAAGGGCCTCTGACAGGCTGTCCTGTAAAATATCGGACTGTACTATTACTCGCAGGTTGGCACTTGATTTGAACTGACTGAAAATGAATCTGCTCTGCCCAAGGTATAACACAGCTGCAGGAATGCTTTTATTCTTCTCTTCTCGGTGACACGGAGAGGCTTTCTTCTGGGAGGCATTCATTATACAGCACTTTGGAAACTGGTTCTGTGAAGGCTGGGAACCCCCCCCCCACCCCGCCCCGAGCCTCGGTCAGGGCTCTGAGATGTGGGTGAGCTAGCATGGCCCTGCTGGAAGCACTCCAGGCTGTTTCCACTAGAAGTTACCCCCTGGAGGGTTAAAACAACTCAGAAGGCTGTTCAGAGTCAGGTCCACGTCTGGCGAGCTTGTTCAACCTCAGGGAAACACGGCCAGCCACTAACTGGACCCAGCCTTGTGCCTCCTTGACTGAGGCGGGTTTTCTAACCGACACGGGGCCGTGGAAATCTCGAAGGCAGCCCTGGGGCTCCTCCAGCGCAGGTATGCCGCGGAGATGTGGCCATGGCAATGTTACCAACACGGTCCTCCTAAATAACCATCCTCAGGGACTACACCAACCGCAAAATACTTAGAAATGAGAGGGACACTCGGGGTGCATCCATGG
The DNA here is from genome assembly GCA_026826555.1 of Tolypeutes matacus. Classification (NCBI taxonomy): domain Eukaryota; kingdom Metazoa; phylum Chordata; class Mammalia; order Cingulata; family Chlamyphoridae; genus Tolypeutes; species Tolypeutes matacus. Next base: position 1,416,936 of record JAKSZT010054544.1, read on the forward strand.
GAGCTGATTTTGCCTTTGTCCTCTGCAGAGCTGTGACGGGCTCACCCTCTCTGCTCGCCCCCAACGCATTTTGCCCAGACCCTGCGTTTCGGCCCACGGGGAGTGCAGCCTGGTCATGAGCCCTGGAAGACTTCTCCACGCCCTGCTCAGCACCTGGCTTGGTGAGGCCAGCTTGCCAGTGTTGGGTAGAAGTTTGTTTCAGTGCCGCATTGTACTAACAAAAGTCTGTCTGCCCTCCCCCAGACCAGCCTGTGACTCCTGAAGAGCAGGAAGCACAAATTATTCATCCTTGTATCTCCAGTGCCTGGCACAGAGACCGTGCTCAAAAACGAAGTCTCTGCAGGGCATCTCAAGACCTTCCTTTCTCTTTCCCCAGAGAAAAGGGGCTTCCGGGTGCATGGAATAAAAATAAGAAGGAGGCATGCATTTGTTTCCTAAGGCTGCTGTGACCAATTACCACAAACTGGGTGTCTTAAAACAACAGATATTAATTTTCTCACAGTTCTGCAGGCTCACAGTGCAAAATCAAGGTGTCAGCAATGCTCCCTCTGAAGGCTCCAGGGCAGCATCCTCCCTGGCCTCTCCCAGCTTCTGGCAGCTTCCAGCAATCCTTGGCGTTCCTTGGCTTAGGAGGGCCTCACAGTCTGCACCTCCGTCTTCACGTGGCCTTCTTCCTTGTGTGTGTCTGGGTCTCTATGTCCTCTTCTTGCGAAGACACCAGTGATATTGGATTTAGAGCCCATGCTAATTCAGTAGAGCCTCATCTTAACTGCCTCCGTCTGCAAGGACCCTCTTTCCAAATGAGGTCACATTCTGAGGTTCTGGGTGGACAAGCATTTGGGGGAGGACGCTGTTCAACCCAGTACATGGCATTATAGGGCAGTGGTTTGAAACAAGGAGGCTGGCAGAACTTGGTTCAAGTCCCGGCTCTGCTGCCCATTGAAGGTAGACTTCGGACTTGTTACTGAATCTTTCTGCCCCTTAGTTTCCTTGTGTGTAAGGTAGAGGCGATGACAGCAGGCTCGTAATGCTGTTGAGGTATTTAATGGGGTATTGTCAGCAGAATGTTTACCATGGTGCCCAGGAGAAGATAAACCTTTGATAAATGTCTGCTGCTGTGATTGCCACTGCTATTAAATGATGAGCTTTAGGATATGGGGTGAGGCCTCCAAGGATGGCCATATAGTCGGTCATTTGACAAATTTATACTCAAGGCCCACTGTGAGCCAAGCGTTGTTCTAGGCCCTGAGGATTCAAGGATGACGCCGATTGGTTCCGTCCTGGAGAATTTGTGGCTGTTTGGCCAAATTCGGTTTCCTGTCGCCTGGAATCTCACCTCTTCTGGAGACCAGTCTGTCCTGCGGGAGGAAGCCTGGTATGGGCATGGAGCGTTAGATGAGGGGAAGGGACTGCCATGACTGTGGAGTCTGGGTGGCTTCAGAAGGCCTCAGGGAAGGCGTCTGGATTCTATGTCACAGCTAGCTGCAGCCCCAGGATTGCACTGGGAACCACTAGCCCCTTTAAATCAGCCGATGCCTGCAGCCTTGCAGAAATGCCTGTGTCAGCAGGACCTGTTAGCACATATTTGAAACTACTGTTTGTTTTCTGTTTGTGGCATCTTAATATGTTTGGCTTTTGTTTATGAACTGATAGTCAGAAATGTCCCTTGTTACTCTTTACCATCAGATACTTGGGAGGACCACTGTCTGTTTTCTTGGGTGTCCCTGTATCCTTCCAGGTGAATGTTGAATGTGCCATGTCTATATCTAAGTTTGGCTAACCCAAACATACTTTCTAAATTTGGGGAACACCAAAGCAGACATATCATGTTGTGAAGAAACAGGCAGAAAGGTACTTCGTGGTGTGGGTTTGGTACAGGGCCTTGGGTTGTTGCCACTTGTTTTTCTTTGCTTCTAATTCATCCTTCTCCCTTTTACTCCTTACCCATCTTCTCTCACTTTCATGTCGCATTCTTCCTTAAACATAAATTTCCTGGAAATTTGAAGAATGTGGTATTCATTTAAAACAAATAAAATTCTTTACTCAACAGTGCAGTGTCTCCTCCAATGATTTTCCTTATTATTCAAGACAAATGTCTTCTGAATTGAGAATATAGTTCATTTGCAGAACAACAGGGTAAGTTTCACCCATATGCTCAACCTTCTCCTGCATGATTACATGGTGCTAGTCGAAAGACAGATGGAAAGCAGTGTTCTTTTGATGATCTGGGACTTGTACCCACACTGGACAGTTAAGGAGCAAAACTCTCGAGCAGCTTGCTCAATTCTCTCTGCTTTCTTCTTCTGTCTGATCAGTTCCATCGGGTGCCACAGCTTGCTGTCTCATGACACTCTGTGAGTTTAAAGGCAAGTTCAGTATCTTTCCCAGTGTTGACTGTGTGAATCTTAATCAGGGCCCTTCACATAAAATGTGTACTTTACATAATTGCTGTAACCATATGCTTTCTTTAATTGGAACCAGGAAACTTTGAGCTGTCTGATGACATCATATGAGTTTTATTAATTTCAGCCTATTTGCTGAGTTGCCAACTTCCAAACTTGCCTCTAAACCTCGGTGAGGAAGGTAAACGCTGAACAGGCAGATACCAACAGAGTTTATTCTAGCACCTGGCAATAAACAAAAGCCACAAAAAATGAAGCTGTGGTCACTGACTGGACTGTCCCCACTGAGGGCCAACTGTTTCCTTTACTGTGATGATGGACGAGATGCCTAGGGTCTGGGTGGCACAGGGTGGGGTCCATGTGGAGCCAGCAGGTGGAAGTCACAGAAAGGCTGGAGGTAGCGAGTGGTGGGAGGCTCCCTGGAGACAGACTGCTGGCAGCCACGGGAGCCAGGCAAGTTCCCTGGGTTTTGGGGGCCTCGGTTTTCTCACCTATGAGAAAGAGCTGAAGTTTCCTCCTATCTCTTAGGGCTGTGCTGGGCTTAAATGAGATCATTCATGTGATGTGCTTAGCGCAGTGCCGGACTCATAGTGAACACTCAATAAAGGAAGGACACATGTTTTTCTAATAATTAAAACCATTCAGAGATGTAATGGGCTTCCTTGGGGATGGACTAGTGAGTTCCTTGTCCCTGGAAGTGTTTAAGAGGAAGGGAGAACAACTTTCTCAATGCTTCGTGCACATTTAAAGAATCATCTGGGGATAGTATTAAAATTCAGATTCTGTTTTAATAGGTCCAGGGTGAGGCCTGAGATTCTGCATTTCTAACAAGCTTCAGACAGTGCTGATGCTGACAATTAACCCCAGTTGAGTAGCACGGAGCTGCAAGATGATTCGTTGGTGGGATGCTGGGAAAGGTATGTGATAACCTGTCAGAGGGACAATGAGCTGGTCCTCTCCGGTTCCCTATGGTGGCCACTCACCCATGTGGCTGTTGACCACTTGACATGTGGCTAGTTCGAATGGAGATAACTGTGAAAATTAATGAGTTAGTATGTGTAACGGGCTGAGAAGAGTTCCCAGCTTGTGGTAAGGCTGAGCAGTGCTGGCTGCTATTCTGAGCTAATAAGGGCTCCCTGAATGGCAGTTTCTTCTTTCAGCTGGCAAATTACTCACAAAAACCCCCAAATTGCATACCTGGTTGAGTAAGAGTCAGGTCCTGTGTGGCGATGATGTAACATACCTATTTTTGGCAAACTTGGCAATTCAGGGAATGACCCATTTTCCGGCATCTCACTGAGGTCATTGCAGTGGGTTTCATCAACCGGTGAGCTTGGAAATGAGCCACAGGGTTAAACAAAGTGCCTTTTCTGCTCCTCCGGTCCGTTTTCACTGCTACGCCGCTCAAGTCAGGGCTGGGGAGGGAAGTGGGGGGACATCCATGTTCTCAACGATGGCCGTGAAGACCTGTGGGGTGCAGAACATAGGGCTCCCCTGGACTCTGCAGGGCATGCTCAATGTGTTGCCGAGCGGAGCTAGAAGGGTGGTAATTTGCTTGATTTGGAGCCCAGGAAAGGGAGGCTTGAGTTTTGGGTATATGTAGGGCCTTTTGAGGATTGAATGACATCTTGGGAACGCACGGTATTGGGAATCTTCTGCCTAGGTCACAGCAAAGGGCTGTAGAGTTCCCAAGCTCCTCCAGGACGAGGATCAGGGATGTGTTCTTGCGTACCCTTGTCTGCAAGTGTTTCTCAAAAGGTCTGGACTTTTACCCCAAGAGATTGTCCTCAAAGGATTTCTATTCCAGAGATCCAGATGGAGCAGAGGGACCTTTATGAGGGAGACTCGGGAAATACTGGACCCGGGGTTTCAAACTCTCTTTGGAATGAGGCTTTTCTTTTTGGAGTAATGAAAATCCTCTAATATTGATTGTGGTGAAAAATGTACAACTCTGTGATTATATCAAAGTCCATGGAATGTACGCTTTGGATGTACTGTATTGCATCAATAAAATTTAAAATATATTTATTTACTTAAATCCTGCCTCTTTTCAAAATGCAGAAATAAGTAAGAGTAGCAACCTGAGAGCTAAGATTATTATTGAATGTTGACATTAATTTTGAGCTTCCCATCAGTCAAGGCAAAAAGAAACCCACTATGTGACATAGTTCTTATTGTTGATGAAAACATCAATTCTTTACAGAAGATTAGTTTGTAAAGAAATATCCTTATGGAACCTTAGAGAGGAAAAGACTCATGCTCTCTTTCTGATGGAATATACCAACAAGTCCCAAAGATTCTAATGTCCCCATCTAGACGACTCATTAGGTGAGAATAAGACGTTTGCATGTTAATGTGTGAACTCACTCACAGGATACTTCCACTGGCATTCTAAATGACATCATTGGTTTTGTAAACTGAGAAGCTGAAAACTCTTGTTTTTCCTTTTCTCATTTTTCAGAAATAGATCTGTCGTCCCCAACTTTGCATTCTGGGTAACTTGCATTTGCACCTAAAGCAAACTATGGATTATAATAAATATATTTTTAAAATGCGATTTGCTTACTAAGATCTTGAGGCTTGATTTTTTGGGGTGGACAGGCTGCACTGACACTTGCTGCTTTTTTGCTGTGGCATTTGCTGAGGACATCTCTCTGACATGAATAAGTCTCTCCCTTGGTCTGGTCCGCAGATTCTTCAGCTATTAAGAGTTCAGATTGAGGGTTCTTCTGGGACCTTATAGACTGAAGATACTGTTATTCTTTCAATGATCTGATGAGCAGTGAAACCTTCTCTTTCCATTTCTCTGTGTCTCAATGCATTAAAGCAGAGATGTTTTAAAGCCACATTGCCCTTTATCCAAAATAAAACCAGTGGGGAATCCAAGTACATACAACAGATCCTAGCAGAGCTACTGTGGTTGAAATGAGGGGTGGGCCATGGGCAAGCATAGAATCCTCAGCTCTCTCTCCTCTCCCTTTAGCAGTCCCCAAGGCACCTCTGAGGCACCCCCAGATTTCCAGAGAGCACAAGTTTGAAACCACAGTATTATAGTATTACTCAAAATAAGTAGAATGAAATGCATTTTCTAAAATCTACCTGGCTTGTGAACTTTCAAGGATAAGCAGCACCTGGCACCTACTGAAAACACAAAGGTCTACTAAATGAAAGCCTGCGCTAAGCACCTTATATTTATTTCAGGGCTCCGGCTTCTGAAGTACTTGACCACCCTCCAACAATCATGCACCAACTTGGAAGGAGACAGAGTCTAAGGCTGCTCAGGAACAACAGAGCATGTGCTTTCATTGCCTCTGCATGGGAAGGACTGTGACTTCTCAGGTGTAACTGCTGGTGACATAATTACCATTTCAAAACTGTGCAACTTCAAATTTAGTTTCTTTCCAACATTCGGAGATGTTTTAACAGTAGGTTGACTATTACATTTGCATTTTATGGGAGTTGGGGGAGGGGAGCAGGGAGAGTAGGAGGGATGAATTCCCCCAAAATCTTACGAAAGAAGGATGGGAAACATTGTTGAAAACTTTTGTAGGAAAACTTTTTTTTCCAACTGAAATATTGCTTTAAAGCATTGGTAGGCTTACAGAGATGAAATGAAAACCAAATCCTACAAAAATCCAGGAGTACCATGAATATCCTGAGTAAAGAAGTGCAAAATGCTTTGCTTTCAATGATACGTTTCAATAAAGGTGGGAGCGTTCCAAACTGATTGTATTTGTCTTGAAAGAGGCCCTTCTGCACGTGGTTTAAGGGTTTATAACAACATATTGGTGGTCTTAGTTGGGCTATGATAATAAAATACTCATGAAGTGAAGAGTGTGTGGGCTTTGAACGTGGACCGACCTGGGTTTAAATACCTCCTCCCCCTTTAATTTGCTGGGCCTCCATAGGTAAGTGAGCACCCTCTCTGGGCTGGATTTCCTCACCTGTAAAAAGACAATAATACGTACATCAATGGGCTGCTGAGATCTACATGAGATAATCTAAGTGAAAGCTGCTGGTTCAGTGGGTAGACCCTGGGGCTGAGGTTGCTTGGGTGAAGATGGAGATTATGTATTTTGTTTCAGAGTTCTGGAAGATATAGCTATGCTATTATACCAGGCCCGATATTTCAACAGCACAGGAAACTATGGCTGTTTTCTCTTGTTTTCTTTTTATTTTCATGTTTTTTTTTTCCTGATTGATGAATATTTCTGGAGAAAGTTGGAAAACGAAACAAATTGACTCACAATCCCAACAAATGATTGGTGTGTTTTTTTTTTTTTCTACGTATATGAATATACACTTTTTCTTTGGTCAATTTCTACTTATTTTCCAGAAAACAGTTTGATTCATTAAGATTTTCCAGAGTATTAGAATAGCATTGTACATTATTTTCTTTTAATTTCTTTAGGATATTATTTTTGTTAGTACAAGAGTAATATATGTTCATTGTTAAACATTTACAAAAAGTGAGGGCACAAGGAAAAGAAAAAAGTCACCCACAATTTCATTACATAAAAATAGCCACTGCTGATGTTTCATTGTATGTCCTTCCAGTCTTTTTTCAATGAGTATACACATAAATTTAAATGTAAAAACTTAAATTGGTATCTCCTTGATTGAGCAGTGTTGCAGACAACTTTCTTGTGCTTAATATTGCTTTTGAAAATACTTTCCCATATCATTAGCTTTTCTTCTATGTTATTATTTTAAAAAATTGATATTATTCCATTGTTAAATATCAGTTTATTTTATTAATTCCCTACTATTAGATAGTAATATTCTTCTAAAAGTACATTAGATATACAATTCTAAAATAGTGTATCTAATAGTAATATTCTAATAGTACAGTTTTGCAGTGAGGATTCTAGTAGTTAAATCTATGCTACATCCACAAAGGGTTCTTTAAAATTAATTTCTGGGAGTGGAATTACTAGGTCAAAGGACATGCACATTTTGAAGTCTTTTGTCAACTTTGTTTCCAGTCCAGTTATACCAATTCACACCAAATATACACTTACAATTATATTGATGATATCATAAAAAGAGAAATGCTTCACCGATTTGACAGGCAAAAAAAGTTATACCTTATTTTAATTTCCATTTTTTATTAGTAGTACATTTCTTCTAATTTGAGGTACCTGTCCATATTTTTTACATATTTTTGGTTTTCATACTGGTTTGTTGTGGTAAAACACAAACATACAGAGAGTGAATAAAGTGCACTATTAAGAATACAGTTTGATGAGTTTTGACAATTTTATACACCTGTATAAACAATACCCAGATCAAGATGGAAAATATTTCCAACACTTCAGAAGAGATAGAACTTTCATTGATCTATTTGTCTATCCTTATGCTAAAGGCACATTCAAAAACATCATATACCTAGAAATGAATCTAACAAAAGATGTACAGGACCTCTACTCTGAAAACTACAACTTATTATTGAGATATATTAGAGAAGGCCTAAATAAATGGAAGAATATACTTTGTTCATGGATTGGAAGACTCTATAGTTTAAAGATGTGAGTTTTCCCCAATTTCATCTATAGATTCAATGGCATCTCATATAAATTCTAACAAGGTTTTTTTTGTGGGTGGGGGGATATCAACAAGCTAATTCCAAAATGTATATGGATAGTCAAGACAATCTTGAAGAAATACAAAAGAGATACCACTACACACCTGCCAGAACAGCTAAAATTAAAAAGAAAGACATACCAGTGTTGGAAGGAAGTGTAGCAGCTGGAAACCTCACATACTGCTGACAGGAGTGTGAATTGGTGCAACCACTTTAGAAGACTTTTTTGGCCATATCTGTTAAATTTAAACATGGGTTTACCTATGATGCAGTAATTTCACTCTTAGGTATATACCCAGCAGAAATATATAAGTTCACCAAAAGACATGTATAATAATGCATGGATTTGAAGCCAATGTCCATTAATGAAATGTCTATCAGCAGTAGATGGATAAATTGCAGTATATTCATATAATGGAATACTATATGGCAATGAAGATGAACAAAGCACAACTGCATGTGATAACATAATGTTCAACAAAATAAGCTAAGCACAAAAGAGTACACACTTTATGATTCCATCTATATAAGTATAAAAATAGGCAAAGCTAATCTGTGATGTTAAAAGTCAGGATAGTATAATAATTAGAAGGGGAACAAGGGAGCCCTAGGCTGATGGCTCTGTTCTGCTTTTTAACTGGGTGCTGATTACACTGGTGTTTTCTTTTTGAAATTCATTGAGCTATACTCTTTTGCTTTGTGTACTTTTCATCTTGTGTATTATTTTTTACTTTCTTTTCCAAGAAGAAAATAAAAAACCTTTAAAGCTAGGCTACATTATCTTTTTGCTTTTGTGCTGAGAGAAATAAAGGTCAGACAGCTTTATCTTTCTTAGGTAGAACTGTAAGATTTGTCCCTTACCTAAACTTTAAAAAATAATCATGATTGGCAACCAGTAAGATGGTGGCAGAATAAGGAGCTCCAAGAATCAGCTGGTGCTACAGGGCAGTTAGTAATTACCCAGAGCTACCTAAAGCACCTGTTTGGGGGCTCCAGGAAACCAGAAGAGCATCCTGCAACACCCTTGAAGAGTGGAAGGAGGAGACTGCCCATCTGCAGAGAAGATTCATGAGTAGAGCCCTCCACACCCTGGAGGCCGGTGCCCATCCTCCACTGGAGGCACAAGCCACCTCGGGAGCTATTCCATGGCTGGAATTGGAAGCTCCATTTCCCCAAAACTGGGGAGGAAGAGACAGTTGGGCACCAACTTCAGCTACTGATTAGTAAACTCAGCTGGCTAAAGTATAATCCTAAGAACAGCTAATGTTTGAACCTGTCCAAGTTGGAAAGAGGCTGGTAGCCACCATTTTGACTCCACCCCCAGCATGAAGGGAAGCCAGGCTGGCTGAAAATCAGAGTGATGGTAGAGACTGTTTTTTTTCACCCAGATCGGCCAGCAGCCCTAGCCTAGGCTTCAGCCCCACCTCTAGCAGGGAGGAAGCTGGTGGGCCCTGCACCAGTCTCTCTGGATAACTGCAAGTACATTCGGCTGGCACAGACTGAATAGTTTGAAGTCTACCAGGGCAACTGCAGTCATTTTGGATCCACATGGCTAGATTGCTGCCCACACTTACAGTTCTATCCCTGCCCCAGGCAGGAGAGAAAGGGGCATGAAGCTTCATCAGTCTCTCTGGGCAAATACAGTCTAGGCCTGCATGACTTAGATTATTACACATGGCTGGCAAAGGAGAAAATTGGAGGACACTTCATGGGTCCTTGGGGCAATGAAGGCAAGCTTGAGCCTCCACAGCTTATAGCACTAACTACATCCTTGGCTCCTACTACACAACCAGCAAGGGAGAAAGAGCAGGAAGCCCTAAACTAAAGAGAAAAACTGCACCGAGAATAAATACTCTAGTAAGCCAGATGCCAAGAAGCCAACAAAAAATTAGGATCCACACCAAGAAACAGGAAGATATGGTTCAGTTAAAGGAACAAGATAAGCCTCCAGATGACATAAATGAGTTGAGACAACTAAACAAAGATGTTTAAACAAATCTCCTCAATAAATTCAATGAGAAGGCTAAAGAGATTAATGATATTAAGAAGACAGTGGATGAGCACAAAGAAGAATTTGAAAGCATACATAGAAAAATAGCAGATCTTATGGGAATGAAAGGCACAATAAATGAAATAAAAAATACACTAGAATCATGTAATAGCAGATTTGAGGAGGCAGAAGAAAGGATTGGTAAGTTTGAAGAAATGGCCTCTGAAAGCAAACAAACAAAAGAACTGATGAAAAGAATGGAAAAAAATGAACAAGGTCTCAGGGAACTAAACAACAGCAAGAGACGTGCAAACATACATGTCATGGGTGTTCCAGAAGGAGAAGAGAAAGGAAAAGGGGCAGAAGGAATATTTGAAGTAATAATGCTAGAAAATTTCCCAACCGTATTGAAGGACATAGATATCCATGTCCAAGGAGCACAACATACTCTCAGCCGAATAAATCCAAATAGACCAACTCGGAGACACATACTAATCGGAATGTCAAATGCCAAAGACAAAGAGAGAATTCTGAGAGCAGCAAGAGAAAAACAATGCATAACATATAAGGGATACCCAATAAGATTAAGTGCTGATTTCTCATCAGAAACCATGGAGGCAGGAAGACAGTGGTATGATATATTTAAGATACCGCAAGAGAAAAACTCCAGCCAAGAATCTTATATCTGACAAGATTGTCTTTAAAAAATAAGGGCAAGTTTAGAATATTCACAGATAAACAGAAACCGAGAGAGTTTGTAATCAAGAGACCAGCTTTACAGGAAATACTAAAGGCTACAGCCTGGAAAGAAAAGACAGGAGATAGAGGCCTAGAAGAGAGTCTAGAAATGAAGATTATATCAATAAAAGTAAAAGTGTCAAAAGAGTGATAAAAATAAAATATGACAGATAAAACCCATGTACTCAGGAATAAACTTAACCAATGGTGTAAAGCACTTGTATTCAGAAAACTACAACTCATTGTTAAAAGAAATCAAAAGAAGATCTAAATGATTGGAAGAACGTTCCATGCTCACAGACTGGAAGGCTAAATATTATTAAGATGTCAATTCTATACATATTGATATATAGATTGAATGCAATCCCAATAAAAAAGCCATCAGCATTTTAAAAATAAATGGAAAACATGATTATCAAACTTATTTGGAAGGGTAAGGGGTCCTGAATAGCCAGAAACATCTTTAAAAAGGAAAAGCAGAGTTGGAGGACTCTCATTTCAGGACATTAAATCATATTACCTAGCTGCAGTGGTAAAAACAGCATGGCACTGACATAAAGACAGGCACATAGACCAATGGAACCGAATTGATGGTTCAGAAACAGACCCTCACATCTATGGTCAAGTGATTTTTTAAAATTTTGTATTTTTTAAGGATTTATTTATTTACTTTATCCATTTTAACCCCCCCCTTCCCCATTTGCTGTTTTGTGTCCATTTGCTGGGCAATTCTCTGTATCTGTTTCCTGCCATCTCTTTTCATCCTCCTCCTCCAATCTTCACCAGGATTCGATCCTGGACACCTCTGATGTAGGAGAGAGGTGTTCTGTCACCTGCGCCACCTTGGTTCCAGGCTTTCGGAGCATCTCGTCTTGTCTCTCCCCTGTGTCTCTCTCCTGTTACGTCATCATCTTGCTGCATGGCTCCCGGGGCCTGGCGGCTCACCGGCACACAGAGCCTGGCAGCCCATGCACCTTCTATATATATATATATATATTTTTTTTAATTTTACTGGGAGGTCCCGGGGATCGAACCCAGGTCCCTCCATATGGCAGACGGACGCCCAACCATTTGAGCCACATCCGCCCTCCAGTGGTCAAGTGATTTTTAACAAGCCTGTCAAACCCACCCAGCTTGGGCAGAACCGTCCATTCAACAAATGGTGCTGAGAGAACTCTAAATGCATAGCCAAAAGAAGGAAAGAGGACCCCTATCTCATACCTTAAAAAGGTCACCTCAAAATGGATCAAAAACTTAAATATAAAAGCAAGAACCATAAAACTTCAAAAAGAAAATGTAGGAAAACATCTTCAAGACCTGGTGGTACACCTTGGCCGTTTGCTGCCCTGGGGAAGGGGCCGGGTCCCTTCTGATGGGGCCGGGTCTCTGGCAGCCTCCGAGGCCTCTGCTTGGCTGGGCAGTTGGGGGTGGAAGCTGCCCTGGGGCTGGGACCCTGGCTCTGGGCACACGGCACCCATTAAACAGCACATGCATCCTCAAAAAAAAAAAAAAAAAAAAGACCTGGTGGTAGGTGCTGGATTCTTAAAGGAGATAAGAGGAGAACTGAGATGGACTACTAATGCTTAATGTATGTAGAAGTTTTAATTAACTTTACTGTAAAAGTGTGGAAATGTACAGAGTTGATGGTAACACATTATAGTGAGTAACAGCTGGTTTATAAATGGGGATGTGGCTGGAAATGGTAGTCTAGGGATGTAAATGCCAATTGACAGAAAGCTAGAGAATAATCTAGGGACTGAATAGCACAGTTCGTGTAAAAATGATATAATAGTAATAATAATAACAATAATAGGGTGGGTTGAGGGAAGAATACTTTGGTTAGTAGTAATATTTTGAGGATGCTCTTTAATCATTACTTAAAAATGTTTCACAACAATGCAAGAGTGGTGGTAGGGTGGGGTGTGAGAGCCCTGTATGATGTCTTGTATGTTTGTTTTGTAAGTTCACAACGATTACTATACATTTGTTTATGTCTGTTCACGTATGAGTGATATACTTCAGCAAATTAAAAAAAAAAAAAAATCATGATTGCCTGCTCTTCAGGAAGCTCTTTGAATCCAAACACTTAAATTTTCTTTCAATTTTATGGGGTTTTCTTCTATTACATCTTAGGATATTGTTTCTTCCATCTTTTTGACTATTTCACTGATATGCTAAGAAATGATCATTGAATCTATTGAATCTTTTCCTCATTACATTTTTTCTTTCCTTTAAAAATACTTATCTCTTTATTCTGGAAAAATTTCTTGATTTTATTTTGTATTTCATTGATTTAAAATTTTGAAATATTCAAGCTACTATGTGCTGCCTTCAATTCGGCAATTGTGCTTTTCATCATTTTGCAGAATTTCCTGATCACAGATTATTCTTTTTAATTTATCACTTGCTCTTCATATGGTGTTTAGAATACAAATTAGACAATTTCTAAAATTTTCTCCTGCTTCTTGTGGTATCAGTTTCTCAGGTAATCATCTCTCTGTTTCCTCAAGGTGGTCCTCTAATTTTGCATGTCAGTAGCTTTCCTGCCTCTAGTTTCTTTTATCCATCTGCACATCCTTAAAGAGGGATCCAGCTTTGCTCGGCGTTGGGAGCTAAGATGGTTCTGTGTATTCAATACATATCTATTGAGTACATGCCAGTTACCAGTCATTGAACTTTCTAGAAACTTTATCCCTGTTCTTATACTCTAATAAGAAAGACTGATATTGAATAAGTAATTTTAGATGTGAGGAATGCTGTGAATGAGAAGAGGAGAATCTTACAACAGAGGAACTTTAATCTGGTCCTAGTGGGTATGGAATATTTGGGAAAGACTCCCTGAAGAAGTGATGTTTCAAGCTGAAATCTGAAAATGAATACCAGTTAAAGAGGGGTTAGTAGTACTGAGGCACCAAACAGCTGTTGGACTGACCGCTTCTCTACATTTTAATATATGTGTGTGTCACACGTACACACACCAAGGCCGACAATTCATGGGCTGGGATGCTGTCTGAAACTGAAAAGATTAGCTGTCAAGGACCATGAACATGACTTGAAATGCCCCCCCACCCCCATCATTCATTGTCAAAGGGCCTGAGAGTGGCCAATAGAACATTAATTACATACCAGTGGATGGAACTCCAGCTCGTCCCCAACTCTGTGGGGGCCTTGGACCCTGAAACCTTGACAGCGGTCTGCTTCCAGCCTTGTCCAGTTTGCAGTCAGGGTGCAGACTCCTTCCTTGGGAGTTATATTAGGGAAGGTGATTGCAGGCTGTGGCGTCTTGAATAGGTTTCCACAGGGGGCACTTGGGAGGGAGGTTCTGCGACTGAGTTAATTGCATAGCCCAGCCACAGTTTGGGTTAAGAGGGATGCTGTGGGCTAGCCTGGAAACCTGAAAGGCATGTACAATGTTTTTCTGTTGGAAAATAGTTTCTGTGGTCTAAATAAACCCTGGAAACTCAGCAAATACGGGAACTGGGCACTTCTTATAAAGCAGGGATGTTTTTCACACTGAAAATCTTGTTTTCACATATTATGTGAAAGATCATACATAAAAACATTATATGAGGATGATGGGATTATGGATGGTTTTCCTCCACTGTTTGCCAGACAAATGATCCTAACCTACTTTTACGGTCCAAGTACAAGAAAAATTGCTTTTAGCTTTGAGATCTCATCACTTTTTCTGTTTCTTCAAGCCTCTTTCAGAACGAGATGCTTTTCCAGTTTTCATAAGCCAGCTCTTCCTGTTGCAATCCCCAGTTTCTGTGGGAAGTGCCAGCATTCCCAGGGTGAGCACGCACATGTGTTCAGGCAGAAGGATGGATATGTACTCCAGAGTTAGCAATGGGGGGATATCTGCCCTGGCTTCTCCATTAATGCAGCTGTCAAGAGATGATGGCATTTTGGAAGGGTAGCAAAGTAGGTTTTGATCTTTGAAAATAGTGGAAATGAGAAACATTAACTCCAGTTATGGGTAGGAAACTCGTTATCCAAGTTCATGAACCAGAACCTCAAAAATGAATGGGCCAGTGACATCATGGAGAATACTTTATGGCCCCACAACTCAGTCAGTTCTGAAGCATAACCTGTTGGCACTGTCAGCGTTAACAGAAAGAGTGATCCCTCAGGAAACAAAGCTGAGATTGTTGACAAATAGGAAAGGGGAAATTGAAAATTACCATACGTCATGCCTAATTCCTAACTCTACCTATTGGTACGTACTGCAACTAGTTTGTCTTGGAGAGTTTTCTAGGAAATTCTGTTGCCCAAAGGTAGACAGGACATGGGGGCATTACTGAGATAGAATGATGACCGGTGTGGGACTTGGTTCCATGTGCTTTAAGAGATGTCTCAGCCAAAATTAGTAGCCATGTTGGACCTTGGGCCTGTAGGATCCCTGTCGTCTGTCAGTCTGGTTGTCAGCCTAGATTCCAAGTCATATTCTAAGGAGAATCTGCCCCTGCTCTAAACAGAAGTGGGATGACCCTCTTTTTGGGCATCAGCTCCCTGATGGATAACCTGTGACCTCAACTAGTAACCTGGAATAGCAGATACCTGGAGGGAGTAAGCACTCGAGCTCATTGCCACTCCTCAGCAAAAGCTATGCTAAGGGATATAATACTTAGAACAAACTCTCTGATGGGTGTGTGAGTCATCCTCGAGATACCCTAAAGCATCACCACCCAATAGAACTTTCTGATGGAAATTTTCTACACCTGTGCTGCCAAATACAGTAGCTACAAGCTGCATTGGCTATTGAGCACTTGAAATGTGGTTAGTATGACTGAGAATGGCATTTTAAATTTTATTTCATTTAAATGTAAATAGTCACAGTTAGTAGGGGCTTCTGTGTTAGACAGTGTAGCTCTAAAATATACCCCTAGTTTAAGGCAGATCTGCACAATTGCACATATTCTTGAGGAATATCACTAGGAAAAAACACATGAAAGTCATTACCGGAGTTAATTGAAGATGCTGTTCATTACATCACACTTAGAACTTCCTATGGGGAAATTCTTTCTGATTTGATCAGGAATAACTGAGCTTTATGTAGTCTTATTTTTACCTCTTGGATGCTGTGATTCATGTATCATCATGTTTCTCTCTTTGTATTAGTTGCTGGAAAATTCAGAGCCAAATCTGAGACCTACCCTTAAAAATTTGGAGGACTCCAGCATCCATTTTAGCTCCATCCTTGGCTTTCTCTTACTTTTTCTTTAAGTGGAGGGACAAGCAGGGTTGTCTGAAAATCACTCTGAATGCTCATCTTGGATTGTCTGGCAGTGAGCTACCACCCCGTACCCCCCCCACTGCCTCCAATTTCTCACCTTCAGTGGGAGAGGTGTGGCCAACTGACCACAGTCGCCCTCCTGCAATTTCTCATAGGCTTCCAAAGTTTCCAAGGGCTGGGCAGTGGTATCTCAGCAGTCTGCATGTCCCCAAGTTCTAGAGGACCATTGCCATGCTTACCCGGTGAGAGGGCTGACCAGCAGGGGGCCGAGTCCGCCTCCGGAACGCAAACCCACTGTGTCCTCAGCTGACTTGCTCAGAGCTGGCATCCTCTCGATGGAATGAGAAGAGAGGAGACCAGTCCTCTTCTTTTTGATCCTTGGTTATAAATTCCACCCCCACCTCCAAATCCTTTTCTTTCTCCCATATGGCATGATATTGTGGTATTTGCCTTCCTCCCTACACTATACCATGCCTAAGTTTTCTTACTTAATCAAGTTATTTTGTCTTGTTACAGTGTATCCAATTTTACAAGCTGCGTTAAACTTCGGGAAACAAGGAGACAAGAAGACAAAGTCTTCAGAGTAAATAAAAGGAGGCAGGATGGGTTCCCCCTCCCTCCCACCAGCCCCTCAGTCCCCGAAGGCTGGCCCTTCTCAGCGGTTGGTGACTGCAGGGAGTTGTCACACACATACAGTTGAGAAGGAGTCAGAAGCCCCTCTAGCATTAAGAGGCACAGGAACTAGTCTTCGGGCTTAACCTTCCAAAAATGGCTTCCTTCACTCAGAGGCAGAGCATCGTGGGGCTTCTTCATTCTCCCATGATGGGTGGATATTGGAGGACAAGAGGTTTAAAGGATCCTTGGGGAGAAAGAGAGAGAGAGAGAGCGAGCAAGAGCGAGCACAAGAGAGCTCACTTCGGGGGGTTCTGCTGAATAAGACGCAGGAACCAGGCCAAAATCCCCACCGACCCAGACTCTCCAAGCTAGGATTGTGCTGCTTGCACGGGAAGTAAAAGAACTAATCGAATATTCTTTGGAATTCTGAGGTTGCTCTGACCGGGTCATGGGGGGAGGGGCCACCTCTTTTCTGGCAGTTCATCCTTCCTACCACTCGCCATCATTTTCACCAGAAGCCTGTCCTTTAGGAAAGATGCAAGACATGCTGGCTCTTTTCATTTTCACTTTGTTACATGTTGTCCATTTCGGTGGCTGTCCTAAGAGAGGCCATTCCAGACGACTCCTGGAGACTTCATCTTCGACCCAAGTCTTAGAGGCCAGGATGTGGGGGACACTGACCAAATGTGAGGCCATGCTATGCAAGTTTAGCTTCACATTAAAACTATACGACTTTCTTTCCATTTCTTCCCATCCTGTCCAACAGTTCCTGTCTCCCAGTCAAAGGAGAAATTGTTTAAAAAATCAGTCCAAGATTACCACCAAGAGAAAATATGTTTTGAGTCTAGAGAAGGCCTTTGCTGAGTGACGTTAATTATATGCATTTAGGTTTGACATTATTAATTAACCTTCTCAGCTGTTTATATTGTAGCCTCTTATTAAGACAAACATGATTAACACAAATAATTAAAGAATATTACCTCCACCTTAAATGTGTACATCACGTTCAGCTTACAAAGAGTTTCTGTCCGCAATTTCATGTGATATGTGCACTGATTCTGTGAAGTAAATATGGAAATCCTTATTCTTATTTGACAAATGTGGTTATGGAATTCACCTAGGTACACAGTGACTGGGGCAATGGTTTCCAACCCTGCTGCACATGGAGAGGTTTTTTTTTTTTTAAAAAGAAACTGATATTGGACCCCACTCTGTGCCAACAGAATGTCAGAATTTCTGGAGAGGCATCCTGAGTCGGGCATTTTAAAAAAGCCCCCAAGGGAGTTCGGTGTAGCCAGCATCGAGGACCACGTTGCCTATGGAGGCAGGATTCCCATGCCAGGCAGGACAATTCCAAGAGGTCTTCCTTTGGGTCTCCTCTTCCTTTATTAGAGCTGCCAATCACAATCAGTGCATCAAAGTGGATCCTCATTACATCATTTAAACCCACAATTTGGAGCAGGAAAAATTAAACAAAGAAGATTTTAAAATTCAAAATTCAAGCTTGAAAAAAAAGCTTGCTCTCAATACCATGAACCAAATGCTGATTTGTTGGCTAAATATATGGGTCCATTTGTTTCTTGCATTTTAATCATCTCGTTTTAATAACACACCACAACACAAACAAGTGGGCGGCTTAAATCAGCTCCATTTTAAGAAAGTCTTGTTCTGTACGCCAAAGCTTGTTGTCCTGTCTAGTTAAATGCTCAGGCATTAAAATGCTAATAATTAAACTGTTTCGATTGACTAATGAACTCTGCCAGCGATAAATGATGGTCTTGTTAGATTCGCTCTGCAGCAAGCCTCCCTTTGTACTGAGAAAGTTAAAGGTTAAAGCGCTCTTGAAACCAATGAGTGGATCTAGAAGCAATTACAATTTTTCCTGGAAGCCAATAGTTACTACAATAATGTTTCTATTGCACCCCAGTAAGAGTAAAAAAAAAAAAGCGGGGGAGGGGCAGATTGGTGGTAGAAAGGATGACTCTGAGCTCTATTCATGGGGAAGGATTCGGAGCTTTCTTTAATCTCCAAGGCAGATGGGGTGGTTATTCACTCTACTTAGTTACAAACATCCTTCTTGGTCCTTGAAATATTGTCTCCAAAGAATGGAGACTGAAATGGTGATTTTCCGAACACAACAGCAGGTGATCCAAGATTTCCCTGCAGGGCTGCGCGTACTATTTGGAGCACAATGGTTAAGCAATGTGGGAAATTTCTCCCCAACTTTCTGTGATTTGGGGGAAGTTGCTTAATCTCTCTGGACATCAATTTTCTCATTTGAAAAAGTAGTATAATAACAGCTCTCTTTGGCGAACGTTTGCTTTGTCCTGCTGAGCAGTTAGTTCTCATTCTTCTGGTAAGGGCCTCTGATTTTTCATGCAGACTCATTCCTCTTTGGCTCTTAGTTCACATGGTTTGGCAGGAGTTGATCCCAACCCCCAAGCTCCAGGGGTGAGCATGTGACCCAGGCCTGGCCAATCAGAGCATCACATCCCTCTGGACACAATGAGGCCCAATCAGAACCAGTTGATGTAACTCCTAGGCTTTAGCCAGAGCAACCTAGAAAGAAGGACTCCTTTATAGTGGACGGGAACCTAGAAGGATGGAAGCTTAGAGCAGCCGGGACTTCCACATGGAGATGACCTTCCCCAAAACAGATGAACGCAGAGCCAAGTTGGAGAGGCAGATACTGAGGCACTGGATCCAGTTTTACTCTTGGACTTTTCAGTGATGTGAGCCCAAATTTCCCTTTATTCCCTGCTCAAGCCAGGTCAAGTTGGGTTTTTGATGCTGGAATTGATGGAGTAGATCTCACAGGGTAGTTGTATGCACGAAGTGAGTTAACACCTGTATTTTGCTATAGAAGTAATCAGTAGATACCCACAGCTCACCCAGGGCTTCTACCATGCCACTGGGCAGAGAAGGGTTTTCAGGGGGAGTAATGTGGTGGTTACCAGGGCTGTTCCCCTGCATTCCCATTTTCCACAGCTTCTCCCTCTGCCTTGAATGTGGACGTGAACCAGTAATTTGCCTGGCTGGTGGAGAGTGTGCAGAAGTGATGTGGCTGGAGAGACATACCTATGCACGGATCGAAAGACTCAACATAGTAAAGACGTCAAGTCTCCTATACATATAAATGCACTTGCTATCAAAATCCTAGCCAGGATTTTGGAGATATAGACAAATTTAATATGAAATTTATTTGAAAATGTACAGGCCTTTGAATAGGTGAAACAATCTTAGGAAGAAGCCTCAAGTAGAAGGAATTACTCTACTTAATATTGTGGCCTACTCTGTAGCCACGGTAATCAAGACAGTATCCTCTGGACAGAGGGGTAAACATACATATCAATGGAAGAGAAGAAAGAACCCAGAAGTATGTCCAACTGGTTGTGACAAAGGCTCAAAAGGAATTCAATGGAGGAAGAATTCAACAAATGGTGTGGGAGCCATTGGATATTCATAGCAAAAATATGCACCTTGACCTAAACCTTAACAAAAATTAACTCAAAATTAATCATGGACTTAAAATGTAAAACACAAAATTATAAAAATTCTAGAAGAAAAGAGGAGAGTCCCTTCAGGATCTAAGGCTAGGCAAAAAGGTTTTAGATTTGACACCAAAAGCATGACCATAAAAGGAAAAACTGGTAAATTTTGGATCAAAATTTTAAAACTTTTATTCTGCAAAGGACCCTATTAAGAGGATAAAAGGACATGATGTGGGTTATAGATATTTGCAAGCCACATATCTGACAAAAGTCTAGTATTTAGAATATATGAAGAACTCACAAAATTCCCCAAAGGCATTTCACCAAAGAGGACACACAAATGGAAAATGAGCACATGAAAAGATGTTCAAACCATTTGCCAATGGGGAAATAAAAATAAAAACCACAATGCTATACACACCTTATGAGGATGGCTAAAACGAAAAACAGGGACAATGCCCAGTGCTGGTGAGGATGTAGAGAAACGGGATCACTCATCTGTTGTAGCAGAAATGTAAAATGGTACAGCCACTCTGGAAAAACGGTTTGGCAGTTTCTTATGAAATTAAGCATGCGGCTACCATACAACCTAGAAATTATACTCTTGGTCATTTATCCCAGAGACATGAAAACTTATGTTCATGCAAAAGCTTACACATGAATGTTCACCGCAGCTTTATTTGTAATATCCCAAAACTGGAAGTGACCCAGATGTCCTTCAACAGGTGAACGGTTAAACTGTGGTACATCCATGCATTGGAATACGATTCTGCAATAAAAAGGAACAAAATAGTGAAAAAAGAAAAAGCAATGCTGCCCCTTCCTGGCAAAAGCCCTAAGACCTTCTTGCTAGGCACATTCTCCTCCCCCTGCCCAAGGCTCGGTGGGTGTGGGTTGCTGAAGGACAGTAACGCAGAGCAGACTCCCATCCACCCAGACAGACAGATAAAACGGGCTGGAAATAAACTGTTGCTGTGCTCAGACACTGAGATTTGGGGGTGTTTTCATCATGACAGTCGGAACTAAATTATAAGTTATATAACCTTATAACATAACTTACAAAGTCTAACCTTATAATAATGATGATTAAAATGCACGGCTACGAGTCCTTCCTATGGCTCTCTCGTACTTTATTGGCATGGCTCATGTTTTGAGCCCCATCTCCATCTCTGCATTCCCCCACACCAGAGCCTGGGGCAAAGATTTGGGTGCAGGGAGTATATCTGAGAGGTGATCCTAAGAAGCATGCCTGAAGGAGTCAGGAAACAAAACAGGGAAGGAAAGAAAAGTCAGCCTGAGGGCGTATTAAGGAGGCTGCTCCTTAAGGAGCTCAACCACCAGGACCTCCAAGAAGCCTACACACTGCCCCCAGCACTTAGCCAGGGGCTCCGTCCTCCATTGCCCCTGGCTCCGGAGAAACTTCTAAAGCAGAAAAGGTGGAGACTCTGTGTGCCCCTGAGGTAGGTAGGCCTCTGCCAGCAGGCACAGAACTGCCTACCCCATTTGGTGAAATCAGAGATGGAATCAGAGATGGCCTGAGGGGATGTGACGGAAGACTACAAAAACATCTGCTAGAGGACCTGCTTGCTGCACTGCCACCCCTCCTCCCAGTTCCTATTTTGAGAAGAGCCTGGGGGAAGAGGTCTCACAACACTGAGGATGCACCTGCAAGTGCAGACCTTGACGGGGCCTGCTGCGGGGGCTAAAGGCAGGTGCGTTCTGGTGCCGCCTCCTCCAAGCAGCCCTCTGGGATTCCCATCTGTGGAAGAATCCTTGCCTGCTTTCAAACTCCCCTGGCACGTGATCCATAATTCTCTTATGCCCTCGATCACTTTCTGTACTCACGTAGAGCCATCTGCTCTGCCCAGGACTGCCCAGAATCTCCCTTACTAGATCATCGTGTATTTGAAGGCAGAATTCACAGCAGACTCATCTTTGTGGCTCCTCTCACCCAGCACAGTGCCTGACACACAGAAAGCTCCCAGCAGATTTATTTGTTGAGTGAATGGACAAATGCATTTCAATTAGCACCAGTGGAACTGCCCATTTTTTGGCTTATTTGTAAGGATCATTGACCACTAATGGTAAAGGCATCAAATATTTATCAAGTTTTTACTGCCTTCTAGGCACTGTTCTGAAACCCTTTACTTACATTATCCTCATAATAACTGAGTGAAATACATACATTATGCAGATTATTAGACCTATTTCAGGATGAGGAAACTGAGGCACAGGGAGGTTGGGTAACCAGCAGAGCGAGTGTTTAAGCTCAGGCAGTGTGCTCTTCATTACCAATCTACTCTCACCACAGCAAAAAACCAACCTAAACAATTTCAAAGCCATCACCCCCATTCTACTGATGACAAAACTAAGACTAAAGGGGTGAAGTTACCATCTCAGGTCACACAGCTGGGAAGTGGCAGAATGAGGATCTGAACCAATGAGGTCCTGAGACTCTGCTGAGTGCCTGTCCCTCTCTTCCAAGCTTCATCAAAAAAAACTGGAGGGAAGCAGATGTGGCTCAAGCAGTTGGGTTCCCGCCTACCACATGGGAGGTCCTGGTTGCGCTTCCCAGTGCCTCCTAAAGAAGACGAGCAAGACAGCAAGTTGACATGATGGGTTAGCGTGGTGAGCTGATGCAACGAAGAGACACAATGAGGAAACACAATGACAGACACCACAAGCAGGGAACAGAAGTGGCCCCTGGGGTCAACATCCCAGCCCAAAACCTTGAAGCAAAGAGTGGAGTAGCAGTGTGATACCCAGAACTAGGCAACCACAGGAATTCTTCCAAGACCCACTCAAATGCCACAAAAGCCCAACTGAAAGCTAAAGTAAAAGTTAATGAAAAAGCCACACTGTGTACCTAATGAATTTTTAAAGCAATTATGAAACAGTCTCATTGATCACCTTTACAAGTCAACTTTCTTTATAAAAAGCCCTCACAGTCGGTTGACTCCATAAATGTGTTTTAAATTTGGTTTTGCACGCAACAGTAAGCTGTGTGTGCATGTGTGTGTGCCCTCCATTGGCTGAGGGTCCAGTGTCAGTCCTCTTGCCTGGATGAGTGGCGGAACTGGTGCAACTGACTGGTATGTCTGACCCTCCTGGGACAGTAGGGTGGCGCCTCTTGAGATGCAGCTTAAAACCAGCACCCGGCTCGGTGGCTGCTGTTCTGGCAGGGCAGAGGTAGTGGCTGATGACTGGGACAAGCAGTAACAGAAAGAAAGGGACAGTATGACCATGGCCATCCTGAAGCCCAGAAGGCCAAGCCCCAGCAATCAGAGCTGTGAGGACTTGCAATGGAGGGAGACCGAGGGCACTCAGAGAATCTGGCAACTTAAATCAACAACTTCAAACACACTCCTGCACCCCCTTATATGCAGCCAACACCTGAGTATCTGTCGACAGTGAAGTACTGTTTTCTTTCAAGCCAGTGATATGGGCTTAAAAGAATAGGAGGGAGCCATGCAAGACCCAGGAAGTAAATTGCTCAGCCATTTTGACGGTGGCCAAGTCCCTTCCTGAGCATTATTTTAGGAACCCTGTTTGGAGAACGATGCAGAGGGCCTGGAAAGAGGCCAGCGGGGCCAATAATAACGTGGACGTTTTGGAAACCAGGATCAGAGGAGCTGGGTGTATTTTGGTGCTTTGTCGGGGGAGGGGAGGGAGGGCTGGGACGTGGAGAGAGTGGGAAGCACTTAGTAACGAGCCACGTTCCTTCTGGAGAGGGGATTTTAAATGTGTGGCTCACCAGGCTTGTTTCCACAGAGAATGAGATGGGCTTTCTTTTTGGATGCAAGAAGGAATTAAAATAGACTTGAGGGGGACTCTCTTGAAGGAAAGGTTATTTATCGCAGTACAGCCTTCACTGCAGACTCAGCTCCAATCTGAGGATTAAAAAATTGTCTCTTCTTGGCTTCCATCTTATATTTCTACATAATCACATTAGTCAAATATAGTTATATTTCATTTGTATTTTTAAGTAAACTTTTTTTTTCTGACTATAAGCTTGCTGCAGGTCACTTGGAAAATGCAGAAAAGTAGAAAGTAGAAAAAAAAAAGGGACATAATCACTTAAAGTTTCCTCCTAGTCTTTTTTCTGTGGACACATAACATACGGAATTATTCTGTTTAAAGGCTTGTACCTTGCTTTTTAAGTTAACAGTGCTGCAAAATCATTTTTCCATTCCTTTACAAAAACCCTTGAAACCTTTACCCTCGTTAGTGTACTCTTATTTTTTCTGAATAAAAATGAAATGTGAAGTAATGTAAAATTAAACATTTTAGAACTACACAACTGGAAAAAGGGAAGGAAGCACCCCTGCCACACACCCATCCCCAGAGATAATCACTGTCCACCATTTTGGGCACATTCCATCAGCCAAATCATTTTTTGATGGCTGTATAATATTTCTTCATGCTTCCTTTACCGCTTTACTCCCATTGTTGAACATTTATATTATCGATCTTTCACTGACTTTGTGGCTTCTCCATCTCCACTTAGTTACTTTTTATTTGTCCATTCATTAACTGTTTAACTCCATTTGCCTTATTCTAAGTAACGAGAATACAGCCGGGACAAAGAGACAAAGCCCCATGATAGCATGGAGCTTACGTTTCTGTAGGGGGAACATACGCCATAAGTAAGTGAAACATCTAGAGTGTCAGGTGCAGGTGTGTGTCATGGGAAGACAGGCTGGGGTGCCTGGGTGGGGCTGGGTGAGGGGCTGACGTTTGATTCATGGGCCTGAGCAGAACTCTGAGCCTTGACCCTCCCCTACGAGTGTGACGGAGCCACCCACGATCCCGTGACAGCCTTACACCTTCCTTCCTGGGACAGTTTATGCCTGACCTCCACCTTCTCTCTTTCTTGTCTTGGTTGGAGTTGAGTCTGGAGAATTCTACCTCACAGTTTTTCTTCCATGTGAAAACTTCCTGGGGATTAAAACTGGTCATCAGCCCATTGTTGGGCCCGTTTTCTCACCTGCTCCGAGGGCATCACAATGATAACAACCCTGGCTGACTAGCAGAGACCACAGTCCCCACAAGGTGAGCTGAGCCTCCCAGTCAGAGCCCCAAGGCTGCCTCCTCAGGAAATGGCGCCTCAGATGGGGCCTGCCACAGCTCAAGGCCCAGGTGGGCTGGCAGCCTGGTTCCAGGTGGCCAGAGTTGAGGGGAATGGACCTAATAAGACACATAATTTATTATCTGCACCTCTGCATCTTGCTTTTCTTACTCACCAATATGCCATGGAAACCCCTCCAGATCTAATAAGGAAGCTCTAAACTCATTCAGAGTAGGAATGAACCCTAACTTATTAGACCATTCTCCCATTGATGGGCATTTATTTTATTTTATCTTTTTTTTTTTTTTTTTTAAAGATTTTATTTATTTATTCATTTATCCCCCCCTTGCTGCTTGTGCTTGCTGGGTCAGCCAACCACGCCGTGCGGGCGAGCCTGCTCTCACCAGGAGGCCCCGGGAACCGAACCCGGGGCCTCCCATATGGTAAACGGGAGCCCCACTGATCGAGCCACAGCCGCTTCCCTTATTTTATCTTTGCTACTACAAACAATGCTGTGATAAACATCCTTATGTGTTTATAGGTGTTTAGATATATAGATCCATATCTTTAGATAACTGTACTTTTATTTCTCTGGAATAGATCGATTGCCAGGAGTGAGAACTCTGAAATTTTGTGATAATTTAAAGCTTAAAAGAAAAGGAAATAGCAAAGGAAAACAATGCACATGATGCAAGCTTTTAACTTTGGAGCTTCTGAAATTGAGGCATTTTATTTGAGTTATTTTTCTTCTCTCATTCCTAAATGATTCAAAATGTTCCTTCTGTCCCCATAGTCAGAGCACTGGGGTCCTGTAACTATTCAAGTTCCCTGAGGTTTGTATAGAGGAGAAAATATTGAGGTAGAAGGAGTCCCTTACTGCTCTTGGAAATTCACCTAGCCTCTCCGCGCTTCTCTTTGTCTCCCCACTTGTAAGAGAATCCAGCAGATCAGGTACACGGGTGAGCTCTGTAGGAGACGAAGTTTTAGGAAGCTGCAAAGCACCATGTCCTGATAAGGGGGGATGCTGGTAGCGCTGGCTGGAACCTGCTCTCTTGGAGGCCTTGGTGGGAGCTCAGCCAATGCCAAGGCCTTCACCTCCTTTTGGTACATATGGCTGAGGTCACCCTGGGATATTCAGCCTCACTTAAAGTGACTGCTTGGAATATAGGTGCTTCCCCTTCTTTAATGGGAAAATTACTGTAATTGAACAGAACAGCATCAGCAAATGAATGAGTTATGACAGGTAAGAAAGAAAACCCGCAAGTGCTAAGGGTGATTTAGGAAAAATACTCTGATACAATCTCAACATATTCATGTGGCAATGCTGCTTATTAACTGTGTAG
Source organism: Tolypeutes matacus (assembly GCA_026826555.1). Taxonomy (NCBI): domain Eukaryota; kingdom Metazoa; phylum Chordata; class Mammalia; order Cingulata; family Chlamyphoridae; genus Tolypeutes; species Tolypeutes matacus. The sequence continues at coordinate 1,443,403 of JAKSZT010054544.1, forward strand.
CTGGACTGAGATGAGACTCGGGATAGAGCAGGGAGAGGCTGGGAGTGTCCAAATGCTTGCCCCAGTGCAGTGGACACCTAGACAAGAACAAGGTGCTGGAATCTGGCACATTTAATCCCCAATCCTGGCATATACTCTGTGACGTGTGCTATAGATTTTTAACCCCACTTGTTATAACCCGGGGTTGGGAGGGTGGAGGGAGGTGGTAGAGACAGATGCAGCACGAGGCCTTTGGTACCAACCGAGGAACGCTTAGTTCCGCTGAGAGGAAAGCTGTTTCCATGTGGTTGAGTCTTTGGAAAAGGTCCCTGGCTTAGTGATAAAAATCTCAGGGACGTTGCAGGACTGCATGGAAAGAATGGGGATAAGCTAAGGGCCTGAGCTCTGCCACCAAATAGCTTAAGAACTTCGTGAAGGCATCTCCCTTCTCCAGGCCTCAGTTTACCTTCCTGGACACTAAGGCCATGGGACTAGATGGTTCCAAAGCGATGCTCAGTTCTGAAACATTGAGTACTTTTTAAAGACTAAAAATAACATTTAAAAAACATTGTAAAAGCAATATGTGTTTCTTACAGAGAAATCAGAAAATGGGGATGGGCTAAAGAAAGAAAATTGAAAAGAAATATTAAACTTGAGGTCGTATTACTGAGCAGTAGACTGTTAACAAACTCATGTAAATCCTCATAGACTTTTAAAAATAGCCACACATATCCTTTAGCATTTATATATAAAATATGTGTTTCTAGTAAACAAGGGATCATACTAGACAGATAGCATTACAATAAGCTTATTTTTAACTTAATGTTACACATGAACTTCTTTTCATGCCACTATCAACTTCATTTAAAATGCCCGCCTAGTTCTTCAGTATATGGATGCTCCAACTTTTATTAATGCTGGGTATTCAAGGTGTTTTCTATTTTCCATTATTATAACTAATGCCGTGATGAACAGTCTGGTAGTTAGGCTCTCAATGCACATCTTAAAATTATGTCCTTCAGTGTGATGGTTAGAAACGTGGAAATGGATTGCTAATGGATTATTGTGGTGTGTCCCGAGAGCAGAGGAGAGGCCAAGCCGGCTCCCACGTGGTTTGCTTTGTTTTGTTTTTTCTGGTGGGGTGGGGGAGGGGTCGGAGTGATTTTGTTGAAGGGTTTCTGGGCTCCCGGCGCAGTTTCCTGAGTCTGCATCCCTGGGAGGGGTTGGGTGACTGCAGAGTGAGATGGCTGTATTAGTGTCCCCTTGGTTGGTGGGATGTGTCCCAAGTTCAAGTACCCAGAACCTACAAAAGCTTTCAGAGACTTGCTCTGAGTAGTGGGCGGTCTTTGGTGGGGGGAGGAGGAGATGAGTAATCCCTGGTTGCTGGGAAATCAGGAGAATGTTCTCTGATAACAATCACTGCTCAGCTATTCCCTGAGGAAAGAACTAAGCAGTTCTCCTTCACTGGCTTTTGGAATGCCATTTCATTGCCCTCCTCATTATGAAAGGGGAAGAATAAAAATTGAGGTCTCATAAAAAAAAGTGCTTGCAAGATTAGTGAGATAATATGTAAAGAGCAATTGAGTTCCTTAATGAATTAAAAAAAAAAACGTGGGTTGAGAATGAGGCCAATGAGCCCCAGTGTGCTCAGCAGGTGGTGGTGGTGGTGGTGTGTGTGGGGGGACTTCTTAGGTGTGGCTTGAGCTTGTGATTCAGAGGGACCCTCTCTGTACCCATTTCACAGATGGGTGCCCGCAGGATGCAGAGGTTCAAGTGATTCATCCAACTCTAAGCAAGAGAGCCACAGCAGAGCTGGAAGCTCTTCTTTTATCCATGGATGGCCATTGTGCCTTACCAGCTTTACTGTTGAGAAGTTGGAATGAGGTAACGTCTCAGAACGCCCTTTGTAAACTATAAAAGATTATATGTCTATGCGAGAGATTACTGTGACTTATAAAGCTAAGTTATAGCAAATTTTAAATGAAAAGTTCCAATGGCCAAGCTATAGAATAATAAGTTTTCGTATGCATTTTTTCCTGATGGGACAATAAGGAGAATCACTAACATGAATTCTGCTTTGTGATTTGACTGTGTCTAAGACATTAACCCTTTGAGTCCTCACAAAACCCCTGTGAGGTAGGTACTATAATCATCCCCATTTTACAGATGAGGAAACTGGGGTCACAGAGAAGTTAAATATTTTTCCCAAAGCCACAGAGTCCATCAAGTGCTGAGTCTGCTGGCTCTTGTAGTCTGAGATAGAATGCTAGCTCACAAAAAATGTACCATGCCCAAAAAGAGGACTTGAGTTTGACTTGCCCATGAAGGTGCCTTTGGAAAGTCAAGGCCAACCCAGAGGATTTGCCTCCCTGATTTGCCAATGCCAGGTTGCCCATCCCAGCTGGGGACCATCCAATGCTCCATGCAGGGGTCTCTTCTAGAACAGAAAGGGTTAAGCTGCCCCATGATGGAAAGAATCTCGTGATATTTTCCTTCTGTGCCACATATGTAGATGGGCTCCGAGGATGAACATCTCTCTCATTGAAAATCATGAATTTTTATGAAGCCAGTCCAGAATTCCCAGAATTCAGTTGGGTGCACTTTGCAGACCCTAAAATGCTGTCACCATGGAAGGTTTCATTGCTTGCACCTGCTAAAACATTTGAGGTATTTGAGAGGCAGTGAAACACATTTGCTTTTCATTTTATCTGACTTTGGAAACCTTTGAAGTGTTTAATAGTGGAGCCCAGGAAAGATTTCCGCCTCTTAATCATTTACTCGTAAGGCTCATTCTCGGCTGGTAGCCTGTCAAGCAGAAACTGAGCTGAGCCCAGTTTTATTAAGTGTCACATGCCCAGTCACTGTTCATTAAAGGTGTTTTAAGGTTTGAATTATATAATTTATGAGAAAAAGAAATAAAAATTCCATTGTTTTATTAATATGCAGCCTGGGCTCTCTTGCTTTATAGCAAACTTGAAGGAAAGTTGGGTGCGAGGACGCAAGGGGGGAGGCCGGAGGTGGCCTTCCGTTCTCCTGCCCCCCACGCTCCCCTGGCCCTCCCACGCCATCGCCATCCAAGCCCAGAGGCCAGGTGGGCAGGTAGGACTCTGAGAAGGGAGCGACTCCCAACCTGTCCTCCCATCTCCCCTTTCCTGAGACCTGATGGGACACCTCTTCCACCTCTTTTCCAGAAAGGTCTTAAGTCAAACAGCAGGAAAAAGCATTCCTAGAGTGACCCTGGGTGACCCTGTGGGCCACAGTCACTGAGAGCTGACGTGGCTCTGGTGAGGGCTGGGAGAGGCATGAGGCTGGACACTCCACAGCGGCCAGGCTTGGCCATCTGTTCTGGATACACGGCTCATGAGTCCTCGCTTGAAGAAGAAGGAGCCACTGTGCCCATTTTACAGAAGAAGAAACAGAGGACATAGATCCTGCCCCGAGGCGCCTCATCCTTTCATCTGGGGCACGGGGGCTCCTCTAGCCCTGATCACGCCATTGGCCATGCCAGGGGCTGTGCCTAGATGGGCAGCAGGTGCCTTCTCTGGACTTCTTCGGCTCTGTGCCAAACCCAGCACACCCCCAGCAGGTTTAGCAACCTCCACGAAGGACGTTTTTCTCCTACAGATTCTGAGCGTGGGGTTGCAGCATTTACAATTCACAGTCCACCACTGGATTTGCATGAGGGTCCTCCTGGCCAGAACTCCCTCACCTGACACAGAGGGATGTCGGATCCCCTCCTGAGGCCCCCACTCCTCCCTGCCTTCTGAACTGCGCTGGAATCCTGCAGCAGTTTTGCCCGCATTTCAGCTTCCCTCTAAATAGCATAATAAAGCACTGACAGGGAATAAGTCATTTTCCAGAGTGTGGAGAGCCCTGGGTTTAAACCATAATTAGGATGTGAAGCCTGAAGGAGCTGAAGGGGCTTCTAACCCTCCACATGCCCATACTTTTCTGTACCTGGCGCTAAGCATTACGACCTTGGTTTGTGGAGATTTTTGGAATCCAGTGACTCACGTGTTACAGGTGAAAGTTGTATCAGTCTTTTCCCCATTAGTTCAAATTCGTGAGTTCTTATTTCTGAAAAGGATCTCAGATGCTAAGTCTTTCTAAGGCATCTTATAAGAATAGTGTAGGGTTTGGGGCAATGAGGAACATTAAAGTGAGCGGGTGGGAGCAGGGCAAGGCTGGAGCTAACAAACTCCAATTTGGGAAACTCCGTCTCCTTTCCAGCCAACTCAGTCTGCAGGAGGTGAGGTGGTGGGGCAGGTTTTACAGTTCAATGTCACTCACTCACACACTTAATTCAGAATGAACAATTCAACCGATGTTTCGATCGTGCTAGCTGAGGGCAGTCCATCCCGTAGAAGTGCTTGTCTTTGATTGGCCAGCCCAATTTCCACTTGCAGTAAAACCAGAAGCCTCTCTGCTGGGCCACAGGCTGGAGAGTACTGACTCCTCCCGCTGCCTTTGGGGAGCCCTGAGCGCTGGTCCTCAGGTGGGAGAGCTCTGGGTGGGGTCACCAGAAGGAATCCTCACGACGCCACCAACTCACTTGTTCACACACATTTGCAGCATCGCGCTAGGCACTGGGAGACAGAGGTGAGTTATTTCAGCCAGTTGGAGAAACAGGTGAACAGGCAATTTTGGCACACAGGGTTGTATACGTACTGTAAATCCAACATGGTACCCAAGTGCTATGGGAGCTTGAGGAGGGGCATCCGGGAAGACTTCCAAGAAGGGGTGATGTTTAAGCTGAGACTTGAAGCTGGGGTGGGAGGTAGCTGGGCAACGGGCAGATAAGCCGAGGTGAGCTCAGAGGACCTTCTAAGTCCCTTGAAGTAGTTTGGGATTTCCTCCAAGGGGAGCAGGGAGCCACTGCAGAGCTTTAAGAAGGGGTGGATAATATGACTAGGTTCATGTTTTAGAGGTCCCAGTGTGGATTGGGGACTGGAGAAGGGGCAAGAAGGGAGCAGGGAGACCATGTCGGAGTCCCACGTTAGTAGGGGCACTGCCGGGAACATCTGGGGGCATGTGTGCTGGTCGGGGGTCTGGGTGGAAATTCCATGCTAGGCTGGGCCAGGAGACCTGGTCCTGGGACAGGATGGAGCCTTCCCAGGGCCACTGCTGATGGGCCCCCCCACAGCATCTGTCTGAGCCTAAACCCACTGAGCCCCAACTCAGAGGCAGAAACTCTCAGGGAAATAGTGACAATTGACAGGGAAGAGGGGGCCCAGAGGACAGATAGGGAGTGTTCCTTTTTTAAGTCTCATATGATTTGATAAAACTGTTGGGTGGCTTTGGGGGGCTGAAAATTGGGGAAAAAACTCCCCTCAAACTCAAGACACATGTCATGTGAGAGCTGGCCCAGGGCAGCCATGGACAGTTGTATAGGCTCCACACACAGCCAGATAGCCCTGTGGATGCTACTTCCATCAAGCATCAGGATGTCTTGACCTGACAGTTGGAGACTTTATGATTTTTACTCATGGGATGTGGTGAGGTAGAGAGGACCTCTCACTACCCACCCCCGGTGACACTCTCAGCCCTTTCTTTCAAATAGTGAGTTTAACATGAACATCATGTATCATTTTTTTGTTCATTGACCCTTTGCTACAGGCCAGCTCTGTTGCATGCTCTCTCATGTTAACTCATTTAATTGTTGCCATCCTCGTGAAGCATCGTTATGTCCATTTTTGCTTATGGGAAAATTGAGGCTAAGAGAGAGTAAATCATGCATGCAAGGTCACACAGTTGGTAAGTAGAAGAATCAGGAATTGTCAAAGCATGACTGCTAAGTCCAGCCATGGCTTGGGGACACTATGTAAGGGTCAGAGGAGACAGATTGGGGCTGGAGAGAAGCCTGGCTCTGCCATGGTGTGCAGTGGCATGGGGAGGCATGGGGGTCCTCAGAGAAGCTCTCTGTGTGCAGAATCTTGCTCTCTGGATCTCTTCCCTGTGCCAAGGGTCCCCTTGGCCAGCCCCTCCCCTTATTGGCTTGGGTAACCAGAAGTCATTGTCAGCTTGGGTAGCACATTCTTGATTTCTATGCATCTCCCCATCATTTTGACAGATCTGCTCACTTAGATGAATCCATTTATCTAACTTTTCCAATGAACTAAATGCACTGCTGCCTGCAGATAAAGCCTGAGCGAGAGGGGGCTCCCTATCCCGGCCCACCATCTAACCACTTGGAGAGGGTCTGGAGATGCTATGAGCTAACAGGGCAGCTGCAGCATTTTGCACCTCCACTGCTGCTGTCTGCTCTAGAGATTCCTGTGGGGGTTGTGGGGGTGGGCAGGCTGCCTCATTAGAGCTGCTGGTCAATGTTAATCTAAGAGAGATTAACTTCATTGAGAAGAAAGTGGGGAGAGTGTTGCTGGTACAATCCAGGGCATGCTGACATTGAGATTGAGCATCCTTTTGGATGATGCATTATCCAAAAAAGGCTGTCTTGCCATAGGGATGGTCAGAAAGGAAGAGCCCCCTGCTGATGAGTGGGATTTCATTCCTTGAGTTCCACGGGTGAAGAGAGGGTAGGAGGGGGACAGTAGTCCTGTCCTCTCTGCGGGACCCTTTGCTGGCACCTTGAGTATTCCATTTATCCTTCTGAGCCCTCCTCTGGGATAACTATCACAATGCACAATTTACAGAGCAGAACACTGAGGCTCGGAGACGGCGCACGCTGTCCAAAATCAGGGTGGCAGCGTCAGGGACTCTCACTTCTGATGGTTGCCAGGTCCATGCTCTTACCATTGGGGCTGGGAGGGGGCTCACACAGAAGAGAGGGGTTTGGCAAGTGGGGTCTATTTTAGAAGACATTTAAAAATGTGTTGGGGGAGCGGGTGTAGCTCAGTTGTTGAGCGCTTGCTTCCCACATACGAGGGCCCGGGTTCAATCCCAGTGCCTCTTAAAAAAAAAATGTGTTGGTAAGCAAATTATAATTTTAGACAGATTCTGTTATTTTAAAAGCAGTGCCAATTTTCTTATTTTTGGTACATGGTATCTTTTTGAAATATCCAAGTTTGAAATTTGTATCCAAATGTAACATCTATTCTGGGGGGGAAAAGGAAACAAGCACGAAAAGTCCACCTGCCTCCTAATAGAAGAGGACAAGTCTTGGCATGCCAAGTAGGGGGTGGATTTAGTGCCGTGGGAATTAGCCCCAAGTTGCCACCCAAATGCAGGGAGTGGGCATAGGGGACCCAAGCCAGGTGTTGCTTCCCTGAGGGTGAAAGGTGAGGTGATGGATGAGATGGGGGAACTTGAGCCACCCCTCCAGGCTTTCCCAAATGACCATCCTCCACGCTGCAGCTCTCCTTAATTCAGTGGCTCTCAAACCAGACGTTCTACACAAACTTGAGAAAAATCATGTTTTACTTCAATCATATAAAAATGATTCTCTAGCCAGAATCTAGACATGCTGCTATTGCAGTGATAATTTAGCTTTTTCATAAAATAAAAATTTCATTTTGCTGTGTCTCAAAGTGGGGTCCAAGATGAATTTTCCAAAACCAATGACTTATTTTCTGCCTTTAAAGGAAGTCCATGCACTGCAGGAGTCAGAGAAATGAGACCTTAACAGAAAATTATACTCCTAAGGCCCAGAGATCAGAAACGGAGATGCCCCCAGCCACCCAGCTCCAGGCCTGCAGGCCATGGGACAATGGCAATGGAGGAAAATCCTTTGCCCAGTTGGCTCTTCTCTGCTCTGGGCAGAGCTGGCTACAGCAAAGATAAATAAAGCCCATTCTGGGCAGCATGGCTGCCAAGCAGGTCCGGGGGGATCCAGCCCCAGATGAAATGCGAGTAATTTCCTGTCTGACCCTTGATTTCTCTCTGGCCGTGGCTCCTGGAATATTACTGAGATTCTGGTTCGGCTGCTTCAGTCCAGACCATCACACCTTGTGCTTCCACTTTGGTGTGCACTCTTAAATATGTAAGACCCCAAGGATCTGCAGCCTTCTCAGCAGCTGTAGGGCTCTGCTGGGTTTGCCATCTCCAGTCATAGGGACACAGCCAGCATTTACTAAGGACTCATTTTATCTCTCGCCCTGTGAGCTAGTTATCATCACCTCTTTTATAGATGCCCGGCGCTTGGTAAGTCAAGTAACATGTCCGAGTTCCTGCCAGGAGCCACATTCATAACCACTTCTCCTGACTTCAAACTTTGGCAGAAGGGCTTTGCTGAATACCTCTTATGTGCAAATCATCTTTTGGGTGCAATTGGGTGTGGCGCATCTCTACCCTCTGGACCTATGCCATCTGATACCATAGCCGCTAGTCACACGTGGCTTTCAAGCTCTTGAAATGTGGCTTGTCCTTTCTGAGATGTGCTATAAGTGCAAAATATGCACCGAATTTCAAAGACAGTACTACAAAATGAATATAAAATATTCCGTTAATATTTTTAATATTGATTATGTGTTGAAATGACAATATTTGGGACATTTTGGGTTTAATAAAACATATTATTAAAATTGATTTTACTGGGAAGCGGATGTGGCTCAATCGATAGGGCTCCTGTTTACCATATGGGAGGCCCCGGGTTCGATTCCCGGGGCCTCTTGGTGAAGGCAAGCCAGCCCGCGCTGTGCGGTGAGCTGACGCAGCAAGACGACCCAACAAAGGGAGACAAGCAGACACAGAGGAGCGCACAGCAAATGGATACAGCGAGCACAGGCAGCAAGGGGGGATAAATAAATAAATAAATAAAATCTTAAAAAAAAAAATTTGATTTTACCTGTTTAATTTTACTTTTATAGATGTCGCTACTAGAAAGTTCAAAACCACATTGGTGGTTTGCACTCTCTTTCTCCTGCCACTCTGCTCTCGTGGTTATGCTCCACAGCCTGGGAATGTCCTTCTGTTCCCACAACACCAAGCAGAGGGCTGAGCACATGGAAGGAACGTTCAAAGCACTTGCTCATTGAAAAGTCAGTCCTGCTTTCCTTTTCCTGCTGGCTGCTGGTCTTTTCTTTTGGAAATTTCCCCTCAGATTCCTGGTTGTGTCCACTTACTGTCTCCACACTCGGTCCTGCCGGAATAGCAGACCACAGGTGGATTAAGTCCTGCCTCGTGGACCCGGGCTTCGAGCCTCAGCGATCCAATCTGAAAAATGGGGTTACGATGCCTCCTCCCCACTCCCACCCCATCAATGCTGTTGTGAAGAACAGACGAGCCGATGCCCGTAACAGTGCTTGGGATGTGGTGAAAGCACACAGATGTGCAGGAGCCCACGGTGAGCTGGGGGAGGCAGACTTGTCAGTGCTGGGGGGGGGGCTGGATATGAAGGGCAGGGGATCTGGGATTCTGGCTCTGTCGCTGACTGGCCGCAGGAGCTGGGGCAGCTGATGGCACCCCTCAAGGCCTCAGGTTGCCCACCTGTACTAACAGTACCCACCTCATCAGGAGGCTGTAAAGATTAAATGAGAAAAATCCAGGTCAAGTGTGTAGCAGAGGACCAGGAAGGGAAAGCCCCATGAGTGGCTGCTGTTATTATGAGAATGAGTCACTCGAGGCAGAGGGTCAAACATTGGTTGAACTGGATTGAATTGGGCATGAAGAACTGTGGGTGGCCCTAACTGTGCCCCTTTTCATCTGTGCTGAGGGGCCCAGGGCAAGTCATAGAAGCTCAACCTCTGCATCTTCAAAGCAGCATAGAGGGGTCTCCTTCAGACAAGGGGGATGAGAAATAAAGCACCCAAAGCATGTCAGCACTAGGCACTTAGATATGTCCTCACTCTCGTCTCTTTTCCCTCTCTTTTGTTTCATCCTCTGGATCTGCACCTCCTCACTTGTTAAAGGGGAATAAAAATACCTGCTTAGTGAGGTTGTTGCGAGCCTTAGGTGAGGCGATTTATGAAAAGCACAAAGCACAGTGCCCTGCACCTGGGTGGGCTGGTGGGGAGGGGGGCACATGCACAGTAAGTCCATCTTTCCTTCCATCTTCCCTCCAAGTGGCTTCAAGAAACAGACTGGGAAGAAACAAACAAAATGGAGCTAAGTGGCATTCACTTTCAGAAAGTCCAGCCTCCCTGATCCCTATGAGGAAGCATGACTGAGAGGAGGGCTTGGCGGGGGTGGGGGTGGGGGGTGGGTGGGGTGGCTGGACTGGGTCACTGTCTGGACAGAGGAATTTCATTCCTGGAGAGCTTCAGATGGAAACATCTGGGCTGCCATGGGGCAGATCTGCTGGGTCTGGAGATCTAGAGGGGGTAGCGTTGGGGGACCAATTTGTCTTTAGCCTCAGGAGGCGATGAACTCGGGGGCCTCCTGAGCACTGGGGCTGGGGACAGGGAGGGATGTCCCGTGCTCCTTCTGCTTTCTCTCATGCAGCTTCTAAGGAAATTCCACTGCATTGTATTTACAAGGTATCCTGAACTGTCAGCTTCCTTGAACACAATGCATTTAATAAAAAGCCATTAAGCCTTGTAAAGCTGTCAGAAATCTAAATGACACTTGTAATAAAATCTTGTCAGGTGACCTGTTCCGGTTAATCAGGTCGAGTGACATCATCACCTGCAGAGCTGTCTGATACCCAAGGTGCAAGGTATATTTAGACAGCTTTATGATCTGCATGGATTTGGGTTATTAAAATTGTACAGTTTTGCAAGGAATTTGGGATTTAATAAAGCAGGGGAGATACTACAAAAGGAGCAATAACCTTCCAAAAGGCCAATCCTCCTGTGTGCCGGGGGTATGTCTTCAGGTCCAGCAGATGCCCGGCGGTGCACATGGGCACTTTTATGTACCTTTAGCCCAGATACTGGCATCTGCAAGGCTATCAAATAATTGACATCGTTCCCAATGACTTCAAGGTGGTGAATTGTGCGTAAATGTGAAGATTTATGGATTTATTCAGATTACAGGAAGATGCCACTGCCAATTACACATTCACTCTAATAAGCCACTTTAGAGCAAATTCAACTGCTGGATTGTAAATATCTTTGGCCTTGCTTACCACCTGGTTAGTTTTCGGGGCTCCAGCTCCTTTAAAGCAACCTTAACTTATCTTGAACTGACAAAGCCAGTGTTCATGTAACTGTCAGGATGAGACAGACGGACAGACACAGAAGATACCTATTTGCTCAATAATCTATAAATTTAGACTAATGGGGCAGATATCAAAAAAACGTGTTGGGTGCAAGGTAAATGAATCACACGTGGTCTGCTGGCATGAACTGGCACAGAGTTCCTGGTATTCCAGTCAAATTATTCCATTTGTTTCTGAAGATATTTTAATCCCACATGACCTCAAACTTCCCGTGAACCAGGGCCTGGACCCAAGGCCGCCCACGGCCTTTGCAATAAATCCGTTGTCTCCCTTCTCAGCCCTCAACCCAGGCTCATAGATCACCCCTCCCTGCATCTTGCTTCAATTACTCAATTAACTGCAGTAAAGTTCTTGTAGGTTTTGCAGATGTTGCTTTATTATCAAGGCCTCAGATGAACACGAGAGTTCAGGAGCCGAGGTTATAGGAAGGTTGATGGGGGAAGGGCCAGGATGGGGCACGGGGGATATTCCCAGCAACCTTTGGGGCCAGAGCCCCAGAGAGGGGCAGGGGCATTGTTTCCCCACAGGCCTCCCGGTGCTGTTAAATGCTCTTCGCAGTTTGGGGAATTTGTGATGTTATCTCACTGAGAAACTGCTTGAGAGAAGTAGGTATTCCACCTTCCGATGAGATAATGCTGTGATTAACAGATGCTTAATTGGGCCATTTATCAAGAGCAGGACTTGCCCCCAAGTCAGTGGGCTAAGTAAATTATTACCCACCCTGCAGGTGTTGGACTGGCAGATCTATTACTCTTCTCGAAATGGTCTTCAGAAGATTTTATATGAAAAGATGATTTATATCCATGAGGAATTCTATTGTGCTCTTATTTATCCAGAGCATGGCAGGGTTCTGCCTGGCCCCTCTTCCTTTGTGCACAAAAGCAGATTGTTGAAAATTAGAAAATTGGAGCCAGAAGGAACCTTAGAAATCAACTAGTACAATCATGCCATTTTATAGATGACAAAACTAAGGCTTGAGCAGACAAAGTCAAATTATTTGGCCAGGTAGCAGATTGGCAAAGGCATTTTTCTCCTTTTTTTTTTTTTTTAAAGTATCGTTTCTCTAGCCAATATAGAAATTAGACAGTCCTAAAAAGCAAGAATTTAATTCTAAATAAGAAAATTTAAACTTTAAAGTAGCAGTTCTCGTCGTCAGCCCCGCTGACATTTGGGGCTGGATAATCCTTGGGATGGGGGCCATCCTGTCCTTGCAGGGTGGTCAGCATCACCCCGGCCTCTACCCGCTAGATGCCAGTAGCGCCCCTCCCAGCTGTGCCAACCAAAAAACGATCCCCAGACAAATGTCCCCTGAGGTGTGAAGGGGGAGCAAAACCCTCCCTGGTTGAGAACCACTACATTAAGGTATCGTCATCGTCATCACGAGATCAATAAGAATAATAGCAGTGAACGCTTACTGAGTGCTTGAAAGAGTAAAATACTTTACCTCCGTTATCTCCTGTAATCTTCACAACAACCTGTTATGTGTGTGTATTGTTGTTATTACTCTGTTTTACAGGTGAGGACATCTAAGTTCCTAGAGGTTAAGGTTTGCCTGAGTTCTCACAGCTAGTACGTGCCAGAGAAGGAACACAAACCCTGGGACTCCTACCACTCTCTGAATTTGGATTTGTTATTAAGCGATGAAGCTGCTCAACTTAATTTCCCATTGTCCCCAGTCTTTAAGAATCTGTTGGGTTAAAAAAAGTCATCCTTTCCCCACATTCGAAGGGACTTGTCCGTGGGACGCGCTGGTTCCTCAGCGCTATCCCGTCATGGGAGAAGCGCACCCAAGAGTATGAGCACACAGCAGCACAGGAGCGTCTGAACAATATTTAGAGAGCAAGTCTCTCTCCAGCTGTGTCCAAAATTTCCAAAGACGCCTAGCCTGGTCTTTGTACTACGCCACAGACCTGGACGCTGTCTGGTACCTGGCAGATTCCCAGGGGAAGCACAACTAAAACTAAAGCCACGGCCCTAAAGTTAGAGTGTTTGGGTTTCAGGGCAGGAAATAAATTCAGTATACAATAAGGGTGCAAGGTGAAAAGCAGCCACTCGGGGGATTTGTGATATCAGTGTCCATGGTGTGTCCTGGCGGCTCTAAGCGCCGGCTTCTGGATGCGAAATAAAAGAATGTCAAACAAAGCCCATTTTAATGTCAGTGTTCTCCTGTCTGTAGCAACTTCTCCACGTTTTATGGCACGCATTTTGTCGACTAAATCCCTGGATTAACCTGATTGCACTATTTTCATTTTTGCATCACCCCGGTTTCCTAATCTATTAATTTTATTCTGATATATATATATATATATATATATATATATATATACATACTGTTTTGGTAAGCCATGCCAAATGCTTTTTAAAGAGGCAGGGTACAAATCAGTAAGCAAACAATGACAATGTAACAGGTCAGAATGGATAGATTTCACTGTTGAGTTTTAGGGGATTGGTAATCTCTTTGAAATTAGTACGAAATCACATGAATTACATACCTGAAATTAGTACATGCATCAATACATTACATACATACATTAGTATGAAACGCATGAATTACATAAATGGAATGGAATTATGTAATCACTGTGATTTCATAATCACCATGAAATTTCCTCTTTTTTAAAGAAACACTTCATAAACCTTCCCACGAGCATTCCCAAAGCCCACTGGGTGCAGGTGGTGTGCTGCTGTCAGAGCAAGTGCAAGCCACGTGGAGCACACCTCAAGCCAGACCTGAACTCCTGGACACTTGGGGCTGCTTGTGAACTATAGATGGTTTTTCTTTTTTAGCTGAATTGCTTTTTTAAACAAATAATTTTTCTTTTATCAGAGATGTTGTAGGTTTACATAAAAGTCATGCAGAAAAGACGTATTTCCCATATACCTGCCTTCTCACCACAGCTTTCCCTATTATTACTACTTTGCATTAGTGTGGTACCTTTATTAAAATTGATGAAAGAATATGATGGTTATACTATTACTATAGTTTACATTAGGGTCCACCTCTTTACAGTTCCACCAGCAATGAATGACTGTTCTATTACTCCATACCCTCTCCAACACTTATTATTTTCTGTTGCTTTTTAATAGTTGCCATTTCTGTTGTGAAATGGTATCTTGTGGTTTTGATTTGCATTTCTCTAATGGCTAATGATGTTGAACATATTTTCATGTGCCTTTTTTGTAAATCTTCTTCGGAGAAATGTCTATTCAAGTCTTTTACCCACTTTTTAACTGGGCTGTTTGTCTTTTTGTTGTTGAGCTGTAGAATTTCTCTATATATTCTAGATACTAAACCACTATCAGCATGTGGTTTCCAAAAACTTTCTCCCATTCTGTTGGTTGTCATTTTACATTGATGAAGTTCTCTGATGCACAAAAGTTTTAATTTTCATGAATTTCCATTTATCTATTTTTCCTTTTGTTTTTTTTTTGTGCTTTTGGTGTAAAGTCTAAGAAATAATTTCCTCACACGTGGTCCTGAAGATGCTTCCTTATGTTTTCTTCTAGGAGTGTTATAGCTTTGATTCTTATATTTAGGTCTTTGATCCATTTTGAGTTGATTTTTGTACAAGGTGTGAAGTATGGGTCCACCTTCATTCTTTTGCATGTGGATATCCAGTTTTCACAGCACTGTTTGTTGAAGAGACTATTGTTTCCCAGTTGAGTAGACTTGCACCTTTGTCAAAAATCGATTGGCCATAGATGTGAGGTTTTATTTCTGAACTCCCCATTCAATTCCATTGGTCTATGCCTGCCCTTGTGCCAGTAACATGCTGTTTTAATTATGGTAGCTTTGTAACAAGTTTAAAAATTGTTAAGTGCAAATTCTCCAACTTTTGTTCTTCTGTTTTCAAGATGGCTTTGCCTATTTGGGGCACTTATCCTTGTAAATTTAATGATTGGCTTTTCTTCTGCAAAGAAGGCTATTGGAATTTTGGTTGGGATTGTGTTGAATCTGCATATCACTTTGGGTAGATATTAATATTCCAATCCAGGAACATGGAATGTCCTTCCATTTATTTAGGTATTTTTAAAATTTCTTTTAGCAATGTTTTGTAGTTTTCCTTGAATTTGTCCTTTACATCTTTGGTTAAATTTATTTCTAGATATTTAATTCTTTTAGTTGCTATTGTAAATGGACTTTTTTTCTTGATTTCTTCTTCAGACTGTTCATCACAAGTGTATAGAAACTCTACTGATTTTTATCCTGTTGATCTTGTACCCTGCAAGTTTGCAGAATTCATTTATCTCAGTAGCTTTGTTGTGGAGTTTTCAGGATTTTCTATATATAGGATCAAGTCATCTGCAAATAAAGTTTTACTTCTTCCTTTCCAATTTGGATACATTTATTGCTTTTTCCAGTACAATGCTGAGTAACAGTGGTGACAGTAGGCATCCTTGTCTTGTTCCTGTTCTTAGAGGAAAAGCTTTCAGTCTTTTACCATTGAGTATCATATTAATAGTAGGTTTTATTATATGCCCTTTATCATGTTGAGGAAGTTTTCTTCCATTCCTAGTTTTCTAATGGTTTTATGAAGAAAGGGTACTGGATTATGCCAAATGACTTTTCTGTGTCAAATAAGATGATCATGTAGGTTTTTTTCCTTTGCTCTATTAATGCGGTATATTTCATTAATTGATTTTCTTATGTTGAACCACCCTTGCATAGCTAGGATAAATCCCACTCAATCATGGTGTATAATTCTTTTAATGCATTATTGGACTTGGTTTGCGAGTATTTTTCTAAGTATTTTTGCATCTATATTCATAAGGGATATTGGTGAGTAATTTTCTTTTCTTGTGGTATCTTTGGTATTAGGGTGCTGTTGACTTCATAGAATGTTAGGGAGCATTCCTTCCTCTTCAATTATTTGGAAGAATTTGAGCAAAATTGGTGCTAATTCTTCTTGGAATGTTTGGTAAAATTCACTAGTGAAGCCAAATGGTCCTAGAATTTTCTTTGTTGGGTTGGCTTTTGATGACTGATTGCATATCTTTACTCATTATTTGGACCATTTAGATCTTCTATTTCTCCTTGAATCAGCATTGTGCATTTCTAGAAATTTTCCATTTCATCTGAGTTATCTAATTTGTTGGTGTACAGTTGTCCATAGTATCCCCTTATAATCCTTTTTATTACTGTGAGATTGGCAGTAATGTCTGCCCGTTCATGTCTGATTTTAGTTATTTATGCCCTCTCTCTTTTTTTTTCTTTTTCAGTCTGACTAAAGGTTGGTCAATTTTATTGGTCTGAAAATCAAGAAAACTTTTAGTTTTGTTGATTCTCTCTATTTTTTTTTTTATTCTCCATTTCACTTATCTTCACTTTAATCTTTTTTATTTCCTTCTTTCTTCTCACTTTGAATTTAGATTTCTCTTCTCTTTCTTGATCCTGCAATTGTCATGTTAGGTTTCTGGTTTGAGATCTTTCTTTTTTTAATGTAACCATTTAGAGCTATAAATCTCCCTCTCAGCACTGCATTTGCTGCATCCCATGTTTTATTATATTTGTTTTGATTTTCATTTGCCTCAAGATATTTCCTAATTTCCCTTGTGATTTCTTCTTTGACCCATTGGTTGTTTAAGAGTGCATTGTTTAATTTCCACATATTGGTGAATTTTCCTGTTCTCCCTCTGTCATTGATTTCTAGCTTTATTCCATTGTGGTCAGAGAAGTTACACCATGTAACTTGAATTATTGGCATTTGTTTTGTGACCTAGCATATGGTCTCTTCTGGAGAATGTGCACTAAGGAAGACTGTATTCTGCTGCTATTGGGTGAAATGTTCTATTAAGTCTGTTGGGTCTGGTTGGCTTATGTATCAATTAAGTTTTTTGTTTCTTAATTGATCTCCTGACTAGACATTCTATCCATTATTGAGTGTGATGTATTGAAGTCTCCTATTGTTAATGTAGAACAGTTTGTTTTCCTTTCCAATCAGCAATATTTGCTTCATATAGTTTGTGGCTCTGCCATTAGGTGCAAACACATTTATAATTGTTTTGTCTTCTTGTTGAATTGACCCCTTTATTCATAAATAGTGACCCTCTTTGTCCCACATAACAGTTTTTGACTTAAAGTCTATTTTTCTGGTATTAGTATAGCTACCTTAGCTCTCTTTTGGTTACTATTTTCATGGTATATATATTTTCCATCCTTTCACTTTAGATCTAATTGTGTCTTTGAATTTAAGGTGAATTCTTGTAAACAGCATAAAATTGGGGCATGCTTTTCTTTTTCCCATTCTGCCAAACTCTGCCTTTTTGACAAGAGAGTTTAAACCATTTACATTTAAAGTAACTACTGATAATAAGGACTTTTTCCTGCCATTTTGCTATTTTGTCTTTGTAAATCTTATGCCTTTCCTGTCTTTCAATTCTTCTGTTAATGCCTGCTTTCATATTTATTTATTTTTGTACTGTATCATTCTGGGTCTCTTCTCATTTCTTTCTGTATATATTTTTTGTTTATTTTCTTTGTGTTTACCAAGTAGCTTACATTTAACATCCTAAATCTGTAACAATTTTGTTTGATTTGATACCAACTTAATTTCAATAGTATACATATACACTGTTCCTATACGACTTTCTCCTTGCCTTTTTATTGTACTTGCTACAAATTATATCTTCATACATTTTATGTCCAAAACCATAGATTTAGCATTACTTTTTTATTTTATTTTTTAACAAATCCATTTTATTGATACATACTAATAAAGCATAAATCAATCCCATCAATGGTATTCAGTGTAATCACATATTTGTGCATTTATCACTTCAATCATTCTCAGAGTGCTTTCGTTATTCCAATAATAATAATAAACAAACAAAAAAACAAACAAAACTCACCTCTCAATCACTCTATGCTTCCCCTGCTGTACATAGCTGCTATTCTTTTTCCTTCTCTCTAGTATATTTGTATCTAAATTTTGTAGAAACAGTCTTACATATGCAATATCACCCATATTCATGTTTTACATGAGGTTTTACTATCTTATACAGTCCCATTTTACAATTTTTAGCTTTCATTCTAGTAATATACATGACCTTAGACTTTCCCTGTCAACCACTGTCATACCCATACAATGGCTCTGCTATTTATTAATACAAACACCATGATATGCTTTCACCATTTCTATTCATTTCTAAAGATTTAAAAACAACCTTTTTACCAATTCTGCACAGATTAATCCTCAGCTTTCTATTCTCTACCCACCTTCTGTTTTCTGGTGACCTATATTCTAATTATTAACTCCATGAGTATACACTATATATTTAGTTCATAATAGCACAATCATACAGTGTTTGTCCTTTTGTGTCTGGCTTGCTTCACTCAACATAATGTCCTCGAGGTTCATCCATGCTGTCATATACATCACAATTTCATTTCTTCTTACAGCTGCATAATATTCCATCATGCGTATACACCACAATTTTTTTAATCCATTCATCAGTTGATGGACATCTGGATTATTTCCAGCTTTTGGCAATCATGAATAATGCCACTATGAACATCTGTGTGCAGAAGTCTGTTTGTGTTTCTGCTCTCAGTTCTTCTGGGTATATACATAGTAATGGTATTGCCAGGTCACATAGCAAGTCTATATTCAACTTCCTTAGGAACTGCCAAACAGTCCTCCACAGTTGCTGTACCATTCTCCAGTTCCACCAACAGTGAATAAGTGCTCCTATCTCTCCATATCCTCTCCAACATTTAGTGTTCTGACTTTTTAAGAGCGGCCAGTCTAATAGGTGTGAAATGACATCTCATTGTAGTTTTGATTTGCATTTCCCTAATCGCTAGTGATGCTGAAAATTTTATTTTTTAAGATTTACTTATTCTCCCCCCCACCCTCACTCATTGTTTGTGCTCGCTGCATGCTCTCTGTGTCTGCTCATCTTCTCTTTAGGAGGCACCAGGAACCAAACCTGGGACCTCCCATGTAGTAGAGTGGTGCTCAGTTGCTTGAGCCACCTCTGCTCCCTGCTCTGTTGTCTCTCTCATTGTGTTTCCTCTTTGTATCTCCTTGTTGTGATATCTTGTTGTATCAGCTTGTCACGCCAGCCTGTTGTGCCAGCTCGCTGTCTTACTTGTCTTCTCCAAGAGGCACTGGGTTCCCTGAAAAATTTTTCATGTGTTTCTTCACTATTTGTATTTCTTCTTTGGACAAGTGTCTTTTCAAGTCTTTTGCCCCCCCCCCCTTTTTTTTGCCCATTTTTTAATTGGGTAGTTTGTCTTTTTATTGTTGAGTTGTATAATCTCTTTGTATATCATGGATATTAAACCCTCATCGGATATATGATTGCCAAATATTTTCTCCCATTGAGTCAGGTGCCTTTTCACCCTTTTATCAAAGTTCTTTGAGGTGCAATAGTGTTTAATTTTGAGGACGATACATTTATCTATTTTTTCTTTTGTTGCTCATGCTTTGGTAGAAACTACTGCCTACCACAAGATCTTAAAAATGTTTTTCTACGTTTTCTTCTAGGAGTTTTATGTTTGTTGCTTTTGTATTTAAGTCCTTGATCCATTTTCAGTTAATTTTTGTATAGGGAGTGAGATAGGGGTCTTTTTTCTTTCTTTTGGGTATGGATATCCAGTTCTCCCAGCACCATTTATTGAAGAGACTGTTATGGCCCAGCTGGGAAGACTTGACCACCTTGTCAAAAATCACTTGACTGTAGATGTCAGGGTCTATTTCTAAGTCCTCAGTTTGGTTCTATTGGTCACTGTGTCTGTCTTTATGCCAGTACCATGCTGTTTTTACCACTGTAGCTAAGAAATATGCTTTAAAGTTCAGATATGAGAGTCCTCCAATTTCGTTCTTCTTTTTTAAGATCCTTTTGGTTATTCAGGGTGCTTTACCCTTCCAAATAAGTTTGAAAATTGGTTTTTCCATTATTCAAAAAAAAAAAGGCTGTTGGGATTTTTATTGGGATTGCATTGAATCTGTAAATCAGTTTGGGTAGAATTGACATCTTAACAATATTTAGTCTTCCAATCCATGAACATGAATGTCCTTCCATTTATTTAAGTCTTCTTTAGTTTCTTTTAGCAATGTTTTATAGTTTTCTGAATACAGGTCTTTTATGTCCTTGGTTAAGTTTATTCCTAAAGAGTTGATTGTTTTAGTTGCTATTATAAAATGGAATTTTTTTTCTGATTTTCTCATCATACTGCACATCAGTAGTGTATAGAAACACTGTTGATTTTTGCATATTAATCTTGTATCCTGCCACTTTGCTGAACTGGTCTATTAGTTCTAGTAGCTTTTTTGTGGATTTTTCAGAAGATTCTAGATATAGGATCATATCATCAGCGAATAGTGAAAATTTTACTTCTTCCTTTCCTATTTGGGTGCCTTTTATTTTTTATTTTTTATTTTTTTTAAATTTTTTTAAAGATTTTATTTATTTATTCATTTATCCCCCTCTTGCTGCTTGTGCTCGCTGGGTCAGCTAACCACGCCGTGCGGGCGGGCTTGCCTTCACCAGGAGGCCCCGGGAACCCAACCCGGGGCCTCCCATATGGTAAACGGGAGCCCTACTGATTGAGCCACAGCTGCTTCCCCCTTTTATTTCTTTATCTAGTCTAATTGCTCTAGCTCTGATCTCTAGCACAATATTGAATAACAATGGTGACAGTGTGCATCCTTGTCTTGTTCTTGATCTCAGTGGGAAAGCTTTCAGTCTTTCGCCATTGAGTACAATGCTAGCTGTAAGTTTTTCATATATACACTTTACCATATTGAGAAAGCTACTTTCTATTCCAATCTTTTGACATGTTTTTATCAAGAAAGGGTGCTGTATTTTGTCAAATGCCTTTTCTGTGTCATTTGAGAGGATCATGTGATATTTCCTCTTCAATTTATCAATGTGGTTTATTACACTAATTGATTTTCTTGTGTTGAACCACCCTTGCATACCTGGGGAAAAAACCACTTGATTGTGGTATATAATTCCTTTATTGTGCTTTTGGATTCAGTTTGCAAGTATTTTGTTGAGGATTTTTGTATCTATAGTCATTAGAGATATTGGACTATAATTTTCTTTTTTTCTTTCTTTCTTTTTGTAGTATCTTTATCTGGTTTTGGTATTAGGATGATGTTGGCTTCATAGAATGAGTTTGGTAGCATTCTTTCCAGTTCAATTTTTTGGAAGAGCTTGAGCAAGATTGATATTAGATGGTCTTTGAATGATTGGTAAAATTTATCTGTGAAACCATCTGGTCCTGGGCTTTACATCTATGGGAGTTTTTTGATGACTGTTTCAATCTCTTCACTTATGATTTGTTTGTTGAGGTCTTCTATTTCTTCTAGGGTCAGTGTAGTTGGTTTGTGTATCTCTAGGAATTTGTCCATCTCTATATTGTCTAGTTTTTTGACATAGAGTTATTCATAGTATCCTCTTATGATGTCTCTTATTTCTGTGGGGCCAGTAGTAATGTCCCCCATCTATTTCTGATTTTATTTATTTGTGTCTTCTCTCTTTTTTCTTTGTCAGTCTATCTAAGTGTTTGTCAATTTTGTTGATCATCTCAAAGAACCAATTTCTGGTTTTGTTGATTCTCTCTCTTGTTATTTTTCTGGTTCTTTTTCTGCTTCCTCCAGGTACACAGCTAAATCTTCAATTTTAGCTCTTTATTCTTTTTTAATATAAGCATTGAGGGCTATAAATTTCCCTCTCAGCACTGCCTTTGCAATATCCCATAGGTTTTGATATGTTGTGTTCTCATTTTCATTCATCTCAATAGCATTACTTTTTATGCATTTTAGAACCTGAAGAAGTAAAAACTGATGCTACATACCAAAAATACAATACAATAGTACCTAAATTTATAATTACCCATATGGTTACTATTTTAGTTTACTGGCTGCTAATGCTAATACCATGCAATAGGTTGACTTAAATAATGGGAATTTATTATCTCATAATTTTGAGGCTAGGAGAAGTCCCAAATCAAGGTGTTATCTAGACAATGCCTTCTTGCAAAATACTGTGGTGTTCTGGGGCTGGCTGCTGGTGATCCTTGGTTATTGGCTTTTCTGCCACATGGCAATGCTTATGGTAGCTTCTCCTGACTTCTCAGTTCCATTGACTTCCAGCTTCTGGCTGCTCCCCGTGACTTTCTCTCTGTGTATCTGAATTTCATTCTGCTTATAAAGGATTCCAGTAATAGGATTAAAACCTATCCTGATTTAGTTGGGCCACACTTTACCTGAAGTAACCTCATCAAAAGGCCCTATTTACAATGGGTTCACACTCACAGTAATGAATTAAGTTTAAGAAAATGTTTTTCTGGTGTACATAGCTCTAAGCCACCATAGTTATCTTATTGGAGGTCTTTACTTCTTTACTCTGCTTTGATCCAATATCTAGTGTCCTTTCCTTTCAGTCTGAATTACTTCCTTTAGCATTGCTTGTAGGGCTAGTCTAGTGGTGATGAAGCCCTTCAACTTTATTTATCTAGGTTTGTCTTAATCTCTTCCTCATTTTTGAAAGGCAGTCTTGCCAGATATAAAATTCTTGGTTGACAATTGTTTTCTTTTAGTACTTAAAATTTTTCATCCCACTGTCTTCTTGTCTCCATGGTTTCTGATGAGAAATTGGCATTTAGTCTTATTGGGACTCACTTGAACATGACACATTGCTTCTCTCTTGCAGCTCTTATAATTCTCTCCTTGTCATTGGCATTCAGTTTTTTACTTCTATGTGTCTGGGTACGGTTCTCTTTCAGTTTATCCTATTTGAGGTTTTTGGGTCTCTAGTATGTGCATATTCATGCCCTTTGTTCAGTTTGGGAAGTTTTCTGCAATTATTTCTTTGAATATTCATTCTTTCTCTACTTCTCGTTCTTCTCCTTCTCATGATGTGTCTATTGATATGCTTGATGTTGTCCCACATTTTTCTTAGGCTCTATTTGCTTTTTAAAATCTTTTTTTTCTTTCTATTCCTCAGGCTGAATCATTTCAATTGTCAATGATTCTTTCTTTTGCCAGTTCCAATCTGCTGTTGAAATCTTTTAGGGAATTTTTCATTTCAGTTACTGTGGCCTTCACCTCTAATATTTCTGTTTGTTTCCTTTTAAAAATTTCTATCTCTTTATTGAGATTTTCATATTGTTTATTCAGTGTTTTCCTGGTGTTCTTTAATTCCTTCTTTGTGTTTTCCTTTATCTCCTTCAGCATATGAGAAGATCATGTTTTTTAAAAAATCTTTGGTATGTCTAAAGTCTGATCTTCTTCACTGATTTTTCTTGATTCTTTCAATGGACCATTATTTCTTGTTTTTCGTTTGATTTCCAGTCTTTGTTGCACACCATACATTTTGATGTTTTAAAGTATTAGCTCTGAGAAATAGTCTCTGGGCTGTCCCTTAAGTTTATTCAGAGGTATGATATTTCAGAGATTTCCCTGGGAGACTGGAGCTAACAAAAACAAACAAACCAAGGCAAAAAAAAAAAAAAAAAAAAAAAAAAAAGCACCTTTCACAGTCTTTGTAAATTGGTTCTGCATTGGAGAACATCAGAGTTTAGTCCTCCTATCAAGAAGGTAATCCTGAGGAGAATGCAAAGTTCAGAGTCTTTTCAGTCTTTTCTGAGCCTGAGTCTTGTGTTAGGCTTGTGCTTGCTTGTGGCCTTAGGAATTCCCCTGTTTACAGGAATTCAAATGTCCCTTCTATTCCCTATGAAATAGGCTTTCTTCCTCTGCCAGTGCTCTATTGTATGACTTAAAGCATGCAATTCTTTGACTTAATTGTTTCTTACACTGTTTTAGATGTCTACAAGCTGCTTCTGCCTGCAGGGCAAGTTTTGGGAGGGTGAGCCTGAGAGACATTTCTTGATTCAGTCTTTCAGGCTGCCACCTGATAGATTGGCACTGCCATACAGGCACCCCAGTATGTTTATTGTGGTTACTCTGCTCCCTCTGGAACAGGGCCAGGGACTCAAACTATGAGCATAGCCAGGCTCTATATTGTGCCAGCAAGGGTTTGTGGGAGTGGTCAGCAAGGGCACCATTGGATTCTCCTACCATCTTTAAAGCTGCATTTTCTTGATTTGGTACTCACCCAGTTACTGCAAACTTCTAACTGTTTTCTGGAATTTTGAGGAAGATATCTCTGTCAGATTTTGGAACTTGTTCAAAGATTCTGTGGGGAGCAGCACCTTGGAGCATCTTATGCTGCCATCTTTGTTGACCAGAAGCCTCTGACCACTTTAAGAGTTTCAATTTAAGACCACTTAATTGCTTCCTCTGTTTTGTGTTTTTCATTCCAACTAGACTCCTTGATTATTTTGATAACTATAAAGCATCTTTCTAATGTCAGGGGTCTGTATCTCTTCTCAATCTAATAATTTACTGTAATTCTGCTACCCAAGCTAAGAAGCAGAGGTATGCAGGGGAAGTGAGTTCTCAGATGAGTTGTAGTGGGCTCCAGATGCATGGAAGGCCATGAGGCACTGACATGGATCCCAGCCTCTCAGAGTCAGAGCGAGGATCCTCATTCAAAGCCACGCTCTTGTCTCTGTCCAGGGTATACATTTTCTTCATTACATGGAGGAAGAGGCCAGTGCATGCACCTTGGTAGATATCCATAACTTCACCCATAACTGTCCCAACAATCTGATAAGAGAAGTTTAATGCACCGGCAAGATGAGAATAAGACAGATTAAGAACTTGCTCAAGTCATGTGGCCAGTGAGTGACCAAGTTGAGATTTAAACCCCTGTCCTGTTTGACCTCAAACTCAGCATTTCTGCATTTTGTTATGAAGCTTAATGTGATGAGCCCAGAATCTTCTGTGTCAGGCCCTGTCCCTGGTTCAGTGGATGTGCAGAAAAGACACTGAGATGGGGTTTTAGGGGTGGGACATGGCTTCTTCCTCTGGTATCTGGGGGCTCTAGTGGAGACCTTTCTATGCATTCCTTCCTTTTAGCAGGGCACCTGGTGAGCAGGGGTTTGCTCTGCCCATTTCTTCCAACAGGGCTATTCCTCTCATTTATCTCTGTGCCACAGGGCCCTCCAGGTTCTCTGTCTGGTAGCACACTGACTACTCCTTGCAGCCCTTGGCACGGGCCTGGCGGCAGCAGAGCTGGCCTTTGTAAACACCTGCTGATGGGCTGTGGATTGATTCAGGCCTCAGTTGTGATGGGTGTGGAGGGACTTGCTAAGTTGCTCCTGACAACTGCCCATCTTGTTCTATCTCCAGGCCTAGCCTGAAGTCACCAGCTCATCATACACCTCCCCACCCACAGGGAGAAGAGAGAAAGGCAATCATTTCAAATCCTGAGATGTGAAAACTGCTTGTCTGCAGCACCTCCTCCCTCTTCCCCCCTGCCGCTGCCCTTTGCTCTAGTCTCACTGGACTGCCGATGTGACAGCAACTTCAGCGGGGGGCAGAGTGGGAAGGCCACTCCAGAGGCTTAGCCAGTGCCGGTAGGGGTGCACGGTGCATGCGATGGTGACTGTTTCCAAAGCAGGTGTGTGCCAAAAGTGGTGTCCTTTGGGAAGAGGGAGGACATTTTATTTTAAGGGAGCATTTGCTAGCTTTGGTTCTCAGCCTTGTTAAACTCTCACAACCTGAGTTAGTTGAGAGTAAACAGTGTGACAGGGAAGGGAGGCTGGCTTGAGTTTGAAGGAGGGATTCTCTTATCTTTTTTGAGCAAATCTTTATTGAGCATCTACTGTGTCCTGGGCACTGAGAGAACTGTGGAGAGCAAATGAAGAGTTGCTGCCTTCGTGAAATCTATTGTCTGGTTAGGTATTAGAGAGAAGAAATTCCCACAAATAAATATTTGAGTGAAAGTTGCAATAAGAGACATGAAGGAAAGTAAGGATACAATGAGAGATGATGAGGAGACCCTTTTTGGATTGGGCAGCCCCAAGGGGCTTCTCTGAGGAAGGGTTTTGGGAGCTCAGCTCCGAAGAACTTGAGTTGGAAATAAGTAGTTGAAGGTAAGGAAGAAAAACAGCATGTGCAAAGGATCGGAGACAGGAGAAAGTTTGCTTCATTTGAGGTTTCTGGAGGAAAGGCGGGGATGAGAGCAGGGTCCCCCAGGGCAAAGCAGACATACAACCTTCCAGGACTTGCCAAGACTGTGAAGCCTGCCCCTTCTGGAGCCTAGTTTTGAATAAAGCTGTGAGCTGGCATTTCTTCAATGCTTCCCTCTTGTAGCAGCCTCCCCCATCCCATAGGCTTGTGCTCACCCCACCCTTGTCCACCAAATCTCATTCTCAAGAAATAATCCCAGGCTTTTTGTTTACAGTTTTTAAACAAAGCTCCTACTTTGTACCTATGAGGGATGGAGCTGAGCGAGATGTGGTCTCTGCCCTGACATGTGCACAGCTCTTTGAACTGCCAAGAACCACCCACAAGACCCCGGAGATAAGGGCCACAGGAGAGGGCCCTGGGAATTATGGGAATTCAGAGGGAGACCACAGGGCTAGGTGGTGGATTTCTGGAGATGGGACTTGAGGTGGGGGGGGTCAGGTTAAGCAAACTACCTGGGAAATGTAGTTCCCCTGTTCCCTCTCCAGGGAGCACTGTCTTTCAAGCCTGGTGTCTGATGGAGAGAGAAAAGGAATTTTAGGGAGCAGGAAGGAGAAGTCTCCTTGAAGAACAGGAAGCGCCTGTGCTGGGACAAGAGCCCACATACCTTGTGAAAAGAGAAGTCTCTTTCCTCTGGTTAGATTCTACCCGCTGGAAAACCTGCCCTGTTCTTTGAGGAGAGCTGACAGTACAGGACTCAAGGTCATGGGGGACAAAGACCCCAGGCCTCAACCATAAACAGCTTCTGAAGGAGGTGGGACTCAGAACCCACCAAACTCCTTCATTATAATTTCTTTAAAATTCAGCTCAAATCTCCTTTATTGGTTTTGAAGGCAGATAGACCTGCAGGTCCATTTGTCTGTGCCTCCTCCGTTGCCTCAGTTTTATGAGCCCATCAATCCCTGAACCACGATGTGTGGTGGGAGCAGGGCACCAGCGCGAGCATGGGAGTGAGTTCCATCGCAGCACTGCCAGCCAGTGCTTATCCAGATCTGGCTGGCTCCAGGCCCTCGGCCCACTTCCACGCGCTCCACCTGCTCCCTGAACCAGCCCTGCTGGTGGGTTCTCTCACGGTCCTGCCTTTCCAGATGGGATGCTGAATTAGGGAGGTAATACTCAGGGTCCCGCAGCTGATGTGGTGGGACTGGACTGCAGAAACGCCCACCTGCAGGACCGGCCTTCCGCCCTGTGCTGCCCCAGGTTGATGCTAGAAATCTCTCTCTAGCCCTGTGATTATTTGCTAATGCAGTGTGTCCAGGACCTCGGTCACTCCAAGGCAGGTACTTTGAGAAGGGTTCCTGGAAGTCCCTGAGCCTCTTGGCCCCATTCTACAGATGGGAAGGATGTGGCTGAGGGCAAGGGTGTGGAGAGAAGCAGGTAAGTGAATTACTCAGGCCCCAGAGGGAGTCCATGGTGGCCTGGAATTAGTCGGCAGGGTTTCCACTCAGTTGCCTTAGCCTTGCTCCTAGAGCCCGGCTGATAATTGCTCATTATGTGCTTAATCTGGGCACAGCCAGGCCTGGCAGAGGGATTGCATCACATCAAAGCGAGCTCTTCAAAGGAGCAGAAAGCTGGCCCCTGGGTAATTAGCAGAGGGCGTATTCTCTCCTGCTTGGGATAGTTGGAGGGGTTTCCGGCAAGGTCCAAACAGCACAAAGTGAAGCCCAGAGTTGTCAACTTTCTGTTGAACAGGCAAGGCAGATGCCTCATGGCTCCGTTGTTTTTTTTTTTTGTCTTTGTTTTTTAAAAATAATCCTTTAAGACATTCTCTGCTTCCCTCTCTTTAGTCCCCCGTGTTCCTTTGGAAGGAACTGGAGCAAACCCCTCCACACAGACATCACCAGCACCACAGTTTACAGAGAAAAGCTGGAAGAAGGTGACAGAACCTTGCTTGTACGTAGAGGTGCTCTAGTCATTTGGTTATGACTCAGTTTCCACAGTTCTCGGTGCTCAGGGGCCCGGGCTTAGTGAGGGAGGGTTGGGTCATCTCAGGCAGGGGACAACAGGCCTGGCACCAGGCCTCCACCTAAGGATTTGCAGGCTGCTCAGAGCGACCCGCCTCCTCCCGCCCGCGGCTGGAGAGGAGAGGTAAGGTGATGTTATGTGTCTAATCCCATTTGCAGCCCCTGTTCACAAGGCCAGGTACCCCACCAGCACAGTGCGGGAAGTGCAAACGGTGCTAAGAGCCGCTATAATGGAGTCTGGTGCCTCTTTGGGGCACTCGGTCTAACAAGCTCGAGTGGGCTTGACGTGGGAGCAGACATGGTCAGTGGGGTGTGGGAAGCTCATCCGTGCCCAGCAGTGAGTGCCGCTCGAGGGCCAGGTGTCGCAGGCCAAAAGCAGATGGTTTCTCATCGCTGCTTTGATAAATGACAGAAAGTTTGCATTTGCTTGGAAGTTTGGAAAGGAATTAATCTTACACATCTTTTACCAATATTTAAATAATGGGAAGCTTAAATAATGAGGTTATTGAAGTGGCAGAATCTCTCTGAGCCAAATGAGGGAGATGTTCTCAGACACGGAACAAAACCCACCAGACAGGGGTGGGGTGGGGTGGGGGGGAAATCCCTGTAAACAGGGTCATTGTATTAAATGGAAATAAAGCCATTCCCTTTATATTTGCTGATGATGCAGGCTATAGCCTAACATTGTCTTCATTTATAATTTCTGAGCACAGAGCTTCTTTGTATTGGTTATTTTGCCAACAGTGGGAAATAAATGACTAAAGCAGACACTTCAAGGGTTGGTAGAGAATGGACATTATCACACCCTGAAAAGGGGCCCCTGCAGCCCTGGGAACTCTTGCTTCTAAAATGACTTCATCCCGGGCCAACCCTAATCCCTATTTAGGAATCAGCTCTGGGCTCAAACATACCCCTTCCCCCTTATGATTCATGAGTGCCACGCTGAAAACGTGAGCCTTTAAAATTGCTTCCCCAAGCACCTGCAGCCTTCGCTAAGCCTCAGCTGTGAATGTACCATGCACCTGCACTATGTTCCCTTGGTACTTGGGTTAACGAGATGGGAAATAGTATAGGGTGCACCTGGGAGTGGTATTGGCATCGTAATACCTTGATCTATAAGACCAAGGGCTTTGCCTGCCACTGGCCAGCTAGCTGAACTCGGGCAAGTCAGCCTCAATTTTCTTGTCTCTAGAGTGGGCAGGGGGTGGAATGTGTGAGTGGGCTGCTGAAGCCATCTGAATTATGGATGCTCCCATAACACTTTGCCCCTCTGCTTATGGACACAGAGCCCTCTGCTTTGCAGTTGTTTGTCTACATGTCCTCTTCAGCTTAGGTTCCTAGAGGGCAAGAGCTGAGCCTAATTCCTTTCTGTGTCTTGGAGCAAAGTTCCTGGCACACAGCAGGTGCTCAATAAATGCTTAGTGAATAAATAAGTACCTTAGCTGGGAGAGCTGAAACTTACATAGCTTAATGGGCACAATCAGTGCTGGCCACATCATTTGTGGTGGAAAATGAAAATATGGGGCCTCTTCAAAAATTATTAAGGGGGAGCAGATGTAGCTCAAGTGGTTGAGCACCTGCTTCCCATGTATGAGGTCCTGGGTTCAGTCCCTGCACCTCCTTAAAAAAAAATTATTAAGAATTTAAGATGGTGACAGGAGAGCATTGCCCTGAGGGCAGGCCCCTCCTGAGCATGGTGCCCTGTGTGGCTGCACACGTCACCCCCTCAGCAAGCTGGCCCCGCTTTTTAGTACAATGACGTTTGCAGCTGAACAGTGCTTGCTTATCAGGGCACTGATG
Source organism: Tolypeutes matacus (assembly GCA_026826555.1). Classification (NCBI taxonomy): domain Eukaryota; kingdom Metazoa; phylum Chordata; class Mammalia; order Cingulata; family Chlamyphoridae; genus Tolypeutes; species Tolypeutes matacus. Next base: position 1,473,246 of record JAKSZT010054544.1, read on the forward strand.
ATTACCATTCTGAATTAGGTTTCAACCATATGTTTTTTCAAGCCTACCCCACAGAGAGCTGTTCCACACCTGTTTTTTTTTTTTTTTTTTCCTGATTATAAAAGAAAAGGATAGAGAAGTAAAGCTCACCATGTATTCCTGCATCCCAGGGTTAAGGCTTTGATGGATGTCCTTTCAAGCTTTCAATGTGTTTGCTTCTTGAGACTGCACTATTTAATACCTTACTTTTTGTATTAATCGCATATCATTCCCACCTCCATTAAATATTTTGAATCTTTTTTTGGGAAATATTAACAGTAACCATACTCCAAACATATTTGTGGCTCTCAGATGCTGAAGTCACTTCCCAGGATAGGCTGGTCACTTTTCTGCCTGGCTGGTCATGTGGATGAGGCGACATCTGAGGGCACCGTGGGGCGCCCACCTCGGCCACACGGGAATGGGCCCGTCCAGTCCTGGCCAAGCAGCGTGCATCTCTTGAACGCTTGCTTTGAGTTAGCAACATGGAGCACAAGAGAAGAGAGCATGGAGACCAGGCTCATGTCTTCAAGGAGCATCCCCCCACCAAGGGAGGGTCTGCTGTGCACAGTGATTTAAACGCTAATTATTATGAATGTAATAGTTCAGCATCCATTCCTTAATATGGTTCCTCAAGAATAACAATCTAGTCCACCAATTATTTTATCTCTTTTAGGGATCCTTTCTTAATTGCAAAAAAATTCTAAAAATAAAATGGACATACTTGATAGGTGTGCTATCTTGTTTAGAAAGTTGGGAGAAAGAATGCAATTAAACTGTTAAAAAATGTAATTTTTTTCTCATATTTAATTGAAAGTGGTTCATTCCCATTTACTTTTCATGGTTTGGGAGTTTAAAACAAAGTTACCAGGACAACTCACAGTCATGAAAGAAAGACCCAAGACTGAGCGTTGGAGGTAGCTCAGGAGCTGCTACTATCAGATTACTTTGCTTTAATATCACAATATGATGTTCAATTTCCTAGATAATTGAAGTGCTGAGTTAGCAGTCTAGGGGCACAATGGGACATTTTGATTCAAGAAATACACTTGGAGATGGGTCTGATGTACTTTCTCTCAAGCAGCTCAGAGACAAGTCTGGGAGACAGATCATTCTGATTCTATGTTGTAGTGCTGAGATAGAAGTAAGAAGGAATAGATGTGTAGCCACTAAAGAGAGAAAAACACCCTGGATGGCTTAACAAACTTGTGAGGATGAGGCAGGAAAAAATAATTCAATCAGCAGATATGTTATTGCCAACTCTGCTTGGGGGCACTGTCCAGCCTGGGCTCAGCCCTTAGCATGTGTTCCAGAAATGTTCAACAAATAAAATAATTGAAATGAGGAAGGAGCACAGAGTAAGTGTTTCATAAAAGGTTTATGAATGAAATGGGAAGTAGATTCATGAAACACTGCAGAGAACGCCAGCATGGCCATGGTCCTGTCCTTGGTGGAGGTGAAAGTGAAGGGTAGCGGGAAGGGGGCTGTTTTCGGTGGGCCAGCCGTTTCTTTTTTTTCTGTTTAAAAAATAATATATGCTTAGAAAGATACTTCATTATGTCGGGTCCCTACCCAAAATGCCTAGCCTGAATCTAATTGAGAGGAACCATCAGAAAACCCAAACCGAGGGTATTCTGCAAAAATAACTGGCATATAATCTTCAAAAATGTCAAGCTTAAGAAACACACACAGAAAGGCTAAGGAACTGTTCCAGGTTAAAGGAGACTATGAATGTTGAATTTCCTGATTCTGACTTCATGTATTTAGGGGTAAAAATGTTCAATATCTCCAACTAACTCTCAAGTGGGAGAGAGAAAAAAGGGAGTGGGAAAGAGACACAGAGAGAGAGAGAGAGAATGAAGGCGTGATAGAGCAATTGGTGAATCTGGGTACAGAGCTTATGGGAGGGCCTTGTACTATTCTTGTTACTTTTCTGCAAGTTTGAAAATTACACCAATATAAAAAAGTTTAAAAAATACACTCATTTTAGACATTTTGGAAAATTCAGAAAAGCACATGGCAGCCAAAATAAAGTAATTCACAAAATCATCCTTCAGAAGCAACCAGGCTTAACAATTTGTTGTTTCTCCCCAGTCTTCTTTCTATACATTTTTATAGCACGGGAAATGTGAGCTGCATGGCATATTTTGAGTACTTCTCATTGTTATGGACGTACATTGTCCAGGAGCCCCTCCCTCATCCCTCCCGCCCTCCCGCCCTCCTTCCCTCCCTTCCTATTATTTGATAAGTTGTAAGTTTTCAGAAAAATCATGCAGAAAATTCCCACAATCCGCCCCATACACAGTTTTCCCTGTTAACACTCGGCATTAGTGTGGCACTTTTGTTACAATTGATGAAACAATGTTATCGCAGGTCCCCTGTCAACTGTAGTCCATGGTTTACACGGGGCTTACTGTTTGCGTTGTACATTCTGGGTTTTTTTCCCAATTATTTTGTTCTGGTAACAGATCTATGGCCTGCAATTTCTCCTTTTAACCCTTCAAATATACAGCTTGGTGGTATATTTACATCCACGTTGCTGTGCTACCATCCTCCAGCCATTATCAAGACTTTTCTGTCACCCCAGACAGAAACTGTACCAATTAGGCACTAACCCCGCCTTCCCTACCTCTACCCTGGCTGCTGGTAACCTGCCTTCTAGTTTCTGATTGTAAATTTGCATATTCTAATTATCTCTCATAAGTGAGATCATTTGTCCCTATCTTTAACTTTTTTTTTTATTTAGAGAAGTTGTGGGTTTACAGAACGGTCGTGCATAAAATTCAGGATTCCCGTATACCACCCTATTATTAATACCTTGCATTGGTGTGGTACATTTGTTACAACGAATGAAATCACATTTTTATAATTGTGCTATTAACTACAGCCCATGTCTAAGCTTAGAGTTCACTGTTTGTGTAGTATACTTCCATGGACTTTAAAAAAATTTTTTTTTAATTTGTTACCATACGTACAGCCTAAGCACGTTCAGATGCATATATTTCCGTGCCGTTAATTGCATTCACAACGCTGTGCCACCATTACCACCATCCAGTGTCAAAACATTTCCATCGTTCCAAATAGGAACGCTGTGCGTCTTGGAGTCAAGGCTTAGGAAATGTCCAGGAGTTCTGATCTGCTCGCTAACATGTTTGGTTTGGCAATAGGGATCATAATCCTGATCCGTGGGTGTTTGACAACGAGTTTTGGCAGCAGCTGCTAACTGCTTCAGCCACCACCGCCAGGTGCTGACCATGGCTCTGGACACAGTTCACACACCGTCCTCAGGCTGCACGGCAGCCAGGGGTCTCCTTCAGTCTCTGCTCCTCTTGGCAAATCAGTTGGAATGTGAAACAGTTTTAAGTTCGGAGCGATCTTTAGTCAGGGCTTCTGCACAGCAGCCCTGGGGACGTGGGGCCAGGCACAGCTGTATTGTGAGGGCTGTCCACTGTGGGGGCTTAGCAGCATCCCTGCCTCTGTCCACCCGATACTAATAGTGCCCCCCATAGGTGTGACCGGTAAGAATGTCCCCAGACATTGCCAATGTTCCCTGGGGGGCAAACTCGGCCCTGCTCTAAAGGCAGAGACCTCAGTGGGGGTGGGAACCCTTCTAGAGCTTCCTTTCTTCATCAGAACAGATGGAGTTGGCCCAATGGGGGAAAGAATCCCGAGACCTGGCTTTAAGTTCTCACTCCGTTTCCTCCGTCGTTAAACAGGGATAATAGCACTTGCCCGGTCTATCCCTCATGAGATTAAATGATAAGGGTTATGCAGAGTCTACACAGGGCTTATATATAGTTGGTGTGCAAAACATTTTAAGGTTCTCTCTCTTAGCATAAGAATAAAACAAAGATGCTATAGCAAAGGCACTTTGTAAGCTCCAAAGAATGACTTAAATGCATTTGAAGATTTATTCTTCTAATCTCCGTGTTCCTTGCTGGATCCAAAAGGTCTATGGATCTAGAAAATGGCAGCAGAGACAATTCTTGTTTTATTTTCCTTGTGGGTGCACAGGAAGACTGTATTTCCCAGATCCCCTTGCAGTTAGGTGGGGTCATGTGACTGAATTTTGGTCACTGGAATGTCAGTGGAAGTACTGTATAGCCAACTTTGAGACTTGCCCCTAAAACCTCCTGGGCTGGCTCCACACGTTCCTTCCATTCACCAGTCAGCCACACACAGAGGCCAGGAGAGAACTCTGAGTCCCTGTGGGACAGTGATGCCACCAGACAGAAGGAACCGTGGTCCCTGAACAACTGTGAGGAACACGGTTCCTCCCCCATGGGCTGTGATACAAGCAAGAAATAAAACTTAGTTGTGTTAAACTACTGAGATTTCTTAAGGTTGTTTGTTATATGGCAATTAGCCCATCCTGTTTAATACAGGACTGTCCCAGAGATCAGTGTTGAGAAAAACCCTAAGGCAAAGGCAGAACAAGTCAGATTCTATGAACAGACATGAACAGAATCTATGGACTTCTCTGAGTAACCAGGGTATTTCTGCCTCTGGGCCCTTGGTCGTCTCATGCCTACTCCTGGAATTCCTTGCCTCACTTACAGCTCCACCTATGGCAATATTGCTTATTCTTTCTGGTCAACATAAAAGCTGCCTCTTCCGGGAAGCCTTCCCTAACTGCCTGGTATAGAAGTATTCTTTCTTTCCCATGAACTTCAGTTCCACTCTGAGATGTTTACATGGTCTTGCTTTAAAGCTATTTGTCAACCATTTCCCTTCATCAGAATTGACTATTTTAGGCATACTCTGTGTCCTTTTCACCTTTGTATCCACCACCCCCTTTCCCATCTGTTGTAGTTTCCCAGCTGCTAAAACAAATACCGTACAATGGACTCACTTAATGATAGGAATTTATTGGCTTACAGTTTCAGAGGCTAGAAGGCTTGCTTCTTTCTGGGGTCAGCATCTTCTGGCTGGCCAGCAATCTTTGGAGTTCCTTGACTTTTCCATTGCATGGCAATGCATATAGCAATTCCAGCTTCTGGCTGCTCTGTGTGGCTTCCTCTCCATCTGACTTTGACTCTGCTCATAAGGGACTGCAGTACTAAATTTAGGACCCCGGGCTTAAGCCCAGCCTCACTGAGATGGTCCACACTTCACCGGAGCAGCATCGTGAGAAGATCTTACTGACGGTGGGTCCACACCAAGGCCAAGACCATGGCCAACTGGGGTATACGGTTCAGTCTACCACATCATGCCTTGACTATGATGGTAAAATCAATCCAAACACCTGTATGCTATTAATCAAAGAACACAACCTTGGTCAGCAACACACTATCACATGCACACTATTAATTTTGTGCTTAACCAGTGCGGGGCTCTGTGATATTGCAAACAAGCCCCTCAATGACCCTGTGAGGTGGGTTCTTCTGTCATCCCCGTTTGACAGCTTGCCCAGAGCCAAACCCCAAGGCCACTGCTCAAAGCAGCACAGAGGCTCTGCCCCCCAACCTCGCTCAGCCCCTGCCACCTCAGAGGATTATTGTGGGGTCCAGAAGACATGGTACGACCCCTCATCAGTAAAATGCCAAGGAGGCTGGAATGAGATAATGCACATGGAGCACTCAGCATAGCTGACCTGCGGCTGGTGTGAAGTGAACTTTCGTGATTGTTATCATTTTGTGATACAACCCATCCTCAGGCCTTTTGCACAGATGTCAACTTATCCGCATCCAGGTTTCACCTTGCCCAACAGAAACAAGTATGGACTTGGCCCAAGCTTACCTGCCACTGGCCAAGATGTCAGACATTGATGGAGGTGGGTATTGTAAAAGAACGGAACACCATCAGCAGAAGGTGCTATTAGAATACTTTGATTTGGGATGGAAAAGCTGTGATTTTTTGAGGTTGCTCCAGGCAATTTCCTGTCACCTAACACTGGGCTTGGAATAACTCTCCATACATCCCTCAGAGCAAAATAAACCCTGTAAAGTCCTCCTTTGATGCCCTTTGAGAACAAGCAGCATTGCTGTATTAAACTTTGTGTTTTTCTTTTTCTTATGCCTAACAGGTATGGCTATATTTGCATTAAAATATATATTGCCAGTCGCTGCCAAGGGAGGCAGATAGTGGAGTGCAAACTGGTTGATGGCTTCACTCTTTAATGGTAAAAACAAAACGAAACAAAAACAAGACAAAACAAAACAAAAAAAAAACAGCCTTGGATGTAACTGCTGCCCGTGTCCATGGAATGGTCTGAGGGTGTCAGTATGAAACATGGACCTGATTTGCTTCCAGACCCTGGGGGGTCCACCAGGAGGTATAGAATGTTGGTCCTAACTTGCAAAAACTGGACCAATCTGGTTGCCTCTTGCAATCTACCAGCTCTGTTTTCTTTCCAACTAAGAAATTATTTCCAGGGAATGTCAACCAAAGGAAGTTTGGATTCCTGGCTAAAAGCTTGTCACTTGGGATTTTGTTAACAATGAATGGGCCCAGGTTTTTTGCCAGTCAGATGTAGGACTGAATTCTGGCACTGCCTCAAAGAGCTGTGTGAACTTGACCAAGTCACTGAACCTCTCAGAGCCTCTATTTTTCTCTCTCAAATGGGGATAAGGATAGTGCCAACCCCACCAGGTTGGTATGAAGATGAAATGAGATCATGCATTTAAGACTCACATAATAAGTGGTGGTTACTCTTGTCGTTGTTGACATTATCCTCACTGATACTGGTTATGTGGACCAGCTTATGCTGCTCTGCACCGGTCCTTAAGAATTGCTTGGGTGTATCTCCACATCAAATACGTGCACACCCATGCTCGCACCCAAGCCAAGTCTTTGCAGAACATCTTAACCGGGCTCTCTAGCACTTGGTGGGGCCGTGCTGGCCAGCCCAGCTAGGATTCCTCGCTCTTGCTCTCCACACATCTGCTCTCCCCTTTGCACTTCATTACCTCTGATCCAGCTGGTCATTGCAGCAAAGTCCTTACCCTCTCCTTCAACACCATCTCCCTCCTCACTGCCCAGTCTCAGCAGCCCATAATCTTATCACACTTCATGCGTCCGCTTCTGTCTCCATACACTGTGCTTTCCCCCAACTTTCTCTCATGTTCTTTCTGGAGCTCCCTCCCATGCCCCTTCTTGTCTCCTCACCCACTCCATCATTTTAAATCTGGCCTGCATCCGCCTTTCTCTGCCACAGCCCTGGAAGGTGCAGGCTCGTCCTTCCAGCTGTTTCAGCACGTTGCCCACCCTGGGTTCAGCGGGCCTGAGGGGTCACACTGGGTTGCTGCAGGAGTCCACTCTCTGGGTCCCACGTGATCCGAAAGGGCCACTGGCTAACTTTTACTGAGCACGTGCTATGGGCCAGCATATTACATACATTATCTGAGGCGGTGTACTAGGCACTCTTGTCCTGAATTGTGACGGCGTCAAGGCTCAGTGAAGACAGAGCCCTTGTCCAACCTCACGGTGCTAGTAGGTGGTGGAGCAGGATTTCTATGCGGGATTGCCTAACTCCAGACCTCTTGTTCTTAACCCCCAGGCAAAACCCTGTGGGATTGGCTTTCCTATTGTCACCTGTACAGGAATCAGCCATTCAACTAAGTAGGGCAAGAAAGGAAGGGACATAAACCAGGGTTTCCCTCTTCCTGGAAATCATCATCTGGAAAACCGTCAGCCTGACCTCTCTACAGGATTGTAATTAAACATTTGTTTACCTGTCTTTCTCCCCTTCTGAATCGGAGGTTACTTGGCACATGGCATGTGGGAGGTGCTTGATAAAGGTTCACGATGTGAACTAATGAATCTTCTGGAGATGGAGTCTAAGGTAACCTAGGAACAAAGCTCAGCCTGTCCCATCCCCCTTGCACTGGTTTGGTGGGCCATGCTCCAACCACGCGTCCCTCATCAAAAAAACCCAGTCAGCCACGAGTTCACTCTTGAGAATTTCCCCAGGGCTGGTCCCACGCGAGTGTCACCAAACTCACTCAGCCCAGAGCCAGCAGCAACCTCCCTAGATGAGTGGGGCATCCATGCCTCCTGGTTTAAGAGTCAAAGCCTGAACAATTTGGGGTTCATGAGTCAGACGAGGTGCAGGAACATCCATTGCTGAGAGGCAGTGGGGCATGGAGGGAGCAGTGCAGGTGTTTGGTCACCTGATCAGAGTGGCCATCAAATGCACCGGGTTTCTGGAGAGCTAGGTGGTTGGTGTGCTTCATAAGCAAATACCAACAGCTAAGGCTTATGAGCCAGGTCCAGTCTCACTTTATATACACTGCCTTACTTGATCCTGACAGCACCCCTGAGATAAGTCTCATTATGCCCATTTTTACAGATAAGGAAATTGAGAAGCAGAAAGATAAGTGACCTGTCCAAAGCTGATTTGCCAGGAAGGGGCAGAGTAGAGTCCAAATCTAGCTTAGTCAACTGCAAAGCCTGTACCATGTGGCTTCAAGCCTGGGATTCGGGGTACAGACAGTATTAACCAATCCACTGGTGTGCAAACTCCCATATGACATCATCATTATAAAGAAACAACTCTGCCATGCTGTAAAGCAAAATGGTGGCCATTCTCTGGGATAGGTTCAGTGTCTAAATCCTTCTTTAGCTCAGTTCATGTCTGAAGTAATTTTCTTTGTAGCCACTTTGTGCTAAGGAGTGAGCAGGGCATACCAAAGTGAAAACAACATGGTCTCTGCATTCAGCCAGATTCCAGGCTAGAGTAGGAGGTGACAGAGGAGAAGAAGAATGTGGCAAGTCACCACCTCTGTGGGCACAGAGGAGCGATGAGTTGATTCTAGCTGGGGGCTCTGGGAAAGCTCCCCAAAAAACGGATGGCAGAAGAGTTGGGACCCAGGGGACAGTAGGTTTGGAACAACTTGTTCCAGGAGCTGCATGTAGCCTGGTGACCATTAACTCCAGGACACCAAACTTGGGAGGCTTCATGTCCAGAGAAAGAGAATGTTTAGGCAACAACCCACAATTTTAAGTGTCTTTATAGCAGGTCTTCCTTTTGATATAGAGTTTGGGGGTGGAGAGCCATTGGGTTACTTAAGTTGACTGGGGACTTACCATGCCTGAAGCACTATGGGGTAGAAATTAAAGACTCCTTCTCAACTATAGACCAACCAGCTCCTTGTCTTCCTAGCTTTCTAGCTGTGTGACTCTTGTGCTTCAGTTTCTGCATCTGTAAAGTGGGGCCATTACTAGTCCCAATTCTAGGGCTTGCCACACAAATGTTCATTAAATCAAATTATCATCCTTGCTCACTGTTAGGTTTCTGCAGCCAGCATCCTAGCAGCAGTAGGGAGGCTACATTTCTGTAGAAAGAATTTCAGCTCTGATTTCTTCTGTTGGGCCTCTTTGATCCACACAGCACCAATTTGCCTGATTCTTCTCTTTAGCTACCTTCTGGAATTGTAGGGTGGGAGTGGGGATGTTCTGCATAAAAGGCTGTGTGTGAGAGGGCAGAGCTAAGAGGAATGGGGCATGAGAGTTTGCCAGCTTCTGAACCAAGAGAAATTTCATTAAAAAAAAAAAAAAAAAAAAAAAAATTACATGTCCTTAAATAAATCTGCTCTCAGCTCTCCTACTTAGTGACTGGCTGACTTCAGGCACATTATTTCATTTCTCTTAGCCTCAGTTTCCTCTTAACTCCCAGGGTGCTGGGGAGCATAAATGAGACACAAATGCCAGTTTCCAACATGGTACATTGCATGTGGAAAGCATGGAATGTGGTAGCTACTGTCTGCTTCCTCTTCCTCCTACTCTCCCCATCTCCTCTTCAATCTCTTTGCCCTCATCTTCCTCTTCTCCTTCTCCCTTTTCTCCCTCTGTTCTCTCTTCTCCATCTTCTTGTTCTTTTTCTTACTCTTCTTCCTGGAAGCCTCCTTTCCCCTTTCTTGTCCTGTATTGGTTAAGAGTTTCAACAGGGCTCCTGAAGAGTTCTCCCTCAAGCACTCTGCTGGTTGTGGCCTGCAGCCAGCATGATGCTTCAGCCACAGGATGTGGTTTCCCACTTACCTGAACGTCTGTGGGAAGAGGATGACCAATGGCCTATGAGCGCCTCAGACCCGAGAGCAGGAAGTTGGGTTTAACTGGACTGGGCCATGGGTGGTGAGGCTCTTTAGTCACCATCAGAGAGAGGTTCCAGCCTGTCACAGCCGTCCAACTCCTGTCACAGTGAGGGATGCTTGTGGCTGGAGCTTGCAGTGATGCAAACAGATGACATCACTTGGAATGACTTGCAGTTACACCTGCAAAGAGCAGTGCAATTGCTCCCGGGAAAAGAGTTGTTCTCTTGGGCTGCCCTTCAGCACTGTCAGCACTTTGGTTCTTTTTATTCATTCAACAAACATTTATTTGGGCATCTACTATGTGCTAGTTGCCCTAAGTAATGGATTGGCACTAGGGACTAGAACAGAAATAGACCCTTCCACCTTGGAAGTTTCTGTCTAGTGGGAAGAGATAGATTTAAAAAATCCATATACTGACAGGCAACTATGTCATTACAAATATTGTAGATATTAGGAGGGAATTGGGCATAATGGGAGGGGCCCCTATTAGAAGCAAGAAGGACTCTTGGATGAGGTAACATTTAAGCCAAAATCTGACTGATGACAAGGACCAAATCCCATGAAGTGGGTGGGAAGAAAGGGCCGAACTCAGGGAACAGGGTGTGCCAAAGCCTCGGGTCCGGGAAGGACCCTGAGTGTTGGGAGGCAGGAGGAACATGATGCTGGAGTGTGGAGGTCAGGGGCAGAGGGGGAAAGGTGCAAAACGAAGCAGGGCCCCGGCGGCCATGGCATAGCCGTCCTCAGCCCTGGGAGCAGCCATTGTGGGGCTTTCACTGGGGGTAAAATGGAGGCCAACCACAGGTACAACTGCTCACAGGCCATGGGAACTGGATTTCACTATAATCCAGAGGCGGCATTTCAGAACCCACCTGGCAAATTCTGGTGACGTTAAGGCCATTGGGTCAGATCTCAGCAGGAGTATCATAGAAAACTCTCACCCATCTGAGGGCAAAGGGTTTGGCGGTAGAGGGCCATTGGTTACCTAAGTTGGCTGGAGACTTACCATGCCGAAATTCCAGAGTGCCTCTGTTGTTAGATTCTTAAATAGCACTTACTATGAGCTTCAGTGACCCTACGAGACAGATATGGTTTCTAGGGAATGAAGTCGCTTTTCTAGAAGGAAAATAAAAATACAGTAAGCCTCATTTTTGAGCCTCCCTCATTTGGAATTTTCTATCTACCTAATGGAGGTTCTGTGAGGCCAAGATGAGGTAATGCACTCAACATACTGAGCACATAGTAGGTTCTTAAGAATAGTAGTTTCCCACTCCTTTCCTTTTGTCTATAGAAAATAGGTTTACAAGGCAGGGGGTGGAGGGAACATGTAATTAGAATGATAGGCACTTTTCACCTTGGAAGGCACACATTTCAATGACTTTGGGAACACCCATTCAGGCCCAATTGCTGGGCTAATTATAAATCACTTTTTTTCATTCATTAAGTGAGAGTCCCCGAGGGCCCCCACAAAGGTGCGTTCTGTTGGACTAATTCAAGGCCCTCTGTGTTTGGCAGCCCTCCATTGTCATCCTGGTGTTGGGAGACAGGCCTAACAGGTGTCTCACAGCTCAGCTGGCTCATATCAAGTTCTTGCTGAAAATGCTTAAATTTCAGAAAACACTCTTGGCCCACACTTCAGCCAGATCCATAGAAGGCAAAGAGATGTTGTAACAGGGCCCTTGCAAACTTGAAAGGCAAAGAGGTATCTTTCTTTAATATCAATCCAAATTGGAGAGGTTTGAATGTTTAATGATGAAAAAAAAAAAAAAAGAACCAAAACAACCAACTGTTATTTCTTTGGACAAGATGAACTTTCCCCCTTGGAAGGAGGCGTTTGAATGAAAGCCCTTAACCACAGTCTGGATTTTGTGGCCTGAGATTATATCCTAAATTGCCAACTTGAAGTTATCTGGTGCAGCTGCTTTGCATGAAAAGCATATGAATACGGTGTTGTTAAATTGTAGAACGGTGTCCTGGTGGTGGGGAAAAACCCTACACATACCAATTTTGTTTTATAAACTTAACCTATAACATATAACGAACTTGGATGCTTCTATACGTGGTCCAGCCAGGTCAATTTGAATAAATACATGTTGGTCACAATCTGTACATTTAAAGGGTGCAATTTTCTGAATTCAAGAAATGATTCAAAAAAGAGAATTTTGCTGTCTTGGGGGCACTTTTCTAACACTTTTTGAAGTCCCGCAGAAGGCCCTTTCTTGGTGGTCATCACCAGCTAACACTTGCAGTGTAGCGGCTCTTTATCACCCTTGAAGACCATCTGCAGCCCTGTCTGCATTGGAGGGAAAGCCCAAGGTCTCTGCCCTCAGGTGGTTCAAGGGACCAGGGAAGCAAGCAGAGTGGACACACTGGACTCTGCTCTCTTCCTGCCCCCTCCCCCTCTACCACCATGGGACTTCATTATCAAGGACACTGACTTTATTTTTATCAATGCCTTTTTGGAACATCAGTGATTGCTTAATTGAACTGAAACGTAGACTGGTGTCCTCTGACAGTGACAGAAGGGAGAGGACACCTGGGTTCTGGCTTATGTGTGGGAACTGGCTTTTTTAGAGATAAGCTTGCTTTTCTGCAAATGGGCCGGTGAGCCTGTTGCAAATGTAAACAAAACAAGAACAATTAAATAGAAAGGATGGAGTTATAGATCAATGGAACAGAATATAGAATGTGGGAATAGACCTACACAAATATGATCAATTGATTTTCTACAAAGATGTGAAGGCAATTCGATAGAGATAGGATGGTCTTTTCAATGAATAGTGCTGGAAAAATCCAACATCCATATACTAAAAAGTGAACCTCAAGCCATACTTCATACCCTATACAAAAATTGACTCAGAATGAATCACAGGTCTAAATGTAAAATGTAAAGTGATAAGAGTTTTAGAAGAAATAACAAGAGAGAATCTTTGTGACCTTGGGTAGAAAATATTTCTTAGTTACAACACCAAAAGCATGATCCATAAAATGAAAAAAAAAGATAAATAAATTTGACCTCATCAAAATTAAGAACTTGTACTTTTAGAAAGACACTGTTAAGAGAATGAAAAGATAATCCAAACACTGGGGGAAAATATTTGCAAATCACATATCTGATCGCGAACTTGTATTCTAATATATGCAAGGAACTCTCACACCTGAAAAACGAGAAGACAACCCAATTTTTTAAAATGGGCAAAATATTTAAATAGAAACGCCTTCAAAGAAGTTATACAGTGCAAATAAGCTTATGAAAGATTCTTAACATCATTAGTCATTAGAAGCTCAAATTAAAACCACAGTTGAGATACTGCTACGCACCTTTTAGAATGGCTAAAATTAAACTAAAACAAAAATTGGCAATGTTAGCACAGTGTCAGCAGAGATGATGTGGAGAACTGGAAATCTCATACATTGCTGGCTGAAATATAAAATGGTACCGCCACTTTGGAAAACAATTTGGCAGTTTCCTATAAAGTGAAACACCTATCATATGACTCAACCACCCTACTCCTAGGTATCTACCCAAATGAAATAAAAACATATGTTCACACAACAACCTGGATGTGCATGGTCATAGAGGCTTCATTCATAATCACCAAAAACTGGAAACTCAACTCTCCCTCCCCAGTGCAAGGGCACCCTGTCTGCGTATCGTGTCATGGAAATACTGTGATGTGCCCACCAGTAGGGCGGGCCGAGAAGGGCACTTCGTCTCTGTAGTATCCCTCCCCCAAAGCCCAGAGTCTAATCGTCAGAAGAACATCAGACACATCCAAGTTGAGGGACACCCTGCAAAATACCTGACTAGCGCTCCTCAAAGGTCACAAAAAACAAGGAGAGTCTGAGAAACAGCCAGTTTTTCTGGAGCAGAAGAAAAAAGCATTAATGAAAAAATGTCACATCAAGCCTGGAATTTAGTTAATAGTGATATAATAATGTTGGTTTCTTAGGTTAGAAATATGTACCGTGGTATAATGAAGGATGATAACCTTTACGGAAACAAACTGCGTGAGGGGCAGACAAGAACTCTTTGTAACTTTCCTGTAAATTCAAAATTATTCCCAACTAAAATAAGTTCATTCATGCCCAGCACGGAGGAAGCACATGATAAATGATGTCTAATACTATTTTTCAAAGGAGGTAACATTGGTAGCAAAAGCAAATTATTAAACTGCACAGCACTTCATGGATGGCATAGCTCTCATGGATGAAGCCATAGCAGTTTAGACTTGGGACTGAAGTAATATGTGGTCTGAACCCTCTCATTTTCCAGATGAAAAATATAAGCCCAAGAAAAAGAAATAACAGTAATTGAACACAAGCTATAGAGCAGGCAATGTCTTAAATGCATTATATCCATCTCATTTCAAACAACCCTGCAGGATACATTTTGTAATCATCTCTATTTTACAGAGGAAGAAGTGGAGGGTCAGGGAGGTTAAGCAACTTGCTCAGGATAACACAGCAAGTTGTAAGGCTGGGATTTGAATCCAGGAAAAGAAAGGGAACTAAGATTTACTGAGCGTCTACCACAGAGCAGGGAGGTGCCCAGGATCTCCTAAACCTTAAGTCATTTAATTACTCACAACCATTCTACGAGGTCAGTACCATTATCCCAAGTTTACCGGAGAGGAACTCAAGGAATCATGTAGTTACGTAGCTGCCAAGGGGCAGATGTGGGATTTGAACTCGGGTCTACCTGAACCCAGGCCTGGTTCTCTCTACCATGCTAGGTTCCTCTCAATTCAGGTAGAACGAGTCAGGGAGGACAGCTTGGAGGCCTCGCCTTTCCATTTACTTTTTTTTCTACACTCAGGACAGCTGAGCTTACCTAGTCAGACAGCTTCTACTGTTTATCTATTTTATAAACAGAAAAGACAGCTATCCAGCACCAGGTGATTCTTTAAAATCTGGGGAGCTGATCTAGGGGTTTTAAGATCCTCAGGGCACAGGATGACAACCACGTCCATTTTACAATTTCAAAATTCATCCAATAACTGGCAAGTATTAACAGAGTCGGTGAGATGTTAACTTAGGACAATATTAGCTGACGCTGATGCCTGACGTTCCAGCCAAGCCATTACTGTCCGCAGCTGGCGGGAATGAAAAGTGTAACATGTATTTAGACATGTCGGGGGCGGGGGGACCGTACAAAGCAACCATCTGTTTGTATCCTCCTCCCATATGTGGCCACAAATGGAACACATTGAAAAGGTCACACGAGATCAGGAGATTTAGTGAACTGGACACAATACACCTTTGTGGTCCAGTTTATTTTCTTGTGACAATGTAAAATATAGATTGAGATAAACTAAAACCCC
Organism: Tolypeutes matacus; assembly: GCA_026826555.1. Taxonomy (NCBI): domain Eukaryota; kingdom Metazoa; phylum Chordata; class Mammalia; order Cingulata; family Chlamyphoridae; genus Tolypeutes; species Tolypeutes matacus. Next base: position 1,488,616 of record JAKSZT010054544.1, read on the forward strand.
TCATATTTGATTTTATAGCTTCAATTCATAAATTCTCTACATTCATTAGAAAGTGATGTACTATCTGCACCCACTTGAAAAGATAGCATCCCAAGGGACAGATACAAGAATATTAAAAAAAAAAATCCTGATCAAAGAAATATTGCTTCTTTCCTCCTTTCATTGAGCAGATGTGCAATGTGTCCAGAGAATGAAATAGAAAAATTCCTGAGTGATTTATTTGATGAACCTAGTTTTAACCAAAGTTATTGCACGCCTGATAGCATGACAAGGATTATTAGTTTCTAGCTGAAAATGACCAGAGAGTCCTGTTCACTTCATCAATATGGTCCATTTATAGGTTGTCAGAGAAGCAGCACTGTGCAGGTACAGTACTTTTCCTTGGAGCTCTTTCTCTCTTAGATGGTTGCTTGTCTTTATCATGAAGACTTTGGGCTATTTAAGAAAACCCAGACCAGAGAAGATTTGTCTGTTCCATCCTGGCATTTAAGACATTAAAAGCAGATGCATCACTTAGAAAAATGAATCTTTTATTCAAAGAGGCATCACAAAAGCCCCATCTGGTACAGAAAAATGAAAACAAGATAAAAACGTACTTTTTCTGGGATAAAAGTTGACTGTTGTTTTGTCTGCAAAAGGATACTTTATATAATCCAGTGGTTCTCAGGCTTCATGAAGCAGTAAAATTATTTTTTAGAAACTGGGCAGGGGGCAGGAGTTTTCTATCTAGGATTGCCAATTTTTTATTTTGCCAAATATACTCATTAACATCTGTCTACAGATGTCATCTATTGTCTCCATCATTCTCTAAAGAAAGGGCGTTTTATCACACACGTGAAATTTAAAAAAGACTTGAAAATTAATAAAAAAACAACAACCATAATCTCAGGGAAAAAAGCATTCCTTCCTAAGGGAGAGAGCATGAGGCACTCTCTCCCCGGACTCGGGAAGGCGTAATCACTTGTCACCGCCAGTCTGCTGCCGAGACTTGGGAAGCCTGGGTGAAATCTGTTAAAATATATGAGCCAAGATGGTGATGCTACAGGAAGAAACTTCCTGATCTGCAATGTTTTTATAATTTTGTGATACTTTACTACAATTGTCTCAGTACCATCAGTAGGAGCAGTAGTGAAAATGATAATAAGGAGGTAGTACCAATTATTAAGTTTGCACAAGATGTCAAGTTCTTACTATAAGCCAAATTGTTGGCTTCTTCCAATTCTTGCAACAACCCTGTGAGGTCAGTATTGCTATTTCCAGTTTATAGATCACGCAACCGAGGCGGAGAGCAGTCAGACAGGGGGCTTAAGGATGTGCTGATCGTAGAAGATGGAGCTGGGATTCCACCTCCAGTGCCTCTGAGTCAGAAGCCCTTAGCCTCTGAGCCACTCTCCACGCTGCCTCCTGCCCGTTATGCTCTATTGTACTTATTGTTTATGGGTCTCTTTTTCCCACAAGAACATGTGCTCCATGTTTTCGTCACCTTCAATTTCTCAACCCCTAGAGCAGTGCCTGACAAATAGTAGACACTCAATACATGCTTATTTTTAAACAGTTGAATAAATGGCAACTTCCAGTTTTGGGAATTTGTTTTCACACATAGGGTGGTGTGAGGATTAAATGGGGATTAAATGCAAAGCATCTAAAACCGTGCCTGGCATAACACAGGAGCCCTTGATATATGTAAGTGACTTTCATTATGGGCATTCAGAAAATAAACTCACCTTTGAGAAAGCTCTCTTGGCTTGATCTGCTGGAGGAGCCTCACAGGGGAATCCTCACTCAGGAGATCTTCTGCAGAGTAATTTTTAAAAAAAATTAGAAATGACGATTAATAAAATTACTTCTTTTGTTTGTTGAAGTACCAGAGCTGGGGACTGAACCCCTCACCTTGTACGTGGGAAGCCGGCACTCAACTACTGAGCCACGTCGGCTACCCTGAGTTGGTATTTTTGTTTGCTTGTTGTTTGTTTTTTGTTTTTAAGGAGGCACTGGGAACCAAGCTCGGGACCTCCCATCTGGGACACAGGTGTCCAACCACTTCAGTCACATCTGCTCCCTTAAAACCACTCTTTTGTTCTTATTTTCGTATAGATAGATTGATATGTATATGTATATATACATACATACATGCACACATATACATGACTATATATACATACACACACACAAACCTTCACTCATGGATGAAGCCTTTGCATCTCAAAAGCAACCCTTGGGCCCTCCTGAATGAAAATGATTTTAAAGCAAGTCTTGCTCTGATAGGCCCCAAAGGAAAGTTATAATGGGCTGAGAACTGGGGTTCTCCTGTGTGGAAAATGCAAGTGCACATTCTTCCTTATTTGAAAATCAGAACTGACCATTGGTATTTAGAAAGAGCTCTCTGACCTCTGTGGATATCCTTTATAGATAGTCTTAAGCTCAAGCTTAGACGTTGTTTCTCGTTTCCCTCCACGGGGCTGTGGAAGCGGGAATTATGAGTTGTACTGTACTACTATCAGGGACACTATGGTATTCTCCCAGACCTTTGCTGGAAATTTCCTGAGATGGTAATAAGGGAACGGTTATTACAAGACCCATTTGCCTCTGATTTCTGCACCCTAAATTATGAGAAGACCCAGGGACAAAACTGCCCAAGGCACATCCCAGGGACAGCTCGAGAAAGCCTCGTCCTTGCTGTATTTTATTTCAGCCAGTGATACTCCCTGGTCTGCCCGCCTCCCACCCAAGCAAGGCAGGCCAGGCTGCTGAAATGATTTCTAGGACTCTTCCATGAGCAGGACTGGGAGACAAGGGGGCTGCATGCTCTTTAGTCCTTCACACGGGCAAGAGTGTTGAAAGTCAGGGTTACTGTTTTAGCAGCAGAATTTAGAAAGCACCTTCAGTCTACCAAAGGCTACACTGTGAACCACTTCACTGCATTTTGCCTTTATAATTAGGAAATGACCAGAAATAAAAAGGATAAGAAAAGAAAATTTGTGATAAACAGATATATGCCTATTTATTTTGGGAGGAACACACTGATTTCTGGGTTTGGGGCCCTGTGTTTGGGCTCAACGTGATTTCAATGTAGTGGACTTTAGTCCTGGGTGCAGAGGCGAGCAATCTTTTTCTAACTCTGCTCACGGAAGAAGCAATAGAAGTGGCTTAAAAATAATGAGTGGTTAAATATTGCTTGCAATATATTATCTTATCAGATAAAAAATTTCATTGATATATGTTTGAAGAAGAGGTATAGGCCAATTAAGAGTACCTTTCTCAAAGATACATATGTATTTTCCAAAAGGCTATAGGTCAACTAAGAGTATCTTTTCCTCATCTTCTTCATGAACAAATTATGCAGAAAAATCCATTCGCAGCATGAGCTTTTTGCCTCTGCTGACCTCTTTCTTTCAGGATCAACGCAATGTCCCCAGTGGTCTCTGCCATCTGCAGAGCCAGCACCTGTCAGAGGAGGCGCTACTGGACCCGAAAACCCAACTTGAATGAGGGTGATGTTAGGGGCACAGAGAGCAAAAGTGATGCTTGTTTTGTTGACTTCAGGATAGATTCCCAGAGTTGACAGCTGACAAGCCCCAGCCTTTCTGCAGCAAATAAATAGAAAGTGCTTCCCTGATGCAACCCTCTTTTCTATATTAGACACGGTCCTGAGGGTTATTTTGTTAAAAACCTTGTTTCAGAATCAGTTTCTCCTCCTTTGTCTTGCTGCCTTCCCTTCACTTTGCTTTAAGGTTTTTTTGTTGTTGTTGTTGTTGTTGGTTTTTTTTCCAACCAATTCCGTTTGCACTTGTGAATGATAATGAATTGCTGCTCCTAGAGGAACTTGAACTTCTTGGATACAAGATGTGTTTGATGTTGAGGTCATTAGCATCGACACGAATATCTGCAGCATTTGGCCCTATTAACTTGCTTGTTGAGCCACTGTTTATTGTCATGGTTCCTCACGGTGCTAAATGGTGCAAGGTCAGATCAGAATGAAAGAACCCAAGTGACGCAGCCAGAATGGCTCTGATCTTTCAGTGAAATAGCTGCTGTCATTCGTTCTCATTCCAGGGTAGATGACACAGAATGTTTCTGACTTCAACATTGGGAAAATATTGCCAAGTTATGTTGAAAATCTACAAGCTTACGTAGGGATCACCGTCTTTAAAAATGCCATGCCCTGTGAAGCCAGAAATTCTACTTCTATTTCTAATTCTGCCGAGGAAGCTGTAAGACATGCCAACAAAGCTTTATGTTTAAGGCTGGTCATCTCAGATGTGTTATAATAGCAAAAAAACTGACAACAATCTAAATGTCCAACTATTGGGGATTATCTAATAAAGGATTTTGTCCTACATAATGCCACAATTCAAAAGCATGCCTTCAAATAAGACTTAATACATATAGGCAAAATTCATGGTTTATTGTTAAGTAAACCATACATTTGTTAAAGAATGCAAGGAGTAAGGCTCATTTTATGAGAAATTACATATCCATGTATATGAAACATCAAAACGAGCAGGGCTTTAATGGTGCTTACCCCTGGGTGGGGGATTATGACTGATATTTATTCACTCAATAATTGGCTGTATTTCCTAAATTTTCTGCCATAAACACATATTTCTTTGATAATTAAAAGAAAACAGTAATTGCTACTTTCTACAACTGACAAGGAGACAACCTGTTGTAATTACGTCCTTAGCTGCAGCACGGACCCATGGTCAAGTATGTAGGTGAGCAGAATTGCCAGCCTGCCGCACAGCTCCGCTCTTCTAGGACCTGTATAGAGTTGTCGAAAGGCAGTCCCATGACATGCCTTTACAGCAACTAGCCCTTTATTAATACCACATGTGCTCCTGTAAGGTTACGTTATTAAGTGACAGACAATAATTGTCTCTTCTCCAAAGCAGACATTTCATTTCGCTCCACTCATGTGGATCTTTTTCGGTATCATTTCTCACAACGGCATTTTAAGAACCGTCTCGGTGGGCTGCTTCTTTCGTCCCTCTCTTTTAATGCCAGCCGACCTAACGACCTCAACGCCCTGGCAAGAAATTAAATGCAATTACCTATGGAATCGCACAGGGCAAAATGAGATCGCGCCAGCTTCCGAAGCGGAGCAAGGCGCGTTTGGAGGCCCCTCATCCTTGTGGAAATCCAGTTAATTTGACTGTATTTCCTCCCTCCCCGAGAGCGCTCACATACAGCCTCACAATGACCTGTTTAGTTGGCAGTGGAAAATTATGTCATTCGCAAGCAAGCTTTCAGCTGTGATAGTTTATAATTGTTAAGATGAAAACCCGATAATCCTCTCCCCCTTCACACAAACTGCAATCCATCTTTAAACCTGTGATAATTCCTAAAACCTGCCGCTTAATAAACTAACAAACCCCAGGCCTATGTGATTTTACGGGGAGTCAATCTTTGATCAGCCAAGCTGAAATGGGCCTGATAAGGGGCCGCCCTTCCACTCCAGGAGTCGCCACTTGACTAGGTTATTGCTGCTTCCTTCCCATCCTCGAGTGCCAAATAAGCAGAACTCTTCCCGAGCTTCTTATCTCTTTCACTTTCTTCTCGAGATCTCTGTCGCTTTAATCCGGCATGTCTGCTGCTGGTTAACAAGGAAATCCTACGTCAATTATCACCAACAACTTCCTGCTGCGAAGCAGTGGGGACTCAGAGCGTCTGAGAGCCTTTTCACACCAGAGAGTGGTGCAGGGCCTAATTAAATGGCCCTCACCTCCTGCCGCCCAGTGGAGGCCCCGTGATAGATGGCTAATGAAAGATAGCCTAATTTCTCTAAGAACTGTTTGGAGGCCGGGAGGCTGGCCAGTCGGCCGCAGGTGCACCCTGGAGCGGGGCAGCATGGGGATTTTTCCGCTTCCGCTAAATTTAGTGGGCCTGTTGTCAGCACTTAACAGAGAGATCTGAAGGGAGCCAACCTTTGGGAAGATTGCATCTTATTAGAGTTGCTCTATAAATCAGAGGTCTAAAGGGAACGGTAGAAGGACGTGCAAGGAGATTCCAGCAGACATGCAGTTTAGGCCTCTAAGGAGACCCCTGCCCATAGAATTATTCACCTAGCTCCAACGTAACACACACGCACACTGAATCCTCAGTTAATATGATGTTGTTGGAAAAAGTATTTCATAGGATCCCTGCAAACCACTTCCTTCAAATGATTCATTCCTGCTCGAGGTACGCACACCCTATAGACAAACTAAAAATAGCTTTTTTTTTGCTCGAGGAGAATGTCTTTGTGACTTACGTTTTCTTTTGCCTTTTTCTTTATCTAGAGCAGTGGTTCCCAAAGCGTGGTCCCCGGCCCAGCAGCATCAGCTTCACCTGGGAGCTTATTAAAAATGCAGATTCTCAGATCCTACCCCAGATGTACCGAACCAGACACTCACGGGCTGGGGGGGGGGTAGTAATCTGTGCTCTAACAAGCCTTCCCGGTGACCAGGAGAAACGCTAAAGCATAAGAACCCCACGTGGCAAAGCCTCATTTGCATGCGGCCCGTTTGGATTGTTCATCATAAATATCACGATTTGTTTAAGAAACCTTATTGTGTTAAATATCGGAATACCTGTGTTATCTAACCTGACTGGATGCCTCTCGGCCTGTTATGAAAATGCAGCTCTGACAAGGCTGGATTCACTTCCTGAGTTCTTACTCAGGATGTAATTCCTTACGGAGTGAGGTGACTTTCATGTTAATTTGAGCAGGTGGTAGTGGTGGGTTGAGTTGTATCCACTGAAGTATTTAAATCTATTTTTAAGTTGTGTAGAGTTGTGGTTCTTAGGTTTTTGTATATTTTTAAAGTTCAGGGTTCCAAACAGGACTTGTCACTTTTTATTTTGTAATGGACATTTATTCAAACCTTAACATTTCATAAGAAAGGACATTTTTTAATGACAAAAAAAACTAGTGAGAACATTATTTCAGAATAAAAGCCAGTCCTTTAAATGGAACCAGTTTATGGTTATGAGAAACTGATGATGTTGTCTTTATTTTCCTCTTTTAATCAAAGATTAGTGAGTTCTTGGCCATGAAATGGCATTGGTTTGCCAGTTGCTATCTAGAAATTGCCAGTGTTGACTTTGACTTAGGAGAGAGGGGACAGGTAGAACCAGCTCAGTGGTCCTCAACTGTGGCTGCACCTTAAAGCTTTAGAAGCACCCCCTGCCTGAGCCCCACCCCCAGGGATTCTGCTTTAAGTGCTTTAGGTTGGGGCACAGACATCAGTGTTCTTTAAATAGCTGAGAAATGCAGATTTAAGGTTCACAAATCGTCTTCTCCTGTGGAGCTTTTCAAACTTTCTTTGCACACGATACCCCTGGGCATCTGTTCAAATGTGAATTCTGACTCAGTAGGTCAAGAGCAGGGCCTGAGATTCTGAACGTCTAACCAGTGCCCAGGTGGTGCCCTCGCTGCTGGTCCGTGGACCCAACTTTGAGTAGCAGGGCCCAGAAGCACCTTAGCTCTAAGGATTTCCAAGTACTTAGAGAAAGGGCAGTGTCCCTCCCAGCACCAGCTGGGGGTGGCCAGCCTTGATTTCCCAGATAGGGAGCATTAGCGATAATGACCACCCTCTCAAGGACAAGGTGGGGGCAGAGTCATGGATGTGCTGATGGAGCTCCAGGGCTGCCTGGAATCCACCCCAGAGGCAGCCACTGGCTGCTTTGGTGCAACCTCAGTCCCTCTCACGGCACCCATCTGTGTCCTGTGATTACCTTGGACGTTCTGTGATAAATCGGGAGACCCACATTTGGCAAAGGGACCCATGCTTTGTTTAAGTTCAGAAAGGCAGAGGGGAAAGGACAGGAGAATGATGTGGCCAAGTCATTGGCCAAAGCCTGTTGCCTACGCGATCAGGTGGTATCTCCTTCGCTTTGCTGTAGGGGCTTGGCCCGAGGACTTCGTGAGGAAACTCTGACACAACCAGCGGTGAGAAGCCCAGTCCCGCTGGATCCTCACAGTGGAGAGCTGAGAAGAGACCTGCTGCCGGCCTCTGGGGCACCGGCTCAGGCACTTCCTCCATTCTCACTTGGATGGACTGTTAGCTAGGGGTTATTCTCTCAGCTCTTTGATCTTAAGCCTCACAGTACACTTAAAAATTCACAGTATCATAGCGGATGAGAACACAGGCTCTAGAAACAGGCAGACTTGGCATTTTATTTTTTCTTCGCCCTTTCTATATCTGTGATCTTGGGCAATTTTCTTAACTTTCTGCGAGTCCCTCTGTAAACAGGGGACAACAGTAGTCACCTAATTTGGAGGGTGGTATTGAGGTTTAGCTGAGGCCCTGCTTGGCACGGAGCCTGGCATTTAGCAAGCACTTTGGCAGTCATTATTTTGTCAAACAAATGATCATCCTGGTTGTGTGAGACATTTGGAAAACTATATAGATTCAGGCTGGAAGGAACGTCAGTGGTGGGTTGGAAAAATCAAGCACCATAAAGGACACAAGACTGCCCTGAGGATGCGCCAGGATTCTGAAAGCCCAAGGCTGGACCACCCCCAGATCTAACAGTCCTGGAGAGCCATACTTCATGCCTCATCTCCCCAATGGTCCTCACTTTTTATTACATGGATGCGTTGCAGATGTTTGGAAGTTACCTTATGTCTTCTTTGGAATAAGATAGGTAACAAATAGATAAATAGCTGATTTAATTGCTTTCCCACTTTATGCTGCCCTTTTTTGAGTACAGGATACTGGGGACTGGTAAATCCTGTCCTTCAAGGGGTTACTCCGCACCCCCAGACCAGTGGCAGATACTGCTAACCAATCTGAATCCGCTTTCCCTCTGACTCCACACTCAGCCTCAGAATTTTCAGTATGGCTTTCTAGAAAGGCGGCACCAGTTGGCCAGTGTTGGCCCACGTACGAACGCTTGTCCTGATTTCCACCATCACGGGCCTTGGGAGGGCACTTCCAGAGGGCATCCGACTGGTTCACTCTGCCACCAGGTGGGACAGTGCTGCACCCATTCCCCAAGACGATGGAGGAGGGTGTCGAACACGTGGTACACCAGTGGCTAAAAGCAGTCCATGTGTGAATGTTTGAAAACACATGAATTGGAAGCAGCAGTCCTGTGTGCCCGGTATGCCCAAATCTTCATGAGGTCTTTTATCAGCTAAGGCATTTTTCATTAATAATAATAATAATTTTGGATTTCTGATTGTATCAAAAAAGTTAAAAAAAAATAATAGACTCCTGCCCAATAAGAGCTTTTATGTAGTTTAACTCAGGAGGGACTATTCATGCCTCTATGTAGAAAATTTCAGTAGCAAATCACACAAACACCTCTCCTTAAAGGTAGGGTACAGAGAGGTTTCAAGATTGGGAGCAAATTGTAGTCTACTGTTTAGAAGCCAGAGATGACTTTAAAGAAATATTTTCTTTTGTTGAAGCCAATAACCCAAGTAGGTTGATGTCTAAATCAGTTACAGTTGCTGCATGTGGAATTAAAAAATGTTTCAGAACCTTGAGGTAAATTAGTGTCCAAATAGTGAGTTTAAAAAAGGTTACCATGCCTGAGCTTACTCTGAAAGTGGAGGAAAATCTGGCTTTAAGGAGTTTCTGAGACAGAACACCCCAGAGCACCCTGGAAAGGCCTATCAAGGCACAGGTGTGGCAGAACCCCTATGATTGCCTACTTAGATCTGGCAGGCCAGGCATCATTCCCACCCCTGTGGGACACTTTATTGAGTGTCATCGTGGCCATCACGTTTATTTCTGAGCAAATAATAGTCCTTCCTCCCACTTAGCACCCTTTGTCCCTCAGTGTAGCAGTTGATGTCCAGTACAGGTCATTCCATCTCCAGCACATTTCTTGAGTCCATCCAGAGCTGTCTTATAATTTGGATGTAGTCATGCCACTCTCCTGTTTAAGATTATTCAATAGAATTTTACTTTTCATGCAATAAAATCCAAACTCCATATATTAGCATTTTAGGTCCTTCCTAAAATTTTAGTTTGCTAGGCTGTTTAAAACAGATACCATGAAATGGTTTGGCTTTTAACAATGGGAATTTATTAGCTTATAAGTGCAGTTTTGAGGCTGTGAAAATGTCCAAATCAAGGCATCATGAAGATGATACTTTCTTCCTGAAGACTGGCTGCCAGCAACCCTGGACTCCTCTGTCACATGGCAAGGCACATGGCGGCGTCTGCTGGTCTCTTCCTTCTCTTCCAGGTTTCGTTGATTTCAGCTTCTTGCATCCATGCTTCTCTCTGTCTCTCTCACTGTATTCATCCCCTTTATAAAGGATTCCAGCAGGAGGATTAAAACCCATTCTGAATGAGGTGGATCACAACTGAAGTAGCCTCATCAAAAGATTTTACTTACAATGGGTCCATGCCCACACAAATGGATAAACTTTAAGAACATGCTTTTCTGGGGGTACATACAGTTTCAAACCACCACAGCCCTCATCCACTTCATTATTACTAATGTTAATTTTACTCCTACTATTATTATTACCTCTACTCTTACTACTTCTACCAAATGCATTATCGTTGATTGATCTTTCACTATATCCAATCATTCTGCAAAATCCTTTATATGGGTAATCTCACCTACTGTTATCCCCACTTTACAGGTGAAGAAATTGAGACACAGGAAACTTCTATTGAATTTTCAACTAGAAAGTGAAGGAACTTGGGCCAAAATTCTAGACTTTCAGATATTACATAATTAAAATCTGGCTGCCACAGCTCCAACAATCACATCTGCATTTCAGGAAAGAAGAAAGAGAAAAGGGGAAGGGCAAAAGCCCTACCTAATAACTTCTACCACTTGTAAGAACTTAGTCACATGGCCACTCCTAGCTTGGTACATGGCTGCCCCCAATAAAATCAGGATTCTATTAGTAGGAAAAGGGGAGGTGAACATTGGGTGAACCACAAGCAGTCTCTACCCTGACAAATGACATCCTCATTCATTCTGGAAAGGAATTCCATTTCTGCCCACTGTGGCTGCAAGACCCCTAAATAGGCTGGCTTTTTGCCTTCTAGTACTTTCAATGGGGCACAGGTTTATATAGAGGGCTGAGAGATATATCTCTCACTGCCCAGGATGGGAGTGGTATCATTTGTAAAATGGCCATAAACATGGTTGTGTGGTTGAATTATCCAACGAACATGAACACAACTATGTAAATTGCACATTCTAGCTACGATCCCATTTGATCTGATTGTATAAAATCATCAGTCATCAAAATGGAAAATGAAAACTTACCATACTTGAGTCATCTGTGTTTCCTTTCCAGCCATTTCACTCACACCATGCCTGGCTGCTTGGTAAAGGAGCACACCAGGGCAGCATATTCCCATTTTTTCTCCCCCAGAGTCTTTGATACGATTCTTTCTCCTCATTTACATGAATACACTGATGCTGACACTTTCACACTCTGTGACCCCTCACTTGAAAAAAAAAAATTTGATCCTAGTGTTTCAGGACTAACAATTATTAGGAAGCTTTAAGATTTCCTTTCCTTTCTTTTTATTTGTTTCTCACCGACATCCAATTGACTTCTGCCCAGGATTCCAGGGAAGAAGAAGATTGCAAAGATGATAGTGGTGGAGAACTCCTGGGCCACCTGCTCCTACTCTGAGATGTGAACAAGAATATTTAATAATCAAGAATTTGAAGAAAACTTGGAATTTTCTTTAAAACCCTGATTTGAGTGTATTCATTTTAAATGAATCATTATAAATGCCAAATATTTTTCTTTGTGTGTGTGTATTCATATTATCAGCTCTTAATTTAAAAGTGTGTTATAGATGCAACAGACAAGAGAGAATGAGAGCGCTATTTTACAATGTATCACCTTTTGAACACTGTCATATTATTTTAGCACTGGATATGCCAAAGAAGTGAGGACAGAGGAATCAGAGGGGAAAGCACATGGCTTTAGAATCTGACCAGTGTTTGAATACAGGCTCTGCTGCTTATTGGGGAGGAAAACTGGGAGAATTCCCTAAACGTCTCTGAACCTCAGTTTTCTTATTTGTAGATTGTAATGATGATGAGGGTGATGATGACAACGAAAATGTCAACAATAGCAACTGACACTTATTGAGGGTCTCATATGTGCCAGATGTTAAGTGTGTAACATATATTATCGCAATAATTCTCCTCGTAATCCAGTTATATCATTACTATTAGTATTTCATAATATTATCTGTATCAGTTAGCTATTACTGCACAACAACCCTTGAAAACGTAGTGGCTTCAAACAACAACCATTTATTTAACTCACTCTAAGCTGGCAATTTTGGGCTCAGTTAAACTATTCTTCTGGTCTCAGCTGGGCTCCATCGTAGTCTGATCAGCCGCGGGTGAGCTCAGCAGCTCTGCCTCAGGGGTTGGCTGACTGGCTACTAGAGTGACAAGCAGGGATTGGAGCTTCCATCTTTCCTTATGAGGCAGTCTAGCCTGGGCATGTTCAAAAGGCAGAAGCAATATTCTGAGAAAGAGAAAGAGAGATAAGACAGACAGAGAGAGAGAGAGAGAGAGAGAGAGAGAGAGAGATGACGTAGGCTCAAAACTGGCACGTTATCACTTCCGCCATGTTCAACTGGCCAAAACAAACCACATGGCCAAATCCAGATTTAAGGGGTGGGCAAATAGACTTCCTCTTTTGATGGAGGGATTGCAGAGTCTCCTAGCAAGGGACTTGGGTCCAGAGAAGGGTGTAATGAAGGCCATTTTTGCAAACAACCTCCTATACTATCTACCTCATACAGTTGTTGTAAGGATTCACAAATAATAGTAGCCAATCTTTAATCTCACAATAACCCTGTCATATAGGTACTAGGATTGTCTCCATTTTATAGATGAGTAAGACAAAGCAGAGAGATGTTAGCTACCTTCCCAAGGACCCACATAGCGAATAAGAGGTAGAGGCAGACTCAAACCCAGAATTCCAGAAAGTTCAGGTGGTATCTGAATAAAGGCTATACCAAGGTCAGTTTCCTGGTTTTGACAATATACTGTGGCTATGTAAGATTTTATCATTGGGGGAAGTGGGATGAAGGGTAATCTTCTGTACTCTTTTTATGACTCCTCATGAATCTTAACTTAGCAAATGCTCTGAACACATGTAAAAAACTAGATATAATGCTTGATCACACAGTAGGTGTTTATTAAATACTAGCTTCCTCCACCTAAAGCCCGTTACCCATTTATGAGGGCTAAGAGATAACATTGAATGTCCCTAGTTCAGTCTCACAATGGGCACCACCCCGAATAGCTAGGAAATGACCACTCAGGTCTGGCCAGGAGAAAGTCTGGGATATAAAAGGGGCCATGCTTGGTTTACCATTAAGGCAAGCTCTGAAGTTATGGGGTAAAAGTGGACATGTTTCAAGATTTCTGCTTTTCTAAGATTACTTTACGGAAAATCTTTTTTTCAGATCTCACTGATCTCTGAGGAGTCTGAGCTTGGAACTGGGAAAACTGTTGGGCAGTCTAATTAAAAGAGAGTAGTACAATATGGGGATTAGTCTAATTTGAAAGGGTCAAGCCAGGCACTCTTTCTTACCTCTTTTAGTTAGTGGAGAAAAATTCCTTAACAGAAAAAGTATGTTAGCAAATGACAGGCTACAAGTGAGCCTATTTGGGTTGGATTTTCACAAAAGCTGAGATAACAGCCTTTGGAAAAATTATAAAGGAAAATAAATAACCATGTGTTAAAGTCACAGAGCTGGCAGAACAATAATCATAACCATAATAAGTTCTGCAAAGCAGGTGCTACTGGGAGCAGATGCCGTCTGACCCACTGCTCTAGCTCTTTCTATTGGGACTAGTGCCTGTGCATTGGGAAGGTGTTGATGGCCACAAAGTTTCCGGATGTTTTACCTGATACCTTGACAGAAAGAAATAAGAAATGTATTAATGATCATAATATAAAAATAGCAATAGCTAACATTTATTGGGTGCTTATTATGTGCCAGGAACTGTTTTAAATGTGGTACCTTTGTCATTTCATTGACTCTTTATAATCTTTTATGGGTAAGGGCACTGAGGTCTGGAGAGGTTAATAACTTTCCAAGGGCCACAGAGCTTGATGTGGGGAAACTGGAATGAAAGCACCAGAGTGGAATGTTCCACCCTGGGGACAGGCACACTGGGAAACAATACCAGTAATATGGAGTTTGCCAGGGAATGATGGTGCATCAAAGCTTGTAGCCCTGAGGGTTGCATATCTCACTTCCCTGACAACAGGGCTCAGTGCATCTACTCCCCAGGTAGAAAAGTGCTGTCCTTTCACCAAACTCATATTTTTGAGTATTTCATCTGGGATTTATTTATTTTTTAATGATGTAAGGTTTGAGATCTAGCATTCCCACCTCCCCCACCCAGACAGTCAGCTAATTATTCTGGTATCATTTAGTATATAAACTATCCTCTTCACTCTGAATCAAAATGCCACCATTGCAATGGATTATGTTCCCATCTGGACTGTGATCTATTTTGGGATTCTCTATTTTATCCTTGATCTTATTCATTTATTCCTGTGTCATTGGCATATTGTTTAAATTGCAATAACTTTATAGTGAGTTTTATTATTTTGTAAGGGAACCTCCACTACTATTTTTCTCTTCCAAACTTCTTTTGGTCAGTCTTAGTTATTACTGTATATAAACTTTGAAACTGTTTCACACACTCCGCCCCCATACCCATGCTGAAAAGCAGCATTGGGATGCTGAGTTGAATTGGGATGCTGAGTTGAATTGCATTTCATTTCTAAGTTAATTTTAGAACCGATGTTTTTATGATATTAAGTTTTCCTATACCAGGGCATGATATGCCTCTCCATTTGTTCGGGTCTTATTTTAAGATCTTCAATAAGATTTTATAGCTTTCTTTATATAGGTTCTATGCTTTTTTAAAATTACATTTATTCTATAGTGTATAGCACTTTTAAAATTTCCATTTTGTAACTGTTTTTTGCTAGTGTGGTAGACGCTGCCATGCTGGCCCACATCTCTGCAGCCTCCTGCCTAAGTGCTCCCAGGCTGACATCCTTATTGAAGAGCCACAGAAGGGACATTATCCAGGAGACTCTTAGGAGATGAAGTAAAAATTCCTCAGCTACCTTATCCTTCCTTTAGCTCACACCTCTGGTCACAAAGGAAGTTCTCTTTGACCAGCTGATGGAGAAAATCCAGTTTGGGGACTCACAGATGATAAGTTTGCTGAGCTAAAGATGACTTGCTGCCATACTGCGCTCTCACTCGGGGTGACTCTGTAAACCATGATGAGAGGAACCCTCCCAGTGGGCACAGCCTCAAGAATTTTACCTTGGTGTGGAGAGAGAATGACCTGAAGTAAGGATACACATAGACTCCTGGGCTGCAGTGAATGGCTTGGCTGGTTGGTCAGAACCTGAAAAGAGCAAAATTAGAAGAGCAGAGACAATGAGGTCTGAGAAAGTAGCATGTGGATAAAGGCACAAAATGTGCAGATCTTTGTGAGCAACATTATTGCTCCCCAGAGAGAAGCCAATGCAGAAGAGGTGCTCAGTAACAAGGTGGATGGTAGATGTCAGCCAGCCTCTGCCCTTGGCCTCCCTATTACTTGCACAATGGGCCTGTGAATGGAGCAGTCATGGCAGGCTTCCTTTTACCCTGGCTGATTCAGCTACTGCTGCTACTGTGATCTGTCAGCAGCAGAGAACAATACAGAACCTTCAATATGGTACCATTCCTTGGGGAATAATAACATGCCATTTGGTGTCACTTTGATTACACTGGACTCCTTTCACCCTGGAAGAGGGAACAATTTGTCATTGCTGAGATTGAAACATATTCTGGGCATGAGTTTGCCTTTTCTGACTGTACTGCCCCTATAGAATTATTATTTCAGAGCTCATAGAGTATCTGGTTTAGCACTATAGGATCTTGCATAACATCATCTCAAACTCACTCTACAGTGAACAAGTGCAACATGAACTAATGTCCACAGTTTGCACTAGTCCTGTCATTTACTACATCACCTAGAAGCTACTGGCTGGATAAAATATTAGAATGACCTCTTTAAAAATGGAGTTAGGGTTCCAGCTTGGGAGGGACACAATGAGGTGTTGGGTCACTGTCCTTCAAGAAGTGATATGAACTTGGAACCAATGGACACTAATATTTCTGTACATCCTGGACAAAATACACAGGTTAGGAAATCCAGTGATGGCTCCTCTCACCACCAATCCCAGTGACTCCTTTGGGGGAATTTATGCTTCCTTGCATACAATGTCAAGTTCGGCTGGACCAGAGCTCCTGGTTCTGCGGCAGGGAACACTCGAACCTGGTGATACAATAAGAATTTCACTAAACTTAAAGCTATATGGGAGGCGGCTGTGGCTCAATCAGTAGGGCTCCCGTTTACCATATGGGAGGCCCCGGGTTCGGTTCCCGGGGCCTCCTGGTGAGGGCAAGCCCGCCCGCATGGCGTGGTTAGCTGACCCAGAGAGCACAAGCAGCAAGGGGGGGATAAATGAATAAATAAATAAAATCTTTAAAAAAAAAAAAAAAAAATAAAGCTATGGCTACCATCTGGTCATGTTGGATTTCTTATCGCAAATAAAGAAGGGATTTAATATGCTAGCAGGGTTAGTTAACCCTGGTTATCTTTGGGGAGACAAGGTTTCTACCTCTTAATGGATATAAAGAAGGTTATGCCTGGAACTCATGGGGTTTATTGGCATGATTCTTGGTGTTTTTATGTCTGGTGATTACCATAAATGTAGAAGTGTGGCTCAACAACCTCAGGGATGACAATCTGGGTTGCTTCACTGGACAAGCAACATTCCAGCAAATATGTTGACCAAGGGTGAGGAAAATCTAGAATGGATGGTAAAAGAATGAGATGATGAACATTATCAGTTGCAACCTCAAGACATACTGGCATAGGGGGACATCATAGCTTGCCATGGTAACCCTCCTGTAAATCTTTTTAATAAAAAGAAATTGTGTAAATTCAACAAGATAAAAATTATACAAAGTACTTTCTCTAATCATAATGGAATGAAGTTGGAAATCAACAAAAGGTGGAAAAAGGGAAAATTCACAAATATATGGAGATTAAACAACACACTCTTAAATCATCAGTGGGTCAAAGAAGAAATTGCAAGAGAAATCAATAAATATCTTGAGACAAATGAAAATGAGAATACAAAATATCAGATTATGGGATGAAGTGAAGGCAATGCTGGCAGGGAAATTTATAGCCTTCAATGCTTACATTAAAATAGAAGAAAGAGCTAAAATCAATGACCTAACTACACAGCTAGAGGAACTAGAGAGAGAACAGAAAACTATTCCTAAAGCAAGTCGAAGGAATGAAATAACAAAGATCAGAGCAGAAAATAAATGAAATTGAGGACAAAAAACAATAGAGAGAATTAACAAAACCAAAAGCTGGTTCTTTCAGAAGACTAACAAGATCAACAAACCCTTAAGCTAGACTGACAAAGAAAATAAGAGAAGATGGAAATAAATAAAATAAAAAATGAAAATGGGACATTACTACTGACACGACAGAAACAAAAGAGATCATACGATGATACTATGAATAACTGTACACCAACAAACTAGACAATGTAGATGAAATGGAAAAATTCCTAGGAACATATGAACAACCTACACAGATCTTAGAAGAAATAGAAGACCTTAACAAATCAGTCACAAGTAAAGAAATTGAAACAGTCATCAAACAACTCCCCAAAATGAAAAGTCCAAGACCAGATGGTTTTACAGGTGAGTTCTACCGAAGTCTTTAATACCATTGTTACTCAAGATTTAAAGATTTAATACCATTGTTACTCAAGCTTTTCCAAAAAATTGAACAAGTAGGAATGCTAATGAAATTCATTCTATGAAGCCAATATCACCCTAATACCAAAGCTGGGTAAAGATATTATGAAAAATGAAAATTACAGTCCTATTTACCTAATGAATACAGATGCAAAAATCCTCAACAAAATACTTGCTAACTGAACCCAACAACACATTAAAAGAATTATTCATCACAATCAAGTGGATTTTATACCAGGCATGCAAGTGTGGTTCAACACAAGAAAATCAATCAGCATAATACACTACATTAATAAATCAAAGAAGAAACATAACATGATCCTATTGATTAAAGTAGAAAAGGTATTTGACAAAATACAGCACCCTTTCTTGAGAAAAATTCTACAAAAGATAGGAATCAAAGGAAACTTTCTCAACATGATAAAGGCCATATATGAAAAACCCACAGCTAACATTGTACTCAATGCTGAAAGACTGAAAGCTTTCCCACTGAAATCAGGGACAAGACAAGGATGCCCACTGTCACCACTGTTGTTCAATATAGTGTTAGAGGCTCTAGCTAGAGCAATCAGGCAAGACAAAGAAATAAAAGGCATCCAAATCGGAAAGGAAGAAGTAAAACTTTCACTAATCGCAGATGATATTTTCTGATACCTGGAAAGTCTTGAAAAATCTACAACAAAGCTGCTAGAGCTAATAAACAATTTCAGTAGTGTCAGGATACGAAATCAATATGCAAAAATCAATGGTGTTTCTATACACTAGTAATGCACAATCTGAGGAAGTAGTCAGGAAAAAAATTTCATTTACAATAGCAACTAAAAGAATCAAATATTTAGGAATAAACTTAACCAAGGATGTAAAGCACTTGTATTCAGAAAACTACAATGCATTGCTAAAAGAAATTTTAAAAGACCTAAATAATTGGAAGAACATTCCATGCTCATGGACTGGAAGACTAAATATCATTAAGACGTCAATTCTACCCAAATTGATATACAGATTCAATGCTATCCCAATAAAAATTCCACCAGCATTTTTTAAACAAATGGAAAACACAATTCTCAAATTTATTTGGAAGGGTAAGGGGCCCTGAATAGCCAGAAACATCTTGCAAAGGAAAAGTGAAGTTGGAGGACTTTCACTTCCAGACTTTAAATCATATTTTGTAGCTACATTGGTAAAAACAGCATGATACTGGCATAAAGATAGACACATAGACCAGTGGAAACAGATTGATGGTTCAGAAACAGACCTTCACATCTGTGGTCAAATGATTTTTGACAAGCCTGTCAAACCCACCCAGCTGGGTAAGAGCAGTCTATTCATCAAATGGTGCTGGAAGAACTGGATATCCACAGCCAAAAGAAAGAAAGAAAACCCCTATCTCACACCTTATACAAAAATTAACTCAAAAATGAATCAAAGACCTAAATATAAAAGCTAGAACCATGAAGCTGCTAGAAGAAAATGTAGGATAACATCTTCAAGACCTGGTGATAGGTAGTGCATTCTTAAGCCTTACCCCGAAAACACAAGCAATGAAAGAAAACGTGGATAAATGGGACCTCCTCAAACTTAAACACTTTTGTGATTCAAAGGACTTCATCAAGAAGGTGAAAAGGCAGCCGAGCCAGTAGGAGAAAATATTTGGAAATCACATATCCCACACTTTCGATTTCCATTCTATATAAAGCGATCATACAACTCAACAATAAAAGAGCAAGCAATACAGTTTAAAAAATTGGCAAAAGACTTAAATAAACATTCCTCCAAAGAGGAAATACAAATGTCCCAAAATGTTTAATATCACTAGCTATTAGGGGAATGCAAACCAGAATGACAATGAGATATCATCTCACACCACACAGAATGGCCATTATTAAAAAAAAGAAAAGAAAAGAAAAGGCAACAACGAGGGCTGGAGAGGCTGTGGAGAAATAGGAACACTCCTTCACTGTTGGTGGGAGTGTAAAATGGTGCAGCCTCTGTGGAAGACAGTTTGGTGGTTCCTCAGGAAGCTAAATACAGAACTGCCATGTGATCCTGCAATTCCTCTACTAGGGATATATCCAGAAGAACTGAAAACTCTGACACGAACAGACATCTGCACACTGATGTTCATAGCGGCGTTATTCACAATTGCCAGAAGATGGAAACGAAACAACCCAAGTGTTCATTAACCAATGAATGGAAAAACAAAATGTGGTATATACATATGATGGAATACTATGCTACAGTAAGAAGAAATGAAATTGATATGATATGATAGCATGGATGAATTTTGAAGACATTATGCTAAGTGAAATAAGCCAGACAGAAAAGGACAAATATTGCATGGTCTCACTAATATGAACTAAATATGAAGAATAAACACAAGGAGTTAAAACCTAGGGTATAGGTTATTAGGAGATAAGAGGAGGAATGTGAAGGAGTACTGATGCTTAATATATGTAGAAGTCTTAATTCACTTGACTGTAAATGCATGGAAATGGATAGAGTTGATGGTAACACATATAGTGAGTAGCAGCTGGTTTATAAACAGGATTGTGGCTGAAAAGGGTAGTCTAGGGATATAAATGTCAATTGAAAGAAAGCTAGAGAAGACTCTAGGGACTGAATTAACACAGTGAACCCAGAGGTGGACGAGAATTGTGGTTAATAGTACAAATGCAAGAATGTCCTTCTGTGAACTACAAGGGATGTACGTCACTATTGCAGGGTGCTGGGAATGTGGAGAAGCATGGGAAAACTACAACTAATGTAACCTACGGACTATAGTTAACAGCAGTACTGTAATAGTCTTGCATCAATGCCAAAGAGGTACTGTGTTCATAATAGGGGGGTGTGGAAAAATATGCCAAATGTGTGCTATGGACCATAATTAATTGTAATAGTCTGAGGATATTCTCTCATAATCTGTAACAAATGTTCCACAACGGTGTGGTGTGTTGGTGAAGGGGTGTTGTATGGGAATTCTACACATGTGCATGATTGTTTTGCAAGTTCACAAGTTCTGTGATAAAAAATATATTAAAAATAAAATTATCTACTTATTAAAAAAAAAAAAAAAAAAGAAGGAAATTGTGGCCAGCAACCCCCTGAATAAGCAATGACAGGATCAGGTAAACTTGGAGTGGGGCATCGGGGATCTGAGCGCTGCGGCGGGGGCTGTGGCAGGCATTGCTGCTGCCCTGCTCAGATCCCCCAGGCCTTACCTCTCACTTTTGCTCAGGCTGACTTCCAACTACCAGTGTCCACATTTTCTTGCCAGGGGGATTTTTCCAAAGTCATGGAAGGCTGCTCTCCCTATGCAAGGCAGGCCAGGAGTACTGGAAAATTAATACACGCCCTCAAGCAGTGACTGTTGGTAGCTGGTGTGTAAATAACCAACTCCCTCACCTTTAGGGTGGGGTTTTCTGAAACATTTCTTCTACACTAATTCCAGGGTTTTGCCAGGTATTAAGCTCCAGTCACTCACGGTGGTAGACTCCTGAAAAATGCACATTTTATAGCCTGCCTTCCCTTTTCTGTCTCACTTCCCTGCTTCCCTACTGGTGATTCCTTCACCTTACAAATACATTCCTTGCTCTTGAATTCTTGTTTCTAGATCTGTGCTGGGAAAAAACAAATAAAGGCAGTAGAGGGGAGAGCTATTGTTGTGTTGTTGTTTTTTTACCCCCCCCCCCATTTATTTTGGACTAATTTCAGACTTAGAGAAGATTTGCAAAAATAGTTTCTGTATGTCTTTTACCCAGCTTCTCTTAATGTTAACAACTTAAAAATCTATAGTGTAATTACTAGAACCAGAATTTAACATTAGTTCAATACTGTTTACCAAACTAAAGACCTTATTCAAATTTTACTACTTTTTCCCACTAATGTTCTTTTTCTGTTTCAAGCCTATCCAGGATGCCATGTTACGTTTAAAGGTTATTTCTGCTTAGCCTTCTGCAGTCAGTGGAAATTCTTCAATCTTTCCTTGTCTTTCATGACATTGACACTTTCAAAGAGTATTGATCTGTTATTTTGTCAAATTTCCCTCAGATTGGGTTTGTCTAGTGTGTCCTCATGATTGGAATGAGTAGTGAATTTTTGTCAAAAATACGAGAGAAATGATGTTGTGGCCGTTTGGTGCCTCATTCCAAGGAGTTTATGATGTCCTATCACTGGTGATGTTTACCTCCACCACTTGGTTAAGATGAGTTTTTCTGGGTTGCTCTACTGTAAAGTTACTATCTTTCCTTTGTGGTTAATAAATATCTTGGGTGAGATATTTTGAGACTATGCAAATTCTATTTCTCAAACTTTTGCCCACTAATTTTAAAGTTATCAACTTTTGTAGAAGTATCTTGCATCCAGTCATATTTACAAATTCTTTTAATTTGAAAAGCTTTTAGTAGAATCACTTGGATTGTCTATATATACAATCATATCAAGTGTGTATAAAGATAGATTCATCCCTTCATTTCCACTGTTTATGGCAATTATTTTATTTTCTTGTCTGATCACAATAGCCAAATTTCTAAAACCATTTCAAATAATAATAAAGATATTAAATATCCTGATGTTTTTATTCCAATGTGAATGATTTCAGTATTTTGTCATTGTATACAGTGGTTGCTGTAAGTCTGGGGTAAATGCATTCACCATATTTTATAAATTTCCTTCTATTTCTATTTTACTTTAAAAAATTTTTTGTTAGAAGTGGTTGCTAAAGTTTATCAAATGCTAATATAATAATATGGCTTTTATCCTTTAATTTATTGGTGTAATGAATTATGTTGTCAGATTTCCTGGTGTTAGATCATCTATCCATTCCTGGAATAAATTCTACTTAGTCATGATGTATTAATTTTTAAATGCATTACTAGATTCAATTTACATCTGTAATCACAAGGGAGTTGGGTCTTTAGTTTTCTCTTATAGTATTATATTATAGGATTTGGGCTTTATTCCATTTCATAAAATAAATCAGAGTGCTCGTAATGTTTTTCCAAGGTTAGATTCATTGTGATTTTGATTCAAAATTCCACTTTTAAAACTTCCTGCCATACTTACCTGGCAGGGGAGACACCATGATCACGAAGGTGGTTTTCCCACGGCGAGGCTGATCCATTGCACTGGGGATCTGCTGACCCCTGCGGTTTCCCCAAATGTGGGAAACTCGACTGCATAATTTGTGTTGGTGGGGGACTGCGTCCGCGCTCTCTCCCAGTTCAAAAAATAGAGAAAGAAAAAAAAAAGAAAAAAAACTTCCTGCCATAATTTTTTTCATATTTAAACATCTTAACAAATAAAAAAACTCATTCACTGGCAAAATTGCCATGGCCTCAGCTGGATGCCTCTAAAAGACTCCCAGTTTATATTTTTTCCAAGCTGGATGAGAAAACCAGGAACAGAAATAGAAAGCTTACTTAAAGAGCAGAGTACAAGGTAGGTTATGGGATGGGAAATGCTGATCTCAGTTAATTTGGGTATTATATGAACAATATGTAAATCATATACAAAATAGCATCTGCTTGTTTGGGTTCAACAACTCAGACACTTTTTGAAAAAACATTGAGTTACTGTTTATAGTGTTTAACAAAACTCCAACCAACTAAAGGATTCACATATGGGATATTTTTGTTTAAAAACTTTTGTGAAAGATCTTTAGAAAATGTATTAATCTCTTTTCTAACTTTAGAAGTAAAGAATACAACAGGCTCAGTGTCTGGAAGCTGAGGATATTGATCAATAAGGAACTAAGACAGCCTTTGTATAGCAAAAGGGATTTGGTTTTATGGAACAAATTTCTGATTCACAAAGATGTTTTTCCTACTTAATGTGTCTATTAAAAGTGGACACACTCAATTATAAGCTGCTTTGTTTACTGTTGTATTCCCAGTGGTACATCTCACACCTGATATATAAAAGGGTCAAATAGATATTTGTTGAAAGAATGATTGAGTGAATGAATAGCAATAATCCAAGTTAATCATTTTCATTAGTGGAGGCTAGTTAATGTGTTTTGATGAAAATTTTGTTCATAAAGGAGTAAGCTTAAGCCATATGAAATTATCATATTTATTGGTTTAAAAAAAGCACCATATATTGACAGTATATATGATCAGCCTAATCCATATCTGATTTAGAATTTTAGAATAAATCTAATATTAAAATAATATCTACTATTTTCAGGTCTGTGACTCTATAGAATTTTATTTATATCCATTTGAACCAGTATGATTCTTGATGATCTAGTACAGTGATCTGGAGTTCAAGCTTTGGACAAAGCCATGTTCAAATTTTGGCTCTACCTTTTAGTAGCTGTGTGACCTTGGGTAAATAATTTAATCTCTCTGAGCTGCAATTTCCTTACCTATTAAATGGGGATTATACCTTCCTCAGAGTTATTGACAGAAGATAAACCATTCTGTTAAAATAAAGTGCTTGACACAGTGCCTGCACATGAAAAGTGATCAATAAATGGCATTAATTAATTAATTAAGTACATTAATTTGGTTGCCTCTCACTAGGATATTTAACTGCCTGTCATTTCAAAACTAATTTATGGTGATAGATATTACAATAGTGTTTTGCCCTGGGTGGGATTATTGACTAGCAAGAGACATGAGGGAAACTTCTGGGGGCTGGAAATATTCTAGATCATGTTCTGGGTGATGACCACTTGGACATACTCAGATGTAAACATCATTGAGCCATGCACATATGATTAATGAGCTTCATTATGGGTATATTATAACTCAAAACTCTCTTTTCCTATTTGGGGAGTGGTGTCAGGATGGGTGAAAAGCTGTTTAAGTACGTGGAACCCTGCACAGAGGGGATGAAGCGCTGCATTTTGCTTTATAAAGGCCTCCTACAATGCCTTTTCCCTCCCCTCCCTCTTCTTGGCCTCACCTTCTCCCTCCCACCCTCTCTGCCTCTGAAATCTGTAGGACATGCACACAACCCAGCATGTCATGGTCATGAAAAATGTGGAAAAGACGATGTTATTAGTGGCAAAGCACAACGTTCTACTTTATGTGTTTTTGTGTGTGGAGTTGGGGTTGGGGTCAGCACAGGCTCTGGCCTGCGAACTTGTTGCCAAATGAGTCAGTCAATATGGGATGTTAATTTACTTGAGTGATTGTCATTGTTCATGGGAAAAAAGGGTCAGGACTCCTTACTGGTGCTTCCTCTCTCTCTCTCTCTCACTGATATTTAGGACATTCATTTTATTTAATTCCTGCTACCATAAGCAGTGGTCTCTCTCTCCAAGTTTTCTATCATGTCTTTGTTCCCAGTAGAAATGCCTACATTCCCCTTCTGCCTACTCTATCTGTAGAGGTAAGGTACACATGCAAGATGAGACTAGACTTTTCTATGGAAACCATGGAAATTATGCCTACCTTAGTACAAATGAATAAGTGTAAAGGCTCAAGTTTCCACATGGCCTAAAACATTTCGAAGTTGTGGGGAAGGAGTGGAGGCAGTTTCCCCCGGATCTACTATTGACTAAAAATCTATCTCCTTGGTCCTCACGACAGTCTCGTAAATATTGCCGTGGTTTAAACTCGTTTTAGCCTCCTGAGGCCTAAGGGAAGGTGGACTTTAGTCAGATCCCTCCTCCCCTGCTGCCTCCTCTAGGCCTATCAAAAGCAATTAGCAGCGTGTTGGGAACAATCACCCCAAGCTGTATTCAGCCTTGTCCCTTCCTCAGGAGAAAGGGAATATTTGTTTCGATTCACACCATACACCACCTCATGACTATGATTTCGGTCATGATTTCTTATGTGTAAAGAAAGGAGTGGAAATAAAGAACAAAACCAATAAAGACCCAAACCAAAAGCACATGTCCCGAAGGGGAGTGCACCAGGCAAACGATGGCTGCTAAACAGATGAATCCACTGAAATGTAAAATATTCCGCAAGGTTTTGGCAGCTTTGAAATGCTACACTTTCTAGCTCTCATCTGTTAATCATATGAGGGGACTTTCTCAGCTCACCAGAAGGGAAGGTCTTCTCTTGCTAAGTTCACACAACTGGAAGCACATACGATTCAGCAACTAAAGTGACAAGTAGGATGGAAAGACAGCCAGCAAACTACTAAATGAAGAAAGAAATAAAGAATGAACCAGAGAGAGAGTGAGAGAGCTATTTTCACCCCCCTCCATTACTAACCGAATCTCACTGTATATATTTTCCAGCATATAAGCTTTTCTTTGCGTTTAGTTTCAAGATAAGTCATAAAACTATAATCATACTAATGATTAATAATACCAGGAAAGCAAAAAGACATAAATGGGAAGATGTAAAGTTCTACACAAAAGCATTTAAAGATTCTCTTAGGAAATCCATCTACCTTAAATAATGTACTTTGAAAGCATAGAAACCATGGAGAGTACTCAATTTAAAGTCATACAAAAAATGCTTCCCTCACCATTATTCTAGTAACTTCATACAGGACAATGCTATTCCTAAAGGCCTTTCTGGATATCTAGGAATTATTTTTAAAAACTGTTTTCTAGAAAACAGTAATAACTAAAACCAGAGAGAACGTGCACCTCAAATATAATAAGACAAATTCAATCCAAGTCAAATGAGCACGAAATAAAGTGGACCTGTGCATACCTGTGAACTCAGGGAAGCCCGCTCTACTTTTCAAGGTCAAACATTTAACTGTCCAAAAATGGAATGGGCAGCCCACAGAGGAAGTGAGTCTCTGTCATTAGCACGCTTCCAGCAGAGACTGGCAGACCACTTCAAGGAGATGATGGACCAGATCCTTGGTTTGCTAACATTGCTGCACATTACAGTCATTGGAGAGACATTAAAAAAAAAAAAAAAAAAAAAAATCCACATCCCTGGCTGCACCTTTCTGCAGTGGGACTCAGGCTTCGGTAATTTGTAAAGCTCCCCAGGTGAGTGGAATCATCTGTGGACTAAGTCAGCACTTGAGAGTCAGTGGACTTGCTCCGTGTTTTTAATGTGCACATGCATCAGCTGGGGATGCTACTAAAATGTATATTCTGATTCAGTGGGTCTGGGGTCGGACACCAGGAGTGATGTGGGCAAGATGACAATTGATTTCCCTCCAAATCTTTTGCACTCTATGGAGCCTTCTTTTAGAGCAGAGGTTGAATGCCGCAGGCGGAAGAAATGAGAGGTAATATCCTCCACTGGTCCCAGCAATTCAGCGCTGGCCCGGGCTCCCAAAAGAAAACTCTGCAGCTAGTTTTAATAAGAACCCGTCCTTACTGGAGAGCAGTTTAAGAAGTGCCTCTTGGTCCTGCAGCATTGCCCTGGGAGCCTGAAGCTCCCTTCGGCAGATGCATTTGGTGCCCAGCACTAGGGAGACCAACTGTCTCAGCTTTCCTGGGTTCTGAGGGGTTTCTGGGAATGTGGGACTTTTGGTGCTAAAACTAGGAGTCCCAGGGGGGGGACGGATGTGGCTCAAATGGTTGGGCGTCCGTCTCCCATATGGAGGGACCCAGTAAAAAACAAAACAAAACAAAACAAAACAAAAAAACAAACTAGGAGTCCCAGGCCAAATGAAACGCTTTGGTCACCCTCCCACCATGTCCCCTTGTCCCGCCTCTGACCTCAGAGGCAGCTGGGGTGCACAGTTCCCACCTCAAGGGCTGTTGCTTCTCTTTTCTGTGGAGGGTTTTCCCAAAGACCCAGGGCCCCAGAAATGCAGGAGCGTTAATTCTCAGAGTGGGTGGACAGCCCAGTCTCCCCTCTGGAGGGACTGTTCTGAGGCTTTTCTATTGCTCAGAGCCCCTCGGTGGGACAAGCCCCAGTTGCCCCTGGCAGTGACCAGCTCCATAATGGATGTTTTGTAGGTTTTTCCTCCTCCTCTGTCTCACTCTCCACTCCTAGAATCACCTCCCAAATAAACCCCATGCACTCCGTCCTTGCTTCAGCCTCTGCTTTTTGGAGGAACACAAGCTGAGACAACCTCCCCTTCCCACCACACACAGAGATTTTCCTAAGGCAAGTCCTGCAAAGACAACTCTCTCCATCTTGTGAATTTTTCAGTGCTGCTTTCCTGCCTTTCTGTATAGGTGCCTGGGGGCTGCCCCCTGTCCACTCCTTAAAGTCACTTTATAGGAGTGAGCTAGAGAAATATGGCACCTTCTTGCTAATTTTGCCCCACGTGACCTTGGGATTCTCTGACCAAGGACACCCAGTGGAGACAGGGGATTTTTCCTGTGATCAGCCATCTCTCTCATTCATCAAGGCAAGTGCAAGGCAGCTCTTGGAAAGTAGCTTCGTCCTCCATTTCCCCCGCAGACTTCAGCAGCATTTAAAATTCAGTCCCCGTCCTCAGCCAACCCCCGTGAACAGAAGCAATCCCATCATTCTCCCTCTACTTGCAAAAGTGTTTAAGATATCTAAATATTTTAAAGGTATCTACAAGGATTGGATTCTTTTCTTAGTGATGACTTGATGAATAAATGATGCCCTAATTTCAGTTTAATTATTGTCTAATGCTCTCTAATTCATTTCAGATTGGTGTTTAACTTCTTTCCAACTTGACAACCTTTCAGGCAAAAGTGATCAAAAAAAGCTGGGGCTCCTTTTACATAGGAATGGATTAAGTGTCTCTAGATACCAACTAAAGAAAAATAGCTGTTCAAATCCCTAGTATTTTTGGCACTCTGTAAATTTAAACTCATCCAGGACACATCTTTAAAAAATATTTAAAAATAAGGGAGAGAGTCTGAGCTCAGAGACTGAAATTTTGTTCTGCCAGGTTTGAGCATAGAGCAGATTTCTACGGTTGCATTATAAGCCCCTGAAAATAGGTTTATTATGGAAGTGTGGACACATGACCATAGCCCTATAGCAACACGATGGCCCCGTTACCATAATGTGCGAATCCTCCCTTTTGTGCTGACTCGGCAAAGCAAGACAACTGCTTTGGCCTTTTTGCTAATACATGTCAGTGTCAGTTAACAGCTTGTGTTCCTCTTTAGAAAGATGCCCCCCGATTTTTATTATCCTGGCCTTGCTGAGGACTCACATGTCCCCATCTCAGGAATTACTCCATCTATCATTAGTAGTAGAATACTTGATGACATTAGGAAATGTTCTCCTGTGGAAAAAGAAGTGGGGAGGGGGCATGGGGGAGCTTTGCTGTGGCTCTGGCTGTTTTGCTTGCACATATATTTGACAGCCACCGATGGAAAGGACAGGTGTAAGTCCTCCAGGCTCCCTCCTAGGGGCTAGAAAAGAGAGGATGGTCCACACAGGAGGAATATCAGTTTGAGATACTATCGTTCACTCAAAGTGCAAATGCTCTATGTTCTTTTGGCATCTGTAGTTTTCCCTAAGAAACCCACATGTTTATTTTCTGGTACTTTTTTTTTTTTTACTACAAAGTAAAACATTTGGAATTCTATTGCATGGTACTCATGCAATTTCCATAACAGAATTAAAATTACACTCAGCTGCAAAGTAAATCTCTGTTGTGATTGGTTGCAAAAGGCAGCCCCAATGGTGGGAACCGCTCTCAGAGACTCCGTCTATGGGTGAAAAATCATAAATACCAGAGCTGCCTTAGCACGTGCTGAAGTAAGCCTGATAGACGACTGGTTGACATTCCCAAACTCAATCTAGTCAAACATCAGTGAGCCAGAACCCTGCCAGCTGGAACTCTCAATTGATTAGGTTTTTATTCCCTGCCTTCTCTCCCATCCCTCCCCAATCCCCAACCCAGGGGCCATGAGAACATAAGAACAGCTGGCATTTACTAGGTGCTTACTGTGTACCAGGCACTGTTGTATTAATTAATAAAACGCTCCCAGCAGACCTAGAGATTGGTGCTATTATTATCCCCATTTTACAGATGAAGAAATAAGCTTTGCAGATGAGCAAAAAGCTTAGGAACTCTGGCTTTGTGGACAGACTCTCCAGGTTTGCATCCCAGCTCTGCCCCATGATAGCTGTGTGAGCTTAGGCAGGTTAATGTAGGCTTTCTGTGTGCTTTGATCGCCACTAAAGTGTTATTTCTCTAAACTGGGGAAAACAATGAGAAATGTTATACACATTTTATAGCGAGGTGTTCTTGAGATCAAAATTTCTTTTATTACATGAGAGAATCTCATATTTTGAGTGCTAAACGCATTTTAAAATGATCTTTTTCAGTTTATTGCCCATAAATGTATGCTTTCATACTCTTTTCCAAACATCATGACCGATCTCTAAAGGAATTGAGGTGTAACTGTGCGTGTGCCCAGGATGGAGAGGGGAACCAGAAGCAAGGTGACTTCTCTCCTTTTGAGAGCAGGAGCGGCAAAGCCCACGTAACCCTGAAGCTGCCTGAGAATAAGGCAATGTGGAGGGAAGCAGAGTCAAGAAAGAAAGAGAGTGAGCAACCAAGCCCCAAGGGTACCGTCCCAGCCTGTTGATCAAGCTTTCCTTAAGGAGTTGCAAACACAGTGAAAAAACCACGATTCCACAGGAATGAATAGTCAGCAAGGTGGCCCACAAATGGGACTGTGATTTGGGGGAAGTTTCTTAACATCTCCATATATCAATTTCATTAAGATTTCCTAAAATATGATAGAGTTCCCACCTCTTTCTTCATGTCCTTGAGTTGAATGACGATGCACACTTTTGAAAGAATGAGCGAATTCTCAAAGTTCAGACCCCTCCACATGCACACATCCTCTGCACTGCCTGAAACACACAGCCTGAGGTCAGGGAAGAGAGAGCCAAGTATGCTCAATATTTAAGCAGTCTGGAATCCTCTGTCATCTTCTGCCATGGAGACATGGATTTATTTCCCGGTGAGATGGATGGATCCTCTCTCAAAAGCTTTAAATAGAAATCCTTCAGTCGCTCTCCAGGGCATGCCTTTAAACACAGGTAGAGGACCCGTCATCAAATGGGTGTTATTTAAAACATGTGCTTAAAAGCTCAGAGAAGGGCATGACCTACCCTCCTGGTAAATTATTTTTCAGTCAATTTCTCTATGCTAAGGGTGCCTAAATCCTATCACAAAATGATCAAACGTAATGCAAATTTATTAGCAATGCATCCTTGATTTGTTTTCATATGAGATTATTGTGGGTTTATTTATTTATTTTGCAAATGAACTATGAATACCTCTAATGTGCAATATTATTTGGTAACAAGATTTGATTTGGAATTCACATTGAGCATAATAAGTTATCAAAGGGAATGTTGTATCAGAATCTTTTGTGTTGCGTGTCTCAAATGTTCAAAGTAATTACAAATGTGACAAAATCTAAATTGTACATTGTAGAGGGAAATGGTGCTAAAAATTCCTGCTTGATGTTCAGGTAACAAGAGCCGCTTATAAGCTGTTGTAATTTAGTTCCCTGGGTTGCAACTGGTATTAGAAATATCCCAAAGTCATGGATTATTTATAAAACACTGATCAAAAATTAATATAATAAAGTTATACCTTTTTGTCTTTCTTTTTCATATGCTCATCATCTTTTAACAAGCGTCATTTTTAATAACAATAATCAAGCACATGATTACATCTCAACATGGTTATGTCGATCACAATTTTGGGGTGGATAAGGGTAGGGAGAACTTTTATTTAAAGGGTGATCAACCCTACCAGAGACTCAGTCTCTGGGTGAATGTCACTTTTCAGAGAGACATTTGTAGAGAGTGATGGGGTAAAAATTGGGAGTTAAAGCTAAAGGAAAGCTGTACCCCTTCTCCCTTTATCTCTCTCTCCCCCTGACAGTTTTCCTCTTGCCTACTCTGTACTTCAGTATCCAAATCTTCCAATGAAGAGCTTGTGCAGCCTCCTTAACCCCGCGTAAAGGGGAGGAGAATGGTCTCTCCTCTGGACCGTAGGTCCCATCTGTTTGTTTGAGGTGACAGCGTTGAAGTCAAGAGAGGGAGCGGGTGTCACTCAGGAGGACTTTCCATGCTGACACATGTTGGGGTTTTGTTCAGGAGCACACAGGGAACATGTGGCCTTGAAAGCAGGGCTTCTCAAACTTCAGTGAGTGCTCCTGGGCATCTTGTTAAATGCAGACTATGATTCAGGCTCTCTGGTTGGAGTCTGAGCTTCTGCAGTTCTAACAAGCTCCCAGGGGAGGCAGTGCTGCTGACCATTGGACCACAGACTGACTAGGGAGGCTCTAAAGACTTTGAGTCTTGGCATTGAAGATAAGGAAGCTTTGGGACATTCAGAAAGTGTGTGTGTGTGAGTGTGTGTTTGTGTGACCTCCTAGGACTCGGCCATTGGCCAGTTCTATGTCAACTTTGCCCACTTCCTCTGAGGAGTAACCTATCAGTATAAATGTTTTTGAGACCTGGCAGTGTGCCGGGCACTGGGAGATACAGATGAGGCACAGAGAAGTTAAGTGTCTTGCCCAAGGTCACACAGCTAATAGCAGAGATAGGACCTTTTGGATCCAGCCTGCCAGAATCCTACTCCATGCCCTTACTGACCAGGCTGTCCTTCCTCCAAGAATTTGTTCAACCTCCTTCCCTTCCCATGACCTTTGTATATGCTGTTCCCTCTGCCAAGAATGCCCTTCCCTCACTTTGCCCTGCTGTTTGCCCTTCAGATTTCAGCTCCAATATCACTTCTTAGAGAGAAATTCCCTGATTCTTGCTCCACTTCAGATTAGCCATGCCCTGCTTTTCTCTCAATTCATTGTTGCTTTCCCTCCCAGCACTCATGGAGACTTTCAATTATTTGATTATCTTTGTTCATTTGTTTTCATATCTAGCTCTCTCCTAAAACTGTAAGCTCTATGAGGCCAGGGACTATGGCTGTTTATTTCATCAGCTCCCAGCAGTATGAATGGAACAAAATAGCACAGGCATATACACTCCACTGTCGGAGTGACAGAATGAATGAATGAATGAATGAAGTTAATTTATATTCTGCAAACAACTACTAAGCCTCTAGAGGGCAACTATTCTCATCACATCTCCAGGGTACCACATATGGTTGGCACACCTAAGAAGATAAATCCAAACAGCTTTGTACCTTTCTTATATGCCATTGGCCATTCCATTGGTGGGATAAAAAGCTCATCTAAACCACATTAAAGAATGAGGATATGGATTTAGAAAGTCCACTCATTTCTAACTTCCCAGGGCAGTCCTCACCAGACATGAAAAAAAAAATTCAGAGTCTGAAATGATTTTCTCAGGTTTTCAGGACACAATTTTACTTTTATTCCTCTTTGCTCAAGTCCTGTCCCAGGCTTGCTGATACTCTTCTCTTCCCATGGAGTGTAGGCAACTTGGGGAAATTGATACCCTGAAAGAGGGGCAGGTACAGGTTTCTATAAAGTCTTGGTTCACAGATGGTGGCTCCACAATATGTCACCAGGATGTCGAGGATGATGTTAGAGAGGATAATTGTCATAGTTTGAGTTCCCCCAGAAGCAGCTCTTGAGAAAAGAATTCTAGGTAAGTCATCTGTTGGGAGGTGAGGGAAACACTAGGAAGTGAGTGAGAAGTGAGAGAATGAAAGGAAGGCAGCTGGGAAGTGTGTATATTATCAACACAGCAAACAATGTGGGTGCCTGGAGATTAATCCCACAGGGAGATTAGGGGAAGCACTGTACAACATCCTCTGACCCCCAACCCAAATTTCTGTCATCCAAATGGCTGGGAGCTCAAACATTCCCACACAGCCAGATTCCGGGGGAAGTTAATATGTAGGCACTTCCTGCCTAGAGTGGGCAAGACAAATTCTTCCAGGGCTTGAGAGAGAGCCCTCAGGCAGAGATGCAGATAGTGGCCACCGAAGTGCTCGGGGCCAAGGGATCCTGGTAGGACATGGTTGTCTTCTGCTTCACTTCCTGGTTCAGAGGAAGAATTTTGGAGCTAATGGGCCATGGATTTGACACAGAAGGGCATTTTTTCTGTCCTTAGTACCTCTGATTCCCTCATAGCTTCCTACAACTGTCAATGTCTAAACCAACAAGAACATTTGTCTTCAGGAAGAAAGCCAGCTCCAATGTCAGTGCTACTGTCCCTTCGTTTCCCCATTTTTGAGATGCCTTTTCTCCACAGTGCAGATATGGCACCAGATTTTTGCCTGCCACCCTGTGTGATCTTGGACTCGTGTCTAAAATTTTCCAGCCCTTTATTTCCCTGCCCATGCAAAGAAAGTGAGCACATCCCCACCAGGCCTATTTCATAAGGCTGTTATGAGAAGAGACGAGATAGTATCTGAAAACTACTTTGAGCCCCAAAGAAAAGTGCTCTTATGAGCTGTATAAATATAAGTTATTACACAGTATTATTTTAACCTGGCCCAAGTTTAGATTAGTTGTATGAATCATTCATCAACCTTTACTTTGTATAATTAAAAACGTGTGGTTCTTGGAATCTTTGTTTGGGAGGCAAGTTAATGTGGTGGGACCAGGACTGGCAAGCTCTTAAGAAGTCAATGACTTCTGGTCTCAAGACAGATGCTTTGATTGATAGCGGAAATTCTATTATCAGTTCTCATTTGGAGGTGTCCTCAGTCAGCTTTATTAGGAGTCTATGATTCATGTTTTTTCTTACTGGCCTTTTTCATACAACCAGCACTCCCATAGTATTTCAGAAGGTACTTTAAGAATTGCTTCCAGTTTTCCATTTCTTCGCCTCTCAAGTAAATCCATGCAGTGTATTTGTTGCTGAGATCTTCTCCTTGCATAAACACATCAGTGCGAACCGCAGGCGGCCGACTGCATCTCTGCACCCCGTTAGAAGGCAGAATGGGCCTCACCATGCGCTTCTCTCCAAATGTAGCCCGACTCCAGAAGGGCCCAGTTTAGAATACACCTTCCCTACTCCATATTGCATTTGACACAGCAGTGCATGAACGAAAGTGCCAAGAGGACATCTACTATATGATAAAAGAGCCTGTGCACTTCTTGAGCGCCGTGACTGTAATTCCTTTACCTTCACGTCTCCTCCAAACTGCCCAGTCCAACACCTGGCATTCAATGGGCACTCGACGATTGTTAGCTGAATGAATGAATGCTAACAAAGAGGGGAAAAAGAAAGAAAAACACAACGAACCACTGAACCCAGGGCCGTCATTAGCCA
The DNA here is from genome assembly GCA_026826555.1 of Tolypeutes matacus. Classification (NCBI taxonomy): domain Eukaryota; kingdom Metazoa; phylum Chordata; class Mammalia; order Cingulata; family Chlamyphoridae; genus Tolypeutes; species Tolypeutes matacus. Next base: position 1,523,465 of record JAKSZT010054544.1, read on the forward strand.
CGGTCTCCCCATGTGTTAGTTATTAGCCATTAGTGGTGTGGGTGGTCTGGGAGAGATGGACTAATTCCTCTGCTGGCCGCAGGGGTGTCAAACAGTATATTAACTATTGACAACAAGGGTGTTGACTGGATTTCTGCTGTGCACTAAATTTCCCCGGGTGACTGCGATGAATTATATCCATGCCCCAGGGGCCCAAGCTGTTCCCGGCTAGTAACTTGCACAGTGGAAGATCTGGTGGAACAAAAGGATATCAGGTAAGGTCTGCAGGGAGCACCCGCCCCTGTGTAAACACAACAGGAAGCAGATTGTTGACAAATCCCACACAAGTGTCTCTAAGGGTCAGGTTAGGAAGTAATGGGCAGGGGGAAGTAGGCGAATTATGAGGAGCTTAGGGGAGGCTGCAGATCTACAAGTCTATCTCCCTTCCCTTTGAAGGATCGTTACTGTTTGAGTTGGTCATACACACTTATGGTTAAGGAGTTACCGACGACACACTCGGACACCTTCAGAAATGAACCCAAGTCGAAAGATGTAATAATATTTGGAATAACCTCTAGCTTTATTTTTGTCAACTGATCATGCAGAATTTACCCACTCCTTAAAGAATTCTATTTCCCTTAATTTTTAACTTTAACCACTTCTTTGTTTTAGCATGAGAAACATGTTGCCATCTTTCTAGATCCAAGCTTAAATCAACTGGTCCTTTCTTTTTACTTCAAATTTTAGGGCTTTTTCACCTCCCCCCATGCTACCCCCTAAAAGGTTTTAAAGTGGGTCATTGGTTAAAAGAAACCAGAAAACTATAAAAGGTCCTTTAAACTTCTAGGACATCAGTTCACTTTTTCAGGAGAACATTCTGAAAAGATGGGGTAAATGAAGTAGAAACATTCAGATTAAATTTCCTTTGAAATCCATGAGTTTTAAAATTAAGGGAAAGTGATTGGCAAAACATGTTTTGGTTTTTGCCGAAACTGAAATGTTTGAAAAATAGTTCAAGATGTTCTTCCACACCCCAACCACATCCATCTCTAGCTTAAATCTATTTTTATACATCCACTGTGCAAAGAACATGGCTCTTCATTGCAACCAGAGGGCCACCATGTCTTCCTAAGGGAGAAGAGCACGTTGAAGTCTAAAGGGTCCTATGTCCTATATCATGCTCTGGAGTTTCTTTTTTTTTTTTTTTTTTAATGAGGTACAGGCGATTGAACCCAGGATCTTGCACATGGGAAGCAGGCACTCAACCACTGGACTATATCCACTCCCCAATGAGAGTTGGTTTTTTGTTTGTTTGTTTGTCTTTAGGAGGTATAGGGGATTGAACCCAGGACCTCATACACGAGATGCAGGCACTCAACTATTTGAGCTACATCCGCTCCCCTCCTGAAATTCTTTTAAGGAGAAGAAGAAGGGGAAGCAGATGTGGCTCAAGCAATTGAGCTCCCGCCTACCATATGGGAGGTCCCTGGTTCGATTCCCAGTGCCTCCTAGAGGGGACGGCAAGCTGATGCAACAAGATGATGCAACAAGATGACTCAACAATAGACACGAGGAAAACTTAATGAGATACACAGCAGAGCAGGGGGCATAGGTGGCTCAAGTGATTGGGTGCCTCCTTCTCATGTCAGAGGTCCCGGGTTCAGTTTCCGGTTCCTCCTGGTGAGGCAGGGAAGACGAACAGACACAGCAAGTGCAAGATGATGAGTGGGTGGGGAGAAATAGATAAAAGTAAATTTCAAAAAAAAAAAAAAAAAAAGAAGAAGGTTCTAGGCTAGATGGTTATGAAAAGGCAAATGTCTCCACCTGAATTGGATCCAGACCAGAACACATAAATGGAATGCAACATTAGTTTCTTTGTTCATTTATCATGCATTCTTCATTCAACCATTCAGCTGAGTGTCTCCCATGTGCCAGGCATTGTGTGAATAAGGAGACAAGTTGAAGGCAGCCCTGATCTTAGGGAGCTGGCCATCTGTAGAGGAGACAGGTGTGGCTTCAAGGTGCAATATGTGGAAGGTCCCAGATTCGGGGTCAAGCAGGGGCACAGAGAAGGGATGGCCAGGTCTTCTTGGGGATCACAAAGGGGAAGGTGTTTTGGGGGATTCATAAAAGGTGAGAAAAATGAAGGTGAAAGGGGACAGTGGTTGGAAAATTGTGGAAGCCTGAAGGAGGAGTAACTGGAAGCATCCACTGAGAATTTGTTAATTGGAACAGGCAAAGGGGAGGTTGGTAAAAGCCCAGCAGAGAGCCATCTTGATGCTCAGCGGATGGAGGAGGATTTGTAGGGAGCTGTTTTGTTCTTGAGGATCATTATCCTTTATTTTCAAAATTGGGTCCCTGGCTCTCCACCTCTGTGGCAGCCTTCTGGCTGATGCTGTATGTGGGGTCTGGGCTTGCAGCTGAGCTCTGCCTGACCATTTGTGAGCGCTCCTGCCTTTCTGGGCCTTGCATGTGCCAGACGATCTGAAGGGCCCATCAAAGTAAAACTAAAGAGTCCTGGCTCCAAAAGTGACATAGTTGGTAGATTTTTCCCTACCATTTTTAAAAATTAATGATCAGAATTGGAAAAATTTGGTACAGAAGGACTTTACATCTCTACCTTTGGAATCATGGAATTCTGGTGCCTATGTCTCCTTGTTAGCCTCTTGATGAAATGAAGAACCAAGGGGGCTTTTCTCCTTCAGAGACTAGCCAGGGGCCCTGGAGATGCATTTTGCTGTGCTGATTGACAAGTATGCTTGGATGGCACTCAGCTTTCACTATGGCTGTTTGGTTATGGTTTTCTTTGGAACGTAATAAGAACGGCTGTTTCCTCATGTTGCACTGAAATCGCCAGTTAATTTGTAGCTGTGTATTCATCTCATTGCAGAGCTGAAAAGCTAGCTTTCCTTTGCATACATGAAAATGGTGGTATTAGTAATTGGGCTGTCACGTGTGGTGTAATATATAGTTTGGAAGCCATTATAGGATTAGTGGCAATTTGGAGATTATCATCTCCATGACATCACCTATGGGGGTTGAGACCACTGGCAGCTCCAAGCTTTCTGTGATTCAGATGCCATGGTTTAAAGCACACATCGGATATGTTTTATACTTTATTGACCATACATATACATGCACACATATGTGAGTGTTGTGTTTGTGTGTATGTTTGTGTATGTGTGTATATATGAATGTATATGTGTGCTGTGTTTGTGTCTACATGTTTTCAAATGTAGACACACACACATATATACATATTCATGCAAACACACACACACACACACACACACAAAGCATCTGGATGACCAAACTGCTAACAGTGATTATTTCTGATGATTTCTGTCGGCATTCTAGGGACTTTTACTTTGTTTTTCACGTGACTTTCTTGCTCGGCATTTTCCTGATGAGCACTGTGTTATTTCTAAAGTCGGAAAGCAAGAGCAATGAAGAATGTATATGGCAGGGTGATCCAGTTAAAACGTGTCCTCCCCTTTTTCCACTTCTAGGCCTAAACAGTGTAGCGGAGTCTGCCACTGTCACTTCTGCGATTTCACCTAAAGTGCCATGCGGAACCTTAGTCCCAATGAGAAGCTTTTAGGACCTGGACCCTCTTTCTGATTTTCAGAAAAGGAAGGGAGGGGGATTTATAAAGACTCGGGAGCCACCCCTGTTCTTCAGTGTTCAGTGTTCTTTGGCTCCTTGTGGTTATCAAGGCTTTGTTCTCACCCCTCCTGAAGTCACCCAGCACCCCAGCCCTCATCTCTGTCTGTGGGCTGGGAAGAGCTGGGAGAGGATGACTCTTTCTAGGTCTAATGACACACAAGGAAGGGACAAGCAGAGGCTACTTTGGGACAAAAGAAACCTGTATTTCATAGATCTGTGGCCTTGGACCTGCTACTTAACCTCTGAGCCACAGATGAGAATGGGGAGAATAATAGTGTTTTCTCCAGGAATCCTTTTCTGACCCCACACTTCTTCCTGGCCCTCCCATGGCCCCCTTGGTCACCTTTTTTCCAGATAAATAGATACCTATTTATCCCTCTGTATCTCAGCCATCTGACAGTGAATTCTGTAAGGGTAGGGACTGCATGGCCCCAATGCCTGGCTCATAGCAGACACTCAATAAATGAGTTAAGAGAAGAGCAAATGATTCTCTATGGCACAGGACTCTGCGAGGCTTAAATGACACATGTAAGCTCCTAGGGTATGCGTGGCACATCGTGGGCAGCACACAAATGTTAGAGGCCTTTGTTAATAATTATGTTCTAGGGGCTTCATCAAAGCTATAAAACTAGTTTCTGTAAGAATCAGGATCGCTTAAGTCACTTTACATGGCAATGCTCAGGGACACAGCAGGAGAACTGGTGCCAATGAAATAATATACCTACAAGGAATTGAGATTGTCATGGAAAGAGTTCCAACTCATCAAGCTCCACAGCCCCCAGAGTCATCCAAACCAGCAGGCTTCTGCGTGACGATGCATGGTCCCACCACGTGGAAGAAGAAACACCACGCTCCTGGATTAAAAACAAGCCAACTGAGCTGTGTTTATATAATGGAGTGCTATACTACAATGAGAATGAACAGCCGGAACTACACACAACCTATAGCTGAATCTCACAAACATAACAGATTGAACGAAGCCAGACACAACATGGACTAGGGTTCCATGTATGTAGAGAAGAAAGACAGTTAAACTAATCTGTGCTATTTGAAGTCAGGAGAGTGGCTGCCCTTGGACGATGGGTAGTGACTGAGCAGAGCATGAAGGAGGCTTGCGGGGGCCGGTTTTATTCTGTTTCTTGTTCTAGGTGTTGGTTACATGAATGTATCCAAGCCGTATATTTACCTGTTCTTTTTTTATATAATATATACAATATAATTTAATCAGAAGTCAAAAAAAAAAAAAAAAAAAGGACCATGAAAGAAGACGACAGCAGCATTCAGAAACTTATAGTAAGTGGGCAGCATCATTTCTAGAAATGCCAGAGATATCATTTGAATAGAAGGGATATGATCCCCAATGCATTAATGAGCCAGGGAACTTGGTGAAGCTGGATGCTTTTGCCTCAAGCCATGGCTATCTTAATAATAATGATTTTAAATGGTGATATTTATTGAGTGCTTAACATAGTTTTTATTATCCCCATTGTGCAGATGGGGAAGCTGAGGCTTGAAGCAGTTAAGTAACTGACAGGGCTTCTTTCTATGGAAGAAGGGGTAAGCTCCCATTTCTTGGTAATTCCTCTTCTGAGAGAGCAAAACCACAGAGAGCAATGGCTATAGGGCATATCTAGGCAAAGCAGACCAAAGGCAACCTGGCAAAATTTCCCATGTCCCAAGGATGACATGGAAGCAACAGAGCTCTCCCAGGCCTGAAGGAACCCCTAGGGAGGGACAGTAGGCATCTCAGCTGTAACCTTTGTAGACTGATGTCAGGGAGACCAGATGCCCCACATTTCCCTCTTTCACTCTATAGAATCCTGAAACCATAGCACAACTTCAGAGAGGCTGGGAGTAAAATAGGGAGTGTGTAAAGAGTCAGAAATTATGTAGACTATAGAAACCATAAGATGCAAATTCAAAATATATTAGATATGAAGATCATATCTTCATCAGTAAATGTGTTTCTTTGCACACTCACACTTGTGGGCTGAGATTCATACCTGCTACTTATGTTGATGTTAGAGTTATCCCTGGGAGCTGGGGTCATTCTTTGGGAGGGCTCAGCCTTTTGCACCTTTAGAGATCATCTGCAAGCCACTGGTTTGGAGTGTGTGTGCACGCACATGTGTGTTTGTGTGTGTGTACTTGGGCACAGAGCAGGGTACTGCCTGGGTGGATGCAGTGGGAGAAGTCCATGTGTTTTCACTTTATGACCATATATCCCATAGTCCCCCAAAGTCTGCTTTAAGATGCCACTCATATTATCAGTTCTTGAATTTTCTTAAGAACCATTTCATGTGGTTCCCTAAATGTTAGAACTTCTTTTACTCCTAGACCCAGCAGAAGACTTTCATAGGGTTTCCATTAAATGACCACAATGAAATGTGCATCATACCATACTTGAAAATCCCCACTTTAACAATGGCATTCTCTCCTGCTGTCTCCCAGGCCTCAGAATCACCCGAGTATGTCTCTAATTTGCGCTGCTCTTGGGAGAAGTATCAATAGTAAGATATCATTTTCATAAGCGATATCATATCCTGATTGAACATTGCCAGGGAGTTTTAGGCCACTTGGTGGTTGCATTTGCCTTAGATTCAATTACAGCTGTAAAAGTGGTTTGCATTAGAAGTTCTGACTCTACGATTTGATCATTATGAGTAGGATAAACCACCAAAAGAATGTGAATTGCCTTCACTAAAAGGATGTAATAGCCCAGAGAATATCTTTCATATTTCAACTTAGGAAAGCCTGGCACTGAATTCTTCCCCGGGACTACCCGCTAATGCTAGTCACTGCAGCACAAAGTTCTATCGTGCTGAGTCTGTTGTGATCCCCCAGCCAAAGGGTTTTGGCTCCTAAAAGGGCCTTTTGGCAGCCCAGCCCCTGAGGCCAGTTTTATACGAGGGGCTTAGTGATTTAAAAAGGACCCCTAGCCCAACTGTCCCTCATAAATGCTGTCATATTTCTACCCGAAGCCGTTCAACTGTGGGAACATTTGTGTCCGACACAACTTGGTGAAGAGATTCCTGTGGAACATGTAGATGCTGGCCACATGTCTCCTCAAAGGCTTTAGACGGTCACATCTGGGCCAGCAGCTCCTCTAACTCTTCTTCCCTCCCTCGTACCTTTTCTTTTTCTTATGAGAGAAATTATGTTCTATCCTCCTAAGTAATGACATGTTTTTAAATCCAGAATTGAGCTGCAAGTGAAAACTCTTAGTTGCCCTCTATATGTGGCAACTTTAACGACTCTTTAATTCCAATTAAACTAAAAATTTCTAATTGCCAATTACTTTTTTTTGTTTTTACAACTGCAGAATCTCAGTTATCATTGAAATGGCCATATCCATGTGTGATTCCAACTTCTCAATAGAATTTTTGATTCTACAGTTTTGTCCACTAATTTTTACATGGAATCATGTCAAGATTCAGAATCCAGCCTCCTTAGGGCCTCACCTCTCACCAGAGATTTAGCATCAAATAAATCATTGAGTATGCACCTTCCGCTCTACTTCCAGAGCGAGAAGCAGCTCTCCCTGCCTGCTGTGCCCAGGGAATTCTGTCCCGGAAAACAGGCCTCTGGGGTTGCGGCTCCCGCCATCTGGGATGACAATGCCCGAACTCACGAGAAAACCCAGGAGCCTCTCGCACTTACCAGCTGTAATGCTGAGCGCATTACGCAGACAATCAGGCCCCGCCAAGTAATATGTTTTCACCTCACAGCAGGCAGCCTTTGAGTTCAGGGAGAGGAAATGTGTATTAAGAGAGCAGGTTAAAAATCGACATTATCCCAGACTTTTATGAAATCAAAATTATGGCCATGATGCTAAGTTATTATAATGTATTTATTACCAGGATTGCTTTCATATTTAACCAATTTGGCCCATCTCGAGACCTGTTTTAAAATGCATCACCTTGCCCACCTTTCCCATTTTCATATGAAAAACAGGAAAGCAAAAACTAATTTACTCAGAGAGACACAGCGCCTGTTTGCCCGTTTATCTCTTACAGACCACCCCTCCGTCCAATGTTGACAGTGCATGATATTCCATTAATCTGCCTAATGAAAATTTAACCAGTGTTATAAACAAATAATTGGCTATTATCCTCTCAAAGATCCCGAATAAATTACTTCTGCTTATTTTCCCCCCTCTCTCAGTGCTCAAAAGCTAGCTCTTTCTGATGGATGTCACAGAGAAAGGAAAGGGGGGGAATCAGCGCCATCCCACTCCAGCTTCCTTGGCGACTGCTGTCACCGACATGTGCAGGCTCCACTCTGGAAACGCTGCGGTTGACTCTAGTGAGAGGCAGGGACGGGTGTGGCGGGGGAGGCGGCCCCCGCCTGTGGGGCATGGGCTTGGCACACCTCTCAGAGCTTCTTCCTTCATTTCTCTTGATCTCCACCTCCTCCTTTCGTTTTCTACAGGAAAACGAAACAGACTGTCTTTCAGTCTGTTCTGCCTTCCATTCTATTTCTCTCCCCACTCTCTGTTCCAACCCTCTGAGGTCTTACCAGGTTCTTGGTCTCCCATTCTCAACCCACCCACAAGCCAGATACCCTCATCCACACACTCATCTTCCCACTTCGCTGTCACGACTATAACTTCCAGAACACAGGACTTGCTTCAAAATGGAATGCCCAGGCCACTCTGTGGTCGGCATACACTTATTGACCACTATATACATAGCGTACAATTCACCTAAACTCTTTGGAGAAGGTATAATGCTGTTGGTAGCATTACAATGAATCAAACAAATTGGAGGCATCTATTTCAAGCCATTCCTGCTGAAAAGTGGCCCAGCCCACAGCTCGACATTAAAACTAGTACTATTTGGCTGAATGGCAGGAGAGTCAAAGGGGAACTCTGGGACAGTAAGTATAATAAGAAAGTCATTGCCTTTCTTGACTTAGTCATCCATCTTCTCTATTAGACAAAACCCATTTTTTTTAGACAGAGACTGTGTCTTGTTCATCTATTTCATTAGCATCTGACACATAAAGATGATAAGTGAATGAACGAATGAATGAAGTATTGTGGACTCTGTTAAGGAAAATCTTTCTCAGGAGAAAAGAAAATACAATTATAATGAGAGATAAGATTTCATTTTTTTCCATAATGGAGACTCTTTTCCAAAGCCCTTCAATTTGCTAGTGCCTTTCGATCCCACAATTTATGCTGCAAATCGCAAAAATGAATTTAAACACCATTTACACTCTCTCTTAAATGCTTAATAAAAACATTACTATTGTTCATTGTGAAGCAGTACAGAAAAGCAGAGAGTGGTGATTCTAATGCAGTGGTTCTCAACTTTTAGAATGCACAGAAACCATCCAACCTTTCGAAATGCAGATTCATAGGTCCATACTCAGTGATTCTAATTCAGTGGACGTAGAAATCTGCTACTGTATCAAGCATGCCTTGAGATGCTGCTGCAGGTGTATGGTGAAAAACTCATTAAGAAACGCTCTTCTAATGAGAGCTTATTCTCGGATCATCTAGAACTTCTTCCTAGACTAGGACCTCCATGTGATAGTAACAAGAGGTTAACATCTTCAGAGAAGCCCCTGGCTTCCATCCTGGCCTGAAGGTGGGGAAGGAAGCAGGCATGACCTTCCCTCTGATCGCAGGGGCCACTTTACATAGCATCCTTCAACATGGTCCTCATAGTCAATGTCGGGCATTTCATTACAGGCTGCAGTTTTGTAAATTTGAGCCTGAGACCTAAAGGAAAGGTCAAGGATGGAAACTCAGACTTAGAATTCAGCCAATAGTCTTATTAATGTGCTATTTTCTTCCAATGTATGATTTACCAATAAGTAATTGCTCAGACATAGGCCTGATAGCATGTCTGTCCTGGTGGGAAGATAATACCAGTAACCAGCACAGGTGCAGGGGCTTTTTACACTCCTGATCTCATTGAACTGTTGCAAGAATGCTTGGAGATGTTGGGAGGAGCTCAATTTTTTCCATCCCACAGATGTGAGAGTTGAGGCCCAGGGCAGCTAGATGTGGAGTGGCATCATAGGGAAAAGAGTAGGGACAGACTGATAGGGAGTACAGATCCCATGGGTCATCAGGGTATGGAGATGGCCCTGGAGAGAATGAGACTCTGTGTGGTTCCCTTCCCAGACACTAAGGCTCAGTGTAGGTTGACCGCTTTGGCACACCAAAGTTGGATTTTATCATCTCTGGAAATAGGATGTTACTGCAATTGGGACCTGAACTTTCTATCTAATATTTAGGTCCCATCTTTACTAATGCAGTATTTACAAAGCTACCTCACAGGGTGCTTGAGACAGCATATGTATTCCATGTTGCCTGACCCATAAAAAGGACTGGATTCCAGATATCTGCTATTCTGGTAATTACCATTCTGAGCCCAGAAACACATGCACTGCCCTATGGGATGGTCCAACCTGGCCCAATGTGAGGCAAAATTGCAGAGCAGGTGTGATGGTTCCAGGACTGATGGGCTTTTGGTGTCCTCAGACTCCACAGCTGGGGTTACAGTCCCAGCAAAGCTGGACTGAGCCCTTCCCTGGTCACCAGTGAGGACACCACAAGAACTAGACTTCTCAAATGGGGAGAAAAGCCCAAGAGAGATTAGAGGTTGATTAATAAACTTCTGAAAGTGCTTTATGGTTTAGAGAGCTGCGAATGAACAGAAGTATATATTTGGCTTGGTTAAGGCTAAATAGGGAAGAGGTGAATCTCCTCTACTGACCCAAAAAGCAACCAAAATGACTAATTTGATCTTTGAGAATCAGTAAAACACTTTCTTGAATAAAGTACAACTTAACTTAGAAAAGAAAACCAAAATACTTCTCTCCAAAGGAGGAATCATCCCCATAGGTCTGAGCAAGAAAGGGAAAGAAGATTCATTGGTGAATTTTTTGTGTTTGTAGAAAAACTTTGTGGGATTCAGGTATCTGGTTTCAGATTTGATCTTTATCAGCAGCCACTGGTCAAAAAAAAGTGGCACCTGTGATTGCCTTTGGGACAGTCAAAGATCAAGGTGGACTGGAGCACAAGCAATGGGGACCTACAGGATTAAATTCCTGCCCCCTCTCATTCCATCCCTGGCCTGACCAGAAAAGGGAAGGCCACCTACTCTCTAGCAGTGGTCCTCTTTGTGTAGTTAGCCAGCCATACCAGGGCCCTGAGGCCTCTAGTTGCAATGCCTATCCTTTAGGGCCAGGTCTTAGATCTGGTACAAATATGCAATTCTTCATGAGAACCCACCCTAGAGAGCTACCCAAGCAGCCCAATTCGGGTTGTGATTTGAATATTGGTAGAAGATGATCCTTGGGAATTTTCCTTCTCTAACTCCAGGGCTCCAAAGACAGGGAAAGTGTGAGCATCACTGGTGAAGATATAGAATGGGTAGATGGGAGGCAACAGTCTATGTGGCCATGGGAAAGCATTCTTCCAATATGCCAGGTGAGAGCATCATGATACTACTAATAAAGTTCATCTTTATTATGAATCTGCATATGCCAGGCACCATTCTAAATTCTTTTATATACATTGACTTATTTAATCCTTACAATAACCTTTTGAGGTACATACTGTTACTCTCCCCAGTTTACAGATGAGAAAGCTGAGGCTCAGATTAAGCGACTTGTCTTAAGCCATACATCTCGTTAGAGGTAGAAGCAGGATTTGAATTTAGGAGTTCTGGTTCTAATGCCAATGTGCTTAGTGGCTCCACTCAACTGCTTCAGGCTGAGCTTTCAATCACTTAGGACATCATCTCTTCCCAGAAAGTCTGTTTCATAGCTTCCCTGGGAGAACTGGTTCTTTAGGAAGGCTGGAGTTTGAGTTTCCCCCTTTTACTGGCAACAAAATGCCAAGCATGTGTCAGGGGCACGCGATGATTGCCCAGAAACCACATGACCTATCATATGTCATCCCTCATAATTTATTTTTATGAGAGTAGTAAGTGGTATCAGCATTTTTAAAACATGTATTTATACTTGTTAATTTAATTTATGCAAATACCTCATTTATGTAAATCATACACAGATCCGCCATCAGGATATCTTTAGCAAAATAACATGATCAAGATATTTGGAGACCTGACATATATAATCAGGGAATGCAAATTATTTTTACTGCATGTTCTTGATGCCATTAAGTTCATAAAATGTCAACAGTCTGGTTTTACTAAAACTGGCTTTGCAGTATTTTGGTTGCACTGGTCTTTCCATTTTCGTTTACCACATTTCCTTGCTTCTTGAACGGCCAGCTCTGGCCAGGGTGCTGCTGGGAGCTCCGTTAGATTTTTTCTCATCTCAGCTGCAGCAACATTCCATTTCAAGCCTCGGGTTTTTTTGTTCACTTCTGAGGGATGAGGTTACAGTGTGTAAACAGAATACTGTATTTCATAGCTATCCCAGGGCTTTAGGCTTGATCCCTCCGTGATAGTGGTGTCCTCATTACCGATTCATGACGCTGCCAGGCAGTCATCATGAATAATAAGCTTCCCCCGAAATCTGGACCATCCGTTCTGAGTTTCTGGCATGTTGCTTCAAGGGGAGGTGAGATTTGTATCTCATTTCAGGGAGGAAACTCTGCATGTGACTTTATATCTAATTCTGGACCTGGAGAAATACATTTAACACTGCGAGCATGGAGACTGAAAGGTGATAAAGGGCTGTAGGGATCGATGTTTGTGCCTGTGCTCCTAAGATGGGAAAATGGGTGGTGGGAGGAGGACCTAACAGGAGTTTCTGGCTCTCATACCCCAGGATCCAGAACAGTCATCTATATAGCCACTCCAGCCACACAGCCTCCAAGAGCCAAAGTTACTTTTTACAGTGAAAGCTGAAAAAGCCCTCTTCATAGTGAAGTTCAACCTTATAATAGTAACCAGCTGTCTTCCCCATCCTTGTGTTGCTCGGGAGAACCATTGACCATACACAAATACAGAAACAAATGCTCGTTATTGCTCACCCTGGACCCTACTGCCTAGAGTTGCCCACGTGAGAAGCTGCAAAGCAGCACCTATGAATTTGGAGTACGTGCATTTGTGACCTCTCATTTTCTGCCTAAAGATAGGCCTCAAGGTATCAGGGCCTATGAGGTCCATGGGGACTGAGTCCTTCCCAGCTCCCCAGCCCCATCCCACCCCATTCCTTGCTTTGCAATTTACAGTTGCCCTGAGTGCTCCTGTGTCTCACTTTTGTGCTTTTGTTTCTGCCATTCCTACTACCTGGAGTTCTGGTCCTCCCCTTTTCACCTGATTAACTCCCATTTATCCTTAACACCTTCAAGATGTTCCATCCTCCACCAAAATGTCACCTTCTCCAGGTCATCAAATTTCCTTTCTCCCTGTGATAGACAGTAGCCATGCCTCTCAGTGCACTGCTCCGACCTCACTGTTTTCGCATGGCCGGTCCAGGGCGCACATGAAAGACATCTAATAAACACAGAATGAATGAATAAGTGAATGAGTGAATGAATGAATGAATAGATGAATGAATGTTTATGTGTTCATCCCACCCACTAGTCTGTGGTTTCCTCCACAGCTTGAATGGTCTTAGTTTTGTATCCCCAGTATCCTGCATGTTTTGGGGTAAAAATTATGTCTCTGAAAAAATAAACAAATTCTCTTAAAAAAAAAAGCCTCCAGAATCCTCGGATAATGTTCATCTATAGTATATTTGGGTCAAAAGGTTTACTTTTAGGGGGGAAGGTGGTGGGAAACACAGCAATGTTTTCTGAGAATTGTATTGCAAGGACCCTGGAAACCAAGTGACTGCTACACAGAACTTTAGCGAAATGTTCTGATAAAGCAAGGGACACCTCCAGAGGAGCCTGCGACTTTGCCTGGACCAGGCTGCACATTAGCCATGATTGTCTAGAAACAACACAGGCATCATTTATTTTCAGGCTTTTATAACTGCCTTTGGGCTCTGCCTCTTTAACAAAGGTCAAGAAATAAGGAAATAAGTGATTTTGGGGGAACCAATTCTCTTCCCTCAGGCCTGTCTTTGGAGCTCAGGTGGAGAATCACATCGTACCCACCTTCAGCCCCCTGGCTTCTAACCCCCCAGTGATTATCTTCTGGTCCTTTGAAAGTCAATGGATCTCATGAATTAGGTCCAAGTTCAGCTATTGTGTAGAAAAGCAATTAAACGTGACCAGAACATTTTCATAGCAAGGAAACCTATTCTCTAACTACCAAACCAAATGAGGGGTTCATAATCTCCACATTCGCTCTGCAAGTGGATCCATTTGCAACCAAGAGGCCAGCCTTCCCCCAGCCTCCAGCAAACGTGCTCCTCGATTTCAGGGCAGCTGTCTTATGCCTCTCCTTTTCTTACTCACTTTTTTCAATGCTGAGAGCTCACATCCTGCATCTGCTAAACTTGTGACTGCAGGGTAAAGAGATCATTGGAATATTTTACATATTGCCAATATGAAGTAATAAGGAAAACAACTATTGTGATACTAGTTAATGCCCTGTTTTTGTCTGAGTTGCCAAACATCAGGCAAGCAGGTTTAGAAAGTACAAGCAGTTCCTCCAGAACAGTGTTAATCCAGGGGTAGGGGGAGGCAAGGTCTAGTCCAAGCACAAGTTCCCTCTTGACTCCCCTATGCAAGCTGCCCTTGCTTGTAACTGCCTACTACCATTGGACTTGACTAAAACCTCAGAGCTCCGCTTGACCCACACTGAGGACAGGCAGGTGACCCTGCTGCAGGCATCTGGCAGGAGCTTCAAGGGGATTCAAACCCTGAAGATATTTCTGCTAAAAAGGAAGAAGGGAGGCAAGGAGGGAGGGATTAAAATTAGCCCCAACCCCTTTCTGTAATTCAAACCAATTTTGCAGTTTTTATGTAATGTGGTCAAAATCATGTCATTCACAAAGTCCCCCTGGAAAAATTGACCATCACAAGGCTATGCCCTTTTCCAAAAGGAGGCGCTCTCCCTCTCTCTCCAAAGTGTTAGGGTCACCCTACCTCCCCATACCCCACTCATTCATCCTTGTGACATGTGACAAGAGAGCTCAGCTCAAGCACATGCATTTATCCTCTGTTCCTGGCATTTTCAAACATAAACTCAGAAGAGACCATTTGCTGGGTGGTTGGACAACTGAATATGACAGCAGTATCCCACAGTTATTTCCAAGACATGGGGGGATTCGGCACATCTGATATCAGGTCCTCACTGCCCCACAAGTCATCTGCCTGCCCCATTGTGAGGCAGGTCCCCTGTGATTGTTCAGCTGCCAGCAGGGTTCAACTTATCCACCTGGACAGATGCACATCAGTTGAACAGATCTCAACTTTAGGTTCTCACTGAGAATTAATTTGATATTTTTGTGGGAGCCCATTGTGAACAAAATGCAACCACTGCAGGGGTCCCGCATCACCAGAGAAATGGCCACATTTTGATGTACTAAATGATCACTGCTTTAGTTACAGCACATGAAATCGACACCCTCAGTTATTTCCCATCACCTAGCAGAAACAGTTCTCTTACTGGTGGATTTCCAGAAATTCTCTATTGTGTAATTTCTGTTAGTGGCTTATTAAAAGTACCCTTATCATTTCCTGACAGGTATGGGTTCTGGAACCAAATTCAAATGATCCACAGAGTGTCCAATTTTTAAATTTCCTTTATAGCAGCGCTTCTCAAGCTTTATTGTGCATGGGAGTCACCAGGAATCTTGTTCAAAGGCAAACCGATCCGGTAGGTCTGGGGTGGGGTCCAAGAGTTTGCATTTCTAATAAACTCCCTGGTGCTGCTGGTGCTGCTAATCCACAGACCACACTCTGAGTAGGGGGAGGCTACAAGAGCAAGTCCCTGTGGTTCATCCAATACAACCAAAAGCACCAGACCCCTCGTGGGCTTCCGGTGAGAGAAGGCAGTGAGGTCTATGTATGGGACCATATGGGAAAGGGTAGTAACTGGGGAAGGAGCACCAGAAATCATGATTCACTCTGCTCTGGAATGATTCCTTAACCTGGTAAGATGAGGGAACTAGAGGGGGAAGGCCTGGGCAGGTGGGATTTCTTCATCCATTGTGCAAGGCTTGGCCAACTACAGCCTGCCACCAAATTTGGCCTGCCGCCTGCTTGTGTAAATAAAGTTTTATTGGAACACCACCAGGCCCATTTGTGTATGTATTGTCTACAACAGTAGAGTTGTGTGGTTGCAACAGAGCCTGTATGGTCCACAAAGCCTAGAATATTTACTGTCCGGCCCTTTACAAGAAAAGTTTGCCAACTTCAAGCCTGTGCATCAGCGCTTGCTTGGACAGTGCAGGCAGCGATAGTGGCCACCCCCTACTATTGTTTGCAGGATTTAACAATGCATAGAGATCCCTATCACATGGGGCTCAAAATTCTAGCCATTATTATCTGAAATGCTGGTAGAGGACCTGGCATCATTATCAAGTACCTTCTCTTTTCTTTGCATTTTGAAGTGTTTAGCAGAGGTGACATGAAAAATAGGTAACAACCAGAACAGGTAGCCACGCAATGGCTAAGCAGAGTGGCTGCAGCGCCATGGCGATCTGAGCGGCCCTCTTGAGACAGGCGTTAACTCTGCGATGGGTCTGTGGTTGTTAACTATGTTGAAGATGACTTCCAGCCAAGTCCGTATTAATCCCAGCCAAGAGAGGGGAACCAGTAACTCCCCAGGAGGAGAACATACCAATATTCAAATGGTTTCTGCTGCAGTTATAATCACCATAATCCCAGAAAGCTTGCTTCCCTCAGAAAGGTCAGAGACGCCTGGTGCAGGCTGCTGGAGTGGCTGGATGACCTCGCTCTCCAGCAATCCGTGCTTTACGCATCTAAGGGGCCACCCACTTCTGGATTTGTGGCCTATGCGTTGATTCCTGCAACTACTGAGAACCTGCTCTGTGCAAGTCTACGGTGGGGAAAAGTGACCTCAAAAAGCTTCCTATCTTCTACAGGGGTCACCAAAAGTTGTTTCAGGTGTTTTTTGTTTGATCTGCCCAATGTTAAAAAAACAAAAAATGATTTGAACAAACATCTAAAAATCAGGAGATTTTATTTCAAACTTCCAATCTCTTTTGAGGGGAAAAAAATCCTCCCATACCTCAGAAGAGCTGATGACACTGGCCCTCCCTGCGCCCCCCGCCCCCAACCTGCTAGGAATGAGGCCCCCAGGTCACTGAGGCCCTCACCCCTCCCAACTGTCCTCCAGTCAAGCTCTGAATTATGTCGCAGAGGTGCCCAGAGCAGTGGAGAGGGAGGTCTGGGGTGGGTGTCGAGCAGATGACACTGCTCACTGGGTCACCTTGACCAAGTTGCTGAATCTTCCCGTAACTCAGTTTCTTCATGTGAGAAATGGGGATAATAACAGTCCCTATATCATAAGCTTGTAAAGATTAAAAGTGGCAAGAAGAATAAAGTGCTTAGAACAGTTCCTGGCACAGAGTAAGTGCTCGGTAAACAAGCCTGCACCTAAGAAAGCAAAAGATGACACCAATTTGGAGCCTGTCCTCCAAGAGATAGTCTTACTAGGCCATTTGCCTCAACCATAAAATCTAGGCAGAGCATTTAGATAACACTCTTCCTGGCTTTGGTTCCGAGACCGATCTTCCATCTCCTGCACTCCCTTCCCGTTACATTTCATAGGCACCAAGCACAGCCGGCATCTGTGTACACAGACTCGGAGAGAACAGGAAGCAGAAAAGACCGAAGCGGATCAAGTCTCTTCTCTTGGCAGGGTGGACAATGGGTCTCCCAGAGAGCATGTTCCCCCACCACAGGAACAGAGCCTGGAGGTCACTGTCATCAGCCCACTCCCCCAAGCCAGACGCCATCAGCAAACTGAGGAAGAGGAAAAAACAACAACAAAAACCCTGAATGAACAGTGTAGCACATGGACTAATCTGTGATTCATACATATTCAGAAGGAAAGTGAGTGGAAAACTGGCGTTTCAGACAGCTTTACATTTTCAAATTAAGTTAATAAAATAAGATTTCCAATGTAATGACAAATTAATTCTTCTTTTCATAAGTTTATTAAAATAAGCGTCTCCTATCTTCTAACTAGCGCTGACATATGCTTACATAGATACATCCCACCCAGTAACCTAATCTCCCAGCAATCTTGAAGCAATTAACTCCTTCTAATCTTGAGCTAACAAAGCCAAAGGCCCCTGAGAACCCCCTCTGAAGGCGCAGAGCATGTTTCCAGCTCCCGCTCCGAGCATCCCAAGCAGGGTTTGCTGAAGTGGTTCAGAGTGGGAATTTGTCTGAAACAACCAGATCAGTCGTCCTAGATCCTAAGATCTTCATTAACTCCTTATTTCTCTGCTAATTAACACACAAGAACGAGTTGAACGCCTGACAGGCAATGACTGACCCACTGCCTGATACTTAATGGAATGCAAATGACATCTAATGAGGGTCTCTCCTTGTAGCGTGGGCAGCTGGCCTACTATTTTTTTGTGGATTTTGAAAGTGTTGGAGATGAAAAGAGTTTACCCAATAATTTAAACTGCAGCTGAGTTTTTAATATAAAGTCCATGCATTTATGTAAGTCCTCCACATGGCAGAATTAACTTAAGCTGTTAACCAGGAGGTTTAGCTGAAAATACCATAATTTAGGGGGAAAAAAATACAGCTCCAGGCCTTTCCAAGTGAAGCACAATATTTGTTGATTTATGTTAAGTTATGCAATGTAGTTTAGATTTTGTTTTATTGCAACAGTAGGAAGCACATTACCAAAAAGTTGCTTTTTCTTGGTTCTGAGTGTAGCCTTTGCAATTTACTATCGTTTGAAAACGTTGGCTGCAGAAATCAAAGTTTCATCATCTAAGATTTATCTTGGAATGCAATTTAAAAAATCATCCCAAATATATTTTTTTACTGTCAATAAAATTTTGATTCAATTAAGGGGGGTTTCAGCAACGAGGTCGATAGTGTAGCTCAAAGGAAAGCATTTTACCATCTCTTTCAAGCTGATGATGTGTTCTATAAACAAAAGCACGACTTTTTAAAAAGGTTTCTGTTGAGAAGCATGCTTCTCTATCTACTGCCATCCCCTTAACATGGGCGGGGAGGCTATGAGGTCCTCCTCACTCAGAATTCTGAGCTCTCTTCTCAACCCAAATCTTCAAGGACCTTCTTTTTTCCCACAAATTAATTGAATTGGCCACTCTTTCACTGAAGAGCCCTAGCATCACCATTATCAATCCACAGTAAAATTTTGCTTAAAAACCAAAAGTATAGAATGTTTATTGGGAAATCAGAAAGAATAATCACTCTATTAAAAAAAAAAATTGATTCTCTGAATTTGGCCAACATCCAAGCTTGCCCTGTTTTTGCATATTTACTTTTTCAACAGCTAGAACTTATTGGTTTGTGTGACTGGTTTGAATGGATGCATTCTATGAACTTTTGAGCTTAATGACCTACTGTCTCTCGATTTCTAACTGGGTACTATGGGTGGGAAAGAGAATAGTCATAGTCAAAATTATTTTGACATTTGTAAGGAGTTCTGGAAAGGTGATTTTCAAATTAGCTCCTTTGAAATTTCAGGCTCAGTCAGGGATACACTTTCTTTTTTTAATATATGGAATTTCTCTTGATCCCAGTCTTGAAAAGCATGAGGATTTTTGTCCTTCTTTCCATTCTGTAGACATGCCTAAATGCCTTTGCAGAAGCAATTTCTTCTTCCAGGAATCCTCTTCCCCTAGATCAGGGATTCTTAACCAGGGGCCCCAAGGGAGCCATGGAAAGATTTCAGGGGGTCCATGAGCTTGAATTGAAAATTCAAAAAAACATTATTCTTGTGGGGACATGTTGGTGCAGTGTGATATATTTATTAATAATACACAGTATAGTGTGGACTTCGTATGATTTTTATTTTGATGTAGCGTGTTCTGAGTGATAACTGCCTGCAAAAAGGCTGGTAAGGATGGCAGAGATGGTTTTATGATGCCGTGGAAAAATTTGAATTTCTAAATGTTTACCGAAAATGACCGTTTGAACAGATGTTGAACTGTGTTAGGTTATCAGGTATTGAAATTATGGGAAAGTTGTAAAAAGTAATATTGAATAATCCTAAAATTTAAAGACATGCCTTTGTTAAGCGTCATGAAGCTATCTGCTGCTATATCCTGAGAAGGGGTTCATGGTTTTCACCTGACTGGCAAAGGGGTTTGTGGAACAAAAAAGGTTAAGAACCCCTGCCCTAGATCTTCTCAGCCCCTACTTAGCATTCAGGTAGGTCTCAGCTTAAAATCACCTGAAGCAGCCCTCACCCACACCCTGCCTTATCAGCCAGCTGGAGTTCATTGCCTGCTTCTACTATGCTCTGATTGTTGTTCATTGCCCGCCATTCCCATTGGACTAAAATTACCTGAAAGTTGGGACCTTGCCATTCACTTCCAATTCTGTATCCCTTCCCCCCCCCCCCCCAAAGGAGCTGGGCCTCGTACATAGTAGCAGCTCAGCATGTATCTGCAGAATGAGGAAACATGCGATGCTCCTTCAGAATGCCGTGAACTTCTGTGCCTTCATGACTTTGCTCATCTATTTCTCTGCCAGCTTGCCCTCTTCTTTCCCACCCCAGGAAGCTCTGCTCATGCTCCAAAACTCTATTTAAGGTCCTCTGCTCTTCACAGCCTTCCCGAGCTCCCAAAAATAGAATGTGTATCTCCAGCCTCACTTGGTTCCAACCTCTCCTGTGGCATTTATCCCTGCTGTCTCTTTATGATGAGTTGTATATCTCTCGGTCTCCTTGGAAACCCTATGAGCTCACAAAGGTCAGAAGCCTTGTCTAATTCTACCCTGAATCTCTCATACCAAGCACAGTGCCAGGAACATAAAGGTCCTCAAAAAGAAATAGTTCGAACAATTAAGCAATCCTTCTATTTTAAGGAAATCTCATTATGGAAATCTAGCATGAGTAAATAGTGCCATTTCAGGGAACCAGGTGGCAAGCACAGCACAGAGGCCATTTCATACTTCATCTCTAATCCCCATAAAATTCAAGTTAATCCCCATTTTTCAGATAAGAAAACTGAGGCTCCAAGAGGTTTAGCAACAGGCCCACGATGCTCAGGTAGCTTAGAGCAATGGTGGGCCAACGTTCAGACTCTCTTTGCCAAACTAAGTATATTTTGTTGAGCTTTAGCATTAAAACACTGTTTTGTAGGTTTCTTGTGAGAAATCCCCAAAGGGTATTGATTTCTGTATTGATTCCATACTGGTCATACAACTCAACAAAGAACATGTTGTATTGCTGGGGGCAGTTGGGGTTGGTGAAATTAAATCCCTGGTATGTTTATTATTTTAAATTATACCTTCCATAAACTTTAAGTATTCCAACTCCTTATAATTGGGCACGGGGTGCAGAGAAAATTAGGAGACAAAGAAAAAATTGGAAGAGAAAAGAAAGGTAGGTGGCAGTAGGCCGTGAGTAATTGTACTCCTTTGTACTAGGTGCTGGAGGCCCTTGAATCTGTGAAGTTCTATGGCTATGGGGAAAATTGCTTCAGTGTCCCCGTCTACAACAAGGCCTTACTGGAACCTGCCCCAGCTGACTCTTTGGGAATCAAGAGGAGAAAAAAATGAAATTTCAAATAGAAATTGCTTTCGGAAAGAACATTTTAAATAATTATGGGGGCCCATTTTACCATAATCATTTTTTTTTCAATAAAAGTCTTTGACACTCTTTGAAACTGAGAAAGTAGCTTGACGCCCCTTGGCAAAACCCATTTCCACCCCATATCCCTGCAGCCTCCAGAGAGACTGGAAAAGGCTGCTCAGAGAGGAGCCCCCGGGGCTTGCCATCAGAGCTTGGCTGATCAGGAGGGATTAAGCTTAGAGGCAGGTATAACTAGTAAAAGTTGTGAAGGACTTCCGAACTCCTCTCAGATGACATTTGTAACTGTGGCGGAGACACCGGAAAACACGTTTCAGAGTCTAGTACCCCAGTTTTAAAGATCAAACAGGCCCGGGGTGCACACAGGGCTAAGGGTTAGTCATCCTTTCTCTTATTTGCCAACCGGTTAGACATCTGAACGTGGTGTCCAGGGACGTCGTGCTTGAGGGAGATGTTGCTAGATCCCTGCCTCGTGGCGTCGTTGCCGATGCTCTTCACCTGCTGCCCACCCTGGGCATGAGTGACATGGCATCATTTGGCCATCAGCTCTGCCTCTTCTTGACATTTATACATGATGACTGTAGATGGATAACCAAATAACACACCCCTAATATGAAAATGTGTATCCTATGGCATAGAGACACACAGTGCTTGGCGAAGAAAGGAGGTAAATATGTGAGAAGGACTAATCCCTGGCAAATAAAAATTCTGACAATTGCTTTTCAACCATGGGCTGCTGAGAGATCTGGGAAAATGTCAGAGACTCAATAGAAATCTTTTTCTACCTTTTATTTAAATGAAAACATCTGCGTATATTATATATACTTAGGATGTCAACAGTTTTGGAAGTAATCTTTTAGGTTAAGTATGTTGCCACATTAAACTGATAATTATCCTTCCTTCTCTTCTTCTATCCCCCTGACACTCAATACACTGGATTTTTGCTTCATGTTTTATTTATGGGACAGAATTAATATGCAGGTTCACAAAAACTTAAAAACTCATAATTATTCATAAAGGGCTTTAAGGTTATTTAGTACATTTTTATGAAACTCTGCATTTGTTGAAAGTTTTTGGAAGCATATTGTGTAAGGTTAAGTACTAGTTTGGAGAGTAATCTGAAAATGATCAAACTCCTTGAATAAAAATATTTGTCAGTATTTCTAATCTATATTTAAGTGAAGTAATGGACAGCAATAACTTGTAAATATATTCAAGACTGGCCTGGCAAGAGAGAAGATTTGCATATGCAATGCAACCAACCAATGTAGGAAGAAACATCTAGTGTGGAATCTTTCATCGCTACTCAAGTATAACAAAGGATAGAGATTTTTCCTGTTTGTTGGCCATATGTATGGCACTACATGCTTTCACGAGTATGCTCACGTTCAGAAAAATTCACACCAGCTGGAAGTGGAAACATACTGCTTCTCCTGAGAAAGAGGAGACAACAAGATGGCCAAGGTTGGTGGTGGGCACCTCCATGGCTGAGGAGCAAAGAGCCTCTGAGAATAGCCTCGAGGTCGGAGTCCCTACAAACCTTTTCCCACCTGATCATGACGGGCTCTTTGCTCAGCTCATAGTTAAGAACATTTTGAAGGTAAGGGCATGGCACCTATTTGAACAAACTCTGTGGAGTCTGGTTTAAAACCACTAATCAAGGCACCTGTGCACCCTTGGGATATTCCCATCTGAAACATCCAGATGTTTAAGTTAGATAATCAAATGCAGGTAGCAAGAAGCTCATAGGTGCTTCGAAAAGTCCTCTTTACCATGGAGAGAGGCAGTGAGGCAAAATAGAAAAAGTATGACCTTTGGCACCTGGACCTAAAATTAAATCTCTGCCTTGGCAGTCACCAGCTGTGTGATCTTGGGCACCTCAACCTCTCAGAGTCTTGGTTGACTAATCTGTAAAAAATGAGACATCTACCTTCAAACAGTTGTGAGATAATGGATATAAAATGTCTCATGAAGCACCTGGCACAGAGTAGGCACTGATTAGATGATAGCTCTTTGTATTATCCCTGTAGGCTTTCTATTAATATTTTAACCGTCAGTGTACATCTATAACACACAGAGATGTGTATCTATAAAATCACTGTAATCTTTGTAGTAAATGCAGTGACAGTTAAAAGGAATAGGTGCCTAATCTATTTTTATCACCTAGGGTATGTTAAATTATTGGAATAATGTCATATTTACCAAAGGCTTATAAAACATAAATATATATGAAAACAGAATGGCCTTCACAATTAGAATCATTCTGGTCCAGAGGAAAGAGTAATCCTCTTTTAGTAGCTTTACCAGGGCTTTAGAGCAGAATATTTCTCACACACCCCCTCATGTTTACGTTCAGAGATAACCTAATTGCACATTTAACCTACTTGATTAGAACCAAGTGTGTTACTTCTTCAGAACCATGTACTTCTTGGTGATGGTCAGGGTGGAGGGGGTCGAATGAAGAGAAGAAGGGATACAGCAGTTTCTATCCAAATGATAGACAGCTGCAGAAGCCAATTTTTCAAATGGCTCAGTAAAAATACTGATAAATATTTAAGTCTCTTAAATATAGATATAACCTGCAGACATGACAGCTTGAGCAATGAGCTTGACTGATTTCAAGAGATGGAAGTATCTGAATAAGTCCAGATATCTCAGTTGTTCATTGAGCAAGCAGAAATGTAGGAGACCTGGCTTTTCTCCTACTTCTACTTCCTAACAGGAAATGGCATATCATGAAGTTTGAATAATCCCAAAGACATTATGCCCTGTATTATTACTTCATGGAGAGGAAAATATGTGGATTTTTATGACTGCATATGATAAGCTTATACAGTGTTGATTATATATATAATATATAAATCTCACACCCCCAGCCAATGGATAGCTTAATTGTACAATGGACAGAAGGACATTTTTTTTTACCGAGAGGTCCCGGGGATTGAACCCAGGTCCCTCCATATGGGAGATGGACGCCCAACCATTTGAGCCACATCCAACCCCCCTCCTTTTTTTTCCTACAGACTTTTGAGAAGGTTAGTCCCATTTAGTTCTGAGGAAGTGACCCATTATGCTGTAGAGAATTGAAAAATGGACAAATCAAGTGGATATTGGCATTTCTAGTATCCAGTTACAACACCTGACACTAAACAGCATGAGTTTAGACCCTGGTCTTTGAAGAAAAAGCATTCTTCAAATGGTCCTTTTTCTATGGTCTCCCTGTGGAACTTAACATTGCTGACGAACCCTCTTGGAAATCACTCCTTTTGTGAGACTCATAACCCTTCTCCTGACACCCCAACTATTCCTTCCTGGTTTTCTCCTCTTCAATGCCCAAAGGCTCCCCTTTCTAACTTGGCTGTGCAGATGGCATTACCAGGTTTCCAGATCTCCTAGACTTAAAACCAGGTGTCTTCTTATGCCCAGACAGCAATCTTGACACATGCCTCCTACACTTCTCTTACTTCCTTCCTTGCTGCCTAACACAAGTCCTGCCTCAAAGCCCACCAAGATCTCCTAGAATCTCTGATTCTGCCCACAGCTGCTGCTGGAGCCCCCAGTCCAATGCAGCATCATTATCAGGCCAGGCCACCCCTTCCTCCTTCTTCACCAGAGCCCCATGTCGTTCAAGACACTGGAGCCCAAGCGCCTGCTTGGTTTTCAGGTGGACTCCCTACCGCCCTGACTCTTCTCTTTGCCATGTGTTGTCATTTGCAGGCAGGGAAACTTTTATCTTTCCTGCAAGTCTCAGCAAGATGCTGTGCAAAGGGCAGGTTTACCCAGGAAAATGCCCATCCAAATATCATAGAAAATGTTTGGAAAATAATTTCAATTTTACAATTCATACCTGAATCCATTTTCCTTGAGAAAAATGGAAGCATGAAAAAGGCTAAAGTCCTCTTTGACCACCATCACAGTGGTTTAATCCAGGATAACCACTGTGATAGCTGTATGTTGGTGGGGTGACGACTGTGTTTCCTGCCAGGCCTTCCCCTGCATATTTGCTTATGCATAAATCACATGAAATTTTTTGAGCAGCTGACTGAGGAAATGTTACCTCTTTCTACTAAAGGAAAACAGTCGGGGTGATGGCTTTCACAGCTTGAGCAACTTCCAGTCTACATTTTGTTAAATTCTGTTGCTCATGGGTCTTTATCTCTGTCCCTCTAGCTTTGCTCTTAAAATAACACGTATCTGGGTGCAATGGCTTCAGAAGATGGAGCTTAGACGGTTATAGAAAGAAAGCAGCAAAGGGGCATATATTGTTGTTTGCTTGTTTGATGGGGGGCTGTTTGTTACTCCATTTCAAACACAAACACCGAAAGAACTGCAGTTCTCCAAGGATGCCTCTGGAAAGCCTGGCCTGACTGCTAGCACAGCCCCCGCCCCTACTCCCCGATGTATTATAAGAGAGTGGCCTGGACCAGCTTGTGTTGGATGGAATTCACCCCTGCCCTGACGAGGTGCTCAGTAATGCCATAGTTGGAAGCAGAGCTCTGTCTGTATCCCAGAACGCACGCCTCTCTCAAACCAACAGCAGGGTCTTGGAATTTAATATATTTTCAAATGAGTTTTAGTATGTGTGACATTTTTGAGCCAAAAGCTAAGTTCAGAGGAATGTCTGTTTGGTGAGACAATTCTCAAGATGTGCTGTTGTATCCTTATGAGACCCTGAGCTCAGAGGGAGTGTCGCAGCTACCTCTGCTTTAAGGATACAAACTCCTCAATTTCCTTTGAAAACACAGTAGTTAATGAATTTAGCTAGGGGGAGAAGGCCCCCTTTCCAAACTCAAAGAGGTCCCCCATTTCATTGGTTAAGCTGAGCTCAGTATGTTCATAAATTTACCCAGTACTTTTCCTATCAAAAGTGTTCAAGTTACTTCAAGTGCCCCAGAGTTTTAACTACCCCAAGGGAAGGAGCTGACAGTGATAATATCAGTCCCCTGAAAGTGTTGAGTTTCTGTTTATTTTCAGCATAGGCAGCTGGTAAGTAAATTCATCCTTAAAAGGAGTGACCCAGTCAACCAATGATATAATGGGTCTACTTTACCTGAAAAGGAGTCCCTTTTCTACACTTGCTTTGCCCCAGCTACCCCTCCCTGCCCCATCTGAAATAATTGTCCATGTCAGTGCATGGATGGTGGCTGCCTGGATTGAGAGGGGAGCTGGGGCCACTCTGGGGCTTAGTGGAAATGAGCATCATAATTGACTAGTGATGTCTGGGGCCATGCCCAGCACTGTCTGCCAGGGAGGGGGAATGGGTGGGAACTTGCTTCTGCCCATAGCCTTCCCTGTTAGTGACTGCATTTGTTTCCCGAGACTTCCATGATAAATGCAAACTGGGTGTAGGTAGGATTAGAATCCATTCCATGCCTCTCTCTCAGCTTCTCTTTGGCTGTGGCAGCATCACTCCAATCTCTGCCTCCATCTTCACGCAGCCTTCCCTCTGTGTCTCTGTGTTTCTCCTCTTCTTATAAGGACACTTATTGAATTCAGGGCCCATCCTAAATCTAGGGTGATCTCATCCCATCTCGAGATCCTTCCCTTAGGGCAAAGACCCTTTTTCCAAATAAGATCACATCCACAGGAAGTGGGGTTAGGACTTGTTCATATCTTTTTTGGGGATCACAATTCAACCCACTAGTTACTATGAAATTCATTCAGATCATCAACTTGGGCTCCCTTTAGCCCTTCTCCTTTTTGGACAATGAACCTGGCATTTCTGAGTTTCTCTAGAAGAACCTTCTCAGAAAGCCAGGGATCCACGGATTTCTATGCATGAGAGAAATGATAGAGTTGAGAGAGAAAGAAATTGTGTTTAGCAGAAACTGGAAACAAGTTTCTCTTCCCCTTATTGGAATTGCTGGACCTGCCCCTTCTTTGCTTTCAGACCTCAGCTCTTCTTCTTTTTTTTTTTTTTTAACTTTATTTTGTACATTTAATAATTGAAAATATAAACAATTAAAAACTAAAAAGTAAACACAGATGAATAAATATATACATTTCTCAATTAAATGTAATGGATACATATAAAAAAATTTTTTTTTGAATCAAACAATATATTCCACAATATATTTGGTTCATAGTAACGCATTCATACAGTATTTGTCCTTTTGTGTCTGGCTTGCTTCACTCAACATTTGTCCTTTTGTGTCCTCCAGGTTCATCCATGTTGTCATATGCTTTATGGCTTTATTTCTTTTTACAGCTGCATAATATTCCATCATGTGAATAGACCACAGTTTATTTATCCATTCGTCTGTTGATGGACACCTGAGTTGTTTCCAACTTTTGGCAATGGTGAATAATGTGGCTATGAACATCGGTGTGCAGATGTCTGTTCGTGTCACTGCTCTCAGTTCTTCTGGGTATATACCTAGTAGTGGTATTGCAGGGTCACGTGGCAAGTCTATATTCAACTTCTTTAGGAACTGCCAAACATTCCTCCATAGTGGTTGTACCATCCTGCATTCCCACCAACAGTGAAGAAGTGTTCCTATCTCTCCACATCCTCTCCAACACTTGTAGTTCTCTGTCTTTTTAATAGTGGCCATTCTGATAGGTGTGAAATGATATCTCATTGTAGTTTTGATTTGCATTTCCCTAATCATGAGTGATGTTGAACATTTCTTCATGTGTTTTTTTGCCATTTGTATTTCTTCCTCGGAGAAATGTCTATTCAAGCCTTTGGCCCATTTTTTAATTGGGTCATTGGTCTTTTTATTGTTGAGTTGTAACATCTCTTTATATATCCTGGATATTAAACCCTTATCAGATATGTGATTTACAAATATTTTTTCCCATTGAGTTGGCTGCCTTTTCACCCTTCTGACAAAGTCCTGTGAGGTGCAAAAGTGTTTAATTTTGAGGAGTTCCCATTTACCTACTTTTTCTTTTGTTGCACGTGCTTTGGGTGTAAGGTCCAAGAAACCACCACCTACTACAAGGTCTTGTAGAAGTTTCCCTACATTTTCTTCTAGTAGTTTTATGGTCCTGGCTTTTATATTTAGATCTTTGATCCATTTTGAGTTGATTCTTGTATAGGGGGTGAGATAGGGGTCCTCTTTCATTCTTTTGGTTATAGATATCCAGCTCTCCCAACACCATTTGTTGAAGAGACTGTTTTTTCCCATTAGCGTAGGCTTGGTAGGTTTGTCAAAAACCAGTTGACTGTATAGGTGAGGGTATATTTCTGGATTCTCAATTCTATTCCACTTATCGATGTGTATCTTTATGCCAGTACCATGCTGTTTTGACCACCGTAGCTTTGTAATATGTTTCAAGGTCAGGCAGTGAAATTCCTCCCACATTGCTCTTCTTTTTTAGAATACTTTTGGCAATTCGGGTGCATTTACCCTTCCAGATGAATTTGGTAATTGCCTTCTCTAATTCTGTAAAGTAAGCTGTTGGGATTTTGATTGGTATTGCATTGAACCTATAAATCAGTTTGGGCAAGATTGACATCTTCATGATATTTATTCTTCCAATCCATGACACGGAATGTCTTTCCATTTGTTTAGGTCTTTTAAAATTTCTTTTAGCATTGTTTTGTAGTTTTCTGCATATAGGTCCTGTACTTCTTTGGTTAAATTAACTCCTAGGTATTTGAGTCTTTTTGTTGCTATTGAAAATGGAATTTTCCTCCTGATTTCCTCCTCAGATTGTTCAGTACTAGTGTACGAAAACATTACTGATTTTTGCGTGTTGATCTTGTATCCTGCCACTTTGCTGAACTCATTTATTAGTTCAAGTAGCTTTGTTGTGGATACTTCAGGATTTTCTAAGTACAGGATCATGTCATCTGCAAACAGTGAGAGTTTTACTTCCTCTTTTCCTATTTGGACGCCTTCAATTTTTTTTGTCTTGTCTAATTGCCCTAGCTAGAACTTCTAGTACAATGTTAAATAACAATGGTGACAGTGGGCATCCTTGTCTTGTTCCTGATCTTAGGGGGAAAGCTTTCAATCTTTCCCCATTGAGTATGATGTTGGCTGTGGGTTTTTCATATATGCCTTTTATCATATTGAGGAATTTTCCCTTTATTCCTATCTTTTGAAGTATTTTTATCAAAAAAAGGATGTTGGATTTTGTTGAATGCCTTTTCTGCATCTATTGAGATGATCATGTGGTTTTTTTTCCCTTCAATTTGTTAATGTGGTGTATTACATTGATTGATTTTCTTATGTTGAACCAGCCTTGCATATCAGGAATAAATCCTACTTGGTCGTGATGTATAAGTCTTTTGATATGCTGTTGGATTCGATTTGCAAGTATTTTGTTGAGAATTTTTGCATCTATTTTCATGAGAGAGATTGGTCTGTAATTTTCTTTTCTTGTGGAATCTTTATCTGGCTTTGGTATTGGGGTGATGTTGGCTTCATAAAATGTGTTGGGTAATTTTCCGTCCTCTTCAATTTTTTGGAAGAGTTTAAACAGGATTGGTGTTAATTCTTTTAGAAATGCTTGGTAGAAGCATTTCTACCAAGGACCTGTGATGCCATCTGGTCCTGGACTTTTCTTTGATGGGAGATTTTTGATGACGGATTCAATCTCCTTAATTGTGATTGTATGTTAAGCTCTTGTATTTCTTGTTGTGTCAGTCTAGGTTGGTTATGCATTTCTAGAAATTTGTTCATTTCATCTAGGTTGTCTAGTTTGTTGGCATATAATTTCTCAGAATATCCTCTTATGATTCTTTTTATTTCTGTGAGGTCATTTGTAATTTCCCCCCTTTCATTTCTGATTGTATTTATTTGCATCTTCTCTCTTTTTTTTCTTTGTTAGTCTAGAGAGGGATTTGTCAATTCTATTGATCTTCTCAAAGAACCGGCTTTTGGTTTGTTGATTTTCTCTATTGTTTTTCTGTTCTCATTTTCATTTATTTCTGCTCTAATCTTTATTATTTCTTTCCTTCTTTTTGCTTTGGGATTGGTTTGCTGTTCTTTTTCTAGTTTCTCAAGTTGTTCAGTTAAATCTTTGAGTTTAGCTCTTTCTTGTTTTTTAATATAAGCATTTAGGGCTATAAATTTCCCTCTCAAGACTGCCTTTGCTGTATCCCATAAGTTTTGATACGTTGTGTTCTCATTTTCATTTGTCTCAATATATTTACTGATTTCACTTGCAATTTCTTCTTTGACCCACCGAATATTTAGGACTGTATTGTTCAGTCTCCACACATTTGCAAATTTACTTTTTTCCTGTCTGTTATTGATTTCTAGTTTCATTCCATTATGATCTGAGAAGGTGCTTTGTATAATTTCAATCTTTTTATATTTATTGAGAGCTGTCTTGTGACCTAACATGTGGTCTATCCTGGAGAAAGATCCATGGGCACTTGAGAAGAATGTATAACCTGCTGAGTTTGGATGCAGTGTTCTGTATATGTCTGTTATGTCTAACTTATCATATTGTTCAAGTTCTCTGTTTCCTTGTTGATCTTCTGTCTAGTTGTTCTATCTAATGATGTGAGAGGGGTGTTGAAGTCTCCAACAATTATTGTAGAAATGTCTATTTCTCCCTTCATTTTGCCAGAGTTTGTCTCATATATTTTGGGGCACCCTGGTTAGGTACATAGATATTTATGACTGTTTTATCTTCCTGGAGGATCATCCCTTTTATTAATATATAATGGCCTTCCGCATCTCTTATCACTTTTTTGCATTTGAAGTCTGATTTGTCTGATATTAGTATAGCTACCCTTGCTCTTTTCTGTTTACTATTCGCGTGGAGTATCTTTTTCCAACCTTTTACTTTCATCCGGTTTGTATCCTTGGGTCTGAAGTGAGTTTCTTGTAAGCAGCATATGGATGGCTCATGTTTTTTTATCCATTCTGTCAGCCTGTATCTTTTGATTGGGGAATTTAATCCATTCACATTCAATGATATTACTGAAAATGCACTATTTATTTCCTCCATTTTATTCTTTGGTTTTCATATGTCATCTTATTTTTGTCTCTCTTTTTACTCTTTTGGTTATCCTTTCTGCTTTTCTTCTATACTCTCCTCCAAGCCTCTCTCTCCTGTCTTTTTCTTTCAGGTTCTAAGGCTTCCTTTAATATTTCCTGCAAAGGTGGATTCTTTTTTGCAAACTCTCTTAGTTTCTGTTTGTTTGTGAATGCTTTTTATTCACCTTCATATTTGAAGGACAGTTTTGCTGGATAAAGAATTCTCGGCTGGCAGTTTTTCTCTTTCAGTTTCCTAATTGTATCATACCACTGTCTTCTCACCTCCATGGTTTCTGAAGAGAAATCTGCACTAAGTCTTACTGGATGTCCTTTGTACGTGATTGTTTGCTTCTCTCTTGCTGCTCTGAGAATTTTCTCTCTATCTTTTACATTTGACATTCTGAATAATATGTGTCTTGGCGTAGGTCTATTTGGATTTATTCTCATTGGGGTACGGTGTGCTTCTTGGACACGTAAGTTCATTTCTTTCATGAGAGTTGGGAAATTTTCAGCTATTATTTCCTCAAATACTTTTTCTGCCCCTTTTCCTTTCTCTTCCCCTTCTGGAATTCCCATGACACGTATGTTCTTGTGTTTTGTGTTGTCATTCAACTCTCTGAGCCCCTGCTCAATTTTTTCCATTCTTTTCTCTCTCTGTTCTTTTCTCTCTTCAATTTTAGCTGCTCTGTCTTTGGTATCACTTATTCTTTTTTCTATCACTTCGAGTCTGCTGTTGTATGCCTCAAATGTATTTTTGACTTCACCTATTATGTCTTTCATTCCCATGAACTCTGTTACTTTTCTATTCAGGATTTCAAATTCTTCTTTGAGTTTGCTCAATGATTTCTTTTTTTTTTTCTTTCTGTTTTTTTTTTCTTTCTTTTTTTCTTTTTTTTTCTTTTTTTTTTTTTTACTCTTTTTTATTTTTTCTTATTTTAGTCGTCTCAATGACTTCTTGATGTCATTTATCTCTTTAACTATATTCTCTTTCATCTCATTAATTTGATTTTGGAAATTTGTGCTCATCTCACTGATTAGTTCTCTCAAATTCTGCATCTCTTCTGGGACTTTGCTGTATTCCTTTTCTTGGGCCATGTCTTCTATTTTCTTAGTATGGCTCGTAATTTTTTGCTGGTGCTTAGGCATCTGGTTAGGTTGTATTTTACTTAGATACTCTATCTCTTTGTCTTTTATGAGGTTTTAGTGGCAGGAGGCTGTGAGTTACCACAGCTCTTTGATTTTTGGCTCAACCTTGATTGTTAGGATTGTTCTGCTGGTTGCTCAAAACTGGGCACTGGACCCAGTAATTGGTTGTAGGGTCGTTTCCTAGGGCCTTGGGCGGGGAGGCTATAGAGGCCAGGAAAAGCCTCTCCTACTTATTAATTTTCTTATGTGAACTTCCTTGGTCTGCCAGGAGATGGCGCTTGTTGGCAGCTCTCAATTCAATGCCTGGTCGGAGTGTATTTGTTGTGACACAGACCAGATCAATGTGATAGAGCTTCCCGTCTGGGGTCTAAGAGCCCTGTGATTCAAACTTTCTGAGACAGTTCTCCAGACTTCTCTCATAGCACCCCCCTTTTCCCAGCTAGGAAATATTTCAACTCCCTTCTGTGTCCTCAACAATCAGTCCCTGTTAGTAGAGGAGGAGATTGGGTAGTTTGTATATCTTTAGCCCCTTGCAGGCTCCAAGGCAAACAATGGCGCAGCCCCTCCCAGCCTGGAAGGGCTCTCGGGACAGGGCAGACCAAACCTGCGAGTCAAAAGCAGGGTCAGCCCCAGGCTCTCTCTCCCCTCTCCCATGGAGTCCTCAACAATTAGTCCAGGCTAGAAGAGAGGGAGGTTGCGAGGGTCAGATTTCTCCAGTCCTTCCTAGGCTCCCAGGGCAAACTGCCGTGTGGAAGGGTCCGTGGGGCTCCGCAGCCCAAATTTACAGGTCAGAACCTGAGTCAGCCTAAGGCTGTGTCCCTCTCTCTCCCCTTTCTGGGAGTGGTAGATCCCTGGAGCCCCCTTTGTCAGTGGTCGCAGGCCCAGAGGCACGAGAGTTCTAAAGAGTGTGGGGGAGGGTGCTGGCAGCAGCAGAAGCTGCTACTTCCCACTCATGGTTCGGTTCTGTCGTTGCAATTTCCCTCTTCTGAACCTCTCTCCCCTGGGTGGTGTGCAGCCTTCACCTGCTGTCCTAAACCCTAGAAGATCTTTTTCGGGGCTGTTTCAGCCTGTCCTCTAGCTATTTTTCTGGAGAAGAAATTCCCGTGTCTTACTAGTCCGCCATCTTCCCGGAAGTCTCAGCTCTTCTTAAGAGAACTTCTCTAAACCCCTGTGGACACTACATGAGTCTAGAGTTAGCATTAATGCAAACATTTCTCAAAGGGTGTTCAGTAAAGGAATTACCTAGGCTGTGCACTAGAAATGCAGATTCTGAGACCCAGACAAGACCTTTTGCTCAGACTCTCTCCTGGGGCAGATCCTGGTGACCTGCATTTACAAACTCCCTCAGGCAGGGCCAACCACATAATCTGTGGGGCCCAGAACAAAATGATAATTCAGAGTGCTTCTTCAAAACTTAAGAATTTCAAGATGTGACAGCAGAGAAGTGAATCAAGTATGGGGCTTTTCTAAAAGGGAAGCCAGCCGGGCTCCCAGGTTATTCTGATGCACACAAACGTATGAGAACCTTGAACTAACACCTCACTCAGAAAGACAGAAGGGAGGTTATTCTGAGCGTCCATCCATCCCAAGCAGTGGTGGTGGGAGGCGTCAAGCAACCCCCCAAACCCTTTAACACAGCACCCCAGGCCTAGAATTGTCCAGCCTACTCAGCATCTGTTAAACCTCCACCTCTCACATCACTGAAACGGTTTCTGAAACTCACTTCTCCCCTAAATGTTCCCAAACTGATCGCATGAAAAAACTCATGGTCATTTCCATGGCATCCTCTCTGTCTCTTGGCTTACCCAGTGAGTTACTTATCTAAATACTAAACTGAATGAAGCCCATAACTCCTAAGGACTGCCAGAGAGTAATTA
The DNA here is from genome assembly GCA_026826555.1 of Tolypeutes matacus. Taxonomy (NCBI): domain Eukaryota; kingdom Metazoa; phylum Chordata; class Mammalia; order Cingulata; family Chlamyphoridae; genus Tolypeutes; species Tolypeutes matacus. The sequence goes on from JAKSZT010054544.1 coordinate 1,557,683, forward strand.
GGAAGCCACTTGCATGTCAATCCCCAAGCTCATTTACTGGACTGTAGAGTCTAATCTACCACCCCTGAGACTATTCACCATGAGTTGCACGCCCGATGCTCCACAAGAAAGTTTGGAATCCAAGGTTCAGGCAACACTCCCATGAACTGACCCTTGGGTGAGATAGTGGTCCTTATTGTGTCCTCCATTAGGCAGCAGATATAGACTTCCAGCACCCATGTGCTTCTCTTACCATCCAGCTCTTGATGTTTTCATTGATTTTATATCCATTCCCTTCCCTTAGGGCAACAAAGCTTGGATCTGGCCACCTCTCTGCTCACATGCCTTCAGTGGCCTCCTAGTGCCTACAGAATAAAACACCCTCCTTAGCAGAGGATTTGAAGCCCTCATGGAGCTTATATCTAATGGAGGAAGATAGACAATAAACACATAAACCACAAAATATTTGCAAACTATGGTTAGAGCTACTTAAAACAACAATCAAACAAACAAACAAAAACAACAAAAACAGCCTTCCAAGAGAAAAATAAGAAGAGGGCCAGCCGTGCTTTAGCTAATGTGGGCAGGGATAGCCCCTTTGCAGAAGCTCATTAGTCCATATGCTTTAGTTTGCAAGTAACAAAACTGAACTCAAACCAGTTAAAGCAAATAAATAAAGGCCTGGCTGTACTCGGACCTTTAACCACTGTCACTGGGGCCTGGCTTTCTGCACCTTTCTTTATTTCTCAGGTCTCCCTTTTCCTTATTTTTAACTCTGAGATAGTCTCTTCCTGTTGCTGTCTGCAACTACGAGCTCAGCAGCCCCATTGGAAGGAGAATGCCTCTTTCTCATTGGTTCTAGAAAGACTTCTAGGGCTGACTCTCATTGGCCAGTCATAGATCACATGCCAGTTATTGGACCAATCACTGTGGCCAGAGCTAGGTCATGTGATTTGGAACTTTCAGTCTCTTCTACCAAGATCTCACCGACAGAGGACAAGGCAGGCTGGTTTCTCCCAAAGAAAATTTGGATTTTGCTCCCAAAGAAGTAGGAGAAATGCTCAGGAGGCATACACAACAGATATCCAGCACAGGAGATGATGGCAATTAATCTGAAATCCGATGAGAAAAAGCCAGCCATGTGAAGAGTTCAGTGGAAGGGACATTCCAGGCAGAAGGGCAGGAGAAAGTGATACAGAAAAGAAACTGATAGGAGGTCAATGTGTCTGGAGGGCAGTGAGCAGGGGGCGGGGGCAGTGACTTGAGATGAGTTTGGGGAGGTCAACAGGGGTTAGATCATTAGAATATTCCAGCAAGGACAGAATCCAGGATGATTCAATTCCTTTGCAAAGAACGTGAGAAATTTCTCTAGCGCTCTTTTAGCGGTCACCTCTTAGATTTATGAAAATTTTTGTGGTTGCAGATACTCTGTTCTAAAAGGAACATGCTACCTTCATATTAAATGTGACAAAACATTGCATTTGACTTGAAGATGCTTGATGTTCCTTAATCAACTGTTTTAGAGGCTTTTGTTTTTAAGACGTAAGAAATATATTGGGTATAAATGTTAACAGTGGTTATTAATGCATGGGCCCATTGAGAGCCCTCCTTCCAGTCTTTTAAATTAACATGGAAATTCTAAATGCAAACATGCTGCTAAGATTCTCAGATTCATCTAGAACAAGGACACTTTATTTCCTGAGGATATGGAAGTTTTCCCGTATTAGCTGTATTTAGAAAATTATTCAAAAACTTCATCATAAGTCAGATAGAGCCAATCTGGATTTTGAACATTTGTTATGATTTTAGTATTTCATCTGTTTATTTCTTAGTATCTAGCCAGATTGGACTAGAGTCTTTTCATCTCAAATAGCATGTCAACGCATTAAAATGAATGGAGGGAAATTGACTTGACAATGTAGGTTTTTTTCATCAATTAGGTCACACTTTTCTTAGTAATAGAAAAAGGCTTATATTGAAAACAATGAAGAAAACAAGAAAGAAGAAAGTTGCGTGTGATTGACAGCTGATTTACTTGGGAGCTGACTGTATCTTAGGATTCACCCGACTATGAAAGACTGAGCTAGCAGACCCCAGAAGTTGGCATCTCTTCATTCATAGATTATTGCTTTTGTCTCATAATGCTCCCATTCCACTGCTTTTGCCAGTTTCCCTTTAAATCAGGCAGAAGCCCTACAATAATCTATTATGAGGTTTTTTTTCCTTCATGAGAGATTTCTTTTGGATTTGTTGTTGTTATACTTAATATAACAGATGTTCAGGCATTTTTTCACATAATACCCCCGTGGATCTCATGTTATCCTTAAAACCCTACAAAATTTTAGACAGTCCCTCTGAAATCATTTCCTCCTCCTTTGGAATTTTATCTTCAAGGAGGCCTTTTTCTAGCTATTTGTAACGGTATGTTAAAACGAAAGCTATGCATAAAAGGAACTGTTTACTCATATGTTGTATTACTTTGGAATTAATTGCTGTTGAAAGACAATTACCCTAATGGTGGAGCCAAAGAGTCTACAGATCTACTAAAAGAGAATAAAACATTCCTTTTGAGTCTTCCCACTTCTGCCCCCAATTTATAAGCAGGACTATGTAGTGATAGCAGATTCAGTGACGAATAATCTAAAGAAAAGTTGCAGGTCTGGCTTTAATTGGGTCTGTTTGAGCCACTGTCAAATGCCTGAGACACACTGTTCGTGTCCTGGAAGAGTGAAGGTGAGATGCTCTTGTTTAAGGATGCTTTAACTTATTGGAGTTAAGAGACTCTAATCTGGGTAATGTCCCAGGTTGATGTCACCTTGTCTTGGGTGCACTTCCAAGGCTAAGGTTTGTCCACAGTCTGCATGTTAGCTGACTGTCAGGCCTGGAAATTGCCTTAAGCAGCCTCTGTGGGTATTGATAGGGCACCCGCTTCTTCCTTGGGAGCTACTAGCACATCCACCTGGCTCTTTGGCCTCAGTGGGCAAGAAGACGGACGGCTCCTTGTTGTGTTTGCTGTTCTGTCACCAAAGAGAACCAGTACAATTTAAGGCAGCCTCGAATGTGCTAAAAGCCTCTAAGAAGGATGGTTAAGCAAACAAAGCATTAAGTTGCCTTTCAAGCCCTTCCTTCCTGCCCTCTCTCCCAATTGTGTAAAGAGCTGATTGACAAAATTAATGATCCTTAAGTATCAGTTTCTTCATCAGCAGGTCTTTACTCAGCACAAAAGATTCAAGGGCTCCTCAAGGCCCACAGGTTACATTCCAAATTCATCATTCAGCCATTTTATGGAACTGGCATCAGCCTACCTCCTATCATTTTCCACCTCTGCTCTCTGAAATGACCCCAGCCATACTGCTCAACTCACGAGCACACCCACCTGAGCCCAGAACATTCCTTTCTGTCTCCATCTATAGTCTGTAATGGCCACTCCCTTGACCTTTGGCATTTATTGCCAGCACCCTTTTCCTAGTGTGTGTCTGTATCTGTGTCAGTTAAGATTGTTTTGGTTGCAAGTGACAGAAAATGCAAACCAAACTGGCCTAAGAAGGAGAATGAGAAGGAGGAGGAGGGGAGGGAGGAAGAGGAGGAGGAGGGTGGGAAGAGGAAGGAGGAGGAAGAGGAGGAGGAGGAGGAGAAGGAGAAAAAGAGGAGGAGGAAGAATTGGTTGGTTCTTCTAAGTGAGCAGTCCAGGAAGGTTGTGTATTTCAGGCAAGTCTTGACCCAGGACTGAAATACCATGCCCGAGATCTAGTTTTCCTCTCTCCATTTCTCAGTTCCATTTCCTTAGTGTTGCTCGTCATTCTGTGGCTCCTTCTGGGCATAAGGTGAATGCCATTGGTTCCCAGAGCCCTCTCTTCCCAGCTCCCAGGCAGTAGGAGACAATGAGATATTAGTATCCCATTCCCAGCCAAAGTCTCATTGACCATGGTTAGGACAATGTGATAACCTGATGGTCTCAGGTCTAAGCCAGATGTTCCAATCTTGAGAAAAGAGTGTAGCCAAACCTATAGAAGCACATGAATTGTGAGTCAGGGAGGAGTGACTTCCCAAGGGGAGAAGAGGAAGTTGACACTGTTGGTCGAGCTGCAAATGTCCCCTAGAGGCTCACCTCCCTTGCCAGTTATAAGCTAAAGGAATCCTAGCTCCTTATTTCCATACTTTCCTCAGTGATGACCCCTGTAACCGACTTGCAATAGGTGTTTCATGAGGCCATCAAATGAGAGGTATCTACCCAAGCAAACCTTTTGACTTATCACCAAGGCCAGAAAAAATAAAGAATTTTAAAACTATGCTAATCAAAACCTTGTCTTGGTGATTTTTTTCTTTTGCAGGCAAACACCATCCAGCTTGGAGTGGTTGTGTCGTGGTGAACACAGGTTCCGTTTAGGTGGGAACAGGTGTTAACAGGTGTCTGGGATTGGTAAAGCAGGTGGGCTGGCAGGAGGCTGGCAGTTCCTGGAAGAAGTTTCCTTCACTGTGAAGAAGCCAGACCCTGAGATTCTGCCACAATATGCCCCTCTATGTGGTGCCTTTGAGAATGGCCTGTCTTTGGCATCTTACTGATGTTTGATTGCCTGGGATGCCTTATTCACCATCTCTGATCCTGGTAATGGAGGCATTTCTCTTCCTACAGTGGAAGTCAGTTAGAAGGGGGAGAAAAGTATTGATTCTAGATATAAAACAATAAAATTCGTATACTTATTTAATAAAAAGCATCTCAGTAGCTACTCTGTTTCATGAACTGAGCTAGACACTAGGAACACAGAGGTGAGCAAAAAGAAAATTTCCCACCCCACAAAACCTTACAGGTTAATTGGAGGGACGCACATTAACCAAGTTACCTATGAACAGAGCACAGCACACTCCCCTCTCACCTCACTTTACACATCTGCGATGATAGACTAGTGCAGTTATTTGACTAATTGCTCTTTCTCCTCCTATTAGGTCAAAGACTCTATCAGCCCTACTTGCCGTATCCCTGGATCCCTGCTTTGGGCAAGGTACCTAACGCTATTATGCTGCTTATGAAATATTTGAAATGTTTATTGACTGAATGAATGAAAAATGAATTAATGAATGTTTTGTTCTGTCCAATTCTTGAAGACATGTCTTATTTCCCCTGAAACACTGTGCCTAAACTGGAATGCAACAGAATCATTTTTCTTTAATTATTTACATTAATTAAAGATAATAAAAGTTTACTTAACCTTCTCTAAATTCTGACACTTATATTCAAGATGATCGATCCTAAGTGTTAATATTATTAGAATCTTAGGAAATGCAGTGCATTTGATCTGTTTTAGAGGGGGGCAGGCAGAGGAGTTTTTACTCAATCATTCAACAAATATTTATTGAGTATCTCCTAAATGCCAGGCTCTGGGGCCAGAGATGTGGAGTGAACAAGACCAAGGGCCTACCCTTGTGAAACTTATAAAGTCTGAGCATTCTGGTGTGGCAGTGTATATGTATATGGAGGAATGGTTTGTTTCCTAGGGCCACCATAAAAAATTACCACCAAACTGGTGACTTGAAACAACAGAAATGTAGCCTCTTAGAGACCTGGAGGCCAGAAGTCCAAAACCAAGTTGTCAGCAGAGTTGGTTCCTTCAGAAGGCTCTGAGGGAGCATCCGTTCCATGCCTCTCACCTGGCTTCTGGTGGCCCCTGACAACCCTTGACTTTCCTTGCCTTAGAGCTACATAACTCCAATCTCTGCCTCTGTCTCTACAGGGCTTTCCCCTCTGGGCCTCCTTTTCCTTGTATTATAAGGACACCAGTTATTGGATTTAGAAGCCACCAGTAAATCCAGGAGGACTTCATCCCATCTTGAGCTCCTTCACTTAATTACACCTATAAAACCTTATTTCCACCTAAGGCTCCATTCACAGGTAGTGAAGTTAGGACTTGGACATATCTTTTGAGGGGGACACAATTGAACCCACCATTGAGAGTCTTCATGAATTTCTCTACCGGCCTTCTACCTGTTGATCCCTTGCCCAGCACCTATGCCTGTTTTCTAATGTTATGGCTTCCTGGTCTCCAGGCCTGCTGCTCAGACCTTCCTGACCTCACATACCTCAGCCACTCTGGTTCTAAACCCTGATGCCATGGTGCAGCCTGGGTCAGACAGATGGGCCACCACAGTGATAAGACAAAGTCAGGGACAACCAAGGGAATGGCTCTTAAAACCTTGTGAAATGAAAGTGTGAAACAAAATTCCCATGGACAGAAGACACCTTGAAACCTTAGCAAATTCAGTTTATTGTCTATGGCCCCAAAGGAGAGAAATAATCCAAGAAGTTCTAGTAGGGCATCACTAGTTTTCTAGTGGGTTATTTTATACTGAGCTACATTTATAAATTAAATAAGAGCAGACAAAAATCCAGAGAAATTATCTGCAGTTGTGAAGAAGGCTGTGATCAAATTTCTCAGGCTGACCAAGATCTGACACTGAAATGCCAGATAAATTAGGCATCCACATCAACTGAGGACCTCTCGCCTAATTTAGAGAAGCGATATTCACAAACATTGTCAATATTTCTGAATTTACAATCACACCTTTGACTGTTGACTTAAAGCATCTAGTTTGGTTCAGGCTACTGGTGATGTTTACACTTTGGAATCTATTATGCATAGAAAAATTAGGGATTATCTTTGACCTGGGTACCACATATTCTTATGCAAAACTAAGTAGGGTTATTTATTCATTTAATCAATTCCATATGTTTGCTGTCATCATCACCCTGTAGAGCAGATCTGATTTCTGCGGAGGTCAAACTAACATTGTCCTGTGTGTGGGGACCGTGGGCCTGTTTGTGAACATAGATGGCCTGGCTGGTATTCAGGCAGCATGAGCCTTCCCAACTTTTGCCACGGCAATGGCATCATTTTTTTCCTGAGATGTCCCCTGCCATTCAAAAACAGAATAAGGGAAGAGTTTTCTTCTTGGCAAAGGTAAAATACTGGGACTTGTATGTATTGACTCTGCATTTGATTTGGGACTCAATCTGGAGTATGTGGTGGAAGAGAACATAGCGATTACTGAAGAACGAGCCAGAAGAATTGCCACAGGTAAAATTGTATCCTTTGAGATTACATTCATCCCTACAAAATCCCACAAGAGTTGGTGCTGATTTCCAGGCACTGATCTATGTGCTGGTGATGCAAAGATGAGTTGTTCACCCATCTGCATTAGTCAAGGTTCTCTCGGGAAACAGAATCAACAGAGATATCTGTCAATAATAAGAGATTTTATGAGTCTCTCACGTGACCATGGGGATGTACAAGTCCAGGTTCCACAGGCAGGCTGCAAACCAGGGGCTCTGATGAGAATCCAATGGAAGGTCCTGATGAGTTTCTGGGAGAAGTTGGCTGCCCAAAGATGAGCTGGGAAATCACTTCCCTTTTTAAGGTATTCAACTGATTGAATAAAAGCATCACCCATTGCTGACAGCAATCTCCTTGATTGATGTAGATGTAATCAGCCATCCATGCAGTAAACTCACTGGTGACCAAAGTCCATAAATGCTCTTGTATTACAATTAGCTCGGTGCTTGCTGGACCAAACACCTGGGCACAATTACCTGGCTGAGATGACATATTAGCCTAACCATCACACCATCTAACCATCAAGGAGTTCTGAGATAGAGATAGAGATGGAGATGGAGATGGAGATAGATGATGGGGGCAGGGTTTGTGCATAGTATGTGGTAGATATAAAGGCTAAGGAGATTCAGAGGAGGAGCACTTGATTCTGTGCGGTTGAGGCTGGGATGGAGATTGAGGAGGAGAAAATAGAAACTAAGTTAAGAGAGAAGGAGTGTTTAATCTCTATCTCACAGGTGAAATAAAAGTCAATTATCTGAGCAAGGTAAGTGGAAACATTCCATGCAGACGGGACAGCACAAGCAAGGCAAAAGGTATAAAATACAGTGTTCAGACACCACTGAGCTTCTCGTAGGGCTGGGGTACAGAGTGCATGGGGCAAGGATGGGGCTGGGGGACCGTGCTGGTAAAATGATAAGGAACCAGAGAGGGGGAATGAAAGTGGGTCATGGAGGGCCCTTATGAGAAAATATGGATATCCAGATGGTGGGGATAAAGGCCACAAAAGCCTTTAACAGAAATATAACATGATCAGCTCTGTGTTTTAGAAAGATGACTGTATTAGTTAGCCAAAGGGGTGCTGAAGCAAAATTCCAGAAATTGGTTGGTTTTTATAAAGGGTATTTATCTGGGGTAGAAGCTTACAGTTACCAGGCCATAAAGCATAAGTTACTTCCCTCACCAAAGTCTATGGCCACATGTTGGAGCAAGATGGCTGCCAAGAGTTCAAGTTTCTTTGGTTCCTCCCTTCCTGGGGCTCTGTTTCTCTCTAGGCTCAGCTGCTGTGTGCTCTCTCCACAAGGTCATGTGTAGACTGTCAAGCAAACGGCTCATCTCTTTTCCCGGGGCCTTCTCTCCTTCCTCACATCCAAGTTCCTCTGTGGGCTTACTTCCCGGGGCTCCAGCTCAAAAACTTAGCATCAAAATTCCAACTCTGTCCTTTGCCATGTCTTTTATCTGGGAGTCCCCACCCACCAAGGGGCGGAGACTCAACACCCTACTGACGTGGCCCAATCAAAGCCCTAATCATAATTTAATCACGTCCAGAGGAACAGACCAGTTTACAAACATAATCCAATATCTATTTTTGGAATTCATAAATAATGCCAAACTGCTACAATGACTTAGAAGAGGGAAGGATGGTAGAGTGAGGAAAGGCAGAAGTGGCAGGACCCACTGGGAAGGTGGCAGGGAGACCGGGGAGGAGAGGGAATATGATGCATTTGAGCCTGGGCACACTGAGTTTCATCTTCTCAGGAGATGCAGGATCCCATATCCAGCAAGCAGGGGATGGGTGGAAGTCATGCAGCTGGAACTCAGCGGGAACAGGCTCTGCCAGTTCCATCTCTGCCTCTTTGACCTTCATCCAACCCATTCAACAAACATTTGCCAAGCATCTGGTATGTGCCAGGAGTTCAGTAGGCACTGGGAATTCCAAGATGAAGTAAGAATTCCCCTGAGGCCAAATGGAAATCGAAAGAGCACAGGAAAATTTGTTTCTCTCTCTAGTGATTAAGGAAAAGCAAATTAAATTAAATCTTGATATCATTTTATGATTACTAAGGTAGTTGCCCAAACACTGACCAGGTTGTACCTCAACTGTGTGCGTCCTGCACCGGGATAGCCTCTCTCTGCTCAACCTTTGCATGTTCCTGCTAGCCTACCACCTTGGGTAAATTATTGCTGAGTTTGGGGGATTCTCAGCCTCATGAAACTTCCTCTCCAGAAGTCCAACACTTCCGTTCCCACCCCTACCTCATTTCCACTGCAGAGAGAGCCCAGCCTGGGCCTTCCTCCTCCAGCCCACAAATGTGAACAACTGAGGCAGGAGGCCCTTGCATTCATGTTGCTAGTGACAGGGGGTAGAGGTGTCAGGTCCAGTCTTGGGGCAAATTTGGCACTAGAAGGAAGTGCCGGGGGCAGTAGTGGTGGCTCTGGTCAGGCCAGTTCCAGATGTGTGCTTGGCGGGGTTCGTGCATCTCCATCTCATGATGCCCAAAAAATTAGGACAAGGTAAGCACCCAGCATTTGGGGAATGGCTTAGAAAATTATGGTTCATCAGTATAATGGTGTTTCATACAGACATTAAAATGATAATTTGGAAAACTGTGTGGGAAAAATGATCAAATGGTATGACAAACATGTAAATATATTAGAATATGCATGCTACCCAGCAACTCACAAAATGTATATCTGTGAAAGATTTAAAAATAAAAAAGAAATTAGCTCTGTTAAGATGGAGAGTTGTGGGAAATGTATTTTTAATTTTAGAAAACACTTCTTTGAAGCCCGCCCTCCCTTAGCCTCTGTACCCACATTGACAGAGAGAAGAGGGTGCTGCCGCACGGCCTTCCATCCTTCCCTCACTGCCATCTCAGCCAGGCCTCCACTGTCTGCACGGGAACCTTCAGGATTAATCTCTCTTGGCTCTTATATCTGTTTATTCATTTTCCACAAGAACCTGCACTCTTGGGTCTCAGTCCCCCAGAACCTCATCCTGGACATGCGCTGGCTGCCCTCTCTCCCTCCCACCCATCCCCAGCCACTGGCCCCTTTCTATTGAGCCTTTCGGAACTGGCATTTGGCCATCATTGGCAACCCCTACATTTTCAACTTCTTCTCTCTCTATTCCCTCTCCTTTCTTGCTCTGGGGACCCCACTTTACAAGGAGAGGCTCCTTCCTCTCACATGGCCATCTGACCACTGGGCACCAAAACAGGCAGCTTGGCAGATTAGGAGGTGAGGAAGGGGTATGTTCTCTTCCGACTGCTTCTATGTTCTGAGCAGGTAAAAGTGAAGAGGGTGGAGGATGTGTTGGCGATTTGAAGAGAAAGGAGAATGTAATGAAAGGTGTGGTTCCTCTCCCCAAAGCAGAGCTCGTTCTCACATGAATATATGCACACTTGCACACACACAGAGTTTTACACAATTCAGGAAATCCTCAGAGGCCCTGACCTCAAAGGTCTCTGAGAACTAAGATTAAGAACCTGTTATCCTAGGAGGAAAAAGATCAGTTAAAATAGAGTTCACATTGCAAAGTTCAGACCAAAGAAATAGCTTCATGGATCAAATACAAAACAAAACAAATAAACAAAAAAACAACAACAAGCAGCAAAAATAGCATATGTAGGTATCACATCATGCCACTTAAATTAGTAAAGATGAACGTGTTTAACGCCTTTATGAACTATAAAGCATCTGATTGGGTTAAAAAATGAAATCCAGGGCTCTCCTTTTATGAGATATATTCCTCCCCACAAAAAATTTAGAAGCAAAAATACAGTAAGCAAATATCAAACAAAATAAAGCAAGAATAAAAACATTAGCTTCAGAACCAAAAAAAAAAAATTTTTTTTAAATGAGTCAAAAGAGGTCAATTCTTTCTGGCAAAAATTGCAATCTTTACATACCTTCTGAAGCCCAAAAAAGTTTTCTTTACTAGATAGGCAATAAGGATTTTTTAGAAGTCATATTTTATCAAACATCTTCAAGATTTTTTTAAAAAGCTACAATGCACTGTGAAGATATATCAGTTGTGTACCTTTAAATGTTAAAAAATCAACACATACAGAAAAATGATCAAAATAAGAAATCGATAGAATGCTTTTTGGATTGGGGATTTTTAACATAACTTTCTTGGTCTTGTCTGATCAAATACACTAAAAGTTATTAAAGAAATAGAGTATAAACACAGAATTCAATAAAATACAATTTAATTAAAATGTGTCTCTTATGCATAGAAAAAGTGCTGGAAAATATACAGCAAAATGTTCATAGGTATCTCTGGGTAATGTGAATATTGAGAGGAAGTATTTTCTTTTTGTTGTTTTATGTATTTCCAAGTTTTCTCTAACTTTTAGATCACTTTCATAATCAGAAATAAAATCTAAATTAAAATAAAAGACTTATACAGGACATTCTTTAATATCCCTCATCTCAATTTAAAAGCCCTCGGTATAAACACTTTTTTTTCTTTCAGCACCAGGAATCATATTAAAGCCATATGGAAATTTTTGCCAAGACACCTGCACTGGATAGCTTAAGTTGTTTTCCAGTTTATTATTTTTTTTCTTTGTGGCATATCCGGTTGTAAATGGGAAATTTCTTACTTTTATCTGATGCAGAAATTATTAAAGGAGGCCAATTTCATGGAACTGCTCTCTCTTTCTATATGCTGGGCAGAACTTTTCAAAACTGGATATAGCTATCCAAAGAGGGAGGCTGTTTTTGAATCTTGCTGAGTTCCAAGTCTGGGGAAAATTCTCGTGGGTGAAGGAGTTCTGCAGGATATCATATGGCATAACCAATAGTGTAAGAAAATTCCAGAGACTGAGGAAATAGTAAGTAGGGGAAAGCACTGAGAATTCTCCTCCTCATACTCTGTTCCTTTGTGGCCAGTCTTTACCAGAAGAAAAGAACAGGTGCAGGGGGAGTGTCTCCTCAGAATATGCTCGTTGTAGTCAACGTCTTTTCAGCCAGCACCCGTGAAAAGAACTGGATCCAAAAGCAGAAAGAAAATAATATGATAGAATATTTCTCAAAAGATTTAAGAACAAAGACCCTCCCCGCTCTCTCCTCCTAAGCAGGAACCATGAGTTTCAGGTGGCCATTAAGAAAGTAATAACTTCTTAATTCAAACTAATTTTTACCAAGTTGGCCAGAAAGATTTAGTTATATTAGATATTTAACTACAACTGATTTCAGCTAAAAGGTGTGAAGAAAAGTCCCATATTTTTTTCATAATAAAGAGTTTTAGTGCTCCTCTTTCATTTTAGTATCACAGGCAACGCTATACTCAGGTAGATTCTGGAAGGTGTGGGAGACATTGACAAATGGAAGAGTCATGTAATTCGTGTGGTAACAGCAGTAACTACGGTGCCTAGGCAGAGCACATTTCTCCACCAACCGCTTCGATACTCGTGAAACGTTTGTCCCAGCAGCCTCACACAACCTGAGTTCTAGACTATGAAGGAACCCACCTCAGAAAATCTTCTGGATGACACATTACACTGAGTCAGTTACACGATTCATTCAGCGGCTTCCAACCTGCTCAAGCACAAGGAAACTTTCTCTTTTAACTTCAAAAAACTTCTTAATATATCATTAGTTGCAATTTTAATACAAATTATTTAAAAAGAAATACATTAAGACAAAAAGCTACTATGAGTTCAATGATAATTTTATTAGAGAAGTTGTGAGTTTACAGAACAATCTTGCAGAGCATGCAGGATTCCCAAATACCCCACCACCACCTTGCATTGATGGTGGAACATTTGTTATAATTGATGATAGCACTTTAATATAATTGTACTATTTTTTAACAGCAGTTAACTATGTTACAATTGATGAAAGATTATTAAAATAGTTTAATTATTAAAATATCTATTTATTTACATTAGGTGAACTTTTCCCCATATACCACCCTATTATTATTATTATTTTTTCAAAGATTTATTTATTTACTTTATCCATTTTAAACCCCCCCCTTCCCCATTTGCTGTTTGGTGTCCATTCGCTGGGCAATTCTCTGTGTCTGTTTCCTGCCATCTCTTTTCATCCTTCTCCTCCAGTCTTCACCAGGATTCGATCCTGGAGATATAGGAGAGAGGTGTTCTGTCACCTGTGCCACCTCGGTTCCCGGTTTTTGGAACTTTCGGAGCATCTCATCTTGACTCTTCCCTGAGTCTCTCTCCTGTTACATCATCATCTTGCTGCATGACTCCCGGGGCCTGACGGCTCACCGGCACACAGAGCCTGGCAGCCCATGCACCTTCTCTCTCTCTATATATATTTTATTTTACCAGGAGGTCCCAGGGATCGAACCCAGGTCCCTCCATATGGCAGACGGATGCCCAACCATTTGAGCCACATCCGCCCCCCTCCACCCTATTATTAATACCTTGTACTAGTATGGTTCATTTGTTATAATGCATGAATGAACATGCATTATAATTGTACATCTTATATTTGTACAATTAACTACAGTCCATCGTCTACGATAGGGTTTACTGTGTTATACAATCCTATGTTTTATCTTTTAACTTTTATTCTAGTAACATATACTTCCTAAATTTCTGCCTTCTAACCATATTCACCTACATAGCTCAGACCTTTGATTACACTCAGAGCAATGTGCTACCATCATCACCATACATTTCTAAACCTTTACCATCAGCCAAACCAGGAATTCTGTACATGTTAAACAGCAACTCCCCATTCTCTAATCCCAGTCTATCCCCTAGTAATCTATATTCTAGATTCTAACTCTCTGAGTTTGCTTATTATAATTAGGTCATAACAGTGAGATCATATAATATTTGCCCTTTTGCGTCTAGCTTATTTCACTCAATATAATGTCCTCAAGAGCCATCCATGTTGTTGCATGCATCAGGACTTCATTCCATTTTATGACTGAGTATCCATTTTGTTTATCCATTCATTGGCTGATGGACACCTGGGTTGCTTCCCTTTTTTGGCAATTGTGAATAATGTCGCTATGAACATCGGTGTGCAAATATCTGTTCGAGTCCCTGCTTTCAGTTCTTCTGAGTTTATATTCAGTAGAGGGATTGCGAGATCATATGGTAATTCTATACTTAACGTCCTGAGAAACTGCCAAACATTCTTCCACAGTGGCTGCACCATTTTACATTCCCACCAGCAATGAATGAATGTTCCTATGTCTCCATGTCCTCTCCAGCACTTGTAGTTTTCTGTCCTTTTAATAGTGGTTATTCTAGTGGGTGTGAAATGATATCTCATTGTGGTTTGATTTGCATTTCCCCAACAGTTAGTGATGTTGAGCCACTTTTTATGTGCTTTTTAGCCATTGTATATCCTCTTTGGAGAAATGCTTATTCAAATCTTTTGCCCATTTTTTATTGGGTTGTTTGTCTTTTTATTGTTGAGTTATAGCATTTCTTTATATAGTCTGGATATTAAATCCTTACTGGATATTGGTTTCCAATATTTTCTCCCACTGAGTAGGTTGTCTTTCCACTTTCTTGACAAAGAAAGTTTCTTTGGTGCACAAAACTTTTAATTTTGAAGAGATCTCATTTATCTATTTTTTTCTTTTATTGCTTGTACTTTGGGTGTAAAGTCTAAAAAACCATTGCCTACCACAAGATCTTGAAGATGTTTCCCTACATTTTCTTCTAGGAGTTTTATAGTCCTGGTTCTTATAATTATGTCTTTGATCCATTTTGAGTTAATTTTTGTATATGGCATAAGATAAGGGTCATCTCTCATTCTTTTGCATATGGATTTCCAGCTCCCAATATCATTTGTTGAAGAGACTATTGTTTCTCAGTTGAGTGGACTTGGCACCCTTGTCAAAATCAATTGGCCATAGATGTGAGGGTCTACTCTCAATTCAATTCCATTGTTCAATATATCTATCCTTGTATTAATACAATGCTGTTTTGACCACTATAACTTTGTAATATGCTTTTAAAGTCGGGAAGTATGAGTCATCCAACTTTGTTCCTCTTTTTCAAGATGTTTTTGGCTATTCAGGGCCCCTTACCCTTCCAAATAAACTTGATAATTGGCTTTTCCATTTCTGCAAAGTACAAATTGACATTTAGTCTCATTGTGATCCCTTGTATGTGATAGATTACTTTTCTCTTGCTTCTTTTAGAATTTTCTCTTTATCTTTGGCATTTGCCATTCTGATTAGTATATGTCTTGAAGTAGGTCTATTAGAATTTATTCTGTTTGGAGTACACTGTGCTTCCTGGATATGTATATTTATGTCTTACACAAGAGTTGGGGAATTTTCAGCCATTATTTCCTCAAATATTCTTTCTGCTCCTTTTCTTTTCTCTTCTCTTTCCAGGACACCCATGACATGTATGTTCGAGCTCTTCATGCCATCACTCAAATCCCTGAGACACTGCTTAATTTTTCTATTCTTTTCTCTATCTGTTCTTCTGTCTGTAAGATTTTGATTGTCCTGCATTCTAGTTTGCTTATTCTTTCTTCTGCCTGTTCAAATCTGCTGCTGTATGCCTCTAGGGTATTTTTAATCTTTTCTCTTGTGCCTTTAATCCCCATAATTTCTGTATTTTTTCTATTTATATTTTCAAATTCTTTATGCTCACATCTTTTCTTTTTAATATCCTTTTATCTCTTTAGTCATATTTTCCTTCATCTCCTTGAATTGATTTAGGAGATTTGTTGGAACAACTTTAATAAGTTGTTCCAAATTCTGTGTCTCCTCCGAAGTTTCCATTTGTTCCCTTGACAGGGCCATATCATCCTGTTTCTTTTATGGCTTGTAATTTTTTCACTGATATCTAGGTATCTGACTCTCTTGATGAGTTTACTCTGAAGGTCAGTTTCTCTTTCCTGCTTAGGCATTTACTGTTGATTGGTTTTTTGTGTTAAGGCTCTTCTTTGATGCTTAGCCCACCTTTTTCTAGACCTTTAGAATAGCTTGTATTAAACTGATCAGATTTTTTCCAGGTCTTATTCTTCTGATTCTTGCCCTGGATATGTGGTACAATTTTTAAGATTGTACCTTTTGTGCAATTGTTTCATCTTCAGGAGAAAGCTTCCTTTCCTCTCTTCCTTCTACAGGCATCTTGATCTGTTGTTTGTTTTTCATTTACCTCTCTAGATTTTTACCCTCCTTACCTTGTCTCTAGCTGCTTTTGACTGGAGGGCAAATTCTGGGAGGAGGGTCACCCCAGAGAGAACTTTCCCAAGTAGTCTTTCCCAGCCAAAACAAGGCCAGGAACTTAGAACAGGGGCACAGATCAGCACCAAAGTGCCCTGGGGAGGGGATTAGAGGGGAGGATGGGTCCCCAAGCCAAGCTTTCCAGGGCTGCCCTGCTAACTGTCCCCCACAGCCCCCAAGGAAGTACTGTCTTTAAATCTCCACTGCCTCTGCCCCTGTTCCAGGGAGGGATGAAACAAGGGCTGCTAATGCCTTTGTCTGAGGCAGGTTGAAACAATAGCTCTGAGCTGGGACCCAGTGATAAAAATTAACTAATCAAAAGCCATTATCAATGATCAGCTATGCTCACCCCTGTTTTGGGGGAAGAGGATTCCTATGTCCCTTTCTTTCACCAGTGAGCCAGCCAGGAACTGGATCCCATGGTGGCCTGTTATGAGAGTGGAGGATGAACCTGAGCTGCACATTAGAATCTCCTGGGCAGCTTTGAAAAGTACTGATGATGCTCAGAGACCATCCCCAAGCAATTGGATCAGACTCTCATGATATAAGAATCACTGAAAAAAAATTAGTGAACTCAACTTTTTGTTTGGTCATCTGTTGTCTTGGTAAATAAGTGACAATAGTTATGCTCCTATAAACTTTCCACATTTATAAGTAAAGTTGAAAAAGTTATTATGCTCCAGCCTTATCTCTAACCAGTAATTCCAAAAAACATTATCAAATTCCTGGACCAAAGCACTAAATTTTATATTATTTTTGGGCATACTTTGTATTAGGTATCTATTGCTGTAAAATAAAAAATCACAAACTTAGCAGCTTAAAACAAATGACATTTATTTTCTCATAGTTTCTGTGGGTCAGGTGCCTGGCATAGCTTAGTGAGTCCTTTGCCCAAGATCTCAAAATAATGCAGTCAAAATGTTGGCCATATTGTGTTCCTTTCTAGAGCTCAGTCTTCTTCCAAGATCATGTGGTTGTTTCACAGAATTTAGTTCCTTACAGTGATAGGAGAGATTCTTGCTTGCCTGCTGGCTTTCAACCAGGGACTGTTCTTAGCTCTTAGACACTGCCCCAGTTCCTTGCCTTACAGCTCTCTCACAACATGGCAGCTTCCTTCTTCAAGGTCAGCAGGAGAATCTGTCTTTTAAAGGTTTTGCCTGATTAAGTCAGGCCCACCCAGGGAAATCTTTTTGATTGAGTCAAAATCAATTGATTTTGGATCTTAATTACATCTGCAAAATACTTTCACATTTGCTGTATTCTACTGACTAGAAGCAAATCACAGATTCCACCCACAATCAAGGGGTTAGATTATATAGGAGCATGACTCAGTAGGGGTCATTTTAAGGTGCATTACCTCAACTTTTTTGGAAAACTCTAAAATTTTTGCATATTTTCTTAATATATTGATACTTTAAACTAGATACTGTATTCATCATCATCATCACTATCATTTCATCCTCATCCAAAACATCATCTGAATGATAGAGAATGCTGGGTAACGATGGCTTACCATCCTCTTCCTTCCTGTCCCTAATCCAGTTCTTAGCCCCTGCCATTTTACTGGGTTTATGGTCAACAGCTGTACATTTCTGGCTCATATTCAGTCTGTTCCCAATTATGACAATCTCCCCTCTTGTGAAAGTTCATATTTAAGACCTATGTGCAAGAATCAAAGATGTTTCCTCTAACTAAGAAAAACTCACTTGTCTGATGAGACCCAAGTAGACTCCTCATCCATCAGATACTAGGAATCAATCTAAATTAAATAATGCAGATCCTAAAATGGTATTACCTCTCTAGATAACAAAAGAATGGGTGGATTTTACTAGTTTGCTGTGGGAAGACCAAGGATGCAGATTTGGAAAGCTCTCACTGAATACATTCTAGATGCTAAGCAGTAAAAGGTAGATCCTTCCTGGTTTCTTTCCAGTCCATATCTTCCAACTGTTTTCCCACAAAATACAAAGCAAAGGTGGGGGGAGGATATGGGATACTGATTATTTGGCACTTTAGCAGCAACCATGAAATAAATCGCAGCAACTTCTATGCCCAATAGATGAGCAGGTACAGTAAAAATAAAGATTGAGCTGTGTAACAGAGGTATTACACAGTATGCTAAAAAATCTTCACATCCTGAACCGTTTTTTCTATAAGTTTATACTTTTTCTTAGATTCGACATTAATATGTGTTTCTCATTTAGGTTCACTAAGTAGTGTTTATTATTAATTCAAATTCTCAATTTTGAAGGGGAGATATTTCCCATATGGTTGACATGCTGCTCTGTAGGTTCATAAATTTGGAAGAGTTTTGATTAACACTGACAGAAAACCCTTTGAAAACATATGGCTGTATATACATCATGCCATTTCTAATAATATGACACATCCTTCTTCACTTTTCCCTAATAAGATGAGTTCGGTTGTATTTAAGAAACATGCTAATACTTTGTTGATTTTTCTTTATGGGAGAGAAAAATTGAATAAAAATAAACTTTATTTTGTTGTTGCACCAGACGTTGAAAGCATAGCAGATAGTTTTTGTGAATAAAAAAAAAAAAAAAAAAAAAAAAAAAAAGTGCTATCTCTAAGCACTTTTTATAGATCCAATTAACATGCTGTAAACTTAGAGTGTTTTTTGACACCCCACCTTTCCTTCTTGGTGACTCTGGTCCTCCATACCACCTCATTGACCAGCGATCCATTTTATTCTCACCAGATTTCAGGAGTGTTCTGTTTGGCCTTCACTGGTCACAAGCTGTATACCCTTTTGGCTCCAAACTATTATCATCCTGGGTAGCTTACATTTCCACATGAACAATTATCTTCATTTCTTGGCCTGATTTGTCTCCATTTCTTCTGAAACCCATTGCCATGAATTCATTTTGAGAATTCTGACATGAGCTATTTGAAGTATATTTTGAAATAACAAATACAGAAAGAAAATTGGCAATTTGTATCAAGAATTTTTTAAAAAGTCCATCCCTTTGACCCCATAATTACTTTTAGAAATCTATCATAAGGAAGTAATTTAATGTGTGAAGAAAATTTTATTATCAAGGATTATTATAGCAAAAATTTCAGAAAAAAACTTAAAGTGACAACAAATGGAAAATAGCTAAATAAATGTTGGTCCCTCACAGAATGAAGAGCCATTACAAATCATTTGCAGGCTACAAGATAATAATGAACAATTAAAGCTGGATTGCTAGAATCTCCAGCCCTAATCCCCAGGGAAGTGAACACAATTAGTTTTATCATCAGCAACAATTAAATAAGGAAAGGGTTATAAACTCATGGTATACATTTCTAGAGGTGTCAGCCAAAGAAAGAAATGAATAATTCCACTGTGCTAGTACCAACCATGACCCTGCCCCAGCACCAAAGAAAGAGGGTGATAAACCAAATGCTCAGACATCTCATTAATACCCTTCAATTTGGAGAGAAATAGATTGAGGGAGTGAGTAGGTGACTTGGGGAAAATCCTGGGAAAACTCTTTGTGAATTCATTCTTCTATATCCCACCTGGGTGCCAACACAGGGTAGAGAGGTGCCAAAGCCTACCATTCCCACCATGTCAATTTGAGAAACAAGCTAAAGATACAGTACAGGATATTTAACAGGACCTGTAATAGATTGAATTTCGTACCCCATCAAAAGACATGGTTTTAAGCTTTATCTGCGTTCCTGTGGGTGTGACCCATTTGTAAATAGGACCCTTTGAAGATGTATTATCAGTAAAGGTATGCCTCAACTGAGTCAGGGTTGGCCTTAACTTGCATTGCTGGATTCCTTACTAAGCAGAAGAAATTTGGATATGGTGAGCCAGAGAAGGCCACAGGAATAAGCTGGAAGTCAGAGAAAACTGGAAGAGCAGAAACAAGGAGGGAGGGATCTCCATGTGATGAGAGGCAGACATGCAAGCCAAAGAACCCCAAGGATTGAAGCCAGCCAGCACCAGAACGCTACAGACATTGGGGAGAAAGAATGGCTTTGCCAACACCTTGATTTAGGACTCCTAGCCTCTGAAACCATTAGCCAATAAATGCCTGTTGCTTAAACCAACTAATGTGTATAACTTTTCATAGCAGCTCTAGCAAACTAAGACAGGACCTCAGAAGAAAGAACAGAGCTTTCCCCTAAGAAAAGCTTCCTGCATCTCTGCATTCCATCCCAAATTGGTAGGATGAGAAAAAAACAGATAGAAGATAGCAACTAGTCCACAAACTCAGAAGCGAACATGGAGAGGTCTCAGATAAGCTAGTGTCTGATTTTCCAGGGCTGCTACAACAAAATACCACAGATTGCTTGACTTAAACAATAGTAATTTATTTTCTCCCAGTTTGGGAGGATAGAAGTCCAAAACAAGGTATCCACAGGCCATGCTTTCTCGGAAGTCTGTAGCATTCTGGGGCTCGCTTGCCAACACTCAGTAACAATCTCTACTCCCATCACAGGGCCATCTGTCTCCTTCCGTCTCTTCCTGGCTTCCTCTCCTCCTGCTCAGTTGTCTGTGTCTCTGTCTAGATTTCTTCTCCTTGTAAGGATGCTAGTCAATTGGATTAAGATCCACCCTGTTTCAATTTAGCCTTATCTAAATAGGATCTGTGAAGACTCTATTCATAAATGAGTTCACACCCATAGTACCAGGGGTTAGGACTTGAACATATCTTTGTGGGGGTGTGATTCAAGCTACCCCACAGCTGGGAAGGTTACAAGGGGGCAATCACTTACACTGCAAATAGGAGGTCTGGACAACCATGCAAATGTCTTTTAGAAATGACAGGAGGGGGATGAAGAAGGGAGAGGGAGGAGGGAGATGAGGAAAAAGAGGAGGAGGGAGAGAGAGAGCAGAACACAGATGAGAAACACAGTCTGAAAGAAAACAACTTAAAAAATAGAAGAACTCATTCCAAGTACTTCATGCAATAGAAGAACATAAAATATAAAGTTAACAAAACAAAACCAAAAAAAGGAGGAGAATAAACCAACAGAATGAGAAGAAAAGGGCTATTAGAGCAATAATTTAAAAATTGAGAACGAAAACAACATTTCATTTGGAAGTTGCAAGAAAAAGAATAGATGTAGATAAAAATTAAATTGCTAGAATGAATGTGTTTGTGTTGTCATAGGTATGTTTTCTCAATAGACAGAGGCCCACACAGCAGCTAACAAAACATTAAACTTTCACCTGGTGGAAGGCCCTTCTACTTTCTCAAATAAAATGGCAAAAAATCTCTGGAATATATAAGCTATGCCCAAGAAAAGAAAATAGTCCTATATGCCAAGTCTTCGATCTTAATGCTTGTACAGATGAACTTTATTCTTGTAAAAAATGAAACTTAGCCTAATCATAATTAATGCCTAAGAGTTACCTCCTGAAAACCTCTTGTTGCTCAAATGTGGACTCTCTCTAAGCCAAACACAGCAAATAAACACACTATCTCTCCTCCACCCCCAACGTGGGACATGACTCCCGAGGATGAGCCTCCCTGACACTAAGGGATTATTATCAAGCACTAGCCATCAATGCTTTTGGAAAAAGACCTTGACCAAAAGGGGAAAACATTACATAAAAAAGAGTTTTTATAGCTAAGAGATTTCAAAATGAGTCAGGAGGTCATTCAGGAGGTTATGCTAATGCAAGTCTCAGGCAGATTTCACTAACTGCCACAGTAAACAAAGACTTAAACAAGAGTGTTCCTGAGTGCTCTAGGGACCTCTGGACACAAGAGGCAAGGCACATAGCCTCATGAAATCAATACCTCCTTGGGAGGCCCTATTTGGAAAGATATAATAATCTATTTTCCCAGTATAACCTAGTTATACTCATTTATAAGTCCCCTAATCATGATTCTTCTACTCCTTTTATTTGAACCTATAATTTTCAATGTACCTGTTAAGTATATTTCTCAGAAGATTAAATCTTTGGGTAGTTCATATGCCAATTGAGCCCTGAAACCCAGGAGAGTAGCAGCCAACTCCTACTCTCCAGTTCTTTGTGTTTGCCCTGGACAACCAACAACACGATGATGATGGACATCAGAATCTCTCTTATAAAAGAGAAACATTTATCTGTGGTCTAGCAGCTCTTTATGTTTACTTCAATTTCTTTTTATTCTGTTAAAATCAAGTAAAATTCTTCTATTTTAAAATAGTATGCCAAATGCAATGTGGTATCCTGGATTGGACCATGGAACATAAAAAGGACATTAGTGGTAAAACTAGTAAAATTCAAATCAAGTCTGGAGTTAATTAATAGTAATATATCGACATTGTGTTTCTTAGTTGTAACAAATGTACCGCGCGGTGATGTAAGATGTTAATACTAGGGTAATCTGTGAGAGGGGTAGACAGCAGCCATCTGTACTATCTTTGCAACTTTCCAGTAAATCTAAAATTATTCCAAATTAAAAGTTTATTCAAAAATAATATACATCATAACCATCTATCTTTTATCTACATGTTTGGGAAGAAAGAAGTTTAAAATAGTATTCATCAAAAATTAACCCTGGCTATTTCTTGGTAATTGCTTTGGGGTGATTTGTTGCTTTTGTTTTGTATACTTTCATATTGATGGAATTTTAACAATAGACATATTTTGATTACAAATTATATTCCATTTGTTGAAAAAAGGAAACAAATTAAATGATATTATAGATGAATATTAACATGAGGAATGCATATGATGCTTATAATATAATATTTCATGGAAAAAAGAAGAGAAAACCTAAATATAATAATTATAAACTTTTTAATAGAATTCTTATGGAAAAATGACTGGAAGGAACTATATTAAATTATTGCTAGTGTTTGTCTCTAGATCAGTAATTAATTTTCTTCTTTATGTATTTTACATTTTTATAGTGGTTTAAACAATGGGTAAACATTTATAATATCTGAAAATCAGACATTATAGTTTTACTGTTATCCAGTGAAGTTGGGACTGGCAGTTGGCGGGTCAACTGAAAAAGTTAATTAAAGCAGTGAATCATAAAATGTGATATATACATACCTTAAAGATTTAATTTTAACTTAAAACATATGGATGTTCATTCACTTGCCACTCTTTTGATGTTGAGCCAAAGCCCTTTCTTTGTTTTGGGGTCTGCTGAGCTGACTTCCAAGCAGCCTTTCTTTCAAAACCACCCAGAATGCATCATCCAGAAGTTCCAGTTTTGGTTTCTTTAAGGCAGAATGTGACCTTTAAGACACTTATAAAGCAATTTTTCTACACTTTTACTCTTCTCCCAGTCTTTTATGTGTACCTTACCCACACCTTATTGATAGTGATTTATTATAGCAACTTCTCACTATCAAATATTTCATCAGTTTGTATAATAGTTAAGTAAATAATAAGCCTATGATATTGTCATAAACAGTTGCTAGCACAACTAGCATAAACAGGTTTGGGAACACACATGGCTCACTCATGGTCAGCTCAATTGTTGGGAGCAGAAGAGTGTGGGCTTAATAGGAAGCAGCCTCAGTTGCAAGCACTCTGTGCCTTGGCGCCAACCAGAAGGTGTTACTGAGGAAACAGAGCCTTAGTTCATCCGGCATGAAATGAGGAAGGTTTTGAGAGTGCCTGCGTATCAACACAAACACAGCAGACTCTAACACTAGTCTTGCTGCCTTAAGTATAGCAGGATGAGTCTAGCATCAAATTTCCCCCTGATCTGCTCTTCTTACCACTTTTTTACACTGGATAACTTTGATGCCCTCTCATGGTTCCTTCAACGTAAGGAAAAGATGACAAACAGATCATTTGGGCTTTTTCTATTTGGCCCCATGCTGGTAACGGTGCTTCCATTTTACAGATGTGTAACTGAGGCACTGAAAAGTGCCAGAAATTTTGGCTACTAATTGATAGAGCAGGACTCAAACCCAGATGGATGTTCTGATTCCAAGTTCGCTGCACTAACATTCCACCACAGTGGCCTTCTTTAATGCTCTAGGGCTCGTGATTTAGAATGTAAAATAAATAAAGGTACTTTAAAAATGGCCATTTACATTGTTGGTGTAGAACAGCATTGCTCCTATACTGTCTGATAGCATCTCCTTCTTTTTCTGAGTCTTGAAATCATCAGTGCTAGAGAAATAGCATGAGTGTTATGCCATATACCTGTGCCCTATTTATTTAGAATAATTCTTTTCCATCTTTCTATTTGGGGCCTGTCCCACAGGATCCCGATTTTCTTTAGGACTATCCACATCCCAGACGTCCTGAATTCATAAGCACAGACTGTGGTTTCCACTTACATTATCAGCCTGATGACGTGCAGGGAAAAAATCTGGTTCCTTTGTTAAATATCATGTCAACTACCCAAGGTGTTTTGTAGATTTGCAGCTCTGATCTCTTCCGCATCACCTTTCATCTCTTTATCATTCTTATCAGCTTGTACAAATTATCATAGATTTCTTCCTCAATATTTCTCCATATCATTCCTTCTTTTAACAGCTAAGTGCCTCCAAGGAGTTATTTAAACTTGTTCTCCACCCCCTCACCTTGCCTTCTTTCATTACCACCACTCTTCCTCTTATCAAGGTCACTCCTGCCTTTCTGAAATGCTTTCCTCTAACTCTCAGGCATCATATTTTCCAAGTTTTCCTCTAGCCTCGCAAGCTCCCTTTGTCTCCTCCAGCTTCTCTTCTGCTCAGCCTGTAAATATCGGAGGTCCCAAGGCTCTATTCGATATCCTAAGTCGCCCTCATCCAGCTCAATGGCATTAAATACTACCTATTTGCCAACGCCGTCCTAACATTTATTTTTTCCAACCCCTCCTTTCCTGAGCTCTAGATGTATGGGCCGCTCATCCTACTCAATATCTCCACTTGAATGTCCATCGCACCTCAAATGTAACATGGATAAAATGGCTCTTACACTCCGAGGCAGAATCTACTCATTGCCTCAAGTCTTTCCCAGTCAGTAAATGGCACCCCCATTCACAAGTTGCTCAAGTAAAACATCTAAATAACATCCTTGACTTTTCTCTTTTCCTTCTCCTCATCATATTCAGTTCATTGGCCAATCCTATCAGCTCTACCTCTATAACGTCAAATGAAAACCTGTCTCTCTCCATCCCCACGGCCTCTCGTCTGGTCCAGGTCAATATCATTTCTCATCTGGCCTGTCACTGAAGTTTCAGGTCAAATGTTTTCTCCTCTGAGAGGTCTCTCTTGACCACCCTCTGTCCCTCCCATCCTATTATCTTGTCTTATTTTTTACCTGGCACTTAACACTGTCTGGATCATATATTTAGTCTGGAACATATGAGCAATGAGTCTCTGGCACGTTGCACTAGAATGTGACCTTGACATCCAACATCAGAAAATCCATCAGCTCCACCGTTAAATGTACCCTGTGGGTAGACACTTCTTCCCACCTCATCTGAGTCCCAAACCAGCACCATCGCTCACCTGAACTATTGTCCTCACCTCCTCATTGCTCACTCTCCTTCCATGCCTGCCCCCCAGTCAAGTAGCCTGGGGGGATGGGATCCTTGAAAAGTGTAAGGGATATCATGTCACTCCTCTGCTCAAAGTCTGGCTCAGAGCCAAAACGCCAGTCCTGAGAATTACTTCCAAGGTCTGCTCAGTCCAGCGCCCTCGTCTGCTCCCCTCCCCTTTGTCACTGTGCTCCCGGCGCCCTGGGCAGCTTGCTGTTCAGAGCCTTTGCTTGTGCTGCTCCTTCCACCTGGAACACTCATCTCCCAGACACCCCATGGCGGCTCCCCCACAGCCTCCTGATCTCTGATCAAATATCACCACACCAAGAAGCTGCCCATTCATGTACCCTCACTCTCTGTCCTGTCGCCCTGCTTAGTTTTCTTCTTAGATTACGTCTTTATCTGACAATTGGTTTATGCTGACTACCCCACCAGATTGCGGTGGGAGGAGTAGGGGCTCTCCCTGGCTCACAGTTGTGCCCCCGGAGTGCAGGACCTAGGATAGGGGCTTGAAATATATTTGTTTAATTCATTAACGTCTGTGCCTTGCTTGCCACTGTGCCCTGGAGATCTGAACAGTATGAGGCACACAGTATTAACAACAGTGAAAAGCAATAGTTAAAACACTTTTTCTAGCACTCTGTAAGTGCTAGGTACTCTTCTCAGCTCTCCTCTATCCGTTATTATTTAGCTCTCACAACACGTCTACAAGGTAGATACTATTATTTTTCCTAGTGACAGATTAGGGAAGTGAGACATGGAAAGGCTAAGTAACTTGTTCAAAGTTACATGTATAGGTAGAAGAATCAGGCTTCAGAATGAGGTGGTCTAACTTCAGAGTGTGTGCTATTAACCACCATAAATAAATGAATGATTCATAAAATGCTAGTCAGTCTCTCTCCGTGGCTCACAGATGAGTGAGGATAAGACAGCTGTTGCCTCTGCCAGTAGATCTGCCTAGCAGACAGTAGGAGAAAGCATTAAATAATCCTAGATTCCACAAAAAGCATGACTTAGAATGCCGATAAATGTCACAGCAGGACTTTAGAACAATTTAAAAATAAAGATGATATATTTTAGTTGCTTACTTAACCCTCACAAGGGTTAAAAGCCACTGATTTTCAAAAAGGAAACTTCTGTATCCTAATTTATGCATATCTATCTATCAACTGTCAGTAGGAATGCAAAAGGTCAATTCAGACTGCACCAATAGGTGTTTCATAAGCTAAATGGTGATAAAGAATTAGATCAGCCAAAACACCAGCCTAGAAATGGAAATGAATACGCACTTTCAGCAAGCTGTTCCTCACAGAATATAAATTATAACCGCTCCAAGATGTAGTAGGTGTTCACTCAAGTTTCTCAGTGGGTTTTCATAGCCCTTAGACTGTGGTGTTTGAAGTAAAAGTTAATAAAAGGCCAGACACGAATTTGAAAAGGTATTGGTACCAAGAGATTAAGACGAGAGTTTTTAGAGAAAGTACACTCTACCTTGAACGACTTTGGAAGGAGAGAGGACTGTCATCCCCCACGTGTTCCCGGGGAAGGACCGAACGCAGAGAGCGCCACATGTACTTTCAGCCCTGTGCCTTCTCCCCCAGCAGAGGGAAAGCTGCACTTTGTTATTGGCTCTTGGCGGCCGTAAAACAGCTTAAGTGTCCCTCACACCACCTGTGAGGCTCAGCAACCCACAGTCCATCTGGAAAACCTATTTTTCAAACCTGTCAGGCCTGGAATAAGATGCAGAAAGCAACTGTTCTGACTTTAAAGACCCTGAGAACATCAGCAGGTAAACTGCCAGGTTTTGTCAACAGAGAGCCAATGCAGCGAGGAGTTGCGACAATTGCCAAGGTCATCCCAGCCCAGCATTCTTTCTCCCTGGACTCTGAACAACCATCCCCCATCCCTTCCCTTCCCCCCCCCCCCAAAAAAAAAAGACACAACCAAACAAAAAAGAAACTATAACAAAACTTTGCCATGAAGAAGGAAAAAAATATTGAGTGGAATAATCCACACATCATCTACATTGGCTAAACTCACTAGAAACTCTCGGGACAAACAGCCTTAGCGGTTCTGGTCCAGGGCCCTGAAGGCAGCGCTGAGCCCCTCCCTGTAAGTGACATTGAGATGGCAACAGGCCAGAAGAATCACGCTGCTCCCCTCGTGCCAGGCAGGTAACCCCACTAATAAATGGAGCTTCAATGAGAGGCAAAACCCAGCAATTTTCACCTCATTCTTTTCCAATTTGTAGCAAATGCTCTAACATAACTTGACATTTAAACCTTATAATACAATATTATGGGAACAGAAATATAGCACAGCAAGTATTTTTCAAAGGCGACTACAAAGAGATCAGGTTTGGCGTGTTAGAGTCAAGTTGGTTTATAGTTACCTAAGTACAGCCAGAAATCCCAACCATTACCCCTTGCGCCCCAAACCTGCTATAGTCATAGTCGGAGGGAAGGTACCGTTAGAGCTCTCACAGTGCCTTCATACACGGTGGGTGGCCCATAAAGTTGAGGAATTCCACCCACATTGAAAATAAAGGGAGACAAATTCAGAATTTGGTTTATGGAATGGCTCTAAGACTGAAACGTGGGTGACTTTCCAAAATTATTATTTAGGGGTTCAGAATTTATATTCTACTCTAATAACACAAGTGAAAGGGGGACTTGCCTGACAGATCTTCTCACCAACCCATGAAGCTCCTTTCCCACCAGGCTGCTGACATCTGGTACCAGATGATGGCTCTACTGCCACGGGGAGCCGAGGACCGGAGAGCCCAGGTTAGCAGGCAAGTCTGAACGCACCGTGCCACGAGTCCACAGCCTGTCTCTTGTTAGTGCAACTGTAATGGACACTCAAGTGCCTTATCAAGTATGTTTGGAAGATCCACACAGGCAAACCCAGAGCTATGAGGGATTAGTGTCTTGGGGAACACCCACCCCCACCCATGGGAGACAGGGATCTGTGGATTAATGTCCTAGCTTCTCCTGCTCTCCATTCCAGAAACTTCTGGGACACTTTCTGCATGGTTCCTTAGAGGATATCCAGCAGGATTGAGCTAGCTCCAGGTGCCCATGAGAGAAGCCAGCTCTTTTCTGCAACTCATGCTCACTTGTCTCTTCATTGACGTTTCTCTCCCCCTCACTTATGCTTCCTGAGGTCATCCCCCAAGAAACTACCTGGACCCAATTCCTTGGCTCAAATAGAACCCAAATAGGGTATTAGCCAAAGAGGGAAAGAGGAAAAACAGATACAAACACACATGCACACACGTGCGCTCACAATCCCCTCGCCCCAGCACCACCTATCCCTGAATGTTTCTGTCCTTCAAGGCAACAAACACCCTCCTCTTTTTCTGTGTACTTAAGGCACTTGGCATTAGGTTTGTCATCACCTGCACTTAAAATAGTCCCAAGTGAAACAAGCACTTGGGCTCAGATGTCTCAAACAACTAATGACAATAACACTTTCCTATTAGCTCTTCAGTGGCAACTTCTTTGTATACTAGTGCTTAGGTAGCATGAAAGCGGGCACATGGTAGGCGGAAATAACACATTAAACAAATGATTCGCTCTCATATGTTTTCACTTTCCCCAATTTAGAAGAGATGAGAGGAAGACCTGGGATTTTTATATCATATGGTGATGGCTAACACTTAACCAGCACACCCTGGAATGGCCATGCTGTGAATAGCTCTCCCACTGAATCACCGAGTAGCCCTCCAGTATCCCCAGCCACCCCCACCTTCCCCGAGAAATCCCCAGACTTCTCCATGACCCAGTGAGTAAAATATTAACACCTGGCCCAGAAGAGGGTTTCAGGACAGCATCTGTTCCGATTGGTCAATCCCAGCCTTGCCGACTGTATAATATTTGAAATATCACCCCTTCTTAAAGCCTAATATTTCACTCCCAATGCTTTCTTGAAATTAATCCTTATAAAGCTCAAAAGCAATGCAGCACAAACTCCTTAACACAAAAGAAACGTTTTTCCTCCAAACCTACCATACTGCTAAAAATTCAGAGGAAACAGCTTTCTAGATAGTCTCTGTGTGAATATTAATACTAGCACAATTTGCCTGCAGATGTAGGCTTAGGCTTTTCATCTGGCCACATGATTCGAGGAGAAAGCAACTCATCTGCACAACCGCTCCCTCCCTCAATGCAGCTCCTCCCGAGAACTGCAATGTGTGATTCCTACAAATTTTCTTTACCCCACAGCTGGTGCTGTTCAATGGATTTTTTGGCACAAGAGGGACTCCCATCTGTGTCCCAAGTCCAAAATAAGCAAGAAGTTTTAGTTTACTTTTTCATGCATTTCCCCTTCTTAGTCGTCGTCTTTAATTTCCATAGCCGAGGTTATTTCTTCCACGTGAAGAGCCAAGTCTAATTATTTGCTCCATGGAGGCAACACAGTATATGTCATGTATGGGTTCAAAGTCCAGTTAACACATTCAGTTGTGATCTGGGTGGAATTCCACAACAGTTGGGCTCAGGGCTGGAAAAGATCATGTACATGCTATGTTCCAAGTATGCTGACAGCCTCCAGAGAATTTAGGCCAAAAGATGGTTCTTGGGTCTAAACTTCTGTAGGCAAGCTACACGGACACAGAATAAGAATGGCTGCCTCTTAGACATCTTAGCTAATGAAAGAACTGGGACCAGCCGTTAAGCATAGATGAATCTAACCAGAAAAAAAATTGGATGAGAGATTTTGCAGGAAGTAGAGTAATGGGAGAGGAAAAAAACAGGAAGTTGGAATCAATCACAGTTTCCGATGAGGCTACCCCACAGCCTCTTTGACTTTGTTTCTTCTGTACCATTATCCTTCCTCTTTGAAAGAATTTTTGCTTCCTAGGACCCTGTGCTAGTTTCCTGTAGCTGCTGTAACAAATGACCAAAACCTGGTGACTTAAAACCACAGGAATTTATTCTCTCACATTTCTGGAGGCCAGAAGTTCAAAATCAGCTTCCCTGGGTCAAAATCAAGACGTCGACAGGCCCACGCTCCCTCCAGAGGCTGCAGGGCAGAATCGTTCCTTGCTTCATTCAGCTTCTGGTGGCTGCCGGCATCTCTTGGCTCGTGGCCACATTCTCCAATCTCTGCTGCATGGTCACTTCGCCTTCTCCTTTTCTGCCTAAAAGTTCCCTCTGATAAGGACTTTTGCAATGTCTTTAGGGCTCACCTCAATTATCCAGGATAATCTCCCTATTGGAAGGTCCTGAACTTAGAGACGTCTGAAAGGTCTGCCATATAAGGAAGCATTCACAGGTTCCAGGGATCAGGGAGTGAACATCTTTGTGGGGGAGGAGGCCTTATTCAGCTTTCCACAGACCCCACAGCAGAAGCTGTGGGTTCTCACCCGTGTACCCCATGCTCACCATTGCAGTACATGCCAACGGCTTAAATCCCCATTCCAGAAGGGCCTGGAGTTCATGCCTCAGGGAGTAGTCTGCAGGCGAACCCAGGTGGGAATTGAAGGATAAAAGTCCCAACGTCCTTGCTCCTCAGATGGGCCAACTTTGGGGGGATGTTCTGTGCTCCCTCCCAGAGTTCCCCGGTGGGACTGGGCACTAGCTGCCCCCAATGGGAGCCTGCCTGACAGCATTCTCTTTCCTCGCTTCTTCTCCTGCCTCCTCCACCACACACCTCTCACCTGGCCACGCTTCCTGGCTGGCCTCCCACATAAACTACTTATAGGCAAATCCTTGTCTCTGGGTCTACTTCTCATGTCTTTACCTTCCAATTCAACACCATTTCCGGGTCCGTGTGGTCCAGGCTGTGCAGCACTGGAGGGCGAGGGCCATATTTAACTTACCTTTCCACTGTCAGGGACCATGGAACTGAATTGATAGAAGGGTGAAACCATCTTCACAAATCACCTCTCTGAGATCCATGTAGTTATGTGACTCAGCCCCTGGAAAGCAGGCCGAGTCTAGAGCAGGGAGGCTGGGAATCAAACCTTCTGCCTGTGATATCCCAATGGGCAAATTGTCATATTCAGGGTGCCCTTCCCCGATTCTTTTCATGTTGGAGACTTTTTCTGTCCCTTGGAATGTAGTCCATGACAGAGTTAATTTCACATAAAGAGAAATCAACCCCAAAATGTATGATAATTGCATATACCACTGCTTTTGTCAACTTTTTGATTTAGCGCAGCTTGCTGCAGAGCCAGGTTTTATTGTATTATGATACAACAGTAATCTTTTCTGAGGATTTCACTTTATTTTGTTACATTTATCTGGCGTGCCAGATTCATACTCCCACAGTAACCATATGGGGAAAAGCCACAAAAGCTGTTAAGTACATTTAATTACTGTTTTGATGAGCTCATATTTTAATTATGTTTATTGATTCTGTGTATATTGAAATAGTTTTAGCATTTCCAGAAAAAAAAACCCGGAATCAATATGCAGCAATTACTGAGCATTTTATGATTGTGTGTGTAATTAAAACTTTCAGAACTATTTTTGAACAACACTTCCTCCTAATCCTATAGTGGCGATTAACTGGGTTTCTTCTGTGCTTAGGTAAGCTCTGCTTTTTATTCTATGTAGAAAGAAAATAGGGTTTAGAGCAAAATATGTTTACAGTCAAATATTTCTGACTTAAAATGTCTCCCTTCCAAAACAGCAGAATGCACATATTGTACCTTACATGAGTTGCTAAAACACCGCTAACAATGAGAAAACACAACTTTAAACTTCCTAACAATTTGACTCAAAGATTACTCCAACTGTCAGCCATACATATGTTGTTGCTAAGTGACAGATTAAAAAAAAAAAACTCCACCCTTCAATGTGTGTCTCCTGTCTCCATCCTTTTCTCATGCGGTTCGACATTTTTATAGTTTTCAGGGAATTTTCACTTAAAAAAAATAAAACTGAATAAGCTGCACATTTGTTCATAGAATTGAATTAGCACCATTTTCACCTAATACATTTTATTACTGTCTGTCTGTCCATGAGAAAATGAGGCAAAAATAAGGAATTATCTCTTTAAAAGGTGATGCCAGCCCATCTGTTCCAGGAACAAATATTTCCAAGATAAAGCAACTCTCCTGGGTCTGTGTTTCTACCAGTGTGATGCCCCCAACCACCTTCATCAGAATCACATGCAGGGGAGTGGGTGTAGCCTAGTGGTTGAGCACCTGCTTCCCATGTACGAGGTCCCAGGTTCAATACCCTCCTTTCAAAAAAATAATAAATCATGTGGAGCATTTGGAAAGATGAAGCTCCTTGGGCCACTCCAGGGAGGGTCATTGGAATCTGAAATTTTAAATACCATTTCCAGGGTTAGTCTCGTGTACACTAACGTTTATGAATCACTGCTGAGGTTTCTCCTACTCACCTCAATTTTCTCATTCAAAATGGTCCCTTGACAGCCTGCTCCAAAAACAATCCTGGCTTTGAGCCTGTGGGATTGACCTACAGACAATCTAAATCTTCCTTCACCTGAACAGGGGTCAACCTACCTCTACCCCTCTCTCTCAACCAGCAATGGGGCTGCCCCCCAGCAAATGCACAGAAAACCTGCCCCTCTCAGGATGCACCTCAGAAAAGAATTGTTTGAGATCCAACCCTTACCAAAGTTTGCGAGTTGAAGCTTAGCGAGGGTTATTTGAAGAAGGTGCCATCCATCCATTCTTAAATATTCCACAGTTTGCCTTTAGATCCAGCCACACCATCAAAAACCTGCATGCTATAATCCTATCGCTGAGGTCCCACTCAGAAGTGCCTTCCTGAGGTGCATCTTAGTTCCTGCCCTTGCTGAGGGATGTTGGAGTAGTGCTAGTCCAAGGGTGGTCTGCAGGTGGGTGACAGTCCTCCAACTATTACTTACTGGTTCCCAAAGATGTCCTTCACCACAGCTGGCTTGAGAAGTACTGCTGTAAAGAACACTGTCTACCACACTCTGGTAGCTGGAATAAACTTCTTTTACTGTTAAGAGTTATATAAGCCCTTCCCAGTTGAGGAGCCAATATGTATATTTCTCTTCAACTACTGAGCAGATCTCCCTTTTCTGTTTGACTCTAGATATCTTACTTAGTATAATGACATAAGCCAGGCAGGTAATCAAATGAAGAGTTTGAGTCTGTGGTAGTCGGGGTAGGGGGTAGAGAACTGTTTCAAACTAAATAGCTCATAACCTATCTCAAGACACTCATATTCTAATTTTTACTTTTAACTATTTATTATGGAAGATTTCAGACATACATAAAGGTATAATGAACCCTCATATACCCATCATTTGGCTTCAAAAGTTACCAAGGGTTTGAAAATCTTATTAGCTCTATCCTACTTCATTATTTATTTTTGCTGGCATATTTTAAGGTAAATCTCAGGTACTGTATGATTTTATGAGGATATATTCCATTATCATACCTAACAAAGTCAGCAATCATTCTTTGATATCTTGTAATATTTAATCCATATTCAAATTTTCCAAAAGGGTCAACATTCTTGGCTTTCAGGTGGTTTTCAGGTAGACTAAATTCCACACATTGTTTTACTGATTATAGCTCTTAAGTCGCTTATGTTCCATAATAGTTTCACCTCCCTTTTTTCCTTCCCATTGATTTGTTTAAGGGGCCAAAATATTTTATTTGAACACTATGCAGACCAAACAAAATGCAGCCTCAGATGGGTTTGTCCCAAGGGCTGCCATCTTGCCATCTCTGATGCAGTCTCTTGGGGCCTAGTTATTTGCATTTGATTTTTCTCCTTGTTTTTGACTTCCTGGTTCAGATTTTTCAATTTGATTTTTAGACTACCACTTCATTATATATGTTTTTCCCATGAGTCCTCAAATTTCTTATATGATGATTTAGAATGTAAGAAAGCTGAGTTACATAAATATGTAAAATAAACTCAATGGTTTTATTCTAAATGTGTTTGAGATAACAAAGTTTCCAGGAAGTTGAAGCCCCTCGATACAGTGTCTCAAAGTTATCCCCACTACTTAGTCTATGGAGTCATCAAGTTCTACTCAGATCTCATGGCTAAAATGTTTAAATTAGTCCATAGCCTGTGGTGCTGCCCTGTAATCGCTTGAATTAGAAGGGGAAGACAGAGGCATGAGATCATCTCTTTGGCTTCTTTGTTATGCGATCAGGAAGAAACAAATCCATCAGAAATAGTAACAGGATTCTGAAATTTGGCACTTATGCATGAATTCAGTAGTTTGATATAAAATTCTATCAAAACCAACTGAGTTGGGGTAAAGAGCAAAGATCTCACTGGGCTATTATAGCCTTAATTAAAGAGCTCTACATTGTATTAAACAGAAAAAAAAATTAATGAAATAATGGAACAATGAAATAAAAACAAAACAAAAGCAAAACAAAACTGCGGAAAACCTTCTCTGTCATTTCTTATTTTGAGGACTGAGAAAGATTCAAGCCAATTTAGGACACATTTTGCTAAAGGGTTAACAGCTGTGGGTGCACAGAGGGAGATTTTTCTTTTTAAAAAGACTTACTACATTCTTTCTTCCAGGATTCATATGTAGCATGTGTATGTATGACAAAAGCTTATGATTCATGAGAAAGGGAAGAACAATTAACACATGCATCATTTTGACAACAAGTGTTCATCAGGCTCCTGCTGTGTGCTCAGCACTATCCTAGATTTTGTGGGGGATTTGTAAAAGGTTCAGGCTGTTTCTGCCATCAAGGAGCTGCCAGTCCAGATTGGAAACCAGAGCATGGAGAGTTTGGTATTGACTGACAAACTGAGTATTTCCATGACCTACACCTAAGAGACTGTGCATGCTCAGTCTGGTGTCTCGCTGACCCTCATCCCCATCCAAGTCCATCTACCTTAAAGCTAACCCCATGCTCTCCTGAAACAGAAGGTCTCTCTGCTGCTCACCATCTCCAGTACTTCCATGGAGTCATGGTCATGTTGAGAGTGAAATCCAAATTGTTCCACCTGGCACTAAAAGTCCTCATCATTTCATTCCAGCTTCATTTCCTACTTCCTCCTTTCTGGCCTCAACACACACACACACACACACACACACACACACCATGTTTTAAATCTCCCGAAATACCTATACAAGAATGCTCATGTTTTCCCCTTTCTGAATTGTGGTGTGGCATAAGAAAGGACATGAGCTTTGGACTCAACAGTCCCAAATATGAAAGTTCACCATTTGTGTATGACCTTAGGCAATTTACTTGGGTTCTCTCAGACACAGTTTGCTAATCTATGGAATAAAGGTAAAAAACACCCACCCACACACACACACACACACACACTAAGAATTAATCAAGACGGTGACAGGCTAACAGGCAGAGCTGAATGCTCTCACAAAAACAGCCAAAAAGCTGTCTGAGGGATCTACTTTGGGAGTCAGCAGACCAGGATAGTGCTACACAACTCCCAGGAGGGTGAGGGGCAGAGAGACAAAGAAGCTGAAACAACAAACTTGAGTTATCAAGCCCCCATGGCAGCTGGGAAGGGCTCCCCTTCCCCACCCCCAAGATTAAGCAGGGGTAAAACCCCTGGCTCGCTGTAGCCAACTGAGATGGGAACAGACATCTTCCTTCCTGTTAGTTGTTTCAAGGGAAAAGAGAGGGGAGGTCTGGGTTCTTTTCTTCAGTAAATTCAAACAGCAGAGATCACCTTGAATTTTGGCTCTGGAGATTCAACACAGGAACACAGGAAAGCCAAGACTGAAACGCCTCCGTGGAAAGGTGCGCTGACTAGCACCATCTGCTGGTAGGTCTGGAAATTGCATGGACAAAAACTATGCTCTCTGTATCTAACCCCTGGTAGTAAATCTACACCCCACTAGTGAGTTCCTGGCCAGATTTTGAAAACTTAAGCAGGGAAATTTTAAAGACTGAGAATAAGTTGAACCAAATATCAAAGAAAAGTTGTGGGGAAAAAATAGGCAAGAGAGAGAAATTGGCCATCAGAGTAAATTCACCAACATATTCAGATGCCTAGACATCAGCAAAAAGTTACAAGCCATACTAGGAAAGAGCAAGAGATGGCCCAGCCAAAAGAACAAACCAAAGATTCTGAAGAGATAAAGGGTTTAAGACAATTAATCAGTGATAATCACACAACTCTCCTAAATCACTTCAAAGAAATTAGAGAAAATATGACTAAAGAAATAAAGGATAATAAGAAGACACTGGGAGAGCATAAAGAACAATTTGAAAGTATGCAAAGAAAAGTAACAGACCTTATGGGAATGAAAGACTCAATGGATGAGATTAAAAATACATTAGAGGTACATAGGAGCAGATTTGAATTACTTGAAGACAGAATTATTGACTTCAAAGGCAGAACATCTGAACTGGAAAAGACAGGAGAACAGAAAGTAAAGAGGATGAAAAAAAATGGAACAGTCTCAGAGAACTGAATGACAATGTGAAATGAACAAACATTTGCATTATTGATATCCCAGAAGGAGAAGAGAATGGAAAAGGGCCAGAAAGAATATTTGAGGAAATAATGACTAAAACCTTCCCAACCCTTGTGAAGGACATAAATACAATATCCAAGAAGGGCAATGCACCCCCAATAGATTAAATCCAAATATGCCTACCCCAAGACACTTACTATTCAGAATGACAAATATCAGAGCTAAAGAGAGGATTCTGAAAGCAGCAAGAGAAAAGCAAAGCATCACATACATGGGAAACCCGAAAAGATTAAGTGCAGATGTCTAATCAGAAACCATGGATGAGAGAAGAAAGTGATATGATATAATTTAAGATACTGAAAGAGAAAAACTTCCAGCCAAGAATTCTGTATCCGGCAAATCTGTCCTTCAAAAATGAGGGTGAGTTCAAAGTCTTCACAGACAAACGAAAACTGATAGAATATGCTACCAAAAGACCAAATTTGCAAGAGATACCAAAGGGGGTGCTGCAGCTTGAAAGGAAAAAACTAGGGTGAGAGATTTGGAGAAGAGTTTAGAAATGAAGATTATTAGGAAGGGTAAATTAAAGAATAAGAAGACAGACAATGGAATGGTATGACAACAGAGAACTGAAGGACAAAATGGATGAAGTAAGTAATGCCTTTACAATAATAATACTGAATGTTAATGGATTGAACTCCCCAATCAAAAGTCACAAACTGATAGAATGGATAAAAAAATATGAGCCGCCTATTTGTTGTCTACAAGAGACTCACCTCAGACATAAAGACATAACCAGGTTAAAAGTGAAAGCCTGGAAAAGGAATTCCACGCAAATAGTAACCAAAAAAGAGCTGGAGTAGACCAGATAAATGTAAAATAACAATATTATAGTATAATATATAAACAATAATTACTTAGTGCAACTAGCAAATTGGTCCTGTGATAAGTATTCTGTAAGTTTCTTCATACAAAATAAACACTTGCTTTTAATTGAGGAGAACTGGAGAAGAGAGATATTTTTGGATACGCCATTTTTCTTTAAGTATTTCTTATGCATATTCATTAATTTAAATAATCCATCTGGATCAATAATGATTTAGTATGACTACTGTTGAGAAAGATTTTGAGTTTTTCTGCCACATAAAATTATGAGTTGGCATATTGTTATCTGCTATAATTCATTCTAATAAGATGTGAAGAATTCCCAAATAAGAATTTGATTATCCAGAAAGAATTATGGCCTAAGTGAAAATTAAATAACTAACCAATAATTTATTTCATTCTTAGAGATTATTATCTAAGCAATAGTCAGAGCTGTAATACAAAAATTAGGATTATGTTATAATTAATTTCTATTATATTAGAATTATTATTGACATTTATAAATGTTTGTTGGTATACTACCTATTTCTCATAATTGATTATATTAATTTTAACCCAGCCTTGTACTCACTTTTAAAATTTATCATTTCTTTCAATCTCTTTTTTTCTACTTACTTTACAATTTTACAATAAAGTCTTCTTAACAACAAAAACGACATTGATTATACATTTTGGATAGATCATGTGGTATGTGAATAGATCTCAATAAAACTTCTTAATAAACAAATAAATAATTGTGCAAGCAAGAATAGCCATAAATAGCTATGTATAGCTATTTACAGCAGGGGAAACAAAGAGATTGAGAGGGGCAGAGTTTTCTTATTTGTTTGTCTGTTTTTTGTTTATTATTATTATTGAAGCAATGAAAATGCTTTAATAATGATTGAAGTGATGAATGCACAACTAACATTGATTGTACACTTTGGATAAATTGTATGCTTTATTAATATGTAGCAATAAAATTAATTTGTTTAAAAAAAATAGAGTGGGTTGAGGGAAAATACACCAAATGTAAGATATGGACTGTAGTTAGTAGTAATATTTTGACAATGTTCTTGCCTAGTTTGTAACAAATGTATCACAACAATGCAAGGTGTTGGTAGAAGGGTGTTGTATGGGACCCGTAGATGATGCTATGTATGTTTATTTTGTTAGTTCACAACTTTTACTATACACTTATTGTTTATGTATGTTCATGTATGAATGATATACTTCCAAAAAAAACATACATTAAAAACAAATCCCCCTTCTTGGAGTTGATGAGCAAACAGTGTATCTGTGTGGCTCCTGTGGCTCTCATCTCCGAAGTTAATCGCTACTTCTGTCCTAAATTTATCAACACCCCCAGCCCTTACCTCCTGACCCCAAGGTTTTGGGACATAAGTAAAGAGAACATTGAGGGAGGTTCCCAGTCCCAAGTGGATAAAATAAATGACCAATTCAGGGACTCAGGGAACCAGATGGAAGCTGAGCAATCAGAACTGGACCCAGGGTCAGAGGCAGGACAGTAAGAGGGACGGCAGTGCTGCAGCCTGGGTGCTGCTGTCCCATTTCCTGGCTTCCTGGCTCCTTTCCCTCTCCTCCTCTGCCTCCCCCATCCCAGATGGGGCCATTTAAGACAACCCAGAGCAAGCTCACCCAGTAAACTATGCTTGCTCAGGTCTTGACTTTGGCTGTTGACAGCCACTGACTTTGCCACTTGACTCCAGCTCTTTAAAAGTCCGATGTCATATTGGAATGATGTGATCCCACCAGCATCTGCCAGGAACGGCTGTCTGTCCGTAATCAGGCACAGACCAGTGCTACGTGCATGCCGAGTATCTTGTTCCAGATTTTACTAACAGGTTCCTGAATGATTTCAGACTGAAAAGTAAAAGGAAACAACATTTAAGGTCTTGATGTTTGAGCTACAGGTAAAGGATGACAGGGAACTCAATCACAAAATCAAATACTTATTGAATAACTACTTTACTTTACTCCCCCCAAAAACGTGCAAAGCCACCTTTGGTTCCTCGAAGCTACTATGCATCCTGAGTCCACTGAACAGAAGACACACAGCTAGACATGCTGGGCAGTTTTCCTTCTGCGGTCTGGCTTCCTGAATCTTCTTTTAGGTCATGGCTAAACCCACTATACGTAGGCACACAGGGCTTCCTTCCAAAAGGATAGTCATGAGAAACAGGATGTGGGGGAGCGCAGGCACGTGGCTCTTTATGGATGATGCTTCCTGAGTGTTTATGAAACAGGGAAACCATGGGTCTCTGTGTAGCACAGCTTTCCTGCTCCATTTCTGAGGTCATTTCCACGCTGAGAGTTACCAGAGAGAGCCAAATTTCTCCCTACCACGCGCGTGGTCAATGCCCATCACATTAATCCATTCTGCTCATCAGTCAGGGACTGTGTTCCTCTCACTTTTGAGAGTTTTTCTTTAATAAATACAACAGCTGCCATTCATGGAGCACATGATACGTGCCAAGCCAGGTACTAAGAGCCTTATATCATTGCATTTAAGTCTAATGCAAGACTGGTACGTTACGTTACGTTACGTTACGTTACGTTACGTTACGTTACGTTACGTTACGTTACGCTACGCTAAGCTATGTTATAGGGAAGAACTATGTTCAGCATTTCACAAATGAGAGTCAACTTCATGGAGGTTAAGTGAAGGACACACAGATAGGAAGAGGGACAGCTGGGGAGTCAAACTACCCTGTCAGTTCCTTTGAAGGGTTTGGTCCAAGGATGTTCATTTTCCTGTAATCCATACAAGACTGGGCTACACCAGCTTAAAAGTGCCCAAAGTGGTTAGATGTCCACTAATGGAATATATTTTGAAGACTTCAAGCTCCACCGGGCAGTGGGAAAATGCAGTCCCCCCAGGGAGTTCCAGGGTGCTTTGGGCTCCCAAAAGAAGGCCCCTCCTGACCAGCTCTGAGCCACTCCTAGTCATGACCGCCACCTTGCTGTCCTCTGCCCATGGCTGCCCCCAGCACCACCGCTGGGGTCCCAGGGAGGGTGAACTGCCCTCCCCTCCCCTGTTCTGTCCCCTGTGTAAAGCAGGCCCTTTAATTTCCACAACAGAACGCTACCATTTCACAATTTTT
This sequence comes from Tolypeutes matacus, assembly GCA_026826555.1. NCBI lineage: Eukaryota > Metazoa > Chordata > Mammalia > Cingulata > Chlamyphoridae > Tolypeutes > Tolypeutes matacus. The sequence continues at coordinate 1,598,772 of JAKSZT010054544.1, forward strand.
AATGACTTTATGAATAGTTTGGGGGAAATAGAAGAAAGCACTGCTTGCAACTATACCTGCCTAGGAGCACTTCCACAGCTCTAAAGTCTGGACCAAACCCCATGGCCAGTGAACGTTAGCTTGCTTAACTCTCAACCCGTCTACACTTGACAGTCGCCGCTTTCTCCTACCAGTGAAGTCAGAATCATATCTATACCTCAGAGTCCAGACCCAACCAGAAAGGCCCAGAGACAGAAAGATGTTTCTACATCTCTTTGGTCCAAGGCCCGTTTCTCCAGTTCTCAGGTTCCCTCTGGGGAGCAGCCTCCTTCTAGGAAGGCTAAAGTGTGAAAATCCAATCCCTTCATTGAGAAAGCACACACTCAACCCACAAGACAGTGACTTTTTTCCTGCAACACCTAGACAGACAGTCTTATCCTAACTTACTAGCCCAGTATCTGTACATTTCCAAGTTTCCCAAATTTGAGACTATTGACTCTTTTTTTTTTCCTTTTTAATTAGAGAAGTTAAAGGTTTACAAAAAAAGATTCATGCATAAAATACAGAGTTCCCATATACTACCCTATTATTAACACCTCGCACTGGTGTACATTTGTTGCAGTTGATGAAAGGACATTTTTTAATTGTGCTATTGACTATAGTCCCTTGTTTAACTTAGGGTTCACTTTGTGCACTTCCATGGATTTTTTAAAAAACTTTTCATTCTGGTAACATATATACAACCTAAAAGTTCCCCTTTTAACCATATTAAAATATATAATTAAGTGCTAATTACATTCACAATGTTGTGCTACTGTCAACACCATCCATTATCAAAATTTATCCTTCATCCCAAATAGAAACCACATAACTCCTTATTCCCTACACCCATATCATTACCCTAGTAACCTATATTCTAGATTCTGACTCAATGAATTTGCTTACTCTATTTCATTTCAGTGAGATCATTCACTCAACGTGATGTCTTCAAGGTCCATCCATGCTGTTGCATGTATCAGAACTTCATTCCTTTTAACAGTGAATAATATTCCATCATATGTATATACCATATTTTGTTTATTCATTCATCAGTTGATGAACACTTGGGTTGCGTCCATCTTTTGGCATTTGTGAATAATGTCACTATGAACATAAGTGTGCAGACCTCTGTTTGAATCCCTGTTTCAATTCTTTGGGGGTTGTATAACTAGCAGTGGGATTTCTGGGTCATATGGTAATTCTATACTTAACTTTCTGAGGAACCACTAAACTGTCTTCCACAGTGGGCTCACCATTTTACATTCCTACCAGCAATGAATAAGAGTTTATTTATCCACATCCTCCTCAATATCTGTAATTTTCCATTTTTTAAATAGCAGCCATTTTTGTAAGTATGAAATGGTATTTCATTGTGGTTTTGGTTTGCATTTCCCTAATGGCTAACGATGTTGAGCACCTTTTCAGGTGCTTTTTGGCCATTTGTATAGCATCTTTGGAGAAATGTCCCATATTTAAATTGGATTGTTTGTCATTTTGTTTTTGAGTTGGAGGATTTCTTTATACATTATAGATATTAAATGCTTATGGATATGTGGTTTCCAAATATTTTCTCCCATTGTGTAGGTTGTCATTATGCTTTCATGATGAAGTCCTTTGATGCTCAAAAGCTTTTAATTTTGTTGAGGTCCCATTTATCTATTTTTTCTTTGGTTGCTTGTGCTTTGGGTGTAAAGTCTAAAAAAACTATTGTCTAAAATAAGACCTGGAAGATGCCTCCCTATATTTTTTTCCAGGAGTTTTATGGCTCTCCTTTTTATATTTAGGTATTTGATCTATTTTGAGTTGATTTTTGTATATGGCTTGAAGTAGGGTCCACCTTCATTCTTTTGCATATGGATATCCAGTTTTCCCAGCACAATTTATTGAAGAGACTATTCTTTCTCAATTGAGTGGACTTGGCATCCTTGTCAATACCCAGTTTGCCATAAATTTGAGGGTTTATTTCTGAACTCTCCATTGAATTCTGTTGGTCTCTATGTCTGTTCTTGTGCCAATACCATGGTGTTTTCATTATTGTGACTTTGTAGTAAGTTTTAAGATCAGGAAGCGTGACCCCTCCAACTTCTTTCTTTTTTTTCAAAGTGTTTTTGGCTACTGGGGGACCATTACTCTCCCATATAAATTTGATGTTTGACCATTTCTGCAAAGAAGGTTGTTGGGATTTTGAATGGGATTGCATTGAATCTGTAAATTGCCTTGGGTAGAATTGATATTTTAAAAATATTTGGTCTTTCAGTACATGAACATTGAATGTCCTTCCATTTTTTATGTCCTCTCTGATTTCTTTTAGCAATGTTTTATAGTTTTCTGTATACAAGTCTAATCTTTGGTTAGATTTATTCCTAGATATTAGATTCTTTTAGTTGCAATTGTAAATGGAATTTTTCTCTTGATTTCTTCTTCAGAATTTTCATTACTAATGTATAAAAACACTACTGATTGTTTTGGGTGCTGATCTTGTATCTTGCTGCTTTGCTAAATTCACTTATTAGCTCTAGTAGCTTTCTTTGTGAAGTTTTCTGCATTTTCTGCATATAGGATCATGTCATCTGCAAATAGGGAAAGTTTTGCTTCCTTTCCAATTTGGATACATGCCTTTTATTTCTTTTTCTTGACTAATTGCTCTGGTTAGAATTTCCAGTTCAGTGTTGAATAAATAACAGTGGTGATAGTGGTCATCCCTGTCTACTTCCGGATCTTAGAGGGAAAACTTTCAGTCTTTCACCATTGAGTAAGAGTTACCTTTGGGTTTTTCATAGTTGCCCTTTAAGGACATTTCTTTCTAGTCCTAGTTTTTTAAGTGTTTTTATGAAGAAAGGGTCCTGGATTATGCCAAATGGCCTATTTGTGTCAACCGAGATGCCCATGTGGTTTCTTTCCTTCATTCTGTTAATGTGGTGTATTATACTAAGTGATTTTCTTATGTTACACTATCCTTGCATACCTGGGATAAAACCCACTCAATCATGGTGTATAATTCTTTTAATGTGCTGTTGGATTTGGTTTGCTAGTATTTTGTTGAGAATGTTTGCATCTATATTTATACATGATAGTGGTCTATAATTTTCTCTTTTTTTTTCTTTTTTTTTTTGTGTGTGTGTGTCTTTATCTGACTTTAATATGATCATGATGTTAGTACATTAAATGAATTCAGGAGGGTTCCCTCTTCTTCAAATTTTGGAAGAATTTGAGCAGGATTGTTGTTAATTCTCTTGGAATGGTTTGGTAAAGTTCCCCAGTAAAGCCATCTGGTCCTGGGCTTTTCTTTGTTGGGAGGTTTTCGATCACTGATTCAGTCTATTTACTAGTTATTGGTTTATTGAGGTCTTCTCTTGGGTTGGTGTAATTTATGTGTTTCTAGGAATTTGTCCATTTCATCTAGTTTATCTAATTTGAAGTCATTCAGTTGTTCATAGTATCCTTTTATATTCCTTTTAATTTCTGTGAGGTTGGTAGTTATATACCACCTCTGTTCTATTTCTGAATTTAGTTATTTGCATCTTCACTCTTTTTCTTTGTCACTCTAGCTAAAGGTTTGTCAATTTCATTGATCTTTTCAAAGAACTATTGGTTTTGTTGATTCTCTCTATTGATTTTTTATTCTCTATTTCATTTATCTCCATTCTAATCTTTGTTCTTTCCTTCTTTATGTTTTCTTTGGGTTTAATTTGCTCCTCTTTTTCTAGATCTTCCAGTTTTGAGGTTAGGTCTCTGATTTGAGATCTTTCTTCTTTCTTAAATATCAGCATTTAGTTCTATACATTTCCCTCTCAGCACTGCCTTTGCTGCATCCCACAAGCTTTAGAATGTTATGTTTTCATTTTCACTTGTCTCAAGATACTTTCAAAATTCCTCATGATTTCCTCTTTCACACATGGTTGTTTAAGAGTACATTGTACATATTTGTGAATTTTTTATTTCTCCCTCTGTTGTTGATTTCTAGTTTCATTCCATTGTGGTCAGAAAAGGCACTTTGTATGACTTCAATATTTTTGGATTTACTGAGACTTGTTTTGTGAGCAAGCATATGGTCTATCCTGGAGAACAATCCATGTGCACTGGAAAAGACTGTATTTTTCTGCTGTTGAGTGAAGTGTTCTATATGTCTGTTAGGTCTAGGTGGTTTCAAATATTATCCAAGTCTTCTATTTCCTTATTGATCTTCTGTGTAGATGTTATCTCCAGTAGGGAAAGTGGTTTATTAAAGTTTCCTACTATTTATGTAGAACCATCTATTTCTCCCATCAAATCTGTCAATTTGTACTTCCTATATTTTAGGGCCCTGCTGTTAGAGCATATATATTTCAGTATATAGTTACTTTTTTTTACCTGAAGTCTGTTTTATCTGTTATTATTATAGCTACTCCAGCCTTCTTTTGGCTACTACTTGCATGGTATATTTTTTCCATCCTTTCACTTTCAACCTACTTGTATCTTTGAATTTAAGGTGAGTCTCATGAACAGCATATAGTTGGCTCTTGCTTTTTTATCCCTTCTGCCAATCTCTGCCTTTTGACTGGAGAATTTAATCCAGACTTTCTTCTGCCATTTTGTTATTTAGTCATTGTAAGTCATATACCTTTTTGACTTTTGATTCTTCTTCTTTTAATGCCTACTTTCATATTTATTTGATTTATTTTGTATCGTACCATATTGAGTACTTTCTAATTTCTTTCTGGATATATGGTTTGTATGTTTTCTTTGTGATTGCCATGGATTAAAATTTAATATCTTAAATATAAAACAATAGCTATTGTTTTATAACAGCTTAACTTCAATAGCATACATAGACACTATTCATATACTCCTCCATTCCCACACCTTTATTTTAATTCATTACAAATTTTATTTTTGTACATTGTATGTCCCAAACCATAGATTTATTATCACTATTTGTACATTTGCATTTTAGCATCTGTAAGAAGTAAGTGGAGCTGCATTCCAGAAAACACAATACAATAGTATTGGCATTTATAATTACCCATATGGTTACCTTCATCAGAGGACTTTATTTCTTGATACTTCTTTGATCCACTGTCTAGTGTCCTTTCCTTTCAGTCTGAAGAATTCCCTTTAGCATACTTGTATGCAGACCTAGTGGTAATGAACACACTCGGCCTTTTTTTTTTTTTTTTTTTTTTTAAATCTGGGAATATCTTAATCTCAACCTCATTTTTGAAAGAAAGTCTCATTGGAAAAAAAAATTCTTGGTTGGTGTTTCAATTTCCTAGTCTGCTCAAAGAAGATACCAAGATATGGTTGGGTTAAACAATGGGAATTTATTAGCTTACATTTTGAGGCCAGGAAAATGTCTAGATCAAGGCATTATCAAGGCAATGCTTTCTTCCCAAAGATTGGCTGCTGGCAGTCATGGCTCCTCTGCTACATGGCAAAGTACATGGTGGTGTCTGCTGGTCTCTCCCTTTTCTTTCGGCTTTTGTTTCTTTTAGCTTCCTGCTTTCATGGTTTCTGTCTCTTTGTCTGAATTTCATTCTTTTATAAAGGATTCTAGTAAAAGGATTATGACCCTTCCTGAATGACATTGGTCACACCTTTACTGAAGTAGCCTCATCAAAAGGTCCTATGTACAATAAGGAATGGATTAACTTTAAGAACACATTTTTCTGGGGTACATACAGCTCCAAACCACCACAGTTGGCAATTGTTTTCACTCGGTACTTTAAGTATTTCAACCCACTGCCTTCTTGCCTCCATAGTTTCTGATAAAAAATCAGCACAATATAATTAGGGCTCCTTGAACATAACACTTTCTTTTTCTCTTGTAGCTTTCAGAATTTTCTACTTGTCCTTTGCATTCAACAATTTGATCACCATGAGTCTGGGTGTATTTATCTTCAAGTTTATCCTGTTTGGTGTTCTTTTGGCTTCTTGGATGTGCATATTCATGTCTTTTGCCAAGTTTGGGAAGTTTTCTGTCATTATTTCTTTGAAATTCCTTCTGCTCTTTTCTCTTCTTCTTTTTCCTCTGGGACTCCCATAATGTGTACATTGGTACACTTATTGGTGCCCCACAGTTCTCTTAGGATATTTTCACTTTTTCTTTTTCTTTTTTTTCTTTCTGCTCCTCAGCCTGAATCATTTCAATTGTCTTGTCTTCAAGCTTGCTGATTCTTTCTTCTGCCAGCTCCTATTTGCTGTTGAAACCCTCCTGAGAATTTTTTGTTCCAATTATTGTGGCTTTCACCTCCAGTTGTATTGTTTGATTCATTTTTAAAATTTCTATCTCTTTATTGAGATTCTCATAATGTTCATCCATTATTTTCCTGATATCCTTTAGCTCTTTCTCTGTATTTTCCTTCATCTCTTTGTGCATATTAAAGATCATTTTTTTTAAGTCTTTGTCCAGGATGTCCAGTCTGGTATTCTTTGTTGATGTTTTCTGGATTTTTATGCTCTTCCTTTGGATGGGCCATCATTTCCTGGGTTTTTTTTTTTTTGTTGTTGTTGTTGTTTGTTTGTTTGTTTGCTTGTAATCTTTTCACACTGTACATTTTAATATTTTTAAATGTTCACTCTGGGTCTTAGTCCTTAAACTATCTGTTTCTTGAATTTGTAACCAGCTAGTGATATGATAGATATTTTCCTGAGTGCCAGGACCTAACAAAACCAAGAAAACCTATTTAAAAAACAGTTTTCACAGCTTTTGCAAATTGGTTTTCCATTGGCTGGTGTTCTCCTTCAGAGTTTAGACTTGCTATCAAGAAGGTCAACCTAAGGCAAATGCAAAGTGCGTGGTTCTTTCTGTCTTTTCTGAGCCTGTTTCTTGTCCTGGGCTTGTGCTTGCTAGTGGCCTTACAAGTTCCCCTGTTTATGGGAATTTGAATGTCCCCTCTACTTCTTAGGAAATAGACCTTTTCCCTCTCCTGGGTGCTACTCCACAGGACTTAAAGCAGGTAAGCATTTGACCCAGGCCATCAGAGTCAATTGTTTTTTATACTGCTTTGTCCCAAGCTGCTTTTGCCTGGAGGGCAAATTCTGGGAAGAAGGGGTGCAAGCTAGAGAAGAGCTTCCAGGGTCATTCTTTCCCAGCTAGAAGGCGGCCAGGAACCCACAAAGGAAGTAGTAGCCAGCTCCACTTTGCCCTGGGGTGGGAGAGTAGAAGGAGCCAGCAAGGGTGCCAGGAGCTCCTTGTATGGATTTTTGTTTTCTTTATTCAGCAGTTGCCCAATAAATGCAGCCCTTTAACTGTTTTCATAGTTTTGAGGAATGGTCCTATCTTTAAGACTATTCTGCTACTTTTGCTCAAGGTGGATTGGAACAATGGTTGCACTTCAAGCCAGGCCAAAGCAATGTGAAGTTGCTAATCAAATGCAGTGGTCAGTGATTGGACTGCACACCTCTGGATTGTAGGAAACAGGTCTTTATATCCTACTCTGGCATGAGCAAGCTATACCAGGGACCAGGTTTGAGGACCCCACAGCTGCCTGCCACAAGGCTGCAGGATAGGCAGTGGTAGCTGCTGCATGGAGAGGGAAATTCACTGCTATTTACCAAGATTTACCAGCCTCTTCTTCCCACTTTTCCCCAGATGCTGCATGGTGTTATACTAGACTCCAGAGTTTTTAAATAGTTGAATCAGGCATTTCCTTCCTGTTCAATAGTCATTCTGGTAGAGGGACTGCTTTCTGGACCTTCCTACTCTGCCATATTCCCACAATCCCCTGAGACTATTGACTCTCAAACACATGTAGTCTGCTGGACACTATGGCAGAGATGCTAGCTGTCCTCCAAAGATTTTCACTACCCCTTCCTTAGTGTAGACTGGTTTCTGGGAAGTTTTGACTAGCCATATATAACATGTCTCAGCCTCCCTTGCATCTACATAGTGCAACATGACTGATTTTCACCAGTGGAATATGAGTGGAAGTGACACATTACTTTGGGCCAAGGTGGTTAAGAAGCAGGTGTGTCTTCTCTACCATCTTTCCCCATCCACTGGCCGGACATAAAGTACTCCAAGGCCCAAGGGAAGGGCAGAGTCACAAGATGGATGGAGTCTGGGCTGAATCATCATGTAGAAGTTCAATTGCCAAACACTTGTATTAGATTGTAACATAAGTAAGAAATTGACATATGTTGGGTTAAGCCACTGAAATTCAGGATTTTGTTAGTTACAGCTGCTAGGGTTTACTTTAACAAATATAAACACTGTTGTAGTTCCTTGCTGCTAAAATAAATACCATACAATGTGTTGGCTTAACAGCAGGAAGGCTAGAAGGCTTGCTTTCTCCCGGGATGGTATCTTTTGGCTGGCCTGCAGTCTTTGGGGTTCCTTGGATTTTCTTTTACATGGCAAAACATATGGTGGCATCTTCTCCTTATCTTCCAGATTCAGTTGACTTCCAGCTTTTGGCTGCTCTCCATGGCTTCTTTCAATGTCCAATTCCTTTTGCTTTAAAGTCTTCAGGCATATTGAAACAGGGCCCACCCTCTTTCAGTTTGGGCACACCCTAACTAATAACATCTTCAAACATCTTATTTACAAATAGGTTCACACCCACAAGACCCTGGGTTGGGACCTGAAAATGCCATTTGTGGGGGACATGACTCAATTCCCAACAACTGCCAACAAGAAAGCTAAGGTTGCACCTCATCAAGTCAGGTTCAGTTTCTTTTCATGATCATTCCACCACCGTACTGACCAATCACAAATCCTCCATGGAGTTGTTCATGTCTTAGTCCTAATAGCCTGTGAGCTTACTCAAGGGTGCACACATTTCCCCAAGAATAAGCACTAACCTAAGGGCCCACCCATTCTGTCAAAAGAAACCCATCTTTGAGCAGAAGTTCTTAGGTCCATGTTAGAAACCTTTTGTGAGCATTCACTATGCCAGATGTAGTCAACATTTAGTATCTACCTCTGAGAAAAATTAACCTGCTTCTCTACTTAAATAACTGCTCTATTTTGTTTTGATTTTCAATTTTTCCCATCAATATTTCAAAAATTCTAAGGTAGAACTTAGGCAGGACTCTGATTCATTCTATTCTTGGCAAAGACATTCCCAACTTGGCTGCCTTCTCTGTCCACCAGCATGGTAAGTATATTAGCTTCCTGGTGCTGCTGTAATCAGTTACAACAAACTAAGTGGCTTACACAGCACATATTTATTATCTTGCCGTTCTGGAGATCATAAGTCCATAATGGGTCTCACTGAGCTAAAATCAAAGTGTCTGTAGTATTTCGTTCCTTCTGGAGGCTCTAGGGGAGACTCTGCCCCTCACCTTTTCCAGATTCTAGAGACCACCTGCATTCCTTGGCCCATGAACCCCTTCTTACAGCTTCAAAGTCAGCAACAGTGGGCAGAGTCCTTCTCAGGCTGCCATCCCTCTTGGTCTCTGAAGAATGTTTATCTGTTTTAAAGGACTAAGGTAAATAGATTGGACCCTCGAAATAGATTTTCCAGGACAATCTTCCTGTTTCAAGGTCCTTAGCTTAATCACATCTGCAAAGTCCCTTTTGCTATATTGGGTATCATATTAATGTACCAAGTATTAGGACTTGGTCATCTTTGGGAGGCTATTATTCTGCGTAACACAATGAGTTTCTGTACTCTCACATGCCTTCCTAAGCCAGTTTATAAAATAAAACAAAGAAAAACCTCCTCTATCTGTTTTAAAAGGTGTGGTTCTTCCTTTGAATCAGTGTCTCTGCCTAAATGTTTCACAGGACCTCTAGTCTCATTTCCACTTTATGGCAAATGGAGACAAAATCCATGTACCTCTGATACTTCATACCTTCTCTAGCATATGCACAGAGAGAATCAGGCTGGGGCCATGGCAAGCATGGCCTGATGAAATAAAAGCAGATACAGGGAAATGAGCCTTGGGTGGACTTTCAGGATTAACAACTGGGTTTTCTTGTTTATAAGATGCAGAGGCAGACACTCCAAGGCCTTCTTGAGCTTTAGCATCCTACAGAGTCTGTGATGTGAAATGTTTTGGCTCTGTTCTCTTATAGCTCACTCTATTCTCTTCACTCTCTCCATTCCTAACTGGCTGCTGCCATGGAAGCACATTCTTGGGGCCTGCCTCTATCATTCTATTCTCATCTTTCATTTCTCACTTCTTTCTTAAACTCACCTCCTGCCACAGATTTCAATATCATCCTCTGGATTCATTCCTTGCATTTTTGGTTTCAGAATCCCTCCTGGGATTTAGACACTGACTCATTTCAGGTGCCTGGATAATTTGAGACATGATCCCTCTATAATTATAATATGCCTGGGCTTGTGCTTTCTGTGTGATTAATCAAGTTATGACCTTGGCAATGCAGGCCTGTTCCAAACTTTTATAAGATGCCTGGGAGTTCTAAATCTATTTGGGGGAAAGATATAAATAGGAATTGTTCATTTAAAAGTCCTCCCAGGTGTTGAAAAGCAATCACCTGGTAACACTGAGGTACAGTATTAATATGTTTTCCAGAAAGACTCTATTTCCCTTTGCAGATTTGCAGATTTCATACTTTTCAAAGCTGGATAGAAGTCTTCATACTCGTATCAATCAACACTTATCTTTCAAAAAGCCTTCTGGACCCGGGTCAATGGAAAATTAATTTCATAATAGAACCATGGCTTTCTTCTTGGGAATTTGAGATGTTTGTTCATTGCCAAGAGTATGGGGCTATGAAAGATAGTCCCTCATGAAGCAGATCCTACTTCATAAACATGAGGTCATGGTAATTGTTTAGCATTGGGGGAGACACTTCCAAAGCAGTGGGGCTAAGGGCCACTGTGGTGTCTCTGGGGGGATTGCCTCAGGCAACAGCATGGCAACTGTGGCCATGACGCAGCATCTCAATTCATGCTTGACTCTCCCCATCCATCATCAGTGTCCCATGTAAAATTCCTTCTTTCAGTATTTATTGAGAGCCTACCACGTCCTCAAGATGGTCAGTGTCTGGAGTGTTTGGTCACCAACTCCTGTGGCTTCTACTCTGGGATGGCCCTACTTCTTCACCTCTTGCCCTCTGCCTGCTCTCCTGCAAGGGCAGTTTCAATTGCTCCAGTAAACGTCATCCTCCTAGCCACCACCTGCCTCCAGACTGATCTCCCCAAACACTAACCCCACAGTCTGCCTGAAAATGTTCAAACTCCTGAACACGGGCCTTCCTCCTACCCAGCTGCTCTCACCCGTAGCACAACCAGGCCCCACCCTTCTTCAGCACCCTACAGAACCCTGGGCTTAAGCCGTCAGAAAAGCCCACTGCTCCTTCCTATGCCAGGCTCTCTTACACCGACCTGGCCTTTGTCCACACTACTTGCCCTACCCTCTTCTTTACATTTCTCTAACTAGGTCATACTTCAAGACTGAGTTCAAATGTCACTTTCTCTACCCACGTGGAAGAGGAGAAGGAGCAATGGGCTATGAGCCAGGAGCCCGAGCTTCAAGTCCAGCATTGCCATTCGCTGGGTGTGTGACTAAGACAACTCACTTCCCCTCTCTAGGTCTATTTCAATTTTTATAGGTTTGGAGGGCTGGAGGACGTTATCTGTTTCTTTCTTGGAATCGCATCTATGCTTTTATTTTCCAAGGCCTGTCGACCCATTTTCTACCTCCCCAAGTCCTTCACAAATATATATATACTAATCCTTAATCCTGTTCTTACGTAACTATTCCTAGAAAAAAAAGAGCTCGAGGATTCTTACTATGCAATTGTTTATATGCACATACAGAGGGAGGAGAGAGAAAGAGAGAGAAATGACAAATGGTAGAATGGTTGAATGAATAGTGGAACATAGAATATAATGCAATCACTAAAAAGAATGAGTTGGCTCTATTACAAGTTTATTTGGAGGGATTTCTAGTTTGTACTGTTATAAACAAAAAACAAACACATGTATACTCAGATATAGATATATGTGAAAAATATGGCCAAATTTTAGCAGGAGTGAAGCCCTCAAGCCCTGCTTCACATGTTTATATAGATTATAGGATCTTAGATAAGGAAGTAGAAGGAGGCACAACAGATTGTAAGGATCCATGAGTTGGGTTCAGGGATGGGGAGGAGGGTAGAAAAGAGACAGAAGAAACCAAAATAAAGGAGCTTGCATTATTTATAATCAGAGTAACAATCATGGCTGAAGCATTGTCACTGTGCTCTAAGTACTGTGAGAGGAATAACTCACTGGAACTTTACAACGATCACCATATGACATCAGTACTATTACTGTCCCAGTGAGGAAACTGAGGCACAGAAAAGGTCATTAACTTGCCTGAGTCACACAGTTCCTCCTTGCTGTTTATTGCCTGTCTGGCACCAGGGTCTGGCAAAGACATAAGCACTAAGTAAAACGGTCTCCCTAATTAGAAAAAGACACAAATGCCTTCCTCGTGGGGAAAAGAACACTTGCCCTTCTGGGGGCTTGCAGTGGCGTTGGTCTTGTGTCTTTCATGATCTGTCCCTGCAGTTCATTTGCCTGATGCCTCCTTAGAGTTGCTGAAGGGCAGCTTCTGTGGCTTCTTCATTTACCCCTCCAAGCCCTGGGCACAGAGCAGGTTCCCAATGAAAGTTTAGTGAAGCAGTATTGTTAATCCTCACTCTCTCCTTCCAACAAAATGATGAAGCTGGGGAAAGAAATTGAAACAAAATGTCTCTTAGTCTAAGAATGTTCATTTGCATAAAGAGTAAAAAATTATTTCTAATATGAGTCTTATTAAAGTTATTAGTAGATCGTAATTGACATTGTGAGAATGGAATCCAATGACTAGAAAAAGCTATTAAGTCTCTAAATAGAGTAGAAGTTATTTTTTATTAGGGAAGTTGTGAATTTACAGAACAGCTACGCATAAAATACAGGCTTCCCATATACTACCCTATTATTACTTTGCATTGCTAAGTTGTACATTTGTTACAACTGATTAAAGCACAGTTTTATAATTCTACTATTAACTATAGTTCATGGTTTAACTTAGGGTTCACTGTTTGTGTTGTGCAGTTCCACGTATTTTTCAAAAAAATGTTATTCTAGTAACATACATAGAAGCTAAAATTTCCCCTTTTAAACATATTCAAAAATATAATCAAGTGCTGTTAATGACATTCAAAATGCTACCATTAACACCACACACTACCAAAATTTTTCTGTCAACCCAAATAGAAACTGTGTACCTTTTACACCTCAACTCCCTTTTCCATACCCCCACACCATCCCCTTGTAACCTATATTCTAGTTTCTGACTCTCTGAGTTTGCTTATTCCAATTATTTCATTTCAATGGTACCATACAATATTTGTCCTTTTGTGTCTGACTTATCTCATTGAACATGTCTTCAAGGTTCATCCATGTTGCCACATGTATCAGAACTTCATTCCTTTATACAGCTGAATAATATTCCATTGGGTATATACACCACATTTTGTTTATCCATTCTTCAGTTGATGGACACTTGGATTCCTTCCATCTTTTGGCAATTGTGAATAATGCCACAATGACTATTAGTATGCAAACATCTGTTCAAGTCCATGCTTCCAATTCCTCTAGGTATATGCCTAGTAGTGGGTACTTCTATAATTAGCTTCCTGAGGAACCACCAAACTGTCTTCCACAGTGGGTGCACCATTTAAATTCCCATCAGCAATGAATGAGTTTCCTATTTCTCTACCTCCTCTCCAACACCTGTAAGTTGTTATGCTTAATAAACCTTCGGTATAATATACATCCCAAATTGGACCTGCCAGAGAAACTGACTACTTTACAGTTATCACTCATGCAATTTCAAGGGAAAGCCTAGTTATTGCAGTTCCTGCTTTTACAGGGGCATGTGCCACATGGAAAACTTTTAGCTGTTCTCTTACAAGTCATAATTAACATTAAAAGGAGCCTAAAATTATCACAATTTATATGGTGGTGAATTAGCAGGGAAACCCATGAGTAGCTCCACCACAAGCATCAGATGGAAACATATTTTGTATTAGTCACTCAATAATAGAAAGATGCTTGGGATAAATCAGAATTTACGGTATACTCATCATTTCATGAGTTGCCACAAACCCAAACAGTCAGGTCAACTCACAGGTAGGGCTGCTTGGGAAGTTATTTTAATACTGTGTTGGGACCTTTAGCAGTGGGCACTTTCAAGGGCTCATTTTTAGTTAAAGGCAAATTGGCAATGACTTAGAAACTGCAATGGAGGTTGTTCGTTCACTTTTGAACCCCTTTGTCGGTTTTCTCTCTTTTCTCAAGGACTCCTTGCATTTCTTGCTCTTTTATACATTGCCTCAAGTAGGATTGTCTCAGATCACCTCTTTTCTACACCCCTGCATTCTTTCAGTCTCAGAGCCTACAATCTTTGGCACTTCTGGGGGTCTCTTCCCTTACCTCAGGCCCATACCCTATCTATCACATTCTTCTCCACTTCGTTCTCATGGCCACACCCAGGCTTCTCTTACTTTATATCTGATTACAGCAACATCCTCCCAGCTCCTCCCATTCCTGCCCTCCTGCAGGATTCATTTTGCTGACACAGGATTACCACCCAACCCCACCCCTGCCATCTCTCCTGCTCAAGATTCTGCAGTGACTCTATCAGTGACGGCTTCACAGAGGCACACTTTCCTGCCCCGTTTTAAGCCCTGCATCCCCTGGCCTCAAAACTGCCCAGCCAATCTTGTCAGTCCTCCCTCCCCCATTCTCTGGTCATTTCATCTCCTCCATCCACTATTTCCATTCTGACCTTAATGCCTTTAATTACATAATTTCCTTTTTCTTAGAACACCATCCTGCTTCCCCTTTGCTTTCCCGACTCCTATCCAGCATGGTCTAATGGAAAGAGTTCTAAATTAGGCACTAGAAAACTCAGACTCAAGTCCCAGGACTGCTACAGTACCAGCTATCTAGTGCCTAAAACAGTAGCTATTTCATTGTCTTATGGGTTTGTGCACGAGGATTTGGGGGCATGGCTCAGCTGGGCAATTCTTTTACCTGGCATTGACTGAGATTACTTGGTATATCCAGCTGGTGACTGGTCTGGGACATGTTCAAGACAACTTCAACTCATGAATCTGACACCCTGGGGGAAAGAGTTGGAAGGCTGATCTCAGCTGGGATTGTCAACTGGAGGTCTACACATAGCCTCGCCAGCATGGTGGTCTCGTTGTAGTCAAACTTGCCACATGGGGGCCCAGAAGTCTCAGAACATCACATTTACCATATTCTATTGGTCAAGGGTCAACTCAGATTCAAGAGGAAGGGAATTAGGCTCCATCCTTCAGTTGGAAGAGTAGCAAAGAATCTGGGGCCATCTTTAGTTTACCACAGTCACTAGTTATCTCATGTTAACAGGTCTCAGCCTCTCTGTAGCCACATGTTCTCACATATGAAGCAGAATAAAGGAACACCATATTCATTGAGATGCATCCCAATTTCAGCAATGTTAAAACACAAAATTTGTATTTGGGTGATGAGGATCTTTGGTATTAATAACTCATATTGATTGCGCACTTACTGCATATTATGTCCCGTGTATGTTCTTCTGCTACAGCACTTCAGTGACCCTTCACAATGACCTTATAAAACAGGCACTATCATTTCTCCATTCCACAGATAAGGAAACAGGATGAGGTCACTGTGTTCTCTTTCTATTGCTCATCTGAAATTTGATTCTCTTCCAAGCTCATTGGTTGTTGGAGGAATTCAGTTCTAGCTGTCTATCAGCCAGGGACCATTCTTATCTCCTAGAGGCTATGCTAAGGTCTTAGCCATTGACCCTTCCATAAGAAGTTCATGACAGTTGTTTGTTTCTTCAAAGCCAGCAGAAAAATATCTCTCATTTCAAATTCCTCTTTCAAAGAAAGCCTGGACCCTCTTTAAAAGGGCTCACCTGATAAGGTCAGACCTACCCAGGATGGTCTCTCTTTGGACTAACTCAAAGTCAACTGATTAGGGACCTTAATTATATCTGCAAAAATCCCTTCACCTTTGCCATTAATGTAACCTAATTAGGGAGTGAAATCCCATCATATTCACAAGTGTTGCCTACATTGAAGGGAAGGAAATTATATGGAGCAAGTACACTAGGGAACAGGGATCTTGGGCAGTATTTGGAAATTCTGCTTACCACAGGTAATCATTAGGAAGTGGTATTGCTGTGATGTAAACCCTGGTTCACTTAGCATCTAGGTCTGGGTTCATAAACACTCTGCAATATCTAAAAGATAAATAGATGTTTATGAAAATATGCTGCACACTGCATACTGAGGATTGGTGCTACCATTTCTCATCCACCAGGGTTCAGCTTGAGGCACCCCCTTCACCTCCTACTCCATAAAGACCTGACTGATCTCTGGAGCCCACCTTACTGAATCTTTCCCCTTGGTTAGTTACCTTGGTGCCATCTGGCACCATGCAGTGCACTTTGGCCTGCATTGGTTTTACTTCCACATGTCTATATAGTGGGCTGAATAATGGCCCCCAAAGATACCAGGCCATAATCCCTGGGACCTGGACATGTTGCTGTATTAGTCAGCCAAAGGGGTGTGGGTATAAAGTACCAGAACTCTGTTGGCTTTTATAAAGGGTATTTATTTGGGATAGAAGCATACAGCCACAAGGGCCTAAAGAGTCCAACTCAAGGCACCATAAGAGGTACTTTCTTACCCAAAGTCATTTGCCACATAGTGAAGCAAGATGGTGGGTGATGTCTGAAAGGGTTCTGCCTTCTTTCTTCCTCTTAAGGCTCCATAGTCTCAGCTTCTTCTGATCTCAGCTATAGGCTGGCATAAGGCTCATCTTTCTCCCTGGGGAGAAAGATGAGCCAGGGAGAAAGATGAGCCTTTCTTTCCAGGCTCAGCTGCTCTGTTCTCTTCACAAGGTCAGTTGTAGAATATCAGGCTCATCTCTCTCCCCAGGACCTCTGCCATGTCTAATGAACTGTCTCTCTTCCTCTGCCATGTCTTTTTCTGTGTGAGGGTCCACCCACCAAGGGGGTGGGGACTCAACGACCTACTGACATGGTCAAAGCAAAGCCCTAATCTTAATTTAATCAAGTAGATGTAACTTTTGAATCAAAGGGTATCACACCAAGATCTAGTTTACAAACATAATATCTCTTTTTGGAACTCATAAATAATATCAAACTGTCACAGGTGCCTTATTTGGAAAAATAGAACTTTGTAGGTATGATTAAGTTAATAATTGTAAGATGGGAGATTATCCTGGATTATCTAGGTGGGCCCCAAATGCCATCATATGTCCTTAGGAGATAGAGGCAGAGGGACACACATGGAGGAGATGGTGATGTGATGAAGGAAAAGAGAGAGATTTGAAGATGCAGGCCTTGAAGATTGGAGGGATGTGGCCACAAGCCAAGGAACATCAGCAGCCACCAGAGCCTGGAAGAGGCAAGGAACAGATCAAGGATGGCAACTCTGCCAGCACCTGGACTTTAGCCCAGTGATAGTGATTTCAGATTTCTGGCCTCCAGAACTGTAAGAGAATAAATTTCTGCCATTTTAAGCCACCAAGTTTCCATAAATTTGTTATAGCAGCCACAAGAAACTCATACAGTCTTTAAGAGCCTTGTGAAATTTTCAAGAATTTTGTGTAGTCATTTAAAATATTCAGCAAGACTTTGTAACCACACACATGCCAAAAAACATTGTTCGTGTTACAATGTTCTCTGAAAAGCAGGGTTAAAAATAAAAGTTGTCTGTATTATGAGCACAGTTATATAAAAATACATAGAAAAGAGACATATTTTAGCAAGTATAGTGCTCATTATAGATTCAAATAAAAGGAGCAGAAGAGCCATGTGTAGGGAAGTTGTAAAAGAGCCTAACATTGTTACATTGGGGAGCATATATTACAAAGTAAGGCCCACTGACAGGGTGCCAAACTCCTGAGATTGTCTACCCTGCCTATAGTGTTTAGATGTCTCTAGAGCCCTCAGGAGCCCTGCTGTTTGAGGCACTGTTTATTGTGGCAGTCAATGAGCTGTGCATAAGCATAACCTCTGGAATGACCTCCTGACTCACTTTGAAATCTCTTAGCCATAAAAATTCATTTGTATTTAATATTTCCCACTTTTAGCCAAGGTCTTGATTGGTGCTTGGTAATAATCTCTCTGTGTCAGTGAGGCTTATCCCCAGGAGTCATGTCCCACCCTGGGTAGTACATTTATAAGCTGAGTTTGGCTTAGAGAGAGGCCACATTGGAGCAACAAAGAGGGTTTCAGGAGGTAACTCTTAAGCAATATATAATAGTAGGCTAAGTTTCAATTTCTTGAGAAAATGTTCATAAGTACAACCATCAATATCAAGGGCCTGGCATAATGGTCTGCCCTCCTTCGCTAGGCACTGCCCATGTACTTAGGGGATTCTTGCTGCTCTATTAGAGAATGTAGCAAGACTTCTCAGGATGAGAATTCAATCTTTTTCGGTTTTTGTATTCTTTGGTTATTGTGAGACTTAAATCTTCAGTCTGTTCATAAGCCAGTTGAGCCCTGAATCTCAGCAGAGTTGCAGGCAACACCTACTCTCCAGTTCAGTGGACTTTCCCAGGGCAACTAAAAAAAAGAGTGATAATAGACAATGCCCATCCCCAAAAAACTGAGAGTATCTACAACTGCAAGCAAGACAGTTTCACCCATCTGCCCCATGAGACCTAAGCCCCCTCTCAATCAGAAACAGAGTGGGTATCACCATCCCCAAATCCTCAAGATCAAGGAATGAACAAACATAAGGGGGGAATGCAACTATGGACTTAAGTAGACTTATGTTTATTCTAGCAATCGAACAACTTCTGTCATTGATATAAAGGCAGTGACCACCAGAGGTTCTGAGGGGAGGAAGAGGGAAGAATAGGTATAATATGGGGGCATTTTTGGGACATTGGAATTGTCAAGCACGACATTGCAATGGCAGATACAAGTCATTATACATTTTGTCAAAACCTATAAATTTGTGTGGTGCAAAGTGTAAACTATAATGTAAACTATAGTCCATGGTTAGTAGCAATGCTTCAATATGTGTTCATCAATTGTAACAAATGTACCACACTAATGAAAGATGTTGTTAATGGGGGAAAGTGTGGGAAGGGGAGGGAGTGGGTTATGTGGGAATCCCCTATATGATGTAATATTTATGTAATCTAAAGCGCCTTAAAAATAAAAAATTAACTAAAAAATACATAAAAAAGAGATTAGAAAGAATGAGAGGTAATACTCCAGCTAATTATTTTTCTCCTTTCTGCCTTAAAAAAAATGTTATAGAACAATATTACTTTATTATGGGAAAATAGTTGCCAGATTATTATGTTGGACAACATCAAAGATCACAGAAGCCTGGGCTTTTAACTATGAACTGTGAGTTAAACTGTGACAGGGACTGTCTGTCTTGTTCTCTGCTGTACACTTTGTGCCTAGGACAGTGCGGGGCACATGTGTTGTCTCACAACTGACAACAGGACAAGCATTCAAGACCCTGAGTGCAGTAACTAACTTCCTTTAATAACAGAGCTGAGCAGAAGAATGCCTTGCACCAAAATGGTTTGCACACAGAAGGCGTCAGGGTTGGCAATGGCAGGGAATGGGCACTTGTGCAAAGCTGCCCAGGGGTGACAACTAAGATACTGGCCACACAGGGGAAAATGAATTGGGGAAAAAAGGGCATCCTTCTCTGACACCTAAAGTTCATCCCAGCGCTGAAGGTGTGTGTGTGGAAACGTAAACACATCTCCTCCTTCTTTAAGTTCTCTTTGAAAATCAAAGGCTTGATGCCCAAGGACTGATAGGGGAGTGAAGGACTGGAATTAATGGCCAAAATTCTTTTGGGAGGAGTTTTATGAAACACATGAACATGTCTTCTCGTTCCCATGTTATATCCCCAGCACATCACAAAGACTGGGTACTTGGAAGATGTTCTGCAAATATTTATTAAATAGGTGAATGAACAAAAGCCCAGGAAATGTCCTGCGCAGTGATGGAAAGGGATATATGTATCCAGCCTCTCTCCTGCCTGCCAGGGAGCAGGCACGGACATACCTCAGGGGTGCAAAGAGAAGGAGGCAGCGGAGATTCAGAACGAAGCAGGAGGGGGCTGAGCTCCGTGTTCCCCACTCAGCCCCCTCCTCCTTAGCCCTTCGTTTCTTCAGGGCTGTGGGAGGGGAATGTCCACCTCAAGAGCTCCTAAGCCCAGGGCCCCAGTTACCCATTGACCTCGGGAAACCATTTAACCTTTCAGCTTCTTGGTTTCCTCACACAAGGAGTAAAATGGGGAAATTAATAGTGACCTCCATCCCCAGCTATTGTGGGGATTAACTAAACAAGACTTACAAAGTGCTTTTAAAATACAATTTTCAGGGCTGAGAAGGAGAGGGGTGTGCTTTCCTGACCTGGGCAGTGGGGTCACACATGGGGATCTTGCCGATGAAGACAGCTCCCAATAGTCCTTCAATTTCAAGATAGAGATCAGGAAGGGTCAGACAAAGGGCATCACAAATAAAAGCTATGGCAAGCAAGGAGTGCAGTCAAGGAAGGGACAGAGGAGGGCAAGGACCTTCTTTTGCTGAAGGGGGGCAGGACACTCAGGTCCTAGTACTGCTTTGACACTGAGTCAAGGACCTTGAATCTCACCTTCCCAGCTGGGTGAAATGAAGTGGTTGGATTAGGTAGGGTTAAAGGTGCTTTCAGATTGATAGCATTTCTAACTTCTGGGGTGTACATTTTCCAAAAGTAAAGGGGAGCACACGTTTGAGCCATACCACATCCTGAATTGAAAGATCTCTTCTTTGACTGGGTACTTTGAAATTTTCAGTACTGTGAAATATGAATAATTTTGAAAGCAAATATTTTTAAAACAATGATCCTGGAATTAATATAATTTTCCTCAAACTTGTCATCCTTAAATTGCTGTTTAAACAAACAAACAAAAAAAACCCAACAGAATGGGAATGGATAACTTGAACTTTTTTGAGCCATGAACTTGAAGGCTACCTGGAGGATGAAACTTTGCCAAAGTTCTCGAAATTCACCTTTGGTAGTGTCCTACCTTGCAAAGGATGTGGCTTTAGAGTTGTGTCCGTGGCCATTGAGTTGCTGTGCCACGTTGGACAGGTCACCATGCCTTCCTGCCTCTCACTTCCTAACACGCTGGACCAACAGGAGGCTGAGGGCTAACGCGGGTCAAATGCCTCGCCCCACCCCCGCCCAGGGTAAGTCTCAATCCTTTATTCTTATCATGATGGCATCGTTATTAATTACAACACAATAAAAGCATATGCTTCTTAAAGTATGATAAATGGAAAAGGCTGAAATTTCTACTGTAGATACTTTTAACTCCTAACTCCTCTAAGTCCAAAGACAAAGGCATTGAACATTAAACAACAACACGTAAGTCTGTGAGCACCCAAAGAGTCCCCGCTGTAAAATATATACATTCCCAACTTTGGTAGAATTCAGCTCAAAGCATGGCAGCATTCTCAGAAAACCCACAGCAGGGTAGAAACAGACTATGGACTGGTAAGTACCCAGACGGCACCCCCAGGGCGCCAAAATCCGAGAGAGACGCTAACACTAAGTGGGTAAAAAAGAGGCCAAAGGCTTTTAGTTGTGATTGGTGTGTGTGTTTGTGTGTGTTTCTTTTGTCCCTAGTTAATATGTATCAGCAGAGCTGAATAACCATTTCTATTACCTGAAGGCCATTTTTCCTCCAAGAAGCTCAGAGCAGGTCATTGAGGGGGAGAGGGAAATGCAGTGCTGGGGAGGACAGGGAGAAAGCAGAGCGGGCACACACCGCTACACTCAGCCTCAGATTGGCCTAAATTAAGCAGCGTGGCCTGCCCAGGGGTCTCTGCTTGGAGGGCAACCTGATAGTGATGAAGCTAGAATCTCCGTCTATCGGGTGTACTAAATTGATGGCAATGAAAAGAATCCTCCCCAGACACAAAAGTACACTTGTTTTCAGATTAATGTATCCTGAATGTAAGCTTTTCAGCCCCTTCTCTGAAGGAGTTAACGCGTGCTTGCCTCAGGCAGAGGCAGGGCCTCGGGAGTTTGATTTTTAAAAGGATTTGCTTGCAGGGCTGACCTGAGCAGTGGCTCGTGAATACACTGAAGGATTCTTTTCCAGCATCTCGTGATGCAAATTCACGAGAACACCAAGGAGTTTGTTTAAATTGGTGGCGACAGAGGGACAGCCCAGAACGTAGGCTAGATGGACGTTACATGTGTCCCCCTGGCAAAGCCTGATGTCATCGTTCCAGGGTCCCCCATTTCCTCCTTCCACTTGCTACAGAGCATCTCAGTTACTCGCTGTTAAGCATCTTGGCCTTATCTTTGTGTAACCAATGCCTGTTTCTCTTTTCAAAAATGACTAACAGGAATTCAGGGTATTGTGGTGGGTTTTAATGGGTTATTTTGTTTCTCGTGTGCTGGTTTTCTAAAAGCCCCCTCCTGCTCCTTTAAAAACAAGACTGCGGGAACCCTCCTCTCTGATGACAGTGAGAGTCAGCATCTTTCTAACAGCCAGGAAGACTCAGTGGTATAAGATTTTGGAAAAACAATCACATTGGAACCAATATTTTGGGTTTCCCTCTGTTTGAAATCAAACTAAGATGTAAGATTTGAAATTAACGTATGGGACTTGCTTTGTGCCAGAAAGCATAGAAGGACAGGGAGCCCAGGCACCTGTGATGTGTGCAGGTGTCCCAGCCGCTCCCATGGTAGATGGTAAGTACTGCAAGATGCCGTCTTGGTAGGACCTTAGCTTTGCAAGGGTAATAAGATGAATAATTACATACTTTTTATTGAAGCCATCTCTAGATTTTTGAACATTGGCTGAGTTACAAATGTAGTTTATGGAAACATATGAGCCTAAGGGATTTTCTTTTCTTCTATTTGTCTGTCTCCTCCCTCCCTCCCTCCCCCTCCCTCAGCCCCTCCTTCCCTCCCTTCCTTTTTCTCTTCCTTCTTTTCTGAGAAATTAAATTCAGAATTTTTGTCTTTATAGTTCAGTAATTTTCCAGATTCCATATCATGAGAAAGATTCTATGTCCAATGACCTTGGCTGAGGTTGAACTTGGCATGAACCATGCTGAGGTTCCCATGGGCAGTTATCACATTTGCCAAGACCACAAGGAGGGATTGTGTTCTTTACAGCATACATGTAGTATAACTTTATTCTAGACAGAATTCAGTCTTATCCTAAGTAAAATTCCTTCAATTTTTAGAGAAGCCATGTTATCCTTCTGTTTTTGAAGGGGCAGTAGAATTAGCTCTTCCAACGGCAATTATTTAAGGCTTTTATGTAGTTGGGATACATTGGACAGTGATGGCTTTAGGTGATGAGCCAATTTCTTTGTGCATTCATTGCAAACCATTTGTATTATTGCTAGGTAGGCTATCATACCATTTCCCCCCCTGAGATGGCTCCCTCATCTGTTTTGCTCATTGTTTGCTCATTGTCTGTTTGTTTTCTGCTCATTGTATTTTGCTCCTTGTCTGCTCATTGTCTGTTTGTTTTTTCTTTAGGAGGCACCAGAAACGGAACCCAGGACCTTTCATGTGGGAGGTGGGTGCTCAACTGCTTGAGCCACTTCGTTCCCTGTTCATTTTTGGTTTTTTGCTTGTCTGCTTGTTGTTTGCTCATGTCTTGCTTGTTGTTGTTCCTCATTGTCTGCTCGTTTTTTCTCATTGTCTGCTTGTTGTTTTGCTCATTGTCTGCTCATTCTTTTTGCTTGCAGTCTGCTTGTTGCCTGCTCGTTGTTTGTTTGTCTTCTTTAGAAGGCACCAGGAACCAAACCCGGGACCTCCCGTGTGGGAAGCAGGTGCTCAACTGCTTGAGCTACATCTGCTCCCTATCATACCATTTTAATGCATGCATAATTTTTCTTGTTGCTCAGAAATTATTCAGACAACTGATATTTTGGGCAAAAGTAAGTTCTCTTTCCAGAAATACGTCCTTCATTCATTGAACAAATAATTATTAGGAGCATTTGATTCTCAGGCCCTATTTATAATTCTTTCTATTTCCCATGAACTTGTGTTGAGTCAGCACCCATCCCACACAAGTAGTGAGGAAGGGGTTGCTGCCTGAACTCTTACCTGGGCTATGCAGGAGCCAATGTTCTCTCTCTGCCACAATCTAAGACTCATTTCACACACCACGCCAGCTACATATTCCCAAATCATAAGTCAGAACGAATTCATTTTCTAGCCAAAATTTTGCATTGGGTTCCATCCACTGCCAGAAAATTAAGTAGAAAGACTTGTGCTTGGCTTTCCACGACTTTGCAACATGGACCCCAAGCACCTTTCCACCAGCCACTCCCTCCTCTTCGATTCTAGTATTGCACACTCTGAAACTGAACTCTGTCTTGCCTTGAACACGCCCTGTACTTTCTATCTGCAGGTTTCTGTTTCTGTTGTCCTTTCTACAAGAAGTCCCCTCTCCAGTCCTAGTTTCTGCCTGTTGAAATCTTCCTACCCATTCTTCGAATTTCATTGGGCTCTGGATGACTCCCTGATTCTCCTCGCGGATGTGTCTTTTCCCTACTTTGCCAATATATACCTTCCTTGATCCTGCCCTTATTATAGCCATTTGTCCACTGGAGATGCCACCCCTACTAAATTATACATTTGCAAAAGGCAAAGTCACTGTGATCTGTGCAGCCAAACAATGCTTTGCATTTAGTAGGCACTCCTTATTTGTTGCATTGAACTACGAAACTGTTAGTGTCACCCTTGAACCCCAAAGCCAGAATCATAGATATTAGCACATGAAAAGGCCCTGACCTAGCCTAGTGCTTGATGTGCTCATTGGATCAAACCACCTGGGGGCTTTTTCAAAACACCACCATCCAAGTCTTTACCCAGATGTCTTAAATGCAACTTTCCAAAAAAGGAGGTGTGGGTGAGACAAGGAGAAAAGGCTAGCTGATGGGTGACAGAGCCCTGATTAGGAGCGGCATGTTCTAATGGAAAGAGCATGGGCTTTGAGATCAAATCTTGACCCTGAGGAAGCTACTCAGTCTTATAAATTGTGGGTACCTTAAGAGTTGTTATAAGAAATAAGTGAGGTAATACATGTAAAAGCATCCAGTGTGTTATGTGGCACATATTAGGCACTCTAACAAATTATAGTTCTTTCTTCCTCCCTCCCTTGTGACTCCAAGTCCAGTGTGTGACCACAGCACCACGCTGTAAGACTCAAATCGAATAAAACCAGCATCCATTCCGCCACCAGTATGTATTCGGAGCATCTATGTACCCAGCACTATATTCATTGTACTTAGTATACCCCATTTAAATTCAAACATTCTCCTGATACAGTTTAACAGTGGCTCTGAAATTATTACATAAAAAATTAAGTCACTTTTTGGAAACAAATATCAGACTCGACTTCTATCATGAAATCCTCCACAAAGGATACTCCTAAGAATATCACAAATTATTGTTATTGGTTGTTTCTTTCTCTTGTTAATCTATTTTAACTCATAGTGACATGAACAAATGGCTTTTGCAGTGGAATTAAGGGTATGGTATAAATCCTAGTAGTCTAGAGAAATAAGAATTTGTTTTACCAATTGCAGTTTAGTTAGCTTTTCACTGAGGCACTCATCTTTTCTTAGTGTGGAATTTTTAAAAAGGTTCTAAAGTTTATGGGTTTCTGCTTTTCTTAGTTGGGACAGCAGGAAAAAACTGAAATTGCCATTTTGAGTAATCCAATATGCATATGTTAGTAGACTGCATACATTTTGACATGGTAATGTGGTTTATAATCAATATCTATTTTTTTTCAATGTTCTACCTTTCTGTTTGCAATTCAAGCTATTTCCCTGGAACCTTGTTTTCAAGAATATATTGGTTTTCAAGAATATATTTTACACTATGGTTGTACGTAACCTGTAAAAAAATTTTTTTTTATGTTCTTTGTTAACGGTTCCACTGAACTGGTTGTTTAGGATTGAAAATGGTTTCATTTAAGGCAAGCCCTGGGGACTACTTCCAAAGTTGTCAGATATAGTCATAAAATAGCTCTGTTAGACAAGTAAACCATTTTTGCAAAGAAAATTTGGAGAAAAAATGTCTACTGGGTTGAGTCATCGGCTCACACACTTGCTCCAATCCTCTGCCCCCTCCCTTCTCTGAAACGCCACCTGACTTGCGGCAACAACAGTAATGATGATGGATGGATGGGATGGGATGCTTCGCATTTTTCAAATGCTTTTATGTCTGTTAACTCAATTGGTTATCCAGTGATCCAACAACTACTTGACAATTATGCTCAGTTTTGTGCTGGATACTGGGGTTTCAGTGGTGATGGGGGGGGGGGGGGGGGAGAATGGTCCAGACCCTCATGG
Source organism: Tolypeutes matacus (assembly GCA_026826555.1). Taxonomy (NCBI): domain Eukaryota; kingdom Metazoa; phylum Chordata; class Mammalia; order Cingulata; family Chlamyphoridae; genus Tolypeutes; species Tolypeutes matacus. The sequence goes on from JAKSZT010054544.1 coordinate 1,625,126, forward strand.
AACTTAGAGACAAAAGGAAGAGAAAGAAACAGATCAAAACATTACATCCCATACAAGAACGGCCAGCTGATGCTTGACAAAAGTGCAAAGCAATTTAGTGGAGGAGGGAGAGTCTTTCCAACAAATGGCTGGGCCTATTGGACATTTATAGGCAAAAAAAAAAATGAACCTTGACCTAAACATCATACCTTATACAAAAAGGAACTCAAAATGGATCATAGATCTAAAACTATAAAACTTTTAAGAAAACACTTAGTTAGGAGAAAATATTTGTGTCCTGGAGTTGGGCAAAGAGTTCTCAGACATATCAAAGGCATGAGCCATAAAAGAAAAAAGTAGAAAAATTGGACATTCAGAATCAAGAATTTATGCTCTGCAAAACATCCTGTTAAGAGGATAAAAAGACAAGGCTCAGACTGAAATAAAATATTTGTACATTACATATCTGACAAAGGACTTGTACCCATAATATATAAAGAACACTCTGAATTCAACAGTAAGAAAACAAACAGCCCAGTTAGAAAATGGGCAAGACTTGAAAGACATTTCACCAAAGAGGTTATGCAGATGGCAAAGAAGCACGTGAAAAGATGTTCATTTAGGATATGCATTAGTCATTGAGGAAATGCAATTTAAAGCTCTGTTGAGATGCCATTACACGACTATTTGAATTTCTAGAATAAAAAGTACTGACAATACCACGTTCTGGTGAGGATGCAGAGCAATTGGATCTCCCACATATTGCTGATGGGAATGAAAAATGGTACAGCCACTCTAGAGAGCAGTTTGGCTATTTCTTATAAAGTTAAACATGCACTTACCGTGTGACCCAGGAATTGTACCCCTGAGCATTTACCCAGGAAAAAAGAAAAGGTATGTTCACCCAAAAACCTGTATGTGAATGTTTATAGAAGTCTGGGTTTGAGTAGCTAAAAACTGGAAATAACCCAAATGTCCTTGAACAGGTTAATGGCTAAGCAAACAGTGGTACTTCCATACAATGGATACTACCAAAAGAGAATGAGTTATTGATACACTCAATGACCTGAATGGATCCCCAGGTAATTATAAGTGGGAGAAAAAAATCATTCTTAAAGGGTTACGTACCATATGGTTCCATTTATGTAACATTGACAAAGTTATAAAATTATAGTGATGGAGAATAGACCAGGTTGCCAAGGGTTGGAGCTGGGGAAAGTGTACAATTATTATGTGGTAACACAAGAAAGTTTCTTTGGGGTGAAGGAACAGTTCTGCATCCTGATTGTGGTGATGGTTTCTAGAGTCTAAAGTTTCATATAACTATATACCAAAAAAATAGGAAAGCGCATGTCAAAACTGTTGAAATCCAAATAAGCTTTGTACCCGAGTGAATAGTATTGCACCAGTGTCAGTTTCCTGGTGTGGACGATATACTGTGATTCTGTAAGATGTCATCACTGGGGCAAGCTGGGTGAAGGGTACATAGGAATTGTCAGTACTAATTTTGCTACTTCTTGTGAGTCTTAACTATTATATTAATAATAGCACATAAATAAATATAAAATTACAATTACATTAAGTGCTACAAAGGAGAGGTGTATGTCACAATGAAAGCTTGCCATATGAGATTGCCCTGGCCCTGGAGGTCAGGAGAGGCTTGAAAATGAGCCGAGATCTAAAGGAAGGGTAGAGGTTAATGAGGTGAAAAGGGCTGGGAGGTTGAATCCAACTCCCTTGTCTTAGGAAAAGTTCAATAAGGTAGGAAAATAGTTCTTTCCATGAACCTCCAAAGCGAAAACACATATGAAAATGTAGCAAAACAGTGATGGAAGGGGAAAGAAGGGCCCAGGGGCCTCGAACACTCCTAGACTGCCGGGCAAATTAGAAGGGCAGGGGGAAGGGAAGTGAGATAGCTGAGAGAGGGCATGGGGGAATACCCCAACCAGTTGAGTCAGGAGCCCTTGGAACCGGGCTCAGAGGTCACTGCAGGGCTTTGGGGTATGGGCTGACCCATAAATCCCCAGCCACTACTGGTGGAAGAATTTCCCTTCAATAGATGTTTGTGGCAGGTAGAGGGGAACTCTGCAGAGCAGTGTGTGTCAGTGACTTTTCTCTGACTTTGCAGACCTCTAGGGGAAGAAAGAAGAGAAGTCAGACTCCTTCACTTCTTCATAAGCCTTCCCTTTCTCACAGCCCCCAGCCTGGCCTGGCCACTCAGGAAGTCCCACGCTCTAGGTCTCCCATCCAGCAAATCACTGTTTCTCTTTGGATACAGCCTTCTCCAGAAAGTGAATTTAGGCCAAGCAACCTCTCAGCTCAGTCCTTGTGTATTAGTCAGTCAAAGGGGTGCTGATGCAAAATACCAGAAATCTGTTGGCCTTTATAAAGGGTATTTATTTGGGGTAGAAGCTAACAGTTACCAGGCCATAAAGCATAAATTGCTTCCCTCCTCAAAGTCTGCTGCCATGTGTTGGAGCAAGATGGCTGCCGATGTCTGCCAAGAGTTCAGGCTTCCTGGGTTCCTCTCTCCCTGGGGCTTGATACTCTCCGGGCTCAGCTGCTCTGCCTCTCTGTGTGCTTACTTCACAGGCTCCAGCTCAAAACTCCCAACTCTTGTCCTTTGCCATGTCTCTTCTCTGTGACTCCCTACTGGCCAAGAGGGCAGAGATGCAATGTCCTACTGACGTGGCCCAATCAAAGCCTTAATCATTATTTAAAAAGTGAAACCTCTAAATCCAATATAATCTAATATGCTCAGAGGGACAGACCAGTTTGAAAACATAATCCAATATCTATTTTTGGAATTCATAAACAATATCAAACTGCCACACCTTGCATTTGATAATTCTGGGTCTCTGGCATTTTAACACCTGTATTTACATTGCACTTTCATGTTTATCTAGTAGCTCACCTTTATGAGTACCTCGCTGTCTCTATTACAGAGGGAAGCTTCCTTTTAAAGACTGAGAGAAGTAAAGGTCATCTGGAAGCTTAGCCTGTGTCTTTTGATCCCTGGAAATGATCTTGTTGGATCAAATACAAAGAACCATTTCACTCAAAGAAAATGAGAAACTGGATGTCCTTTTCCATAGCTTTCCCACTAAGGGAGAATTTAAATGTTCTCTTAATAGCTATTTGACTGAGCTAATATTTATACATTTAATAAAAATTCCAACATTTTAGTTAAAATGCTATTTTTACAGTAGTCCTCTGACCAGAAAGATTTAAATTAGATTCATTAGTGACATCATGTTCTGTGAGTGAAGCCATAACATAACAGTGAGCCCAGCTGATTGGCAGAAATATATTTGCTTAAGAAGAAAGAGAGTGAGTGAAAGAGGCATGGAGGGGAAGAGATGTTTTGTGTTTTTTTTTGAAGGCTGACATTTTTCTGCTGATTTTCTTCTTCCTTCCAAGCAAATTATTACATATCTTTCCACCCAGTCTGATAAAATAATCACAAATATTTTGAAGGACTGCATTGAAAGGTGGATTTAGAACAGTCAGTCTTCACAATAGCCAGGTCTAGGGGTACAGAATGGCTATGTGTGGTTTCATTTTAACTCTCAACCAACCAAAACATGGGTGTTTATCTTTAAGCCTGTGGAGCAGAAGCATCTAATTGTTCCCACTTGGGAGACAGACTGTGAATAATGGGCCATTATAGTTTGACGAGACACACAATTGCCTTGAACTTGTCAGGAGTTCAGGTGTGGGGATCCAGCTACCTGGGGTAGTTGCTGGAATGTGATGGTTTGCGCATTCCTGATCACGCATCTGCCCGCTGCAGCCCTTGTAGGACCCGGCTTCGTTTCACTGGAATAACTCACCTATTCATGAACAATGAGGTTCAAATTGTACTTTTCTTTAACACAACATTAACTCTCAAAGAGCTGGAAATTTAGTATTCGGTTCCGTGAGCTTAGATTGCAAATCAGTCACTGAGAACATTATATGAGCAGTAATCCCATTAAATATATCATCTTGCAAATATCTAAATCCAGTTAATTAACTTGTATTGCAAAAGAGCTTGGAGATATAGTTTTCAGAGTGCAACCATACATTTTAGGGCCCTAATTATACTTAAAGCAAATTTCAAGCTCCACTTTTTATACAAAATGGTTGGGAAACTGCCTCCTAAAGAAAAAAAACCAATTGGTAGAGGCCTACATTTATAAGATTTGAACAGAAAAGATATTCAAACATCTCAGAAAATTAACTGCTTTCTTACATAAACATTTTACTTGCATTGTAGGTAGCATTTTTAATAAAAGGATTAAACAAAGTCTGCCATTTTAATTAAAATTCATAGCAATACAATGTCTTCTTTACAATGGTTATAAAAATTAACTAGCTCATGGATTTAGCTATTCTTCAGAGTTCATAATGATTTGGATTTAGCATGATACCCAAACTCACAAAATGTGTAGATGCAAAACTAATCACAGCAAAGACTTAAAAATAAAAAATAAAATAAAATATTAATTTCATGTGATGAAAAGCCCAGTACTGAGTTAGAAATATATGATAGTAATGGCTTAATATTTTTTCAATGGTCAACGATTTTATGGGATGTGTATGAAGCTACACCACCATCTGAGTTGAAGAAATTTTATTCGTACCCCCCCACACACATACATACACTGGCATATATGTGTATGTGTGTATAAGCACGTCTATTGAGAGTCATCATAGAAAAACTAAAGTAATCAAGAAAGAAGACACTGGGGAGGTTTGCAGGCAAGAGTCAAAAGAAGCTGTTTTCTGATGATATCCTCTCCCATCATGCTCGCTTTGGACTAATACCATACCGCATTCCACAGGGCACCTTCAGTGGCATTTGTCAGGAAAATAGATCCTCTCAATATCTGCTTTTCATTATGCTTCGTGAAAAATCTGCACCCTCTCAGTATGAAATTCAAGACTGGCTTATTTTGAAATAGTTTAAATTGTGGTTTCTCTAGACTATTATTCATATGCATACATATATGGTGTATGCTATTTTAAAAAGAATAACAATAAAGTACAGGGATTCTTTAGATAGAAATAGTGCTTTTTTCCCAAATCGTTCAAATTCTCATCCTATGTGTAAATCCACTTATATGTGTAAAGAATATGACAGCAAATGTTTTTTGGTTTTTTAAATCTCAGTGCTAACTGAAGTCTGGGGCACAGTTTTTAAAAGATGTCAACAGAACTGGATTTATCCATGCTAAAATTCACGACCCCATTTGAGGCATCATGGTTTGTTGCCCCAAAGACTAAAGTCCTGAAAATATTCAGAATATCTTTTTAACAACATCATCCTTACTATCCAAACATCACCAGCTTTATTAGGGAAATGTGTTTCTTATCAAGTACTTATGCCAAAACAGCTTTGAGGAGCAGCTTGTTGCAGTCAAAGGCAGACTTAGAAAATGAAGAATTTAGTTCACCAACCAGCCTTCTTTAGGCACTTTCCAACAGGAATCTGCAGAAAGTGACTTAGCATCCAACCCTGGGAATAGGGAATCAATTAGGCAGATTCTTCATTAAAACATAGGCAGTCATGTCTGATAGGTTGCTGATTACAGGAAAATATAGACTTGCCTTAAGAAAAGTTAGAGAGCCCGCCATTCACAACCATTTCTCAGTGTTTGCTCTGCACCCCCAAGCACTGTGCAGCTCTGTACGTGAATCTTCTCAGACATTCCCCATGACATCTCTGTGATGTAGGTACTATAATTACCCACAGCTTACAGATGAGGACCATTAGGCTTAGAAACTTCAAGTAATTTACCCAAGGCCACAAGATCTAGCAAAGTATGAGGTTGAGATGCAAATCCAACCCCACCAAACTCCAAACTCTCAGCTGCGAAGCTACACTGCTCCCTGGACGCATCGCCCTCTTTATACCCTTAATTCTGCAGTACCCGTTTTGCTATTGTAAACACATCCTAGAATTAGGAATATTGAAGGACCGTTGTCTGCCGTTTGTTCCTCAGTAGCGTGGAGATGATTAGAACGATACATTCCACAGGAATGATGGTCTGACACCGGGACCCTCACTGCCAAGTTCTCCCACGCCAACACATGCACTGCTTGTGTTAACACTGGACGTGCAATGTGGGAAGTAGGGTGCAAAGCAAGTAAGAACTCTTGGGTTCAACTTTGAGGACTCAAAGTATGTTCTGTCTAGTGAAAGGGTTAAATGCCTCCCAGGCCTCCCTGCGTTCAATGTCTCCTGGATCATGTTGTCTGAAAGCAAGGTTCCCTGCGCCCCAGCACACGGAGGACGTATCCTAATGACAGTATAATTAGAAGTATCATTGTGGTAATGATTCGTTTCATGTGGAGCACAGGCTGCACAGAAAAGGCCTCTCATTCAGCTAATTCCACCTGCCTATCCTTTTGCCTCTCGTGGACTTTTCCCCCTAGGTCAGTAGCACAGGGTTAATTCCAGGTGTTTGACAAGTGCTCAGACTTGGGGCTCATCAAACTAATTAAAGAGAAACACATCCAAATTCTGGTGAATTATTTTACTTTAAAAAATGCTTCCCATTCATCTGGCTCAGTGGGTTTGATTAATGAAAATGACAAAGGAGCTCTTGTCCCTGCAACCCACAACCACTTGGTTCGGGTTCAGTGGGCCCAGGGAGAGGCAGCCATGCCTAAATCTGGTCTTTCTTTCCTACTTAAAAATCCAAAGGGTAGAGGAGTTTCTGATTTTATCAGACCCTCCAAAGCAGGAAAGGAAAAACCAACCAAACAAAAAAAAAATCTTGATCCGCTAACCTGATGCAGCCAGAATTTGTTTATTTAACTTAAATACCCCTTAGAAGACTTTCATTGCTTATTTGCCACACACAGAATAATCCAAGAAAGACATTAGGAAAGCATTCGATTCATCAATGATATTTTAATATCCCTAAAATTAATAAACCCCAGAAGGATGCTCTTTGGAGAAACCTTTACGATACATATCCCCCCCACCCCGGTACCCCCTCCCTGCCTGCCTCAGTACCTTCCTTCCCCCTCCATCCCCTACACCCATCCCCACCCCAGCACTCTCGGTGCTGCCTCACTGAGCATATCCCCCACTGGCGGTGTTTATAATGATCAAGGATGTTTTAGGTTCTGAATTTGAAATAGGAAAATGGAGGTTTTGATTCTTAATGGAAATGACTTTCTTAATCAAAGGGCTTTTAATTCTTATGGATAATTAGGCATCAAAAGTACCTCTTGGATGGAGTTGTTTGCTGCATTAACAAGATGTGTCTGCATAATTAACTAAGTAAGACATTTGAAAACAAATTTAAGCATTTAGATTAAATTTAGATTAAAATGCATATGCTCCTTTCAGGTTAAAAATAAAATCCAACAGACAACTGTACTAATAAATTTAATATATTAAACAAAGCATAGATATTTAAGATGTAGCTTTTAATAACGTTAACCAAATTCATCATGAGATTACGGTTTTAAAATCCCTTAAGCCATAAATACCCTCTCCAAGTCTCCAAACCCTAAAATGCCAAATTACCCAATTCAATATCTCCCTATTTGATATTGAGCAATTAAATGACTTTTTAGCATATCTTTAAAATAATTATTTAGGAATTTTGAATATCACTTTTTAATTCCCTCATTTATTTGAACGTAAATTTTAAAAGAGAGATATTTTATTTTAACAAGTGTCTCTTTAAAAATTCGAATATTTTTTTTGAAACTTAAGCATATTGCTAATTAAAATTGTTTAATGAAAAACATCTTTTCCCTTCCTTTTAAAGGCTGAGTGTAAATCCATTCTTGTCAATACCACCTCGCTACCTTTAACTAACAATGAAAAGTGTTGATCTGAGAAATGAATTCATACCTTCCATGTTCAATGGTTTCCAAGATTTTGGAGTTTCCATATTTGACCAGTAAGTCTATATTCAGATGATTATCTTGCTTATCTGAAAAGAAGAGAAACTCGGCAACCTCATAGTAAAAGGGAAGTTACTTACAGCAATGTTTCCTATGGGTTTTTCAGGAATGCTAACTCTGTAAAGTGTTAATAGATATAATGCAAAAAGGGAAAAAAGGAAAGGTAAAATTGTCTTGTCTTGACCCATAATTTTAAACATTTTTAAATATACAGAAAAGTAAAAAGAGTAAATAGTTAAAAAAAAAAAAAAAAAAAAAAAACTCCAGTTAAAATAAAGTTAAGCAGATTCCTTCACTACAAGACTTCTCAGGGCCTTTATGCCAACACATATGGGCAGCTTCTGAGATGAAGATTATTTACAGCTTCTTGCACATTTAGTGTCCCTTCTAATATATTTGAGAAATGCAAATTTAGGGCAAGTTTAGAGGTCGTATGGTTTCCATTTAGAGCTCTACCCCAAAATGCAGGGATCCTGGCACAAAGCAATTTACTCTGTAAGAAGAAAGATGCTTTGGAAAATCATGATTTTTGAAAAATTCACCATTTGAAAGGTTCACAGAGTAAAATTTACAAAAGAGTTAGGAAACAGATTATTTTGCAGTTAATTTAAATATGCTACCTTCTGATTTGCTAACCTCCCTCTCTCAAATGGACTCATGCTATTCTTAAACCCAGGTAAGGATTTGAAATGAGCAAGAAAATAATCAAATGAATAAAGGTCGTGTTTGTCTTTAATCCTACCATTACCTTATAAACTCATTTAAAAAGTGAGAAGTAGCAAGTTAGATTTTTTTTCAGTTTAATGTGAACACAAAGCAGAATTGTTGATAAGTCTGCTAGAAGTTTTAGCAAAAATTATTCTGAAATTCTCATTTGATTCTTGTTCAAGAGTATGGATTGCAATCAAGTAAAATGTCAAGACCTGTGTTACATTTCCCTGCTTACTTTTTAATGTTACAAATTGGATTTTGGCATACATGCAATTTTTTTTAAAGGAGGTACCAGGGTTTGAACCAGAACCTTGTACATGCAAAGCAAGCACTCAACCACTGAGATACACTCACTCCTCTACATGAATTTAACATGTTAATACTGATATTAAATGCATTTGAGAGCATATTTTAAGACACAATAATAAAACTATTATCAAAAGGCAGCTGTGGAATTAAGAAGACCAAGATAGCAAGGTAAGACACTTCAGGGAACTGTTCCCCAAAGAATCTTTGAACAACTGGCAACAGCCAGCCAAGCCATTTTCCTCATAAATCTGGAAAACAGTTAAAGCATTGCAGCAACTGGCCAAGGGCCAAATCAAGAAAAAACAAACTTAAAAACAGTGGAAGAAGCTCCTGATGCTCTTGCTAACCTATTCCCCCCCACCGCCCCAGTAGTGTGGAGCCAGGATGTGTTCCCATTGTGGGTCTCTGGCTCAGAAAAGACTGAACTTCACATTTGCCTTGGGATGATCTTCTTGATCTGAGGACTAAATACTGAAGGAGAGCACCAGACAATGCAGAGCAAATTTACAAAGACGACAAACATTGTTTTATGCTGTTTTCTTTGTTTTTTGTTTTGTTTTGTTTTGTTTTTTAAAGATTTTATTTATTTATTCATTTATCCCCCCCTTGCTGCTTGTGCTCGCTGGGTCAGCTAACCACGCCATGCGGGCGGGCTTGCCTTCACCAGGAGGCCCCGGGAACCGAACCCCGGGCCTCCCATATGGTAAACGGGAGCCCTACTGATTGAGCCACAGCCGCTTCCCTGTTTTCTTTGTTTTTGTTAGTTCCTGACACTTAAGGAAACCTCTGTCATATCACCAGCTGTATATAAACTTATAGCACAGACAGCTCAGGGACTAAATCCCTGAGTTAACACTTTAAAATAGTAAAATGTACAGTGTTAAACAATACATTACAAGATAAACAAAGAAAAAATAATTGATGGTCCATCAATTATTTTCAAGATAAAAATCCAGAAACCATCAATGAAGACCAGACACACTAGAAAAAGACTTTTAAAAAATGATCCTCAGTGTGCTGAAGGAGATAAAGGCAAACACATGGAAAGAATTAAAGGATGTCAGTAAAACAATGAATGAACAAAATAAGAATCTCAATGAAGAGATAGAATTTATAAAAATGAACCAAACAGAAATACTGGACATGAAAACTACAATAAGCAAAATGAAAAAAAAAAAAAAAAAATGCCATCGAGGGTTTCAAAAGCAGATTGAAGTTGGCAGAAGAAACAATCAGGAAGCTCAAAGACAAGGCAATTGAAATGATCCAGGCTGAGGGCAGAAAGAAAAAAGAATAACAAAACATGAGTAGGGGATAAGAAACCTGTGGGACACCAGCAAGTATGCCAGTAGATACACTATGGGAGTCCCAGAAGAAGAAAGACAGTAAGGGGCTGAAAGAATATTCAAATCAATAATGACAGAAAATTTTCCAAATTTAATGAAAGATATGAACATGCACCTTCAAGAATCCCAATGAACCCTAAGCAAGATAAACTCAAAGAGAAATATGCCTAGACACATGGGTGTCAAACTCAAACCCCAAGGACAAGTGGAGTTCTGAAAGCTGCAAGAGAAGAGCAGCATGTTATGTACAAGGAAGACCCAATAAGACTAAATGCCAATTTCTTATCAGAAACCATGGATACAAGAAAGCAGTGGGATGAAATATTTAAAGTGTTGAAAGAAAAAAATTGCCACCAAGAATCTTATATCCAGGTAGACTGTATGTCAAAAATGAGGGAGAGATTAAGAAATTCCCAGATAAACAAAAGCTAAGGGAGTTCATCACCAGTAGACCTATGCTACAAGCAATGCTAAAGGGAGTTCTTTGGTCTGAAAGGTAAGGATAACAGTGGATTGAAAGAGCATAAAGAAATAGAGGGATTATTATCAAGTGCAAACTAGCAATGCACCTGGAAAAAGACCTTGACCATAAGGGGGAAATGGTAAATACAAATGAGTTTTTATGGCTAAGAGGTTTCAAAGTGAGTTGGGATGTCATTCCAGAGGTTACGCTTATGCACATCTCAGCAGGATCTCATTGACTGCCACAGTAAGTAGTGCCTCAAATAGCAGGACTCCTGTGGGTTCTAGAGACATCCAGACACTATAAGCAAGGCAGACAGCTCAGGAGTTTGGCATCCTGCCAGTGGGACTTACCTTGGATTTATGCTCCCCAGTGTGACAGAGTTGGACTCATTTGTGGTTTCCCTACACATGGCTCTTCTGCCCCTTCTATTTCAACCTATAGTTAATATTATACTTGATAGATGTATGTCCAAGAGACTTAAATCTTTGGTCCATCCATGTGCCAGTTGGGCTCTGAATTTCAGTAGAGTTACACCACTTACTCACCAGTTAATTAGACTCACCCAGGACAACTAACAATGTGATAATGATGGACAAAACCCATCCCAAGGAAAAGAGAGAGTCTGCAACTGCAAGAAAGATAGTCCATCTGTCTGCCTCCTGGGATCTAAGTCCCCTCTCAATGAGAGGCAGAGTGGACATCACCATCCCATAATCCCCAGGATTGGGAATGAACAATGGACTAAAGTAGACTTACTATTATTCTACTATAGACTTATTGTTATTCTAGCAATGGAAGAACTTTTACTATTGATATGGAGGCAGTGGCCACCAGAGGTTCTGAGGGGAGGGAGAGGGAAATATAGGTGTAATATGGGGGCGTTTTCAGGACATTGGAATTGTCCTGTATGATGTTGCAATAACGGTTACAGGCCATTATATATTTTGTCATAAGTGACAAAATTGCATGGGACAGAGTGTAAACTATAACATAAATTATAATCCATGGTTAGTGCCAATGCTTCAATATGTGTTCATCTATTGTAACAAATGTACCACTCTAATGAAGGATGCTGCTAGTGTGGGAAAGTGTGGGAGGGGGAGGGAGTAGGGCATATGGGAATCCCCTATATTTTTTATGTAACATTTATGTAATCTAAAGTTCTGAAGGAAGGAAGGAAGGAAGGGAGGGAGGGAGGGAGGGAGGGAGGGAGGGAGGGAGGAAAGGAGATTGATTCAATGAGTGAGGGAGGAAGGGCCCAGCCAGGTCCATGCATGTCAAATCTCAAGCCCCATTCAAGCCACACAGCACTGCTTCCTGGGTTTATGGAACCACATGAGATGGGGTTTGTGGGAAAGTATATTTGTGGGGATAAGAAGATTATTGAATTTTTAGTATGAAAAACCAAAAATTTGGCAATTGTGTAGGGGTAGTATTTATTTTTTGTAAATAGTAAATCCTATACTTGAATATCATATTAAATCCTGTTTCTACTCCCAAAAAAAAAAAAAAAAAAAAAAAAGGAGGAAGAAGAAGAAGAAATAAATAAAGAACTCTGGTAAAGGTCCTAAAATGCAAATGCATAAAAAGTAATGACAAATCTATGATTTTGGACATACAATGCATATAGATATAATTTCTAACAAGTACAACAAAAATGGGGTATAGGGACAGTATATTTGTATGATATTGAATTTACATTAGTATCAAAGCAAACATGATTTTTATGGAAAAATAAACCATGTAAATAGTAACTAAAAGAGAGCTGGGGTAGCTATACTAATAATAGATAACAAAGACTTTAAGTAAAAAGCTGTTATTAGTGATAAAGATGGTCACTATATACTAATAAAGGGGTCAATTCAGCAAGAAGACATAAAAATTATAAATATATACGCACCTAATGGCAAAGCCTCAAAATAAAGCAAATATTGACAGATTAAAAGGGAGAAATAGATGGTTCTACATTAATAGCAAGAAATCTCAATATAACTCTTCCAATAACGGATAGAACATCTACTATCAGTAAAGACATAGAAGACTTGAAAGATACTGTAAACCAATTAGATATAACAGACATATATAGAACACTTCACCCAATAACAGCAGAATACACATTATTCTCTGGTGCACATGGATCACTCTCTAGGAGAGACCATACATTAGGTCACAAAACAAGTCTTAATAAATTCAAAATACTAAAATCATACAAAGTATTTTCTCTGACTATGGTGGAATGAAGCCAGAAATCAATAACAGGGAGAAATGGAAACTTAACATATATGTGGAAATTAAATAATACACTCTTTTTTTTTTTTTTTTGCTCAAAAAGATTTATAGCAGCTTTATCATAACAGTCAAACACTAGAATTAATACAAGTGTCCATCAAGAAGAGAATAGATAAAAATCAGAAATTGGAATCTTGGTTATCAATGGATAACCATATACGGATAGATTTAAAAAGAGTACAAGGAAACTTCCAGGAAAATGTTCTATTAATACATCCTGATTGTATGATTGCTAAATGGGTGTATAGATTCTTCAAAACTCACATAATTTAAATTTTGTCTCCATTGTCTTTTTTAAAAAGACAGCTTACTGTTTTAACAATGCATGTTTGAAGTGGAGTGAAGGTGGATGTCATTATAGTTGAAGGATTCAAGTATCAGTTAAGCTAGGGTATTAGATTGCACTCTTAAACAACTGAGTCAAAGAAGAAATCACAAGGAAAGTTAGGAAATACCTTGAGGTGAATGAAAATGAAAACACAACATACCAAAACTTTTGGGATGCAGCAAGGCAGTGCTGTGAAAGGAATTTCTAACTCTAAATGCTTACTTTAAAAAAGAAGAAAGATCTCAAATCAGAGACTCAGTCTCACAACTGGAGGATACAGTGAAAGAAGTGCAAACTAAACTCAAAGCAAGGAAAAAAAAAAGAGTACAGTGGAAGTAAATGAAATAGAGAATAAAACACAATAAAGAGAATCAACAAAATCAAAAGTTGGTTACTCTGGAAGATTAATAATATATATATATAAAACTTTAGTTGGACTGACAAAGAAAAAAAAAAAGAGAGAAGATGCAAATAACTAAATTCAGAAATGAAGGGGGCATTACTACCAACCTCACAGAAATGAAAAAAGATACAATTACCAAATGTATGTCATCAAATTAGATAACCTAGATAAAATGAACAAATTCCTAGAAACACTCAAACTACCTACTCTGACTCAGGAAGAATTAGAAGACCACAACAGATTAGTAAGAGTAAAGGGATGTAATCAGTAATCAAAACCTCCCAAAGAAGAAAAGCCCAGGACTTTTGTTTCCTAGATGACTTCACTGGGGAATTTTATCAAATATTCCTGCTCAAGCTCTTCCAAAAATTTGAAAAAGTGATAACACTTCCTAACTCATTTTATGAGGCCAACATCAATCAATACCATGAAAAAGATACCATGAGAAAAGTAAATTACAGACTAACATCCCTTGCGAATATAGATGCAAAATTCCTCAATAAAATACTAGCAAACCAAATCCAACATTAAAAGAATTATATACCATGATTAACTAGGATTTATCCCAGGTATGCAAGGAGAGTTCAACATAAGAAAATCAATTAATGTTATAAACCATATCAATGAAGGAAAAAACAACAAAATCATCCCAGTGGACACAGAAAAGGCATTTGACAAAATCATCATCCCTTCTTGATAAAAATGCTTAGAATTCTAGGAATGCAAGGAAACTTCCTCAACATGATAAAGGGCAAATATGAAAAACCCACAGCTAACATGATACTCAGTGGTGAAAGACTGAAAGCTTTCCCTCTAAAATCAGGAACAAGACAAGAATGCTCATTGTCACTACTGTTATTCAACATTGAACTGGAAGTTCTAGCCAGAGCAATTAGGCAAGAAAAGGTAAAAAAAAAAAAAAAAAAAAAAAAAATCCAAATTGGAAAGGAAGAAATAAAATTTTCCCTATTTACAGATGACATGATCCTATATACAGAAAATCTAGAAAAACCCACAACAAAGCAACTAGAGCTAATAAACAAATTTGGGAAAGTGCCAGGGTAAAGGATCAAGACACACAAAACATCAATAGTAATGAACAATCTGAAGAGGAAATCAAGAGAAAATTCCATTTTCAAGAGCAACTAAAAGAACCAAGTATCTAGGAATAAATTTAAGCAGCGATATAAAGTTCTTATAGATGGAAAACTACAAAACATTGCAAAATCAAAGAAGACCTAAATAAATGGAAGGATATTCCACGTTCATGGATTGGAAGACAAAATTTTGTTAAGATGTCACTTCTACCCAAAATTATTTACAGGTTCAGTGCAATCCCCATCAAAATAGGGAGTTAAGGCTTAAAATGTACAGAGTTTCTATTTGGGACCATGGAAAAGCTATGTTAATGGATGGTACTGATGGTAAGAAAACATTATGAATGTAATTTTTTAAAAAATTCTAACAGCTCTTTTTGTAGAAATGGAAAATCCACACATCAAATTTACATGGAAGGGTAAGGTGCTCTGAATAACCAAAACCATAGTGAGAAAGAGGAATGAAGTTGGAAGACTCAAACTTCCTGATTTTAAAACTTACTATAAAGCTACAGTAATTAAAACAGCATGATACTAGAACAGGGACTAATGTACAGACCAGTGAAATTGTATTGAAAGTTCAGAAATAAAGCCTCACATGACTGGCCCAGTGAATTTTTTGACAAGATTAGCAAGTCCACTCAATTGGAAAGAACAGTGTCTTCAAAAAATGGTGCTGGGAAAACTGGATATCCTTATGGAAAAGAATGAGTGCAGACCTTTACCTCACACTGTATACAAAAATCAACCCAAAGTGGATCAAAGACCTATATTTAAGAATCCAAACTATAAAACTCCTAGAAGAAAACATAGGGAAGCATCTTCAGCACCTTGTGTCGGCAATGGTTTCTTAGACTTTACACCAAAAGCACAGGCAACAAAAGAAAAAATATATAAATGTGACTCCATCACTTAAAAACTTTTAAGCATCAAAGAACTTCTTCATGAAAGTAAAAGAACAACCTAGAGAATGGGAGAAAATATTTGGAAACCACAGATCTCAAAAGGGTTTAATATCTGGCATTTATAAATAATAATAGAACTCAACAACATAAAGACAAACAACCCAATTAGAAAGTGGACAAAATACTTGAATAGACATTTCTCCAAAGAAGATATACAAATGTCCAATAAGAACATGAAAAGATGCTCAACATCATTAGCCATTAGGGAAATGCAAATCAAAACCACAATGAGTTGCCATTTCATGCCAACTAGAATGGCTTCTATTTTTAAATAATGGAAAAGAAACCTTGACGAGGATGTGGAAAAATAGGAATACTTGTTTATTGTTAGTGGGAATGTAAAATGGTGCAGGCCCTGTGGAAAACAGTTTGTTGGTTCCTCAGAAAAGTAAGAATAGAATTTCCATATGATCCAGCAATACTACTTCTAAGTCTATACTCAAAAGAATTGAAAGCAGGGACTTGAACAGATATTTGCATTATTCACAATCACCAAAAGATGGAAGCAACCCAAGTGTCCATCAACAGGTGAGTGGATAAACCACATGTGGTGTATTCAAACAATGGAATATTATTCTGCCATGAAAGAATGAAGTTCTGACACATGCTACAGCATGGATGGATCTTGAAGACCCCACATTGAGTGAAACTAGCTAGACACAAAAGGACAGATATTATATGATCCCAGTGATATGAAATAATTAGATTAAGCAAATTTGTAGAGTCAGAAACTAGAATACCGGTTACCAGGGGCTGGGGTTGGGGTAGAGAATAGGAAATTAATGCTAATTGGCACAGAGATTCTGTTTGGGGTGACGGGAAAGTTTTGTTAATGGATGGTGGTGATTGGTAGCACAAAATTGTGAATGTCATTAACTCCAACTGAATGATACATTTAAGTATGTAAAGGGGAAATTTTAGGTTGTATAAATGTTACTAGAATAATCATTTTTTTAAAATCATAAGACTGTACAAAAGAAACAGTGAATGCTAATGTAAACTATGGAGGATAGCTAATAGTATAATACAATAATATTGTTTCATCATTTGTAACAAAGGAACCATACCAAATGCAAAGTGTTAAAATGAAAACTGTACATGCAAGGGGGGTATGGGGGAAATATATTTTCTGCATTATTTTTCTGTAAACCAACAACTTCTCTAATAAAAAAGAGGCAGCTAGAAACCCTTTTTATACGTTTTATCATTACTGTGTTTCACTCCTTGTTACTATTCTAAAAGGCACAAACAACCCTCTTAACCAGCCTCCTAAAAGAAATTACTAATATCTGAAAAAACAAATCTTATCTTTCATTCTTTTTTCTATACCAAAATAGTTCACTTTTTTTTTTCCGGAGTCTTATTTTACCACCTAGGGAACAAAATCCCAACTATGGATTCAAAATGACAGATTTTGTGGGTTTTACTTTTCAGAGATGATGTCATTTGTGGGGAATTGTTGGGTAAACCATACACTCTTTTCAGAAACCTGCAATTACCTCTCTGAATAAAGACATCACTGTCATGTTTCTAGAAATAATGGCTAATGATACGTCTCCCAAAAGGAAGTGGCGTTATTAATTACCTCACTGTGAACACACAGTTTATAGACAGCTCAGAGGGCCACTCGCCCAATTAAGTATAATGACTAAAGCTTCGGTTAGTCCATCTGTACAGCCTTCTAGATTAACAAGCCTCCAGCTTTACAAGGCTTGTAAGGCTGATATGCTCGGGGAGGAGCGCTCAGAGGCAATACCTGGGCTGCCTTGGAGATTTTGTCTTATTGCACAGCAGGAGGGGGAGACCCACACCTCTTATTTTTTAATCACCCAGCTTTGTTTCAGTGTGAGCTGGGTTGGTATTGACTCCAATTTCCATGCCAAGGTGCATTAATTTAGTATTATGCATTTAAATATATGTGTGATATTAAATATATATTTAAGTATATATGAATACATAAAAACTTAATACTCTTTATACACTTAATATAAACTATATAAGTATATCTAATAATACATATTATACATTATATAAATAAATTATATGAGTAATTATACAAGTAGATATTTCCATACTTATATATTAATGTGATACATAAAATATATTAATCCCCATTAAAATATGAAGGTCACAAGAACAACACACCATAACCCAAGAGAGCCATTGTTAGAAACTTAAATTTAACTCTATCCAGAATAAAGGCCTGAAAATTTTTAAATAATACATTACAAATATAAACACACACACATATATATCCATATATACACACAAATATATTATTAAATTGCCTTGTTCTTTTAAGTAGAAACATAGGCTGATTATGGAGCCGGAGCCCTTGCACATAAATCTGTGTTTTAAAATTAATTTAAATCTTTTGAAGGACATACCATTCCTTTCCATCACTGCATCAATATAAATTATTGCGACAGCCGTAATTTGCTGGATTTTCTCCTAACTGGCGACAGAAGCTGAAAACTGAGCTCTGAGGAAGCCCTTAGGGTTGGATTGGTAGGTAGCAAAAGGGTCAGGACACCTGGGTCCTGGGACCTGGGTCTCATTCCCAGGCTTCCAGTGGCCTTCAGGTGAGTCCCAGAATCTGGCTCCGACGGGCCGCAGCTGGGCCCGGGCCCACAGTTTGGGCTCTCAAGTTCTGAAGATTTCTCGGCTGCTCTCTGCTACCCAGCCCCATGATTTATGACTTCCATGATGAATCAGCCCAACCCTCCTTCCCCAACCTGGAGATAATACCACCTCTTCCCCAGGGCTTGGTGGATTAGGGGTTCCCCTTTGTAAGTCTCTTTGAAATCCTGCAGGGAAGAACCAGGGGCGGCCTGAGGTCTGGGGGCTTCCTGAGCAAGCACAGGATGGCCAGTGCTGTGATCCCATTTACAGAGAGCAACATCTGCCCTGCCAGCTGTTGCTTCACTTGGGGTCACTCTGAAGGTCAGAAAATGTGATGATTCATCCAAGACAGGCAAATGAACAGAACCCAGTTCACTCCCCGCAGCAAGGACATCTCAACCTCTTCCAAGCTGCTCTGAAGCTTTGCTAACCGGATCCAGTCGAGGGTACAATGGGACAAGCACATTAAAATTGGATATTTTAAATTATCTATTGCATTTGAATGTATATGGCATGAACATGACATACCAAGTTCACTCCTAGAGAGATCTTTGCAGGTGTTCACTAGGAGACAGGTACAAAATGCTCACGGCAGCATTGTTTGTGTAGCAAAAACTAGAAACAATGGAAACCCTATCAATAGGTTAATTGAAAAACTGATCTCATTATTCAAAGGAATACTATACAACAGTGACAAGTAATGACATGTGCCCATATGTATGAATCTTAGAAACATATTTGAATAAAGTATGTCATAAAAGAATATATACGGTATGACTCCATTTATATACAGGTGAAAACATGCAAAAATAGAAATATGCATAAATATTTTTAGGAAATCCATACATGAGTGGTTAAATTATAAGAAAAGCTAAGATCAGATGTGGATGGGGTGGAGGGATACAGCAGGAGAGATGCTTCACAAAATTATTACTTAATCCATACTTACATTTTATATGTACTCATGTGTGCTATATTTCATGATAAAATATTTTAATGTTTCCCATTATATTTGATTCTTAGAAACCAAGAATTTCTTAGGAGAACAAATATGTACACAAGACATACATACAAGGCTATTTGTTATAGCACAATTTGTCAGAGCAAAAGTGGAAGCAACCTGAATATTCCAACATGGAAAGAGTTAAATAAATTTATGGTGTGATCATTTTTGGAAAAGAGTCCTTGGCTATTGGTTTATAAGAATAGAAATGGAAGATATGCCTGAAGAGATAGGGCAAGATGGCATCGGTTTAGGTGGGCACTCACTATCTCTCTCGCAGAGGATGGCTGATTGGGGACAGGCTCCTGCCCGAGTGGTCTTTTCTGGGAGCCCATGGAGCAAGACCTTAGGGACATCGATCTGGAGGGAGCTGGACAGCGAGGTGGATTGCTCGAGATAAAATCGTGTACTTCCAGAGACTGGAGTCTTTGGGCTGTCCATGTGCCAGCTGGGCCCAGAATCTCGTGGAGCTGCAACTCCTACTCTACAGCTCAATGGACTCACCAGAACTCCTGGCAGGGAGATGATGATGGACAACAGCCATCCCAAGGAATGAGAGAGTCTGCAGCTGCAAGCAGGATAATCCCATCCATCTTATCCATGGGATATAAGTCCCCTCTCACTTGGAGGTGGAGTGGAAATCACCATCCCAGACTCCTCAGGATTGGGGTAAGAGATATGGACTAGAGTGGACTTACTGGTATTCTGTTATAGACATTGTAATTTAAGCAACGGAAGAAATTACAACATTAATGTGGAGCCAGTGGCCACTGGACGCTTTGGGGACAGGGAGAGGGAAAAGCAGTTGTAATAAAGGGGCTTTTTCGGGACTTGGGAATTATCCTGAGTGACATTGCCATGACAAATATAGGGCATTTTATATCATCATATAACATGCAGAGCTGTGTGGGAGAGAGTGTGGTCTACGATGTGAACTATGGTCCATGTGTAGTGGCAAAGCCCCGGGATGTGTATATCCATTGCAGGTGATGTGCCACACTAATGAAAGATGTTTATGTGGGAGGTTGTGGGAGGTGTGGGAGGTGGGGGACATGGGAATCCCTATAATTTTTGTGTAACATTTATGAAATCTAAATATCTTTTTAAAAAATTATTTTTTAAAAAAGAATAGAAATGCAGAAAATTAATGAAGTTGCCACCTTCCAAATATCACTCAGGAGACAGACTGCACTAGAAATTAGGAGGTGGGATTTCTCTTGCTTTTTGAGTACTTAATGATCAGAGATGTTCATTTAAATTGGCATCGTGCCTTCTTGATCTCTAGCCACATAAGCACAAATGGCAAGTAATACTAAGATCACATTTTCTAAAAACATGAAGGCTTTCTTGGAAAATTATGAAAACAGGGGAAGCAGACTTTGAATCTAGAGTCTTCCATAAGAAATATGGCAGCTATGTCCCCTACCTGGGAGCACAGGAAGCCCTAAGCACAAGAAAGAATCAGTCAAGGACGCAGAACTAGAAATCTCCTTTCTGAGCTTCCACCCACAGATCCGTCCTGGGCACTAGGAGGTCAGGTAGTGATTATCCACGGCCTTGTCCTCCACCTGGCCCTTTGTTTGCTGTGCTGCCCTCAAGTATCCACTGGGGCCAGGATGGGAACCTGGGCTGTATGGGTGCTCTCCATTTCGACATTCTTTGGTTCAACCATCCTTACATCACCCAGCAAGGATCATAAACTCTTTCTGCACACTGCCAAGCCCACCCTCCAATTTCCCGCTTCTCCCTCCAGATTGGCAGGGGACCCTCGGATTATTCAGCCCAACGGCCACGTCCTGCCTGGGAGCTGAGACAAATAGCACCTCCTCAGTCTCGGTCACTTCCCCTTCTGAGGTCTAAGGCTGGGGGAAGCCCTCCCAGACGGTTTGGACCGTCTCAGACTCAGCAGACATCAAGGTGAGCCTCAGACCACAGCTGTCCTGAGCGGCAGGCAGCAACTTTGTGTTGGAATGTGGCACAGCCAGGCCATCAGAGATGGGCCGCGACTTAGGAAACACAATGCTGGTTATCACAGCAAATCTTATGGAGCCCCTTTTCTGTGGCAAACCCTGGTTTACGATGGCAAACAGGATTGTCACAGCCCCTGACCTCAGGAAGCTTACAGTCTAGCAGGGAAGAGAGCGAAAAAGCAGAGAGGCAAGCAGTAAATAAAGATGACACTTTCTGTGGCAAAGAGCTTGGAAAGAAACACACTAGAAGTTGAAATAGAGAATAATCAGGTCAGGGAACAACACACTTTGTATAGGAGGATAGAGAAAGTCCCTCTGCAAGTGGCTCTTTAAGTTGAGAAGGATGAAAAGCAGCAGACCATGCAGAAAAGGGAGGGTGGGGCGGGAGAGTAGGTTTTATCAAAATTAGAAAGAGAATGGAATCACCTCGAGATGGAAAAGTCTCTAGCATGTTGGATAAACTGTGTGAAGCCCAGTTGGGAAGAATGAGCAAGGGGCAGTGACGAAGGCATCAGGGGATGTGGACTCACATCCGAGGACCAGTTTTCTGTTTCGAGGCCGAGAGAGCCAGCAGGCCAGGCTGTGGCAGGGTCTGCTGCAGAAGGTGTGTGCACAGTGCTCACTGACCTGCAGGTTGATGGGGGCCCTGCCAGCACATTCACAGACCCCATGCCACTCCAGAAATGTCATTTGATCTTCAGGTAAGACAGGAAGATCAGCCAATACCTGCAGTCATCAGTCCCCCATGCTCCTAATTACTCACCATAAATTCCTGCTATGGAAACTGAATGGTCAGAAAGCATTCAATAATCTCAGGCCATTCAAATAGCCTTGCTTCTCATGAAATCAGACTGAGGCCCAGTCGACTTCTGATCCATCTGGGCAGCTGGGGATTAGACAATTCCAAGAATGCAGAGCAGTGAACAGAGGGGAAATGAAGGCTGGCTCGCAAGGCAGATGGAGAAAGTCATGCTTTTTCAATCATACCTAGATCCTCCTGCTGGACCCTGAAATCCAGTGGTCAACTGAGGATGAAGGGCTCCTAGAGCTAAAGTTCTAGATGAGGAGAAGCTAATAAAAGCTTAATGGCAGCTTCAACTCTTCTGCTTTTTAATTATAAAAGCAATTATCATGTCATGAAATAAAATATAGGAGAAGCTTTTAAAACACTTGCAATTCTACTACCCCAACACAAATAGCTCCTTCTTTCTATAGTCTTGGCCCTTAACTTTTCTGCATAATTGCAATTGTAGTATGCACACACTTGTCTTTTTTTATTTTATGATATCATAAATGAGCATCCATATGCTACAACCTTTCAAGTTAATATTTTAATAATTGCAATATTATTCTATCAAGTAAATGTACTATAATATTTTGAAACAATAGATTTCTTTTGGATATTTATATGATTTCAGTATTTTGCTGTTATAGATAAGCCTGCAATCAATATTTTCACAAATGTATCTTCTTTCTTTAAAATTTGTTGGAAACTTGAAATTATTGTATTTTAATACATCTGTTCATGCCTTTGTTACTTTCTTTCCTTTTTAACTGTCAATTGCTTTTCCTGGAGACACTTCTAAATGCAAGCAATTTAGCGTGAACTTCTCTCCTTACTCAGTTTCACAGGATGAAGCTTGTGACCCTCCCTTGGGAGGGACAGAGAGTAGGAGAGGAGCCTGTTCTCAGACAGCAAAGGAGTTCTGGCTCAGGGAAGTCAGATGGGCCCTGCAAGTCGGAAGTCCCTCTAGCACGCCTGGGGCGGCCTGTGGGCTCTGCCTACCCTGGGACATCACCTAGAAGTGTTCGCCCCTTACGTGGGCTAAGACAGCGATGAACAAACCTCATTACTTTTAAATCACATTTAAGCTAACCCTCAGCAAGTGCAAACAAGGGCACAGAAAACAGAAGTATTCCTTAGTGGGGTTGCTTAGAGAAGAATTCTCTGCAGACTTTTTCTTTTTTCCTTTGGAGGAAAGTTAAAAAAAAATTTTTTTTTAAACAGGGCAGAGGAGGTTCGGGGACAGAAAACACAGTTCTCAAAAGTTTCGCCTTTGACAACACTGTTAAGATGACCTAATCCTATTTCTAATTCTCCTAAACAGATGGGGTAAAAAGTTGCAGCTGTGGCAACTTTTATAAACCTAAAGAGTGTCACTTCTAAGAATGACTTGTATCAATCTATCCATAGCTATCAATGGAGAATTCATGTTACTATAAAATGAAAATGCCAAAGAATCTACTTCTCTAATGTCAAGTTGAGATTTGATGGAAGAAACAGCCAGGCAATTAATTATATTTAGGAACCATGCATCTTGGCTTTGAAGTTAAATGTATTTCCCTGTGGCTTTATATTGAGAACAGCTTTTATTAAATTCAATTACTTTTCCCTCTGGCCTGTTCCATAAAGGTGCACTCATAGAGGAGGATGGCTCTTAACAGAGCTATTTCCACTGGAAAAGATGGTGGTCAAGTGGGTTTGCTCACTATAAAGGGTTGGTCCTCTATAAGTAAAATAACAGATGATAGGGTTATATTTCTGGTGGTCAAGTTTCACCCCTTTTTCATTAGCAGTAAAACAAATATTGGAGAGGTAAAAACTAGAAAAGATCCCCTTATTCTCCATTTTGCTTTCTTTCTTGCATACTTCC
Organism: Tolypeutes matacus; assembly: GCA_026826555.1. NCBI lineage: Eukaryota > Metazoa > Chordata > Mammalia > Cingulata > Chlamyphoridae > Tolypeutes > Tolypeutes matacus. The sequence goes on from JAKSZT010054544.1 coordinate 1,649,179, forward strand.
CCATCTAGCATTCTACCCTTCCTCAGAAGGGTAACTGAGGACAACTCAACTCATCTATAAACTCTTGGACACATATGACTTGCCTCAGAATTACAGCTGCTTGGCAGTGGCACAAGTCAAGGTCACACGGTCCGGAAAGACCTTTGAAATGAAAGTCATCAATTCTAGACCCACCTCGGGCTCTAGCCATAGGACACTCGATTGTTTCTGGTCCATGAACCTCATTTTCTTCATCTGACCAGCAGGCAACATCTTGACCTCCCACCCCGCATGGCTATGATGAGGCTTAGACAAGATGGTGAGATAAAGAAGGGCTAAACTACAAGGCATTGGTGCTAGTGTTAATGATAACAATTTATGAACTAGCAAGTTTCCATTTCAATGTCATTTAAACAAACTGTGACTTTGTTTAATAATTTTCTTATGTCTTACTATACACAAAGAATGAGCTTCTCTCCCTAAGCCACTCAAGCAAAGATGTTTTAAAATCCCAATATATTATTTGGTTAGAAAGTGACTGCAAAAGTTGACTGCATCATCAACCAATCAGGCAGCAGCTCCTAAGCAGAGCTTTTTCTAACCAAAAGTGTAATGTATTTCTGTAATAAAATGGCCAATTTTACAAGTCCCGGGTATTACTTAAAAAAATAGTTGTATTAGGATCAAAAGCTTCAGTGCCATCTGGGACCAATAAGGTGGTCTGTTTGCTTCAGAAACATCACCTATTTCAGCCCCAATTCTATAGTTCTGGCTTAGTGAAATTAAGAAGCATAAAAATGCAAGGCAAGCCCAAAGAGCTCGTAGAAGAATTATGCAGGTAAAATTCAATATTGTGGGTAGGTACTTTTCCTCCAAGTTTGTTGCAGAAAGGAGCCAAGGTTACAACAACAATCGACATGCATTCTGCCAACAAGGCGCTTCCAAAGTTCTATTCAAAAGCAATACAGCTACGATGTGAACTGTGGTCTATGGTTGGTGGCAAGGCCCCAGGATGTGTAAGTCCATTGAGGGTGGTGGGCCACACTTGTGGGAGATGTTTGTGTGGGATGTGGTGGGAGGTGTGGGAGGTGGGCAACATGGGAATGCCAGTGGGTTCCGTGTAATATTTTAGGTAATCTAAGCACCTCTTAAAATATATTTATATATATATAAATAACATTTTTGTAAGCAAATGCACATATATGCATATATATTTGTATATCATTTTACAAATATTGGTATGTATTGTGAAAATTTTTATTTTTACTCACAATAAAAAAAAAAAGCAATACAGCAAAATCTACAAGAAGTAGCCTGCCTCTGTGGACTTGCAAAATACACCAAGTCTATGGTGTTCTTCCTTATTTTTCATCACTGATGCTGTTTGGGATATGAGTTTCAGGCAGAATCAGTTTGATTGGACATATCACTACTATCACTTAGAGAGAACCCCTTGTTGACAGAAGATCATTGAACTGCCACATGTGGACTTCAAGTGGATGGTATGTATCTCCTGGCACTGCCATTGGGTTCACTGGCATCAGATATTGTCAGCTTTAAAAGAAATGAAAAACTCAGACATCCAGATGTGTTAGCATAAGAGCGCAGCGACTAAATCACTGACAAACACTATGCACTATTTTAGAAATTGGTATCAAAATGGAGCATAGAAGAAGGTTCTGAACTTAATGGGCTTAGAGTGTAACCAACATGAGAAGATAAACAGAAATACGAGGTGGTATACCATCAATATCAAATGATTATATTGATTGTCTACTATGTGCAATGAGTTTATCTAGAATTCTGAGGAAGGATATAAGTAATCTGCTGGTTTGTAAGCTTCATTAGTCTAAAGATCATGTCTGTCATGTTATTTATCAGTAGGGGGAAGCACAGGCCCTGCATGTGGTAAATACTCAGTAAATGCTTTATAAATAGAAGAATTAACTGGTGTTTAAGATGTTAGGTATAGGTATCCAGTGAGATGATGGCATAATTACAGGTGTTTAACTATGTTCTCTCAACTCCAGTGATCAAAACATACTAAAAATGGTACCTTGCATTGGTTCTGGAAACAAGGACATGTGCTGCTCCTTTACCAAAAATGTCAAGGTCTCTCTTGTGTGGAGAATACTAATAAGATTGGACTGAAGGAGTAAGAAAGTTCCAACCTCTAATTCTACTTCATGGGAGAAAGCAGCATGACGAGGAAGGAATTTGACAAGCCTTAATACATTCCCATTGATATTCCTCAATGTGAAGGGTCAAGAGCTCATCTGGGGGTCACAAGGGCAGTAGCCCCAACGAGAAAGTTAATGTCACTCCGTAAAGGCTGCTGGTTAGAGGAGACTGACTCCAGAAATATCTGAGAAAATATCTCTCTCTAACTGAGATTTTCTGCAAGAAACAGGAAGACACTTGAAAAAAATTCATATTAATGAAGAGCCAAAAGGACACTGAATTCATGAAACTAAAACATCAATGATGAAGTAACAAGCCAAGATCTTAAAAGACTGTAGGGACATGAAAAACATAATCGTCTCATTACAAACTTTAATAACAGCATTGAATAGCAAACTCAGTAGTAGAAGAATTAAATTTGGCAATACAGAATATAAACGTTAAAAGCTCTGTCAGAAGCCAGAAGAAAACCCAATCTCCTCTCCCCCTCCCACCCCAACCTTTTGACTTAAATCAACTTGATTTCGTTTCTGCTATTGCAAACAAAAGACTCATAGCAAAATCACCTATAAAGAAACAAAAATCAAGCACATGGCAGAGTTTTCTCTATGCTAAGCAAAGTTATTCATTCATTTTTAGATCATTAAAAAGATATTTGAAATATATAAGGACTCCAAAAGTATATTGCCCGTAATGAAATGTGTTATCCTTCATTGGATCTTGAAACAGGAAAAGTACATTTATGTAAAAACTGGCAAAACACAAAACTGGTCTGGACTTTAGTTAATAATAACGTAACAGTGGCAATTTCTTAATTTTGACAAATATACCATGGTAAAGTAAGATGTTAACATTAGGGGGCAGTTGGTGTAAAAGTTGTATTATCGTTACAACTTTTAAATAAATCTAAAATTGTTCCAAAATAAAAAGGTTATCATAGAAAATATAATACCCACATGCCCTTTCTGAAATGATACTCTATGATGTACATCAAGAAATGAGTTAAGACAAAGAACTCAAAATAGGAAAACACTACATGAAGAACTGTCAGTGCATAATAAAACCAGTATTTTTGTTGGCTTTGGTTATAACTTTTTGACTGTTTTAAAAACATTTTCCATTCTTTTCCTTCCGATCTATCTATGTCCTAATAGTAAAATTGTTTCTCCAATAAACGGCATATAGTTTTACTTTTTTAAAATCTAGGCTTTCATTTTTCATCTAATATGATTAGTTGGGCTTTGTTTTTCCATTTGATCTATCTATTCTTTTTTCTTTATTCCTCCTTCCTGTTTTTTTAGAGTCATCAGTTTTTCTAAATTATTCCATATTGTCTCCTCTATTTCATTTTATTATTTATTTTTATTATAAAAATTTCAGTCATACAGAAAAATTGATAGAATTATACATATGTTGCCGGTCAGGACCTGGGTCCGTGAAAACGGTGCTGCGGATGAGAAAGAAAGAATAAGACAGACAGAAGAGAAACTGGGATCAGGGGACTCTCCATCCGATATGGATAGAAGACACAAATTTCCATGACCTACATCTAACAACTAATATTTTATTGTATATGTTTTATCCCATAACTATCCGTCTAACCATCCCCCATCCATTCATCAGTTCACCTTATTTTTAAATGGATTTTTAAGTAAGTTGCAAATGTCAATATACTTCACCCCTAATCACTTCAGGATGTACAAAATTGACTAGAATTTTATGTTTGTTTACAGTTCTTTTTGTTAGGTAAAGTTCACATACAATGAAATGAACAAACATTAAATGTACCATCCAATAAGCTTTGACAAATCTACGGTCCTCCATAAGCCAAATTCCTCACAAAATAGAGAACAATACCATTACCCAGAAAGTTTCCTTATGACCCTTTCCCTTCTCTGCCAATTCCCACGCTAACCTCTCCAGAGATAACCACTCTTCTCATTTGTTTCTACCATAGATTGGTTTTGCTTATTCTAGAACTCCATGTAAAGGGGATTATACCATACGTAGCCCACTGTACAAGGCTTCTTTCACTCAGCATAGCACTTTTTTGGGCTTCAACTATGTTGCTGCAACTATCAGCAGCAACATGGTTGCTTGTTGCTTTTCATCTCTTCATACTATTTCATTGTGCCTCTTTGTAGTTAAATATTTAGTATTCTTATGTTAATGATTACCCTAGACATTTTAATTAACCTGTTTATTTTGAGATAATTGTCAATTCATCTGCAGTTGTAAGAAATAAAATACAGAGATTGCGCATGCCATGTACCTAGTTTCCCCCAATGGTAACATCTTGCAAATCTAGAGCACTCTATCCTAACCAAGGTATTGATATTGACACTGACAAGATAGGCACTATTTCCATCACCAGAAGGATTCCTCACGTTGCTTTTATAGCCACATACACTTTTCTTCTGCCCCACCACCTCCTTGATCTCTGGCAACTGCTAATCTGTTTTGTTCTCCATTTCTATCATTTTGTTATTTCAAGAATGTTCTATAAATGGAAGTATACAATATGCACCCTTTTGTTATTGACTTTTTTCAATCAGCAAAATTCCTTTGAGATCCTTCCAAGATGTTGTGTGTTTCGAAATGCATACCTTTTTATTGCAGAGTATTAGTCCATGGTATAGATGTACCATAGTTTATTTAACTATTCACCTGCTGAAGGAAATCTGGAGTGTTTCCAGTTTGGGGAATTATGAATAAATATTCATATGCAGTTATTTGTGTGAACACAAACTTTCCTTTCTCTGGGACAAATGCCCAGGAGTGGAATTGCTAGATTGTTTGGAAGTTGCATGTTTAGTTTGTGAACAAACTGTCAAAGTGATTTTCAGAGTATCTGTAGCATTTTACATTCCTACTGGCAAATAAGAATGACCCAATATCTCTACATCCTTACCAGTTTTTGGTGTTGTCACTATTTTTTATCATAACAATTCTGATAGGGTGCAGTCCTATCTCATTTTGTTTTTTATTTTTTTATTATTGTTAACGAAGCTTTAGATTACATAAATGTTACATAAAAAATATAGGGGAGTCTCATTTACTCTACTTCCTCCCCCTTCCCCACTTTCCCCCACGAACAACATCTTTCAGTGTGGTACATTTGTTACAATTGATGAACACATTTTGAAGCATTGCTACTAACCATGGTCTATAGTTTACATTATACTTTACACTTTGCACAGCACAATTTTATAGATTTTGACAAAATGTATAATGACCTGTATCTGTCATTGCAATGTCATGCAGAACAATTCCAACATCCCAATAATGCCCCATGTAATACCTATTCTTCCCTCTCCCTTCTCTTAGAACCTCTGGTGGCCACTGCCTTTATATCAGTGATACAAGTTGTTCCATTGCTAGAATAATCGTAAGTCCACTTTAGTCCATAGTTGCATTCCCCCCCTTTATGTTTATTCATTCTTCAATATTGAGGGTTTTGGGATGGTGATGCCCAGTCTTTCTGATTGAGAAGGGGCTTAGATTCCATATGGGGGGTAGATGGATGAAACTGTCCTGCTTGCAGTTGTTGATACTCGGAGTTTTGGGAAGGGTGTTGTTCATCATCATTCTATTGTTAATTGTCCTTGGCAAGTCCAATGAACTAAAGAGTAGGTGTTGCAACTCTGCTGAGACTTAGGGCTCAAGCAGCATATGAACAGACCAAAGATTTAAGACTCTGGGACATAAATTTAATGAGTATAGTGCTAATTATAGGTAAAAATAAAAGGGGCAGAAGAGGCATGTGTAGGGAAATTATAAATGAGTCTAACTGTACATCAGGGAGCATATATTCCAAAGGAAGGCCCACTGACAGAGTGCTGAATTCCTGAGATTGTTTGCACTGCCTATAGTGTCTAGATGTCTCTAGGGCCATCAGGTGCCCCACTGTTTGAGGCACTGTTTACTGTGGCAGTCAATGAGATCCTGCTGAGACATGCATAAGCGTAACCTCTGGAATGACTTTCTGACTCACTTTGAAATCTCTTAGCCATAAAAACTCATTTGTATTTAATATTTCCCCCTTTTGGTCAAGGTCTTTTTCCAAATGTATTGCTAATTGATGCTCGGTAATAATCCCTCGGTGCCAGGGAAGCTCATCCTGGGAGTCATGTCCTATGACAGGGGGAAGGTAGTGCATTTATATGCTGAGCTTGGTTTAGAGAGATGCCACGTTTGAGTAACAAGGAGAGTTTCAAGAGGAAACTCTTAGGCAGTATATAATAGTAGGCTAAGTTTCAATTTCAGAAAAACAAGGTTCATAAGTACAAGCATCAATATCAAGGAACTTCCCAGGATGGGTATTCAATATTCTTTGTTATTTTGTGGGTCTCCACCCATGAAGACAATGCCCCATGACCACTTGAACATATTCATATACCCCAGGTGCACCGCTCCCCACACAGCCCCAATCACAGACACCTTGCACCAGTGACCTTCCCTTGCCATAGTTGTGACCCTTCTCCTATCCAAAACCTCCCCAAAAAGAAAGCCAAAAATAAACAAACAAAAATAATAAGAAAATAACAAATAAAATACAAAATTTAAAAAATAAGAATAAAATATATTTTTCATTGTGTCTTTCATCACCATAAGATCTTTTGTTTTGTTTTGTTTTATGTTTTGTTTTTTTTAGGAGGTACCAGGAATTGAACCCAGAACCTTGTATATGGAAAGCAGGTACTCAACCACTTGAGCTACATCCACTCCCCAGATCTGTTGTCTTTCATGTACATGACAATTTCTTCCATATGTTCCCCCAGTATCTTTTTTTTTTTTTTTTTTTTACTTTATCTTCAAAGAAGTCTTAGGGTACAAAAAATTATGTAGAAAATATAGGGGATTCCTTTATACTCAGCCCCCTCCCCCTCTCACACTTTCCCCTGTTAACATTTTACATGTGTATGGTATATTTGTTACAATTGATGTACAAGTATTGAAGCATTGCTACTAACCATAGTCAATGGTTATATTATGGTTTACATTTTGTACCACACACTTTTATAGATTTGACAAAATTTAAAATGACCTGTAACTGTCATTGCAAGATCATGCAGAACAATTCCAATGATCTAAAACTGCCCTATGTTCCATCATCCCAGCTTTAATGTGCATTTTCTTAATAGTTAATAATCTTTTCATGTGTTTATTTGCCTTCTAAATATCTTTTGTGGTGAAATGTTTCTTTGCACTTTTTTGTGTGTGCCAATTTTCTAACTGGATTGTTTGTGGTTTTATTTTTAGTTTTTATTGTTGAGTTTTGAAAGTTCTTCATACATTCCAAATACTAGTTCCTTATTGGGTATATGGTTTGCAAATATCTTCTCCTAGTCTGTACTTTGTCTGGCAGAAAGAACTTTTAATTTTGATGAAGTCCAATTTATCCATTCTTCCTTTTATGGACAGTGCTTTTGTTGTCAAACTTATTCTTGCCTAGCTCTAGTTTTGAAAGTTTTCTCCTATGCATATTTTCTAAAACTTTTATAATTCTATATTTTACATTTAAATTCATTAAATTGAGTTCATTTTTGTATAAGGTGTGAGACAACACAAAGTTTTTTGTTTTTCTGTTTGGTTGGTTTTTGAGTGTTTTTGTTTTTGCCTATAGATGTTCAATTGCTCTTACACCATTTGTTGTAAGGGCTATCTTTCCTCCATTGAATTCCTTTGACATCTTTGTCAAAATCTATTGGGCATATGTGTGTCAGTCTACTTCTGGGTTCTGTTTCATTGATTTATGCACCAATATTACACAGTCTTGATTATTATAGCCACGTAATGTCTTGAAATCAGGTAGATTGATTCCTCCAAATTAAATCTTTTTCAAAAATAGTTTTAGCTATTATAGTTCCTTTGCCTTTACATATAAATTTAGAATCTATGTGTACATAAAAACCTTGCTGAGATTTTGATAGGAATTGCATATATCAACTTGGAGAGAATGGGCATCTTTACTACATTGAGTATTCTGATCCATGAACATGGCATGACTTCATTTAGTTAAACTCTCACCACTAAGTATAATGTTAGCTGTAGGCTTTTCATAGCTTTTTCAAGTTGAGGGTTCATCTCTAATCCTGTGTTGCTGAGACTTTTTATCATGAATGAATGTTGAATTTCCTCAAATGTTTTTTCTGCACCAATTGATTGATATGGACTTGTAATTTCTCTTCTTTAGTCTGTTAATATGGTAGATTATACTGATTGATTTTTGAATGTTGAACCAGGTTTGCATCCTGGAATAATTCCCCTTGGTCATATTGTATAATTCTTTTTACACACTGCAGAATTTTATTTACTAATATTTTGCTAAGGATTTCTTCATCTATATTCATAAGGGATATTGATCTCTAGTATTTTTGTACATATCTTTGTTTAGTTTGGGTATCAAGGTAATGCTAGCATCATAAAATGAATTTGGAAGTGTCATGAATGCTTCTGTTTTCTGGGAGAGATTGTATAGAATTGATATTAATTCTTCTTTAAACTCTTGGTAGAATTTTCCAGTGAAATCATCTGTGCCTGGAGATATCTTTTTAGGGACTTTTAAAATTACAAATGCAATTTCCTTAACAGTTATAGGCTATTCAAATTATTTCATATTGGGTGAGTTGTGATAGGTTGTGCTTTTCAGGGAAGTGATCCATTTCCTCTAAGTTGTCAAATTTATGTGTGTAGGGTTGTTTGTAGTATTTTTCTTATTAAAGATACCTTTTATTTTTTGGTAATGGCTGGGTCTATAGTGATATCCCATGTTTCATTCCTGATATGAGTAATTTGTACCTTATCTCTTTTTTGTCATTCTTGCTAGAATTTTGCCAATTTTACTGATCTTTTCAAAGAACCAGCTCTTTGTTTCAATGATTTACTCTATTCTTCTGTTTTTAATTTTATTGATTTCTGCTCTTATTTTTATTATTTCCTTCCTATTGCATGCTTCGGATTAACCTTTTTAGTATAAGTAGAGTCAAATATTGGTTAGAACATAACTTATTCCCAAAATGTATCAGAAAATCAAGTTTAACTGGGAGTCTTGTATTTTTTATTTGCTGAATCTGGCAACCCCACTAAATACTCAAAGGTTCCCTGAGTTATTCTCAAAACACTGCACCTTATTTGTTTCCTTCATGCATTACCACAGTGTTAAAGTATATTTTGACGTGTTCACTTGTTTATTGTCTGCATCTCCACACAGGCTCTAAGATCCTTCAGGGCAGGGCCTGTGTTTATTTTATTCATCAGAATATATTCAATAATTGGCACAGTGCCTGGTATATAGTAGAAACTCAGTAAATATTTATAGAGTGAATAATGGTATTATTTAGCTGAAAAGTTAGCATCCTATTTTTTTTAACTTGCTCCTAAGTAACATGCTGAGTTTTCACTTACTGAAAATATACTTCATAGACCAAAGCCACAGAGTATGCAGTCATAATCCACTAAATTCAGTAATAAGACCTTAATGCAACTAAGTTCAGCTGATGGTGCACTGAGGAGTTTGGTGTTGAATAATGCTAACACTACTTTGACACCTTTCCAAATGATGAAACCTCTTGGAAAAATAAAATAGGGAGAAAGCAAGGAGAAAGATATGCATAAAGGAGAACTCATGTGAAGAGGAAGTTCAGCTGCTGTAGGTCAGAAGTTCAGGAGGAAAGAAAAGTAAATACTGATGCCAGTAAAATTCAAAAAACAGTGTAATCCAGGGCAAGGAGGTATCAGGAAAGAAGCTTAAAATACTGGGGCCAAAGCAAAGATTACAGAGAAACTTTGGAGAAGCAAAGGTGGATAAAAAAAGCAAAAGTCCAAACATAAAGGAAGCCTATGCTGGGGTCCTGACAAATGTAAGCCATCACATCCAAAGGCGAGTTTGGCCAAGGAGCTGGTGGGTTGCTAGGAAAGAGAATCTTTTCTATGTAATCTAGGGGAAGAGTTTGGTTTTCAGGATTTGATTTGCTTACTTGTTTATAAAAGGAAGGTTAGCACAGATGTTCAATGACATCAATTTCCCAGGAATGGCTGGCGCCTGTTTGCATAGCCACAAATAAAAATAAAGAAAACTCGCTAAATTCCTGCCCTATTTTACTGTAGCTTTTAAGGTAGGGTAAAAAATATGCTCCAATAGAATTAATGCATCAAATGTTGTGAGATTTGTTTTTGAAATGTTATTCTCACACTCCATTATCTGATGAATGTGGAATTGTTTTAGTGGCCTGGAGATGAATTTGCTGAAACCCATATCTGGGTTTAGCTGCTGTGGGGTTATAACAACTTATCTCTAAGAAGTTTGTTCAAAGTCACCAGGAAGGAAGAATTTCATTACCAAATGTGGTGCAATCCTGTGGCTCCTCAGTGCAGCACAGCACACACAAACCTTGTATTTCTGCTGCTTTGAAGAAGCTTTTGGGTCACTTTGATTCACTAAAAAGCAATCAACAACATTGTAGCCCCATCTGGTAAAAGTCACTGTAGGACTGATTTTTTAAAAGTAAGGAACTCCCTTGTAAGGTGTGGGGCAACATCAAACCCCACAGTGTAATCAAACCATACCTATGCACTTGTCCTACTGAATTACAGAGGTGAAATTAAACTAGAGTAAAGGTCAGGAATGGCTTTACTGTGGCCAACTGATTTTTGACGCGAGTGCCAAGTATCTTAATTGGGGAAAGAACAGTGTCTTCAACAAATGGTGCTGGGAAAACTGGATATCCACATGCAAAAGAATGATGTTGGACCTCTCATACCATATACAAAAATTAATTCTAAAAGTATCAAGAATCTAAACATAGGAGTTGAAACTATAAAACTCTAAGAAGAAAACATAGGGAGAAACCTTTATAGCATTGGAATTGGTAGTGATTTCTTAGATATGACACCAAAAGCACAAGTAACAAAAGAAAAGAGAGATGAAATGGACTTCATCAAAATGAAAAACTCTTGTATATAAAAGGACATTATTAAGAAAGTGGAAAGACAACCTACAGAATAGGAGAAAATAATTGCTAATGATATATTTGATAAGGATTTAATATTCCAAATATAAAAAGAACACCTAAATTTCAACAACAAATAAGAATTTCCCCAATACATTAAGGTTTTAAAAATAATAATATTTAATTTTAATGGAGTGTTTCATTATATAAGTGTACCACAAATTATCCAATCAATTATTCTAAATGTAGAAGACATATAAAAGAATCCAAGATATCCACAACATTGTATTCACAATGTCCAGAACACAATATAAAATTACTTGACATAAAAAGAGCCAGGAAAATGTGATCCCTTCTCAAGGTTAACAGAGCATCACCAATCTGTGGGACAATATAAAATTGTCTTACATTAATGTAATTTAAACTCTAAGAGATAAAGAAACAGAGCATCAGACAGAAAAATATTTGAAGAAATAATAGACAAATTCACCCTAAATTTGGTGAAAGATGTATATTGATAGATTCAAGAAACACAGAAAACCTAAAACAGGATAAACAAGTATAAAAAAAGGTCTAGGTATCTTGTCATCAAACTAATGAAAAGTAAAAATAAAACAAAAATCTTGAAATCAGCCAGTGAAAAATGATACATTTCATACAAGAAACCAATAACTCAAATGAGTGCAGACTTCTCATAAAAATTTGTGGTGAGGGGGGCGGATGTGGCTCAAATGGTTGGGCGTCTGTCTGCCATATGGAGGGACCTGGGTTCGATCCCCGGGATCTCCCGGTAAAATTAAAAAAAATAATAAAAAAAAAAATTTGTGGTGATAGTAGAACCACATCTGTATTAGTCAGCCAAAGGGGTGCTGATGCAAAATAGCAGAAATCAGTTGGTTTTTATAAAGGGTATTTATTTGGGGTAGAAGCTTACAATTACCAGGCCATAAAGCACAAGTTAACTCCCTCATCAAATTGTATCGCCATGTGTTGGAGCAAGATGGCTGCCGACTCTGTGAGGGTTCAGGCTTCCTGGGTTCCTCTCTTCCTGAAGTCTTGCCTGTCTCCAGGCTCAGCTGCTCTGTTATCTCCACAAGGCAGCTATAGACTATTAGGTGAATGGCTGTTTTCTCTTCCCAGAGACTTTTCTCTTTCCTCAAGACCAAGCTCCTTAGTGCTTACCTCCTGGGGCTCCAGCTCAAGACTCCAACTAACTCTTCTGCCTTGCGGTTTCTCTGTGAGTCCCCACCCACCAAGGGGGCAGGGATGCAACATCCTACTGACGTGGCCCAATCAAAGCCTTAATCATTATTTAATCAAGTAAAAGTAAAACCTCTGAATCCAATACACTCTAATATGCCCAGAGGAAAAGACCAGTTTACAAATATAATCCAATATTTCTTTTTGGAATTCATCAATAATATCAAACTGCTACAACGTCTTTAAAGTACTAGTAGAGAAAAACAGTCAACATCAAATTCTATAACCAGTGAAAATACCCTTCAGGAACATAGATGAAATAAAGACATTTTTGGATAAAAGAAAACTAACAGAATTTTTTGCCAGAATTGCGAAAGTAATACTACAAAGGGATATTCAAGCTAAATGGAAATGATACCAGAGGAAAAGTAGGATCATCAGGAAGGAATGGAAAGCATCAGAAATAGTAAATATTTGAGTAAATATAAAAGATTTTTTTTCTTTTAATTCCTTTAAAATACATGACTGTTTAAAATGCAAATTATAATATTTTGAGGATTATAATGCATGTATATGTAAACATATGACATTTATGGCATAGAAGATAGCAGTTAGGTGGCAAATCGACTGACACAATTTCAAATTTTCCGCCTTTTACATGAAGTTGTACCATATTAACTCTATGTAGACTGTGAAAAGTAAAAAATGATTTTATAATCTCTAGAGCAATTACTTTTTAAAAATGTGCAGGGTTATAGCTAAATACCCAATAGATAAATTTAAGTGGAATTCTACAAAGACTTAAATAATTCAAAAGAAAGCAGAAGAGGAGAAACAGAAGTTTAAAAGGGGGAAGAGAAATGAAAAAAAAGAAAATTTTTAAAGATTTTAAAAAGGGGAGAAAGGGACAATTAGAAAACAAATAATAAAATGGTACACAATTTCAGCCATATTGATAATTACATTAAACTTCAATGCATAAAACACTCTACTTAAAGGTAGATATTACCAAGATGAATAAAAAAAGAAAACCCAACTATATGCTGTCTACAAGAGTTATACACTTTAAATACAAAGACATGAATAAGTTAAAAGTTAAAGGATGCAAAAATATGTATATACCCTGCAAACAGTAAGTATAAGAAAACTGGAGCGATTATATTGATATCAGATAAAATCAATTTCAAGTCCAAACAGTATTTCAAGAGATAAACAGGGACATCTCATAATGCTAAAAGGGCTAATATATCAGGAAGATATAATAATCATAACGATCACAAATGTTCTCAACTTATGAATAAGCCTCAACATACAAGAAGCAAAAATTGATGTAATGAATAAAAGGAGAAATTGAAAAAGCCACAAGCATACTAGAATTTCAACATGTCTCTCCTAGAACCAAGCAAAAATATCAGAGATGTGCTGATGATCTAATCAACAACATCAAACACCTTAACCTAACATTTACAGAATGCCACATCCAAAAACTGCATCATACACATGCCTTTCAAATGCACATGGTATTTTCATCAAGGTAGAGCACAGTACTCAATAAATTTATAAGGATTGGAACCATTCAGAATATGTTCTCAAACCTCAATGGAATAAAAATTAAAATTCAATAATAATAATTCTAGGAAAACACCAAATATTTAAAAATTAAACAACACACTATTAAAAATCCCCATGCTTCAAAGAAGTAAGGAAAATCAGGGAATATTTTCAACTAAATGAAAATAAACACTTCAACCATTGTGGCAGAGCTAAAGCTGTGCTTAGAGGGCAACTTATGTCTTTAAATACTTACTTTACAAAAGATCTAATTTTAGTGGCATAACTATCCATCTTAATAAGCTAGACATAGAAGAGTTAAAGTAAACCCAAAGTAAGTAGAAGGAAATAAATAAATAAATATAAAAGAAAAAAAAAAAAACAGAAGGTAAAATAAAATTAATTTTTAAAAAGCTGTTTCATTGAAAATATCGACCTAATTGTTAACCCCCTGGCTAAAATGATTTAGAAAAAAGTGAGAAAAGCCACAAATTACAATTATCAGGAATGAAAGAGGAGTTATAATTACAGAGCTTACAGATATTCAAAAGATAATAAGACAATATTATGAACAATTTTAAGCCAACACATTTGAATACTTAGATGAAATAGAAAAACTTCATGAAATACACAACTTTTCTAAACCAACATAAGAGAAAATAGAAAATCTGAAAAACACTGCAGCAATCAAAGAAATGGATATTTTATCAAAAACTATCACACAAGGAAGTGGATGAGGCTCAACCAGTTTGGTGCCAGCCTACCACATGGGAGGTCCTGGGATCGGGTCCTGGTGCCTCCTAAAGAAGACGAGAAGACACTGTACTTGCCACAATGAGCAAGACGCTGCACCCGCAGCAACGAGCTAGACACTTCATCACTGCAGTGAGCTAGATGCCTAAAGAAGCAGATACCATAAGACAGCAGAAGCCACAGTCCATGGAGAGTGGATGTGGCTCAGGCCATTGGGCACTCGCCTCCCATGTGGGAGATCCCGGGTTCGGTTCCTGGTGCCTCCTGGAACAATGAGCAGACAGACAAGAGAACCATCGGGGTGGGGGCATAAAAAAAAAAGTAAATAAATTTTAAAGAAAACAACAACACAACTATACACAAAGGAAATGCCTGGCCCAAATGGTTTCACTGGTTAATTCTTTCAATTTCTAAAGGAAGAAATAACATCAATATTCTTTAAACATATTCAAAAAATAGAGTAGGAGGGAGTGCTGTATAACTTAATTTATAAAGCTAAAACCTGAGAAAGACATTATTCACAGACATAGATGCAAATTCCTTAACAAAATATAGCACGTTAACAACACAAATAAAAGAACAAAAAATATATATATTAGCAAGTTGAATCTGACAATATTTAAAAGGGAAAAGTTTAAAAGCAAGATGGTCCCTGATTCTGCCTGGTCTCTCCTTTCCCTCTGGGCTTCCAGTCCTCTCTCTCCTGGTTAGGGCTTGTCTCTAACTCTCTTCCCAAGGTCAGCTGTAAGTTATCAGGCAAATGGTCCATGTCTTCCCGGGGCTCTAGCTGTTTGAGCCTTCTCCTTTCTGTCACATGGCAAGATCAAAAATGACACAGTTCTCTCCTCTTCCCATAAGTCTTCTTGAGTGAGTGTCTATTTATATCAGCCCACCAAGGGGACAGGGACTCAACTTGAATTACACCTTACTGACGTAGTCCAATCAGAAGCCCTAAATTGATTTTATCAAGTAAACTTAATCAGAGGCCCCTCAATGGAATCCAATATAATCAAAAGGGTATCACACCTAGAAGGATAGACCAGTTTACAAACATTATCTTTCAGGAAGCAGATGTAGCTCAAGTGATTGGGCTCCTGTCTACCATATAGGAGGTCCAGGGTTCAATTCCCGGGGCTTCCTGGTGAAAGGCGAGCTGGCCCAAGCGGCAAGCTGGCTGGCATGGAGTGCTGGCCCGCGCAGAGAGCTGGCGCAGCAAGATGACTCAACAAAAAGAGACACAGAGGAGAAACAATAACAGACACAGCAGACCAGGGAGCTGAGGTGGTGCAAGAGATTGTGCGCCTCTCCCCTACTCTGGAAGGTCCCAGGATCAGTTCCCAGTGTTGCCTAAAGAGAAGACAAGCAGACAAAGAACACATAGTAAATGGACACAGAGAATAGACAGCGAGAGCAAAAACAACACTGGGAGGGGGATAAACTAATTAATTAATTTAAAAACAACATAATCTTTCTCTTTTTGGGATTCACAAAAATAATTACAAACACCAAGTGGGGTTCTTCCCAAGAGCGCAAGATTGGTTTAGCATTAGAAAATAAACCATTGTAATTCAGCCTATTAAGAGAATAAAATGAGTAAAAATATATGATCACATTTGTATATGAAATATGGAAAAAACAGTATTTTGAGGAGAAAAGACCACATGAAAAAAGAGGCCCAGGCATCCCAGCCAGATCAGCTTCGCTCAGGCCTTAGGTGATAAGCTGAAAACAGCCATGGTTGCAAACTCGGGCAGGGCCATCAGAAGAGCTACCCAGGCAACCCACAGAAGCACGAGAAAAAAACAGGGAGTTTACTCCCCTAGGAAGGTTTTTCAGTATATGATTTGCATGTGAAAAGCAATTGCATTTCTATATATCAAAAACAAATAATTATAAAATGTAATTAGCAAAAAATACAATTAAAAATAGCAACATGGACATGTTACCTGGAAATTAATATAATAAAATATCTTTAAGACTTTTAGGTAAAAAAATTTATAGTTTATGAAAGACAAAAGGAAGATCTAAGTAAGCAAAGATATGTTATGCTCATGGGCAAGAAGAATAGAAAGTATAAAGATGTCAATTATTTACAAATTAAAATGAAAATCCAATAAAAATCCAATCAGGATTTTCATAGGTCTTTGATAAGCTTCTTCTAAATTTTATTATAGAGCAAAAGGTAAAAAATAGTCAAATCACTCCTGAGAAGAAGAAAAAATAAACTGTTATAAAATAGTCCAGAAACAGACCTGCTCATATTTGGAAACTTGATGAATGATAGAAATAACATTGGAAACAAGTAGGGAAATGTTAGAGAATTCAATAAATGGTGCTATGACAATTAGCTACACAAATAAGATTGGCTACTGTGCCCAAAAATAAATTTTAGTAAAATTAAAGACAAAGTGTGAAAAGCAAAATTTTATAAGAAAAAAAAGTAAACCTTCTTTATGACCTCAAGATATGGAGGATTTTTATAATGACACACAAAAAGCATGAACCATAAAAGATTGATAAACTTCATTACATTAAACTAAATGCCTCTGTTCAAACAATTGTTTGTGGGCTAATTACAAACAAAGAAATGTAAAATATATATTCACCAAAGAATCACTGTCCGGAATATAGAAAAAGAAAGTCAATACTTGATAAAAAAAAGACAAATAGAAAAAAATGGGGACACACAGAGAAATATTAGGAAATGCACTATCTCAGGGATAGGTGAAAACACATACAACCTCATCAACATTCAGAAAAAAATTAAACCACAGATTTGTAAAAATGTAATTGTCTGGTAATACTAAATATTGGGGAATAGGGAGAAAATAGGAAGTCTCAGTCATTGTGGAAAAAATAATTTGGAATTTCCCAGTAAAGGCACTTTCTTTCTTTTCTTTCTTTCTTTCTTTCTTTTTTCTCTTTTCTCTTTCTTTCTTTCTTTCTTTCTTTCTTTCTTTCTTTCTTTCTTTCTTTCTTTCTCTCTCTCTTTCTCCTTCCTTCCTTCCTTCCTTCCTTCCTTCCTTCCTTCCTTCCTTCCTTCCTTCCTTCCTTCCTTCCTTCCTTCCTTCCTTCCTTCCTTCCTTCCTCTTTCTTTCCTCCTTCCCTCCCTCCCTCCCTCCTTCCTTTCTTTCTTTTTCTTTCTTTCTTTCTCTTTCTCTTCTCTCTGTCTCTCTCTCCCTCCCTCCCTTTTTCTTTCTTTTTTATCTACCTACTACCTACCCATCTCTCTATGACCAGGTTCTGTTCTATACAATTTCTATACATAAATTCATTTCGTTTTCATAACTCTAAAAGGCAGTGTTATTTTCTTTGTACAGATGATAAAACAGACTCTGAAAGTTGAAGTTACTTGTCCAAAGCCATATAGCTAACTAATGCAGAACTGATTTTGAAACCAAGTAGTTAGATTCCAGAATCTACTAATCAATAAGAAAATTTCAAAAAAGAAGAAGGGAGAAGGGAAGAGAAGGAGAAGGAGGAGAAGGAAAGGGAGAAGGAAGAAAGGGAGGAAGAGAGGGATGAGGAAAAGAGGAAGAAAGAAAGAAAGAAAAATTGTTAGCTCTGTGGGAAACAAAACATTAGTATATAAAAAAGGAAATATAATCCTAGTATTCTACTTGACTCAGTGGTGAACAGTATCTATAGAACTATAGTAATTAAAACATTAAATCTGGATTTAACCTAAAATTGTAGTATGCTTATATTGTGAGAATGGGAGGGAGGGACAGGAATGGAAGTATAAGAAAAAATTGACCTAATCTTCCATAAAAGGAACCTAATAGAAAAGGTCTGAAATTGACGATCCGACAGAGTGCACTATAAATGTAACTGAGAGAAATGGACATAAATACCAGAAGAAATAAATAAAAGAGGGCCTCTAGAGAGCTTGAATAGGGCTGGAGAATGGGCAGGAGGGCATAGAACTTCTATTTTTTGCCTTTCAGCAACTTGTGGCATTTTAAATTATATGCATTTATTGTTTGACAACACTTCATTAGGGGGCAGGGGTTTGCACCAGCGATAAAAGCCATGTTGAGTGACTCTGCTCAGTTTGTTGAGAGTAAAACCAAAGACAATAAATTTGCAGTTGTGTGCTCTCACACATTTACATTTTGCACACAAATCTCCCTATTCAAACTACTATATATATATTTCTAATATTCCCAATTCCATCAGCATATTCATTAAAACTGTTCATTGTCATAGTTAATGATTTTTAAAATTCTATTTTTTAAATAATAAAAATAAAAAGAGAATAGTATGGATTGTTGCAGTCTCCCTGTTCCCCACTCCAACCCCACTCTCCTCTCTCCAGGCCCTACATATTCATGAAAAATATATTGCATTGTTTTGCATATTCTTTTCAATAGTCATAAATGCTACTAAAATATAATACCATTCTGCAGCCTGCTCTTTGCACTTAATGTTATATATTTTTTATCTTTCCAACTGACTAGTGCGCTAGAAAAAAACATAAAAATAGGCTTCTTTGTCTCATTTCAAATTTGTGGTCCCAAATCTCTAGTGACCATTCATCGCTGCCCAGAAATTCTCCCAAGCTTCATATTTCCTTCACATTCCCCTATTAACAGAGATTATTTCACATCTTCCCTTTCTTCGGTCCTCCTTTCCTTTTCTATTTCTGCACTTTCTTTGGGAGATCTGATCCAATCCCACAACTTTAAATACAATGTTCATGTCAGTGATGTCCAATTGTTTACCTCCAGCCTTGGCTTCTCTCTACGATACTCACATAACCCTGTCTGTCTAACTTTGCCACCTGGACGTCCAAAAACCGTCTGAAATGTTTCATGATGAAAGGGGATTCTTTTTTTTTTTCTTAGAGAAGTTGTTGGTGTACAGACCAATCGTGCATAAAATACAGGATTCCCATACAGCAATCTTACCACAAACACCTTACATTGGTTTGGAAGATATGTTACAATTGATGATAGCACTTTTTTGTAATTGTACTAATTCTTTAACATTAGTTATCTTTATTACAATTGATGAAAAGTTATTAAAATAGAACTATTATTGCCAAAAGATGGCAGATGTCCATCATCAGACAAATGGATAAACAAACTGTGGTCTAGTCACACGATGGAATATTATGCAGGGTAAGAAGAAATGAAGTCATAAAGTATATGACAACATGGATGAACCTGGAGGACATTATGTTGAGTGAAGCAAGCCAGACACAAACACTGTATGACTGCGCTATTATGAACTAAATATATCATGTGAAATACGAATATGGATAATATTGCATATATAAGACTGTTTTTACAAAATATAAATACAAATAAACTAGAGAGATGGAACAGAATAGCAGCTATGTACATCAGGGAAGCATAGAGAGACTGAGAGATGATGAAGGATTTTTTGTTTGTGTGTTTGTTTTTTGTTTATTGTTATTATTATTTTTGGAATAATGAACATGAAGTGATGAATGCACAACTATGTGATACCAAATACCATTGACTGTACACTTTGGAAGGATTTATGCTTTATTAATATGTATCAATAAAATTGATTTAAAAAATAGAACTATTAAATATCATCCATAGTTTACATTAGGTGTATTTTTTTCATATACCACCCTATTATTAAAACTTTGAATTAGTGTTGTACATTTGTTATAATTCAAGAAAGAGCATTTCTATACTTTTATTATAAAATGTAAAACATTATCTCTGTGTCTACAGTCCTATGCTTTACCTTTTAATTTTTATGCTAGTAACATATGACCTAAAGTTTCCCCTTTTTTTACCACATTCACATATATAACTTAGTGCTTTTAATTGCACTCACAGTAATGTACAACTATCATCACCATCTATTTCCAAACCTTTACAATCTACCTAAACTAAAATTGTGTCTAAATTAAGCATCAACTCCCCGTTCTCTAACACCACTCTATCCCCTGGTTACCTATGATCAAGGTTCTAACTCTATGAGTTTATTATGATTAGTTCATATCAGTGAAAGCATACAGTATTTGACCTTTTGTATCTAGCTCAGCATAATGTCCTCAAGGTTCATCCATGCTGTCACATGCATCAAGACTTCATTCCTTTTCATGGCTGAATAATATTCCATTGTATGTGCATACCATATTGTGTTTATCCTTTCATCGCTTGATGGAACTTGGGTTGCTTCCATCATTTGGAAATTGTGAATGATGCCGCTATGAACATGGGTGTGCAAATGTCTGTTCGAGTCCCTGCTTTCAATTGTTATGGATATATACCTAGTAACAGGATTGCTGGGTTATACAGTAATTCTATACTTGGCTTCCTGAGGAACTGCCAAACTGTCTTCCACAGTGGCTGGACCATTTTGCAATCCCACCAGCAATGACTTCCTCAGCACTTGTCATTTTCTGTTTTTTTTTTTAAATAATAGTCATTCTAGTGAGAGTGAAATGATATCTCATTGTGGTTTTGTGGTTTTGATTTACATGTCCCTAATAGTTAGCGATGTTGAGCATATTTTCATGTGCTTATTAGCCATTTGTATATCCTCTGTTCAAGTATTTTTCCCATTTTTTAAATTGGGTTGTCTTTTTATTGTTGAGTTGTAGAATTTCTTCATATTTTCTGGATCTTAAACCTTTATCAGAGATGTGATTTTACGTATTTTCTCCCAGTGAGTAAGTTGTCTTTTCACTTTTGTGAGAAAGTCTTTTGATGGACACAAGATCCTGAAGATGCTTCCCTACATTTTCTTCTAGGAGTTTTATAGTCCTGGCTCTTATATTTAGATCTCTGATTCACTTTGAGTTAATTTTTGTATGTGGTGTGAGATAGGGGTACTCTTTCATTCTTTTGCATATGGATATCCAATTCTCCCAGCATTGTTTATTGAAAAGACTATTCTTTCCAAGGTGAGTGGACTTTGCAGCCTTGTCAAAAATCAATACACCATATATGTGAGGGTCTATTTCTGAACTCTCAATTCAATTCCATTGGTCAATATATATATATTCTTGTACCAATACCATGATATTTTGACTAATGTAGCTTTGTAATGTGCTTTAAAGACCAGAAGGATGAGTCCTCCAACTTTGTTATTCTTTTTTAAGATGTTTTTTGCTATTTGGGGGTCCTTACCCTTCCAAATAAATTTGATAATTGGCTTTTCCATTTCTACAAAGGGGGATGTTGAGCTTTTGATTGGGATTGTGTTGAATCTGTAAATCATTTTGAGTAGAATAGACATCTCAGTGATACTTAGTCTTCTAATACATGAACATGGAATGTCCCTCCATCTATTCAAATCTACTCTGATTTCTCTTAGCAATGTTTTGTAGTTTTCTGTGTAAAAGACCTTTACATTCTTGGTTAAATTTATTCTTAGATATTTGATTATTTTAGTTGCTAGTGTAAATGGAATTTTTTTCTTGATTTCCTCCTCCAATTGTTCATTACTAGTGTATAGAACACTTCTGATTTTTGTATGTTGATCTTGTATCCCACCACTTTGCTAAATTCCCTTATTAACTCTTAGTAGTTTGTTGTAGTTTCTCAGGACTTTCTATATATAGGATCATGTCTTCTGCAAATAGCAAAAGTTTTACTTCTTTATTTCCAGTTTGGAAGCCTTTTATTTCTTTTTCTTGCATAACTGCTCTAGCTAGAACTTCTAGCACAATGTTGAATAAAAAGGTGCCAGTGGACATCCTTGTCTTATTCCTGATCTCAGAGGGAAAGCTTTCAGTCTTTCACTATTAAGTATGATGTTAGCTTTGGGTTTTTCATATATGCATTTTATCATGTTGAGTAAGTGTATTAGTCAGACAAAAAGGTGCTAATGCAAAATACCAGAAATCTGTTGGCTTTTATAAAAGTTATTTATTTGGGGTAGAAGCTTACAGTTACCAGGTCTTAAAGTCTACTGCCATGTGTTGGAACAAAATGGCTGCTGACGTCTGTGATGGTTCAGGTTTCCTGGGCTCCTCTATTCCCAGGGCTTGCTTCCCTCTGGGCTCAGCTCCTCTGTGTTCTCCACAAGGCCAGCTGTAGACTACCAGGTGAAGGGCTTGTTTCTCTTCCTGGGGCCTTCTTTCTTTCCTCATGACCAAGCTCCTCTGTGTGCTTACATCCTGGGGCTCCAGCAAGACTCCAGCATCAAAACTCTAACTCCCTTCTCTGCTGTGCAGTTTCTCTGAGTCCCTGCCCACCAACGCCCAATCAAAGTCTTAATCATTATTTAATCAAGTAAAAGTAAAACCTCTGAATCCAAAACACTCTAATACACCCAGAGGGAAAGACCAATTTACAAACATAATCTAATATTTCTTTTTGGAATTCATCAATAATATCAAACTGCTACAGTAAGTTTCCTTCTATTCCTATTTTTTGGGCGTGTTATTATCAAGAATGGATGCGGGATTTTGTCAAATGCCTTTTCTGCATCAATTGAGATAATCATATGCTTGTTTCCTTTTGTTTTGTTAATATGGTGTAGTACATTAATTGATTTTCTTATGTTGAACCACCCTTGCATACCTGGGATAAAACCTACTTGATCATAGTGTATAATTCTTTTAATGTGCTGTTGGATTTGATTTGCAAATGTTTTGTCAAGGATTTGCATCTCTATTTATAAGAGAAATTGGTCTGTAATTTTCTTTTCTTGTAGTGTCTTTAAATGGTTTGGTATTAGGGTGATGTTGGCCTCATAGAGTAAGTTATATAGTGTTAATTTCTCTTCAGTTTTGTGGAAGAGTTTGAGCAGGATTGGCAGAATTCACCTGTGAAGCCATCTGGTTCTGGGCTTTTCTTTGTTGGGAGGTTTTTGGTGACTGATTCCATCTCTTTACTTGTAATTGGTGTCTTGAGGTCTCCTATTTCTTCTAGAGTCAGTGTAGATTGTTCATGTGTTTCTAGGAATTTGCCCATTTCATCTAGGTTGTCTAACTTTTTGTCATACAGTTATTTATAGTATCCTCTTATGATCCTTTTTATTTCTGTGGGGTCAGTAGTAATGTTCCCCCCTCTCATTTCTGATTTTATTTGCATATTCTCTCTTATTTTCTTTGTCAATCTAGCTAAGGATTTATCAGTTTTATTTATCTTTTCAAAGAACCAACTTTGGTTCTGTTGATTCTATTGTTTTTCTTCTAAATTTCATTTATTTCTGCTCTAATCTTTGTTATTTCTTTCTTCCTGCATGCTTTGGGATTAGTTTGCTATTTTTGTTTTTTCTAGCTCCCCCAGGTGTGCAGGTAGGTCTTTGATTTTAGCTCTTTCTTTTTTTCCCCAGAACTAAAGGCTTTTTTCCTTTATTAGAGAAGTTGTGGGTTTATAGAACAATCATTCACAAAATACAAGATTCTCATATACCACCCTATTATTAACAACATGCATTGGTATAGAACATTTGTTACAATTGATGATAGCACATTTTAATAATGGTGTTATTAACTATTTAACTTAGGACTCACTGTTTATGGAGCATAGTTCCGTGGACTCGTCAAAAAAATTTTTACTCTGTTACCATATATACAATCTACCATTTCCCCTTTTAATCACATTCAGATATATATTTCAGTGCTGTTAATTACATTCACAACATTGTGCTACCATCCATTACCAAAATATTGCCATCATTCCAAATAGGAATCCTATACATTGTTAAAATATATGTATATTATTATTATTAAAGAAGTGTGAACTTACAAAACAATTGTGCATAGTATACAGAATTCCCACATAACACCTCTCCACCAGCACCTTATATTGTTGTAAAACATTTGCTACAGATTATGAAAGAACATCATCAGACTATTACCACTAACTATGGCCTATAGAGTACATTTGGTATATTTTTTTGATCCCTATTAACACAGTACCTTCTTTGACATTGATGCAAGAACATTACAATATTGCTGCTAGCTCTAGTCCAAAAGTTATATTAAATCTTTCTTCTTTTCAAATGTAATTGTTTAGGGCTATAAATTTCCCTCTAAGCACTGCCTTCACTGCATCTCATAAGTTTTTTATACATTTCTTCTTTTCATTCGTATGAAGATATTTACTGATTTCCCTTGCAATTTATTTGATCCACCGATTGTTTAAGAATGTGTTACCTTCCATGTATTTGTGGATTTTTCATCTCTCCACCGTTATTGATTTCCAGCTTCATTCCATTATGGCCAGAGAAGATACTCTGTATAATTTCAATCTTTTTAAATTTATTGAGCCTTGTTCTGTGACCCAACTTATGTTCTATCCTGGAGAATGACCCATGTGCACTTGAGAAGAATGTATATCTTGCTGTTTGAGGGTATAATGTTCTGTACATGTCTGTTAGAAGTTCAGTAGATGTTCTATCTACTGATGAGAACAGTGTATTGACATCTCCAACTGTTATTGTACAACTGTCTATTTCTCCCTTCAGTTTTGCCAGTGTTTGCCTCATACATTTTGGGGCACTGTGGTTAGGTGAATAAATATTTATGATTGCTATTTTTTCTTGGATTTCCTTGTCTTAGTTTTCCAATGTCTGCTGACGCAAAGTACCAGAAATGGATGGTTTTTATAAAGGGGATTTATTTGGAGTAAAATCTTACATTTCCAAGGCCATGAAATATCCAAATCAAGGCACCATCAGAGATGCTTTCCCACCAAAGTCAGTTGCTGGTAATCCTGGTGATCTGCAACATGGCAAAGCAAGATGACAAGCAATCTGTGCCTTCCCCTCTAGGCTCACCGTCTCCTGGAGTTCAGCTGTGGATGAGTAGGCATATGACAGGGCTTGTCTTCTCTGCCTTGAGCTGTTCTGAGGGCCCAGCCCCTTGGGCACCTCTTTCCATGCCTCTGTGCTCTCCTGATTCCAGACTCCAGGACCTCGCCAGCCTCTCCAGGCTTCTGTTTTCCTGCAGTCCTCTCTCGCACGTGGCAGAATCAAAATGGTGGCTTCCTGCCTCCATGCTTGGATTCTCTTCCTCTGTGTCTCCGTACTTGGGCATTGTACAGCTTTCTACTTCTTTCTGGTCTAATGGAAAGTGATATTTCATTGCTCTATGAATTCCAGGATAAAATTAAAATATTATGTTTTCTTGGAAACCACAGAAGACTTTTAATTTTTAAGTCTTTGTGTTCATCCTCGGACCTAGAAGGCAGACGATTCTCCCATTTTGTAGTTGATTCATAATGCACTAAAAGGCAAAGTCAAAATCTTTTCCTTCCCAGTGATGAGTGCTTTGGGCTGGTTACCTTAAATTCTGTGCCTTCTGCCTGCTGGTGAGGGGAATGGGTGAAAACTACCTCTCTGATCATTTTGTTCCTCCACCTCTTCAACTCATTATTCTAATCACTAGAATATACTTCTTGGGGGGTAGGGGATAATAAGACATTTTCTTCTATGGTAGTCTGTCAACTTCAGAAATGAAAGTTACATAAATAGAAATCCAGAGACAGTCTGCAGAGCAAAACTTTTCAACTGACTTGAAAAAAAATAAAAGTCATTGTCCCAGTTTGAGATGAAATGCACTCTGGAAACTGAGAAGTTACTTTACTTTAATGAAAATCACAATTATTTGGTCCAGAGTCTTGACTGATTCTATCTTGTCACTATAAAAGTTATTTTCTTCCTTTTTAGTATGGTATAATGTAATCCTCAAATACTTAGGGACTTAAAAATATTTTTTTTTGCCCTAAAGCAGCAGGAGTGATTATCATGAATGATAAGTAATTTGTCAGCATTAACACTCTGAAGAAATTTCATCCACCTACTTGGAGACCTGGCTGCAGGCTGGCCTGGCACTGCTGACATACAGCTGCAGGGCTCTGCAGACTGTTAGTTGGATGTGTAATGTGTTTTATTTTCCATGCTGACATTGCAAGAATATTGTGTGTAATTGAATATTTGCTAGAATATTAAAAATCCTTTTAATTGAATAAATTTCCTGAAAAGCTTCATAGATTTCAATGGTCTTACAAGTCATTTACTAGAAAAGATTGATTTCTTTAAGAGGCTCCAGCTGCAACTTGCCCAGAGCATTGTACAAATTCTTTTATGAGAACTGATGACTTTATTTTTTTGGCAGTCTACTTGAAAATGATACTCGATAGTTTTATCAGTGGGGAAAACTTGTTTAAACACATTCAGAATGTTGCCCCTGTTTTCATTGAATCTAAGCCTTCTGTTTCCCTTGTTAAGAAGGTTTAAATATAAACACAATCAAGTTTGTTCTGTGTGAGCTGTTATTAAAGTCCTACAGCAATACAAAATGGACCAAAGTAGGACAGGATGATAATACCTCGAAAGATCAAAACAACAGTCAGGGAGAAGCCTGTTCACAATTAAGACTAATGAAATCGAATTTCATAATCCTAGACTGCAGTTTCCTCAGGACAGGCATCGAGTCTTCAACTTCTTTAGAGACTTAGTTCCTGGAATAGAGCCTGACCCACAGTAGGGAAATGTTGATTGGTGGATGGACTTGCAGTGGCCAAATAAGTAACACCCCTTTCCTCCCAACATAGAAGTCAGACAACTGAAGACCAGAAATACCGGATTTATTCAAGATAAAACTAGAGAACAAGGCTGCATTGTGCATGCACAGTGGGCTTCTTCAGCTTCCACCCTGAAGGAGATGGGGTTGGCCCCTCAGTCAGGGGCAGCTCTGGCCATCGAGGGACCGGTTGCTGAGATGCCCCAGAATGAACGCATCCTGTGGACAGGCTGGTTCCTAACCAAGAATGCAAGTTCCCCTCCCAAACCCACCAATATGGTAAACCACCTCCCTTCCTGGCGAGGGAGAGGGCAGAGAGAAGCTGGAAGTGTTCCACATGCTTTTTCTTCTGGGGAGTAGAGTAGAAATTGTCACCCTTCTATAGGAACATAGAGTCATGGAAATGAAGGTTTGGTATAATAGGGGGAATGTGGTTTAAAAATCATACACTTTATTATTCTGTATATTTCACTAGGGCAAGAATTCTCAACTCTATTCTTTTTGTAGTAACCAGGAGTAAAACTATTGGCAAATGTCCCTCCGACTAACTTTAATATCCATGTGATTGCTTGGATCCATATTTTAAGTCTGCCTTCTATTCAGATTAAACTGTATGATTGTCAAAGGAATTTGATTCGTACTTTTATTTATATGTTTGCATTTTCCTTCTGTTCTCTGCTATTATTTGGTATGCTCTTTTTGTAATCTGTTGCTGGGGAAACTTAATGATTCTAAGCTTAGGCAACTATTTAAATCAGGAAGCAGTTCTTTAATGATCTTAATTGGTAGGAAAGAAAAATCCTTGTTACAGTGTGCTTTGGGTTTTAGCATTTCCGGACGTGTGACAAATATTCAACAAACAATCACTTTGATTTGGGGATTCAGGCTCAGATCAAAGGTCCCATCATCAAACACTTATCAAGAGGTGATGAAATCAGCAGGACTCTGGAGTGCAGAGGGCAGACACTCAGGCATGGCGCTCCACGGTGCTGGCACTGCGGCCCTCGGAGCTCGAGCCCATTCGGGAGGGCACCTGGGTGCTGATAACTGCAGGTGGCTCCCCACGCTCAGGTCTTTCATTTCCACAGAGTTCTTCTTGTATTAACCTAGCCCTGGGTTCAGATCGAGTTTGATTGCTCAAAACTGAGTTACTATAGAATGATGAAAATACAGAGCTCCTCCCAATGTTTAAAAGGTGTTTCCTAAAAAATATAGGGGAAAAAATGTAATAAAACCTGACTACTGTATTTTTTAGTCATGGGATTGTCGGGCTGGAGGAGATTTTAGAGCTCATCAAGTCCTGCCCCTTTCTCAAACCCACTTCCTTGTAACTTGAACAAAATTACAAAGCTCATCACTGACTAAGTCAGGGCTAAATTCAGTTTTTATGACCCTCCATCTCTATTAATCTGTGCCTCTCAAATTCTGGATGAGGAATAAAATCCAAGAGGCAAGAAAAGAGGGCTTACTTTTATAGTGTGGCTGCTACGTCGTGACCTGTATTCTGTGTATAGTGCTAATTAGCAATAACCTGTACATATCATGCTCTAGTCCAGGGGTTCTTAACCTTTTTTGTTCCACGGACCCCTTTGCCAGTCAGGTGAAAACCACAGACCCCTTACTAAGTCCACACTATATTTAATAAATACATCACACTCACACCAACATGTCCCCACAAGAGTAATGTGTTGTTTTTTAATTTAAATTCAAGCTCAGTGACCCCTTGTTAAGAACCCCTGCTCCAGTCCAAAGTATGACTGGCCGTCAGGTCACACAAGTGTTCTGTGCTTGGCAGCTTTACCTTCTCTTCTCAATGTGTTTTAGAGTGTAGTCACTGAACTAATAGCCCAACTCCACTGACAGATGATAGCGTAAATCTGGGAAACCCAGGTGAGGATTGATTCACGGGTTTGCCTCCTTGCTTGGGAAGGCCCAGAACCTAAATCATGAAATTGGCCTCAACTGCCTAAGATTTATTTGTTTGGGGAGTGTGTTTTGGGGGGCTTGGTGGACCCTGATGGAATGATAGGAAAGGTTTGAGCATCACTTTTTAAAGTGTGAAAGGATCAAAACAAAGGCGAGGGAAAGGCAGGGAGGCCGCCGCTGAGGAGGCAAGAGCAGCGCTTCCCACCACTCAGCCACTGAGAACTGACAACACAAGCCTGGACTGTGCCCCGGCTAGAGGAAACAGGCCAAGGCGATTAGAAACACCGACCAGGTCGCCCAACCTTGGAATCTGAGTCTGGAAAGGCATCAGAGCAGTCTCAGCTGGGCTGTCCTGGTTTCTCAAAAGGCCATGAGCAACTCACATCACAGCCAAGTACTGGACACCTGGGGCAACCACAGACCCAGTTCAGGGAATGGGAGGGCAGGAAAGGCCAAAGATGCTGACAAGAAACTCATGACAGCCCCAGAGGGGAAAAAGGAAAAAGACCCTCCCAAAGAGGCCCAGGAAGGAAGA
Organism: Tolypeutes matacus; assembly: GCA_026826555.1. Taxonomy (NCBI): domain Eukaryota; kingdom Metazoa; phylum Chordata; class Mammalia; order Cingulata; family Chlamyphoridae; genus Tolypeutes; species Tolypeutes matacus. Next base: position 1,678,724 of record JAKSZT010054544.1, read on the forward strand.
CTTGGCCAGGTGGCACCACTTCAGTTTAATTAGACAAAGGCTTGGGGGGAGTGGGGCGGGGGGAGGCCTGAAAACAGAGACACCTGGGGAGCAAAAGAGGCTGGGGATGGGGGCAAAGGTTGAGAAAAACAAGCCACCTGGGACCACTGCTGGAAACACAGTGGGATGGAGTTGTAAAGGACACTCGCAGAAACCAGAGCAGAGACTGCCTGCAAGGCGGCCTGCGGTAGTCAAAAGAGGTCAAAAGAACTGGGGAGGTGCTACCTTCGGCAGCACATATACTAAAATTGGAATGATACAGAGAAGATTAGCATGGCCCCTGCGCAAGGATGACACGCAAATTCGTGGAGCGTTCCATATTTAAAAAAAAAAAAAAAAAAGAACTGGGGAGAAATGACAACACTGGCAGGATGTTACTGAGAGAATGTCCTCACCTGGGGACAATAAGGGATACAGGTCAAATCAGGAGGTATGGCAAAAATATATAGGAATCTCATCTAAGAAGGCTTTTTTGCTTCTTTCAGAATTTTTTTGCTAAAACTATGTTTCCTAACAATATGGTTTTGCACAAGTCACGTTGGATTTTTCTTTTTTCTATCTTTTCACTTTCAAAGTTTAAAGCTTTATTAAAAAGTTGAATGAAAAATATGCTCTACACCTATCATATACTTTTCACCTAGAGTCACAGATGAATATTTTGCTGCATTTGCTATGGTTTTCTCACTATATGCTTTTTTTTTCTGAATCCATATAAAATACTTCACTCCTAAGTACTTTAGCATGCACTTCCTGAGAATAAAGCCATTCTATTACATAACCATCAACATACCTTAGAAAATTAAAATTAATGTTATCTAATAGAATTCCTATTCAATTTTCTCAGTTGTCCCACAAATTTCTTTTTTCCCCTTTATTCTCCTAATCCAGAAGCCAATAATCTTTGTGTAATGCATTTGGTTATGCATTTTTAGGCTATTTTAATATGGAAAAAGACCCTTATTTGTTTGTTTTTCATGACATTGAAGTTTTTTTTAAAAAACGGCCAGAATGTACCACATTCTGGATTTGTCTGATTGCTTGCTCATGATTACAGTCAAATATCTTTGGCAAGAATACCACACAGGAGAGATCATCTTTTCTAGAAGGAAAGAATACACTAAAAGTGTCTGTCTCACCTACATAACAAAAAGTTCTCATCAGAGTGGCATTAAGCCTTTACATTTCTTCCTAATTTATGGTTGATGGTTACTCCCCGAAAAGATCTACAATAAATGCCTTGGTCACAACCAGATCATTAAAACAGGTATTAGCCAACCAATTATGTACTGAACACTGAATTTGGTGCCAAGATTTCAGGCAAATAAAGAAGTCTGGAAAAGAAACTGAATTCTAGAAGTTAACTGTTCAATTTATATGGAAAATTAAAAAAGAAATTCCAGGACCCAATTCTGCAGGAAATTTATCATGAGAAGCCTTGGAAAACGTGATAGGCAGCACCTTGCACTGGGGCACTGCGGCAGAGGCAGCATCAATCTTCTGGGAGAGCCTGAGTCACAGGGACTCTGTGCTCTCGTGGGAGGGGCCCCACATGTTCTGGATGCCAGATGTGCGGAGGGGAAGCTGACGGTTTTGAACCTTGAGCAGTTTGACTCCTTTTCTTGACCAGATGGTGAACCACTCACCTCTTCAGGGTAGGGGCTTACTCGAGGCTCTAGGCATATTATTTTCCAGATATAGACCCAAGATTATGCAAAGAAAGAATGGCTGAAGTCTAAAACCAAGTAATATTGGTCAAATATTCCTGAAATTGATCAAAAGATGTCCCTTATTTAATTCTGAAAATGGCAGTCCTATGATGAAATATGTAAGCAGACCAAAAGGGGTTTATGAAAATTTAATGTCTCCTATGCAAATACTAGTCCTAGTCATCAGGTATAACTACTGTTAGACCCTTCCCTGTTCTTCCAAGAAATGTTCCATGCAAACATATGCATACATGTTTTACTATACTAATTACTGGAGCACATTGCATATACTTTTCTGTTGCCTTTCATGCAGCCCCCCCACCCAACAATGTATCTTGGATATTTTGGCATATCAGCTTCTACAGATCTATCTCACAATTTTAACTTACTACACAGTATTCTATAATTGGATGTACCAAAAACTGTTTTAACTGTTTACCTGTTTACCTGTTTCTAGTTCATCATCAAAGCTACAGCCAATATCCTGACAAGAGCACGTTTATATGTATGTTCTAGAATATTTATATGACAAATTCTGGGTCAAAAGGCGTATGCATTTAAGATATTAATAGATGCTGTGATGCCCTCTAAAAAGCTTGTCTCAAATATGCTCCAAATCAAGTATAAGAGTGCCTGTTTGCCCTCCCCATTGCAAGCCTGACATAAGAAGCTTGACCAATTTGATGCGTCCAGTTTGGCATCTTCTTTGTTTTTCTCATTTGCAAATGTTTATAAGCCTATTTGGATTTCTTCATCTGCCTGTTTGTCTTTTTCTTATGGGTATATTAAGGCTCTTTATGTTTGTTTTTCGTTTGTTTGTTTGTTTTACCGGGAGGTCCCGGGGATCGAACCCGGGTCCCTCCATATGGGAGACGGACGCCCAACCAGTTGAGCTACATCCGACCCCTTAAGGCTCTTTATATAATAGAAAAATAATACCTTGTCTGTCCTATGCGTTACGATCTTTTCTCCATTTTGTCATTTGTCTTGTGGCTTTGTGCATAGTTTGTTGTTGTTGTCCAAACCTTTAAAAAAATTATATGTAGTCAAATGTAGCTTTTACTTTAGAGTGTTTAGGTTCCATGACTTGAATAGAGGCCTTTTCTGCACTGAGGTTATTAAAAAACAAATCAGAACAAAATCTCCCGTGTTTTATTTGGTACTTCTCACATTTATTTTACACTTAAACTTTCAATCCATGTAGAATTTATTTTAGGATAAAAAGTGAGGTATGGATTTGAATTTATACTTTTTTTCCAGATGGCCATTCGGTTGCATAAAGACTATGATTGATTGATCCATCTTTTCACAACTGATTTGAAAAAATAACAAAACTACCACTACTTCTCCTATTGCCACAACCACCACCACCAATACAACAGCAAAAGCCAGAGTTCTTATTGTGTCAAAGTGTAGTTCATATAATGAGTTACACGGTTTGTCTTAATTCTCACAACCACCTTATGAGGTGAATACAAATTAGGAAATTAACTTTGTAATTCATAACATTCCCATAGGACCTTGAATTTTCTTCTGGATTCTCTAGTATGTTCCACTGGCCTCACTGTCAATTCCTGTGTCAATTACAAATTTTTTAATATAATAGTGGATAGGGCTTGTCCCTCCCTCCTACCATTACGTTTATTAAGACTTCTTGTATAAGAATTTTTCCATATGAATTTTAGAATGAGCTTGTCAAAAATTAGGATCATGTTGAATCTCTAGGCAAATTTATGGGAAAAAAAATGACATCTTTACAATAGTAAATCTTTCTATCCAATAACAAGGTATGTCTTTCCAATAATATTTCTCAATAAATTTCAAAGTCTTTATATCAACTATATTCTTTCTAGTTAAGTTTACTTCTAGGCATTGTATTTTTCTTGTTGTTGTATTGGAACTGAAATCTTTCTCTCACTACCGTTTCTAACTGAGAATGTTTAAATACAGGAACTCTACAGATTTTTTAATACTAATTTCATTACCTGCCACTTTATGAAATTCTCTCATTGTTTCTAAAATATTTCAGTTGATTGCTTTTAGTTTGTCATAACCTCTTCAAGTGGTGATAAATTTGCTTCTTCTCTTATTTTTATTCCTCTTTTTTCCTCCTCTTGGCAAATTAATTATACTAGATTTAAAAACAAGTAACCAATATCAGTGGTAGTGATCATCTGTTTTTTCCTAACTTTAAGAAGAAATCTTTGAAATTTTCACTATTTTCATCATGAATATAAATTGTATACTTTATGTTAAAAGGATAATTCATATATTTATATTTCTGGCAACATGGTGGAATTGACATTAGAAATGATAGAATGTTTCTATAACTAGTAAAATGACAAAAAATGTAAAATAACAGAAATGTTTCTATATACTAGTAAAGAACAATCTGAAGAGGAAATCAAGAAAATATTACCTAGGAATAAATTTAACCAAGGACGTAAAAGACTTGTATGGAAAACAACAAAACATTGCTGAAAGAAATCAAAGAAAACCTATATAAATGGAAGGACATTCCATGCTCATGGTTTGGAAGACAAAATATTGTTAAGATGTCACTTATACCCAAAGCGATTTACATATTCAATGCAATCCCAATCAAAATTCCAACATCTTTCTTTGCAGAAATGTAAAAGCCAGTCACCAAATTTATATGGAAGGGTAAGGTCCCCAAATAGCCAAAACCATCTTGAAAAAGAGGAATGATGTTTGTGGATTCACACTTCCTGATTTTAAAACTTACTAAGCCTCAATAATCAAAACAGCATGGTACTGGCATAAGGACAGATATAGACTGGGAAGCCAGGGCAGAACCCAAGTCTGGCTTCAAGGCTGCTCTTTTCCTAAGCCCCGAATTATTGAATAATCACTCCCCCAACATTTGAAGATTCTTCTAGAAGAAAATAGGATATTTATTGGGGAAGGACACAGAGTGAATAGAAGGTAGATGTTTTCTGGGAAGTGAAAAGTAATACAAGGATACTGCACAACACTTACATTTAATGGCTGTGGGCGGAACTTTGGAATATAGGATCAGAGATGGCAAATCGTACCACACCCATAGGGCTGGACTGTGGTGTAAATGAGTGAAGCACCAAGGGCATGGCCTCTGCAGAAGGGCAGTGAAGTGACACACTCATCTAAGGGGACAGGTGCTTCTTGGCTCCCACATTTTTACAAGGTAGATATGGGTGCCCAAAGTGGTCATATCTATCAATTTCTTAAGATATGTAGCAGATGGCCACAAATTCTTGCCCTCCCACCCAGAGGTGGAGTCTGTTTCTTCACCCCTTGAACCTGGGCTGGCTCTGCAACTTGCTTTGGCTTACACAATGCAGTGGAAGTGACAGTGTGTGATTTCTGAGCCCTGGCCTCAAGAGGCCTTGCATGCTTTTTCCTCTTGCTCTTAGCACCCGTGAGATCACCATGTGAACAAGCCCAGGCTAGCATGCCTAAAGATGAGACCAAGTGGTGCAGAATGAATCATCCCAGCCAAGGCATCCTAGACCAGCCAGCCTCCAGCTGATCCAGCAGCTGCCCACAAACACCAGGGTCAGCCAAGATGAGCTGAGCCAGCCCAGATCAGCAGTACCATCTGGCTAAGCCCAGCCCAAGTTGTTGAACCAGAGACTCATGAGCTAGTAAATGGTTGTTAGACAGAAAATGCTAACTGATCCAAGATGGATATCTGGATTTAAAGATTGTAAAATTTCCTGATTTTTAAATGTTGGCAGTATATTTAAAACAAACAAACAAACAACAACAACAAAAAAAACCACCTCTGCAGGAGAAACCAAATGTTTCTGAGTTCTAGATGGGTCCCAGAAATCACCAGTTTGGAAACAATGCTGTCAAGTCCATAGAATGAAAAAGAATCTTGTTTGCTGCTTGCAACAACCTTGGTACATGGAATTTAGTAAACCTAAATATTAATTGAATGTTAGAGTTTAGAGATGACTTATTATGACTACTGTCAAAAGGCATCAGTATATTTAGTTTTCCTCTTGAAATATGGAGTTTCATCTTTTGTATCTACAGGATTCTTTGTTCAAGAGTAGCTCTGGTTCTGTTTAAAAATGGATTCCTTATGCATCAGTAAAATAGAAATTTTTTTTTTAAAAAACCGAACATGGTACTGACACAAGGACAGACATATAGACCAACTGAATCGAATTGAGAGTACAGAAAAAAAAAAACTTTCATGTCTATGACTAATTTTTTTACAAGGGCGCCAAACCCACTGGGGAAAGAATGGTCCCTTCCAAATGGTACTGGGAATGCTGAACATTAATATGCAAAGGAATGCATATATACTGTATACATAAATGAACTCAAAATGGTCAAAAGATCTAAATATAAGACTCAAAACTATAAAACTCTTAGAAGAAAACACAGGAAGTATCTTCAACACTTTGTGTCAGGGAATGGTTTCTTAGACTTTACACCAAAAGCACAAGCAAAAGAAAAAAAGATAAATGGGACTTCATCAAAATTAAAAACTTTTGTGCATCAAAGAAAACCTACAGTATGGAAGTAAATATTTGGAAACCACATATCTGACAAGGATTTAATATCCAGAATACATAAAGAAATCCTACAACTCAACAACAAAAAGACAAAACAACACAATTAAAATTTAGACAAAGGACTTAAATAGACATTTCTCCAAAGATGATATTCAAATGGCCAAAAAGCACACGAAAAGATGCTCAACATCATGAGCCATTAGGGAAATGTAAATCAAAACCACAATGAGATTCATACCCACTATTTAAAAAAAGAAAAATAACAAGTGTAGGAGAGGATGTGGAGAAATAGGAACACTTGTTCATTGTTGGTGGGAATATAAAATGGTATAGCCATTCTGAAGACAGTTGGGTATTTCCTCAGAAAGCTAAATATAAAACTGTCATATCACACTTTAAGGTATATGCCCAAAAGGATTGAGAGCAGGGATTCAAACAGTTATTTGCACACGGATGTTCATAGTGGCATTACTCACAATTGCCCAAAGTTGGAAGCAACCTAAGTGTCCATCAACAGATGAATGGATAAAACAAAATATGGTATATCTACACAATGGGATATTCAGTCATAAAAAGGAATGAAGTTCTGATACATGTGACAACATGGATGAACCTTGAAGACATTATATTGTGCAAAATAAGCCAGACACAAAAGGACAAATATTATATGACCTCATTGATATGAAATAATTAGAATAAGCAAGCTCATAGAGTCAGAAACTAGAATACAGGTTATCATGGGGCTGTGGTGCAAGTAGAGAATGGGAAGTTAATGGTTAGTTGGTAGAGATTCTGATGGGATTGATGGAAAAGTTTTGATAATGGATGGTGGAGATGGTAACACAACTTTGTGAATGTAATTAACACCACTGAATTGTATATTTGAATGTGGTTAAAATGGGGAAATTTTAGGTTGTAAATGTACTATTAGAATACAAATTTAAAACAACCATAGGACTGAACAATGCAAACAGCAAACCCTATTGTAAACTGAGGACTATAGTTAACAGTATAGTTATAATAATATTGTTTCATCAATAGGTAACAAAGGTACCATACTAATGCAAAGTGTTAATAATAAGGAAAACAATGTGTGTGTGAGGCAGGTACATGTAATCTCTGTAACATTTTTATGTAAACCTATAACTCCTCTAATTAAAAGAAAAAAAATCATATATTTCTATTTCTGTCAATAGATTAGAGGTCAGAAATGACAGGAAGCATGGATCCAAGGCAGGCACTTGCTCTGCATTAGCTGCTGACCTCTGATGACCTAGACCCTAGGACTTATTTTTATTTTTGGTCACTACACTTTATTTTCTAGAATGGGTTTGGATTTACAGAAAGACTGAGCAGGAAGTACGAGTGCCCATACACGACCCCAGAGCCCCTGTACTTAACGTCCTGCACTGGGCGGCTGCCTTCAGCCGATGAACCATCTTGATGTAACGCCACTGGTGAAGGCACAGCTCACAGGGCTCTCTGTAGACAGGTGCATGATGCCAGCTACGTGCCTCTACAGCATCACAGTGAAGACGGAGAAGCACTGGATTCCTCTAGGTTCTTGGCTATGATACATAAAAGAATTTATGAACATGCCAGTTTAGTTAGGCCAGTAAAAAGAATATTTGGGAAATGGGGGAAAGAACAGAGCTTGCTAAGAAATGGGAGAGAAAGACAGAAATACACACCAAGATTTGGTGTAGGCTCCTTTAGGAAAAGACCCTAGACCTTAGGTTTTAAAGGGCTGGCACAATGTGAACAGAAGCCTGGTGCTCATGTAAAATGGAAGCTTGATCAGAGACCCCTGAAGAAAGCCAGAACCCCAAAAATGGTAACACACCAAGCATACAAACTGAAATAAACCCACCTCAGAATGCAAATAAGAGAGAAATCTGCTTCTCTCAATTTGATTCTGGGTAGGGAGAAATTGTTCCTTGAGAATTCCTAATTATGTATCTCATGGATTTGGACAGAATTTATATTTAGATTTTAGGGTCCAGTATACCCTAAGCCAAAAATTTCATTTAAAGTAGTTCCAGATTGGTAGTATTCCAAGGTGGCATGCAAAAGAAAATGCAATTTTTTTTTCATGGAAAAAAGGCCACAATAAAAATTTTAAAAAATCACAAAGCACACAGAGAAACATACACCATGAGAAAGACTGAGCAGAAATAACAAAATGCAGCATCAGATTACAAAACTACACATATTTGCAATTATTCTCCATAGAATATAAAATAAGTATTATAAAAATGTTTAAGGCAGTGTAAAACTATAGCAGAGGAACAAGAGCAATGAAAAAAGGCCAAGACAATTAAAATTAAAGTTCTAAAAAATGTAATATTGGAAGTAGAAACTCAAGGGAAATATTAAAGAGCTAATTAGACACAACTAAATAGAGAATTAGTGGAGTGGAATATGGCCATGAAGAAATTACACATAATATAACATAGCAAGACAGTGAGTTAAAATATAAGAAAAAGAGGTGTGGGATATGGAGACATAGTGAAAAGGTCTAAGATATATCTAATCAGAATTGCAGAAGAAAACACTAGAGAAAATGAGGAAGAGGCAATATTTGGAGAGATCATTGACTAAACTCTTCCTAGAAAAAGTGTGCTGAAAAATACAAATTCTCATTTTCAGGATGCCTGATGAATGCCAAGCAAGATAAATAAAACAAAATATATAAAAGAATAGCAGAGTTAAACTTCCCAACACCAAAGACAAAGAGAAAATGTTTAATGACCCAGAGAGGAATCACAATTAGACTGACAGGAGATGACTTAATATCAATAATGGAACCAAGAAGACATTGAAATGGTATTTCCAAAAGCTGGGAGAAAAGTAACAGTCATGATGGAATTGAATACTTAGTGCAACTATCTTTAAGAACCAGGATGAAATATAGACATTTTCAGCTAACAAAAACTTAAGGATTACAACAAACACACCTTCAGTAAAACTAATTATATTGTATATACTTCAGTAAAAGGGAAAATAATCCCAAGAAAGAGACAAGAAGAAATAACACACACACAATGTTTCTAATAGGTTAAAAAGACAACTGAACAAAAATTGGACAACAGTATAAAATTGATAGAGGGATGACCAGAGTTAACTTATTCTAAAGTCTTTGTATTGTTTGAGAAGAGGACAAATTTATATTATATCTAGATTTTAATAAGTTAAATATGCATGGTAAAAATTCAAGAGTAATTACAACAAGAATAAGACTAGAATGTATAATTTCCAACTCTGTAGAGGGAGGATAATGTAATAAGGGGAAAAATAAAATTTAATCCAAAAGAAAATAAGAAAGTTAAAGATGTGAAGTAGAGAAACATTAAAAAAAAAAAAAAAAAAAAAAAAAGGAAAGTATTTAATAAAATGGTAGAAGTAAATCCAAATACATCAGTGACCAATACATATAAATATTCTAAACTATTCATTCAAAAGGCAAAATTGCCAGACAGGATTGAATAAATTCTGGTTAAAAGAATATGAGCACCCAAAACCATTCTCCCCTGGTACCATAGAAATTAATTGGAGCTAGGCCCATAGCTGCCAGGCTTCACTGATTTTCCCAGCCTCTCCTGCAGTATGGATTGGCCATGTGACTGTTTTTGCCATTAAGAGTGATATTGATTTTCCACAGTTCCTTGGCTCCCCTGTCATTCGGACAATGAAAGCAGACTAAGGCATGACAAAGTGATGTCCTGGACGGTGATCACTGAATGATTGTATGGGACAAGCCCACTCTTCAAATTGGATTGTTCATCTTTAGCTGTTAAATGGGAGAGAAACTTCTTTAAACCACTGACTTATTATCAGGTCTAATCTTACACAGATTCAGAATATCAGATAAAGCTAAAGAAAGTCAAGAAAACATATGTACAGAGAAATTCTGTTCAATATTTAAGAAACTGATTATTCCAGAAATGCAAGATTGATTTAAAATTAGAATGTTTATTAATTTAATCCAATACACTAAAGTATTAAAAAATAAAACTATAAGGTCAGGAAAAAGCATTAGATGCAAAAACAAAAGCATGAAGCAAAATTAAATATCCATATATATGTATTTTTTTACTAAAGTCTTAGCAAATTAAAATAAAAAGAAACTTCCTTGACTTTAGGGCATCTACAAAAGCCCTAAAGCAATACTTGACAAATTTTTAAAATAGTTTTCCCCTTGTCAGATACAAGAAAAGTATGCTTGCCATCATCACTTCTATTGAACCCTGTGCTGAAGGTACTAACAGAACAGGAAGACAAAAAAAAAGGGGAGGGGGGATTAAAAGGTACAATGATTTTAAAGATATAAGAAATAATATCTAAAAGAATCTATTAAACAAATATAACAAAAGATGCTTTAGCAAACTTTCTGTATATAAAATAAATATATAATATATTAAAGTCTATATATTGGGAAGCGGCTGTGGCTCAATCAGTGGGGCTCCCGTTTGCCATGTGGGAGGCCCCGGGTTCGGTTTCCGGGGCCTCCTGGTGGGGGCGGGCCCGCCTGCATGGCGTGGTTGGCTGACCCGGTGAGCACAGGCAGCAAGGGGGGGATAGATGAATAAATAAATAAAATCTTTAAAAAAAAAAAAAAGTCTATAAAATCCTATAACAGCATCAAGTAGAAAATGTAATTTAAAAAATGATAGTCACTACAATAACAAAAATCTGAAATAGAAACAAGTATAACAAAATACGCTCAAGACATTGATGTAGGAAAAAAAAGTTCAAAGATATTAAAAACTCAAGCAAATGGAGTGGATAGAATTGAGTAAGAATACAAAACATCATTAAGATATCAACTCTCCCTAAGTTGACCTGTAGCAAATAAATAAATACAAAATTCCAAAAGGGTTTTCACGGAATTTCACAAGTTGAAGTGCAAAGGGCCACAAACAGCCAAGATTCTCCTGAAGAAAAATGAGGTGAAGGTTTCAAACTTTCCCTAATGGTTGACAAACTTATTTTAAAACTATGGTAATTAACTATAGTACTGGCACTAGGATAAACAAGCAGATGAATGAAAAATCACCATTAACAAAAGAGCCCAGGAAAAAACTCACATAAATATATGTCTGAGCTAGCAATGAAGATCAGTGGATACTGGAACAATTCCTTATTTATATGGAAAAAATTAAATTGAATCTCTATCTCATATCATATAAAAAAATCAATTTCAGATGGGTCTAATATTTACATGCAAAAGATAAAACTTTTAATAGAAAATATGGAATAACTTTTGGAATAAAATACAGAATAATTACCTTGAGGTAGGGAATTTCATAAATAAGATGAAGAAAATATAGAAGATCAAGGAAAATATTGATAAATTCAACATTTAAAAAATTGATAAAAGCACCATAAAGAGTAAAAAGACGAGCCCAAAACAAGGAAAGGCATTTGCAATGTATATAATTGACAAATATTACTATCCAGAATTAAATCTACTAAGAATCAATAAGAATAAAAAACAAACCAAGAGTCAAATAGACAAAAACATGGACAGCCATTTCACAATGGAGGAAACGTGAAAGGACAATACAATGAAAAAAATCCTCATCTTCATTACTAAAAAACAAAAATATAAATTAAAACCACAATGACCTATCATCTAATATCTATCAGATTTACAAAAATTAAAGTCTTGCAATACCAAGTTTTGGCAAGAACGTGGAATAATGTGAAATTTCCCTGCTGGTTGGAAGGTAAATTGATTCAACTTCAGAAAAGAATTTGGCCTTATCTAGAAAAATAAAAACTGTTCACACCCCACATTCCTAGTATACACTCCAGCAAGTGTGTACCAGTAAATAAGGAAATGTGTGCAAAAATATTCATTCCAGCATTGTTTGCAATGGCAAAACCTGGAAACAGCATAACTGTTCATTCATAGATAAGTAGATAAATTACTTGTGGTATATTCCTACAATGGAATACTATGCAGCAGTAAACAGGAGCTATAGCCACAAACTTCAATATAGATGAGGTTCACATAATACTAAACAGAAAGGTCATGTAAAATATGGATATCATTATTCCATTTATTTAAAAAAAGTCAAAATCAGGAAAAACTAAACAATATATTATTTAGGGATAAACATTATAATAAAATGAGAGAGATATGCAAGGAAATATTCAACACAAAACTAGAGAATGATTATCTATGGGGAGAGGGAGGGAAGCAATGAAGAAGGGGGTCATGGGGAAACGGATGTGGCGCGAAAGATTGGGCTCCCATCTACCATATAGGAGGTCCAGGGTTCAAGTCCCAGGGCCTCCTGGTGAAAGGCAAGCTGGCCCTGCGCAGCAAGCTGGCCTGAGCAGTGAGCTGGCCCACGCAGAGCGCTGGCCCACACAGAGTGCTAGTCTGCGCAGGAGTGCTGGCCTGCGCAGGAGAGCTGGCCCGCGCAGAGAGCTGGCGCAGCAAGATGACACAAAAAGAGACACAGAGGAGAGACAATAAGAGACACAGTAGACCAGGGAGCTGAGATGGCGCAAGAGATTGAGCGCCTCTCTCCCACTCTGGAAGTTCCCAGGATCGGTTCCTGGTGCTGCCTAAAGAGAAGATAAGCAGACAGAGAAGAACAAACACAGAGCAGAGAGTGAGCACAAAAATAATGGCAGGAGGGGTGAGAAATAAATAAAAATAAAATTTTTTTTAAAAAGAATGAGGGCATGGAGGGCTTTCAAAGTACTGCTAATGTTTTATATCTTAAGCTAGGTGGTGCCTGTACAAGTATCTATTATTATTCCTCAAACTTTATTTTTGTACTGTATAAATTTTTTATATGTTCTACATAACTCACATACTTTTCCCAACAAAAAATATCTATTTTTAATTATTAATGGTTTTTTTTATCAGGAATGGGTGATAAATTTTACCAAATTCCTTTCACCACCATTGGAGATCATCCTATGACTTTTCTCCATTGGCCTTTTAATATGACCAGTGTAATACATTTCCTAATATTGAACCATCCTTGTATTGCTGGAATTAATCTGTTGGCCAAGATATTTAATGAACTAGATTTTGCAATTGTCTAATTTAGCATTTTTACATTAATACTAAATGAGAATGTTCTACAGCTTTGCATTTTCTTTCAACGGATAGACTTTAACCTCCATTACTTGATTTATCAGTTTTAAACATTATCAATTGACTCCTCAGTAAAAAGATAACTCAACATAACCACATACCTTCCCATTTCCTCTCCACCCCTCAGTGTATAATTAATTACATTCTACTGTGCTACTTCATCTACAATTTCCTTAGTTGCTTAAGTAGATTTTTATATTTAAGTAGACCCTGGGCTCACCCCTGCTTCAAAATATAATGAAACATGTTTCAGAACTTTGAGTAGATAACGTTAACAATATCTGAGCAGCTGATGTCAACAGCAGATATCTAAGTTCCACACTGTAAGTTTAACAAAATATGTTGAATATTAACATGTGTCTAAAAGCAGGATATTAGTTCATGTTTGAGCATTGCCTGTTTGTAGATAGTATACAATTTTTCTTTTGTAAGTGTATTTATTTGCATTCATCCTATAAACATCTCAATGAATCTTAATGTTATATTAAGTATGATTCTTAACTTCTCTTACTCTTGTTAACTGTTTCACATACCATGCAAGATTCCCACCGTTATCAATGGTTTTTAAAAAACTTTTTATTTTGAAATACTTTCAAACTTACATGACAGTTGCAAAAATAATGCAAAACCCAGAGAACCCCAAAATACCCCACCTCTCCCTGCCCCAGTCCAGATACCCAGATTTGGCCAATAACATTACCACATAGGCTGTATCATTCTATCAATCTATTCATCCATCCATCCGTCTGTCCATCTGTCTATTTTCTAAACATTTGAAATTAGGTGGTATGTATCATGGTCCTTGAACAGTTTGTACATTTCCTAAGTAAAGGATATTAACTTACATAACCACCTAAAATACAGTTATAATTGTACACCAGGTAGTTATGTAAGTGAACACTTCATGAATTTGCATGTCATCCTTGAGCAGGGACCATGCTAATCTGGATTGTTCCAGTTTTAGCACATGTGCTGCCAAAGCAAGCACTATCAATGTGTTTCCTAAATGCAATTCCTTGTATTGAGAGCATTTGGCCAGTACATGTTATTTGGAGAAAGATTCCTGACTTAAAAATCCTATCTCCCTTCATGCCTATCTTTTTTTTTTAAACCAGACTGAAAAATGTCTAGGACATCGGGTTTTCCAGGTGCAGTTGGAGCATTATTACTTGTTTTCTTAAGAGAGAAAAAACAAGTTATTTATATTTTAATCCAATCTATTTGTATGTGGAGCTGTGATGCTTACATTATCCCTTTCAAGGGTTGAGAGAAGCTGTATGGCTATTCAGAAATTTGCTGAAGTACGAAATTTCATTCCAAATGCCACTGAGTTATTCTAGTGTTTGAGTTATTTCCCACCATGCCTGTCTAGAATCAATCATCATATAAAATCTCACCAATAAAAAACACATTTACATATAATGTTTTCTAGTGATAATAGGTAAGAATTCAGATAGGCCAACAGGTTTCTGAGCACTACCTTGCTACTATAGAACATATTTGTATTTCATCTTCTTAAATTTATTTTCAATAAAATGATCAAATTAGACATTAGATACTAGGGATACAAATTTTTCAGTTTAGAAGCTAATGAAAAAAATTACTTTTATGTATAACTCTTAATCCACACAGTTCTTGGCACTAATTGTTCTCCAAACCAACAAACCCATGGGTCATGAATGTTGATGGTATATTTCTTACAATGCATTTTCAGTCACCTTTCATTTCTAAATGATATTGTTGCAATTCCAAGTGGAGAATGATAATGAGGTTTCTGTAATACAGAAAAGAATCACAATAGCCCAATTGTATCGTTACTTTTTATTCAAGAATTGTCCTATACTGGGGATAATTCAGTATTTTTTTTCAAGCTTGGTTTAGAAACATATACCAGGTTTCAACATTTGTTCAAAATTAAACTCACAGGTTAACTAATAAAATCATGGATGAATTCCATGTGAGCTCAGAATCAGTTCTTTATGCTGTGGGGTGCATCTATCATTAACTCACTGCCTTGAATCAGCACTGATTGAATGACATGAAGTTCTATCCTCACAAGAAGATAACACTCAAGTTCTGAGTTGAGTTGATTAACTCAACAGTTCTTAACTTGTTACTTTAACTTGGGTAGGCCTTAAAAGATTAAAATGTTTCCCTTTTAAAATGGAGGAAGAAACATGGACTTCGTCAGCTCTTAATGACATCTCTGATTGATCATGACTCTATTTTCCTTTGTCCATCTTGTTCAACGCTGTATCATTGTCCTATAGAATAGTGCTGTGCACATGGCAGGTACCCAATACATACCTGCTGAGTGGAAGAAAGGATGAATGGACTATATTGGACTGGATAGATGGGTGGACAGGAGAACCTAATGAGGCCTCACCAACCTCTACAAGACAGCAGCAACTGCTGATGGATCAATCAGCATTCAAGATGAAATCTATTTACCTTCCTGGGCTGAGGTTTTATTCTGAACTCATTCTTTCTGGCTTTTCCTTGGAAGACATGTATATTAAATAAAGCACTTCAATCAAAAAAGCCTATCTTGCTCAATGTTCTCATCAAAATGACTTATTTTTGCATTGTGATATAATTGGAAAAACTGTTTTTTATATCTAATTTCTGTAAGACTCCTAAACAAACACAGGAGATCAATGTACTCCCTGTTTCAATTAGGGACCACTCATGATTTCTTTCTTTCTCATTAATTACAAATATAAGTCAAATTAAAATAGGAGCTCCTCCCTTCATCAAGGACAATAGAAAGTGTATTAGACCAACCAAATTGTAATATTTTAAAGTGCAGATAATTAAAATCTCAGCATGCTGCCATCCAAATCACATGCAACTAACAGGAAAAACTTACACCATATTTCAAAGAACCAGCCACTAAACTCCTTCCTCCCCCTTCTTTCTTTCTCTAACATGCCTTTACTGAGAACCTGGAATGTGACATGTATACAGTGGAGAAGAGAAGGTGAGCAGATA
This sequence comes from Tolypeutes matacus, assembly GCA_026826555.1. Lineage (NCBI taxonomy): Eukaryota > Metazoa > Chordata > Mammalia > Cingulata > Chlamyphoridae > Tolypeutes > Tolypeutes matacus. The sequence goes on from JAKSZT010054544.1 coordinate 1,695,109, forward strand.
ATTTGTTATGTTCAATATGCATAGAGATGAGAAGGGCAGACAGACAAGTAAACAAGTATCTACAGTAGAATATGACAAGCCCTCACTAAAATAAAGAAATCGTTTATCAAATTTTAGTAGCTACCTATAATTTGAGAAAAACATTTATTTCTGCCTGGTCCCAGTTTACTCTGGCAATGTTTTTGTGGCAATCCTTTCTCCTCTAGATCCAACTCCTACTACCTGTTAATAAAGCTTATTTTTATTGATTTCAGAGGGGGCTCCCTTAGAGATAATATCATTCTCTTTAAAAGGTTTCATAATGATCCTATGGGTCTAAATGAAAAATAACTTGATCACCCATTCTAGAAATATTTACTGAGTTTCAATTACCCAGGCACTGTGCTAGGGGTCGATGTCAGTGCTACCATGACCATAGAGGCTCAAATCCTTTCCTAGGAACTCTTAGTACATTTTAAAAATTGCTATTAGACACAGAAAAATTAATGTGCAAGGTTAGAGTTTGCTGGAGGTCAGCAAAGATCAGATGGGGCACTCTGCTTACAGTGGAATGAGCAGGAGTGGAAGAAATGCCAGGTGAAAAATTTATCCATATGATGCCCCATCCCACAAAAGATTTGAGGTGGTTTACAAAAATATATACAATTCATAATGATGAAATAAATAATTGATGGAGTCAATACAGAGAAATATGGATATGAAAATAATAAACTAGGAGTAAATTTATCATTTAGAGATGCATACTGAAATTCATTTATAGTTACAGAAGAATGCCAAACAAAAATGAAGACTAACTCGTGTTGAATCCTGTTCACCATACTGATTCACTCAACAAAAAGGAAGAACTCACTGTAAAGTCAATTGAAAGGCATTCTAACCTTTCAATTGACTGACTAACCTGTGGGAATCAACAGAAGGGAGAGACCTAAATTCTTTGGGGTGGATAACAATAAACACTTATGGAGTCTGCAATAATGCTGAAAGAGCAAAGATGGGACAAAAGGTTGGAATAATATGATAAAATCCCAATACAGTGATGTCTATGGAATAGTCAATCAGACATGAAGATGTGGTACACTGTCGTGGTCTTCTTATGGCTTCTGACAAGGCAATGTACTTTGGGAGTTTGAGGGACAACCGTGAGTCTTACGTATTGTGAGACCAATAAGAAACAGGCACTAAAAAATAGGATACTTTTAATTCCAAAGGGGTTCTGGTATAGGAATCAAACACAGGAGTAGAAAGTAGTTAGGGAAGGCACAATTAAAGAGTGATTTGCCAGGAGCAAGACTACAATGGGTCAGGCATTCCCTTGTCTTAGCAGGAACCAGATTTTGCCCCGGGTGCACACCATTTTGGCACACTCTTGGAGGGGGCATTACGATAGACATGTAGTTTACAGTGCATCAGGTGGTGGAGCCCTGGAGTCACAACATGTCGACCAGGAGTGGGTGAGACTCCTTAGGGTCACTCACAGCTAAAAGGTAGGTGGATCTAAGAATTCAGGAGTTTCCAGGCAGCTCAGTGAACGAGGAAACCTCAATTTTCAATCTTTCTCCACCAGCACCACCAGCATCACCAGCACCAGCACCTCCAGCACTACCACCACCACCATCAATAATGCAGAGGAAAGAAGTAAACAAACAGCCTCGGCTGCCAATAGAATTAAAGTATCCTTCAACGTCTAGGATTCAGTAGTGAGTCACTGCACACAGCTCAGTGTGTCCAAGACTACCAAACTGAACCTGGTGCCTCCCCCAAGCCGCTGCCTCCAGGAATGACTCCAGGACACCCAAGTTGTCCCCTAGTCGCAGGTCCCTCCTCAGCCTGCTTCACAGAGCATACTCTTATCACTCACTGTTCACATGCAACTGCTGCAATTACTCTGCAATAACTTCTCACACTGATGAAATAATACTTAAGAGTTCCAATAAGCAGAATTCTAATTAGCATTCATTCCAGTATTTTTATTTAAATCTTCTCACTTAAAGTCAAAATGACATCTTAATGCCATCGCAGCACAGCAATTTCCCCAGAATAAGACCTTCATTTTTGGAAAGACTTACTGCTATATTTCAGACTTTTTTTTTTTTTTTTTTTAATTAAAATACATGGATTGTCTTCATCACTAACTCTTCCTGAATATTTCATGTTTTGTTCTTTATTTGCTGTACTTATCTTCATAGCACGCATATTATTCAAATATTCTCAACAGATGGTCTCAAGTGCTACATATAATATAGCATTAAATGACTAGCTTGGTAAACAAATGAGTCAAAGATTAAAATATTTTACAGCTTATAAATCACAAAAGATGTTCAATAACAGTATGTTAATTTTTAAAATCTTTAATAAAAGTAAACATAAAAACATTAAATGACACTATTAGATCAGTCAAAAACTATTTATGATAAATGTTATTTCTTAGAAAAGGTGTTTGTCCAGTATGATCTCACAGAGTATAACCTAAATTAATCCAAGGCTGACAACTCAGTTGCCAGCGAGCCTGGCCTCTTGCTTCCTTTCTCCAGCCAACTCCTGTGGCTTTCCTGCCATTTTACCCTCATTAATTCCTCCTCCTAACTAGGAAAGGAAACGAAACTCATAAGCCAATTTTGTTACTCTTTAAACTATCTTTAGGAAAATTTTGCTGAAAGAGGTTAAACTACAGGTTCAAATTGAGGATTCTCAATTAACTGTGATTTTAATAATCTGTTTTTGCTAGCTCCCTAACATTCGATTTCTATGACAGACTAATCTAATGTTTGGTACTGACATTTTCATTGAGGGTATGCATGATGATTTAAAACAAGAACAAAAAAAAACAATCCAAACAACTTTTGCCAATGTTCAGATGTCTCTGAAACCATTTCATATTATTAATGCATTAATGTTCCACTGAGGAAAAAATATTCTCCTTTTGGATGTTCTCTCTCACACTACCCATATTTTGAACCTTTTCCAAATCATCTGGTGTTCTGATCTTTGATTTAAGACCTAATAAGACTTTTATATTTCATTCCAGATACCCCTAAATTGCTGCTACCTAACCTAAGGTCCCAATGCAAATCAAAATAAGAACCTTACTCACTTTTGATTGTGTGATGAATGTAAGCCTTTTATAAACCAATACATTATTTGATTAAATGAGTAATACCATAGCAAAGTTACAAAGTGGCCATTAAGCAAAACCTCTCACCTAAAGTCACAAGGCTGCTTCATTTGTTATATTAAAGTCCATTACACAATTTCAAGCATATAGTCAAAACTTTATTCTACCAAATTTCATACAAGGCTAGATTGAATATTTCCTTTTGTATGTCAGTATCTTTTACCTCAAAGGACACTGTGATTCTGAGAAAGATGTTCTCCTTAACCAAATGTGGCAAAGCCAAACAAAACAGACCAAACAGAACATTCTGGCAGTTTTACATTAGGCCATATGTATTTTTTTCTTAATCACAATACCAAATTTTATCACACAAACAAAGCACATCACACCAATGAATCAATAGTACTTACAATGTATCTACTAGCATAATACATTGTACAATATATCACAATCATTCTAACTATATGAAGCTTCATCATACTTGAAGATAAAGTTTCTTCAAAATACAAATCATTTCATTAAACTAAAAATAAAAAAAAAAAGATTCAGAAATTAGAAACCAACAAGTAAAATTACAAAGAGCCAAGAAAAGTGTTCTCTACATTAAAGTAATAAAAGGAGAGAATTTAAGTGTGTATAAGAATCACCTGGAAGGTTTGCAAAATCATTTCTGGGTCCTACCCTCAGAGCTTCTGATTTGGTAGATCTAGGACAGGGCCTGAGAATTTACATTTCTTACATGTATCCATATGAGGCTAACATTGCTGGTCTGGGGACACTTTGAGAACCACTGAGAACAATCCATTTTTCCTTTTCTGGCTGGAATCAAAAAGTATGGTAGAATTTTACATGGCTGGTGAACAAAAACAAACTGTCGAATTAATGGCCATTATATTTTAATCAAATTATGCATTTCATACCTTAAAAATAAAATGAAAATACACATTTATTTTAAATTACTAGAAATTGTCATACACCATTTATGATTTGGCCTTAACACGACACACTATTACATGCTACACTGATCTTTGGGAGATCTTTGGGATATTAATGGTTTTCATACAATTTTTACCAAAAAGCAAGAACATCAAAAATAAGATATTGCAAAGTCACAGCTACCTAAGAAAGAGTTTATAGAAGATCCTGAGATAACATTCTAAAATGCTCTACACATGAAAGCAATGGCCTTCAGACTGTAAGTCAGGCTATCTATATACTGTTTTTCCTTTTGAAGGCAATTAGACAGTCAGGCTCAGCAACAAGTATGATGGAGAAAGTTTTGAGCTGTAGTTCGCAGTCTGAGGTATCACACATACCCCATACACTCCTCAGCCAGCCCAGTTTTTGATTAAACACAAAATCATTTGTAGAGAAAGCAAAAATACATAATCTGAACTGTTCTTAACATAATTATTATTTTTATTGATGGCACATCAGAAATAGTGACTTATTAAGGAAGAGACTGTAAACTGGAGGCCTTCAGACTGGTCTGTATTGTTGGAAAAAAAAAAAAAATAGAATTAGTTGCCCACATGTAGATATCAGATTTCACATAAAAAACTATGTTCTCATTTGGTAAAAAGGGAATAGAAATGGTGAAAGCATATCATAGTGTTTGTAACTATTGTATGGGTATGACAGTGGTTGACTGGGAAAATCGAAGGTTGTGTATATTACTAGAAGAAAAGCTAAAAACTGTAACATGGGACTGTATGAGATAATAAAACCTCATGTAAAATACAAATATGGGGGATATTGCATAAATGACTGTTTTTTACAAAATATAAATACAAATATACTAGAAGGAAAAATAGCAGCTATGAAAAAAACAAACTAACTAACTAACTAAACTATGTTCTCAGTTTCCCTAGAAAGATCAAGTTTAGCAACTCTGGACTTCGCAGTCATTCCCATTTAGCAACACTGAGCTGAAGCTAAGCAGCTGCTGCCCCCTTTTAGGGGAGAAAATGTGCTCTCCAGATCACCAGTCTTCTACACCCAGCCTGCCTTACTATTCACCTTAGCTGCCTGGCTCTGTAAATGTCTGCGTTTACAACCTGTGTTAATGGTTGTAGTATAATTAAGAAAGTTTGCCAAGAACTGCAAATAATCTGCAGTCTCACTGTAACACACATTTCTGTCATTCAATATAGCATAACAGGTGAGTAACATTACAGTTGCAATAATCTTTACTCCATTTTACTTTATAATGAAAAATAAATCACTTGCACACTTACTTCTATCAGTAACAAATGGAACCATATTCTATATTTGAGCATTACACACATAATTGAAAACCTCTGATAGAGAAATTTGATTTCAGCTTCCCAGCATAAATTTCAGCTTTTCAGTATGCTTAACAAATGATGGAGACCATTGAAAACTTAAAAGTCGTATGTTAGGATATGAGGAGTACAACAATGAAATCAAGCACTCCCATTCATGTAATTAGAGATACATAATAATATTGCTTAAAGGTGTTAACCCTGTATCATCATAAAAAAATGTGAAAGTATGACATTTGTATTGTCATGCAAATCATTTAGGGGAAAATGCAAAATGTTGGACATCCAGGTCACAAGCCCATTACTTCGAAACATTAAAGAGAATCATTTTTGAGAAAAGGCACTGCAATGAAATAAAACCTATGTGTAAAGTGGCCACTTTAACAGAATAATAATAGCTCTCCATTTCTAAATTACTCCTTTTATCTTTGTCTCATTAGATTAAGGAAAAATACGTGTGTGCTGGGGATAGGTAGAAAGGACAATGATCTGGAGGAGGGGGAGGAATAGGGTAACAGGACCCTCCCATCTGGAGGACAACTAGAGGACAGGAAGGTGTTCTGGCCTGCAGAGAAACCTCTTGCCCCAAACGTGTATGATTTCTGTCCAAGACCACATATGGAATCTAGAATCGTACAACTGCCAAAGACACAGCCAGGACGCAAATACACATATGAACGTGCAGTCAGAACACCCCAGACCCTTAGACCAGCATTTGTCCTCAGCGTCTCAGACGGACAGCTGTGTGCTTGAACTGCTATGTTGAGAGGCAGTGATGTGGTGATCAATGAATAAGTGTTGACAAATGCTATGGGTTTGCCACTCCTACTCTATTCTTTCTTGAGGTCCACAAATGGTTTCTTCATTAGTTGTCTTAAATTTCCTCTGAAGGTTTGTACAATCCTTACCATACAGGGCTGATGTGAGGAATAAATAAAATAGTACATAAGTACATAAATAAGGCATAGGTCTTAGTCTACATATAAACACTCAGATGTCATTTCCTACCAATCCGTAAGCTCCATTCCCCATGAGGGGAAGCCTAGATTCCTCACTACTTTATTCCCACCTCCTAAGCAAAGCACATTACACAGGGAGGACATTCACAAATTTGTTGAAAGAACACAGACTCAAAGGTATTTAGAAACTACTCTCTAAATGACTTTCCAGAACTATTTTCATAGTGAAACAAGTGTGTGTGGGTGTTACAGAATACTTGCTGCAATACATCAAATAACAGGCAGCCTAAGTGTTTATTAAAAGACAAGGAGAACTCATGTACTGATATATTACAGTAACACTGTTTTATCAGCAATAAGAAATTTTGACAACTGAATTAAGATTAAATCCTTTAATCAACTATAGTAAATCAATAGTCATTGTATACTATATAAAAATTCTGATTCATGCATCAGATTACATAAATTATACAACTGTCACTTTATGCAATGCTTACATTATTTTGAGTTTGTACTTCCAAAATGTATGCAAGTTTCTAGAGCATTAACTTATTAAGATAAGTAGAATACGCTTCAGTTATAAATAATGTTTACATCTTTCAAATACCTGCTAAATATATACATTTCTCGATCTGCAGCATTGTTTTGTACCTCAAAATACAAACCATCTGGAAGCTTCGAAGATTAATAGGCCCAAATGTATCATTTATTACAGATTTCAATTCCATTGTAAGAGTAGATTTTTTTGACATAGAATATAAATGAAATAAAATGTCAACTCTAGTTTAATGCTTGAAGAGCTTCTACACTTCTTATTCAATGCATCAGAGAACCCGTCATATGCAGATTAATTAGTTAAGGTGCTACCTATTGCATATTAAATACTTGTAATGATGGCACCTGGATTATTAAAGTTATAAATCTGTGAAAATGGGGGCTTTCAATGTGTTGCTCACAGACCCTTACATCTACCATCATGAACCAGCAGCACCGTGATGCTTTACCTCCTACTTCAAAGAGATGTAGTGAATGCGCATGCTTTATACTTCACTTACACAAGTGGCACCTACCATGTCTCTAAGACGCATGAGTACATGAACATCAAAAAGTTTCAGCTTCATTTTCAAACCCAAGGTAAGTTATTTTTTCTAAAAAGCTACACAGGAAAATAAAAGTTCTAGTGTTACAATTATTGTAGATATATTAAAGACAGAAATTTCTATTTCTTATAAGATCCTCCTTGTTAAAGAATAAGCACCCTTATTCTTTTTGGGGGGATTAGTTGGAAGGGGATTTTGGGGGTGGGGCTATTGGTGAAGGAAGGATGTGAGGAAAGGAAGTTTGTCACTAATGAGCTTAATTTTACTTAGGTTTCCATTGATAAAACCCTTTTAAATACAAGGCAACATTCTCACAGCTGGAAAATTACAACAAAATCTTGATTTACTGCCAAAAGCAATAGATGTAGTTATGAATAATCTACAGATAATACTACATTCATGGGTGGCTGACAAAACTGGGCTCAATGCAGAATATGGCAGCAAAATGCAATACTTAAACATTTTTCATGGATGGAATATACATTATTTTATATACAGTTCTAAGATGTGACCCTGATATTCAATAAATGAAACCTGAAGAGAAAGTGGGAGGACAGTATATTCAATACTTTCAAAGCTGAATTTTAGAACTGGGAGGATAACTGGTCATAAAACAATACTGTTTATAAAATAATATCATAAATATTTTAACTATATAACAAATATGTTAGCTTAAGATAAGTGTGAGACATATCAATTTTGTGATTTTAAAAAAATCCTTCTGTTGGTGAAATGTTTTTAAGCACACATTTTTTTATACATAAAAGCAAAAGCAAAATCTCTTCTTAAATCTTTCCTGCGCATTATTTAATGAGTACATATATTTTATTTCCATTTCTAAGTTACTAACAAAATACACCATTAAAATACTTAAAGTTACATTTTGGGAAAAATAAACTAAGGTGATCTTTTGGCCTTTTATTCTACAATGCTAGAAATTAAAACGACTATTTACATTGCTACTGAAACAGGAAATACTGATCTGTTGGGAACTCATTTTCACTTTTTGTTTTTAGTTTATTATATTGACTAATACTCAAAATCCATAAGAAGTTCTACTCTAAGTCATGAGTGGAAATTCATTAACATTGGAACAGAAAACTTTCAGGCAGTAGTAAATGTAGATTCAGTTTTCAATATAATACTTGTCTTAGATTTAAAGATAAAAACATTGATTCAGTTATAACCAAATCAGTCACTATCAATAAGTCTAATCCTTAACAGTTTTTATGTAGGCAAAGAATCTCTCCCTAAAAATGAATTTCCTCATAAAAATAATAGCAATGCTTGAACCATACTTTTAAATGAGCTCTATTTATGTAAAACATACCCCCACAATACAAAACTGACATCTTGGTTCATCTTTAAAGAAAATTTGGTCAAAGTATATTAAAGTATCTGCAGATATTTGTCATAATACTGAAAACACATGGAGTTTGTATTTTTTAGTATATGTGCTGCCGAAGAAAGCACTAGTTTGTATTTTTTTAAAGTGTCAATTATACTTACAGAAAAACCAAATGCTAAGAATTTTGTAATATTTAATTAATGTTAATTTAAAATGACATTATGTTAAAAAATGCTAATTACCAAAATCTCAAATGGGAAAAAAAAATTCTATACTAGATTTTTTTGTGGTTTATTAAGGAACTTTATAAGTGGAGGAAAAACTGGTAAGTGCTATTTTCCCTGCTCCATTTCTTAATTTTAGAAAAATTTTTTATTTGGGAAAAATTTTCAGAATTTAAAAATTACATGTTCCCATAAGAAAACTAAAGAAATTCAGAAAATATAAATAATAAATATGGTACTTTAGCATACACATATAAGCTTGGCCAGTATTGTCTGAGTCAAAAAATTAAAATGAGCAAAACTATTATATCTGCTTTTTATTTTACTTTTGGTGAAGTTTTAATAGACATAAGTGTTAGAAAAACTGCAGTTTGTTAAAAGATTGGAAGAACATGTAAGTCTCCATTTATAGATGAATTTTTCATTTTAAATTCAGAAAGACAAAGATAACTCTCAGTGTATTATACTTTAGGTTTTTAAGGTTGAAAAACAAGCACTAGATGGTTTTCATACCATTGTTTTTCACACCATTGTTTTTCATTTTGAACTTCAGACTAATTTTGTACAAATATATAAGGATATCCATGGAAGTAATCAACATTTTGGGGGAATGGGACTTAAAAAAAAAAAAGGATATAATTTCATAATATATCAATTCTTAAGAGGATGGATGTAGAGTAATGTATAGTGTCATGCTAGTAAATATCTGCTCTAAAATCTCACTCTTTGTATCTTATTTTGGTTCAAGACCCAAAGGCAACCATCTGTTCTATTATTTATGTAACTTGAAACCAAGCTTAGTCTTTCATTTCTAGAATTTGCCCATTGCGATGAGTTATCAGGCATCAGGCGATCACCAAACTGTCATCAGACAATGTGAGGGGACTTTTCTATCACTTCAAAATTGTCTTCAGATATAATGTGTTAATATTTTCTCTGCTAGTGATTTAAAGGCATACAGAATCTCTATAAACAAATGGCATTATCTTATTTTCTGCTTACAGCTTAAACAAAACTCAAAATATTAAGATAAAAAAAAATTCAAAGAAATTCATGCTTCCTGAAGTTAATATAATTTCCTAAAATATGCCGTTCTTTAAAAAAGACTTTGGGTCTTTACTTTTGGGAAAAAGAGCAAAAAATTTGATGCTGGAATAATATATGGCAGCTCACTTTGAAACCAAGCTTCACATAGTCAAGAGTGATTTGAAGCAGCTTCTGTAAAACAAACCATAATAGTAGTAATGATGATTTGTTTGTGTTGATAAAGTACACATATATTTTCAAATTAAGAAATTGGTATTCCAACCTTAGAGGCAACCAGTTTTTTAAAAAAATGTTCCAAAACACATGTACATATGAGGTATATGCATGTATTTTATATACAAAGATACATGAGCTTATATTCATGTATCTATGTATATAAAATTTGAAAGTATTTTTAGTAGTGTTTATAATGAACAGTATTCTTGCAGATAAGTATGTCTACAATTCTGCTTTCTGAGAAATCTATTCCTGAGGAATAAGTCATCTATTTCTGAAGATATTTCTAGGCCTCTAATAGATTAGTGGGCCAACACCAGCACCTAAGTAAATCCCAAAGAACTGCTTATTCGCCAAAAATCTGGCCCATTTTCACTTTAAAATTTTATTTAGCTCACTTCAAAAGTCACTCTTTTGATATGACAGTCCTTGCTAATATTTACAGATAAAATAATTTTTCACAACGAAACAGGAGACTATGTTATGAAACCTGATAGTATACGCTCACTAACGAGTTTTTCCTTTCTTTCTTTTTTAAATTATAAACGTAGTACAACTGGCTTATTAACTATTGGAGAATTTGCCAGCTTTTCTGGACGGTTCATACGGCACTCTGAGAATACTGGGCGTCTCTTCCATTACCCGCACAAGGAGATTGTCGATGTAGTCCTCCAGTTCCCGGATGTGAGTGTCTTTCCTCCTAAGGAGCTCTTTGTGTTTCACGAGTTCCTGGAGCACCTCCTCGTAGGTCAGACTACGATACCCTGCAGTGGCATCAAAAGGGTTGCTATCCTAGAACATGATAAAGATGGTCACTTTAGTAGATATAGTGTCAGCAACAAACATTAGGAATTATTTAGAACTTCAAATTTGGTTTTTCAAACCCTGAATCAAATTTGTTTCTGTCTTTAGTTAGAACTAACATGACAAGTCACAGAATAACTAACCAGTTCTGAGGCAAGGACAAGGACAGATGCACCAAAGCCTTGATTATAATTCTAAATTCTTCTAAGACCCTTTTTACATTGTGGGCAATTTCCTAATATCAGCGTTTTATATGCTTTAAGACTAAATTAAAAGGTAAAATGTTCTATAATATAATTAAAATCAATTAAAATTAAAGACCTCTATGAATTAACTTGGAGGCACTAAAAAAAGTATTGGAAACTATATACTTGGACATTAGTTTAGCCCTCATGGAATTGCTTCCACTGAACTGTGGTTTGATGGCTTTTATTGAAGACTATTTCAAAAAGCAGCAATTTCAAATCAGCTTCTGCAGTTTGCTATGAAATGTTGAAAGCACTCAGAATTAAATCAATGATCATTCTCATAAGAAGCCCCAGGAGAGTGGCTTTTGTTGAGACAGGATGAGCTTTTTCCCTTGAGTAACTGGTCTATTTCTTCCCCTTAGTAAGACATCTATCCAACTTATTTCCTTTTTTGCCATGGCTATCAGGGAATTCAGAGTTCAGTTACAACCATGTTAATACTTAAGGTTAGTATATTTGCATCATCTCTCATTTCACTTATTTTTTAATTTTTTTAACCTTATTTTATTAATAAAAATTCTTTTTAGACAAAAGTATACATATAACCAAAAAACAAAAGAAAAAGGCACTGATTTAATTCATTTTTACTATAAAGCATTATAATATTAATGTCAAATCAAAAGCTAAAGAATAATATTTATCAGGAAGTTAATCAAGAATGTACTGCAACCTTGTTTTCTAATTATAATGTGTATTGTTTATATTTTCCATTATATAAAACATAATGCCCAAATATAAATTAGCAATTTTTGTTCCCTTTAGTTCTATCATTCAACTCAACAACTTAAAATGAGTTCCATCACTTTTTTTTCAAAACAGTTCCACTTGGCTTAAAGGAAAATTTTTGAGGAAATTGGTTCTCTTGCTTTTAAGGACTGTCTAATCTATTCAGTAGATGGTGCTGATGTAGAAAGGCCTTTTTTTTTTTTTTCCAGCAAGAATTTAAATTTGTCTTTACTCAATTTCAGAGTCTACTTTACTTGTGCCATGTATCTAAGAGTTTTTACCAGTAAAGCCAAAGTATAACTTTTTAACCTTCTGAGACATTAAGACTTTGCCAGCACCAGAGAAGCAGAGACTCTAAAGTTCAGATAGCAATTGGATGCTTGGGTTACCAACACACACGCCCTTTTTCAAGGATAAAGAAAAAAAAATTAGGACTAAAACTTCTCTAATTCCACAGAGTCTCTTGGGTGTTGTAGAGAAGATAGAATGTGCACTAGAACTTCAAAGATTTTGTCAAGCAGAAAACGGGAATGGGTATTTCAAGTAGTGGGCTCTGCTTGTTCAAAGGAGAAAACAAGGTTCAAGGAACAGTGGTCATGAGCAGATAATCAGTCGAGCAGGGCTGGAAAACAAGGTATAGGATAGTGAGCAAAGGAGAACACATTAAAAATGGAAAGTTGGCAACAGAACATCAAGGATGTTGAATGCTATTATTTAGGATTTTTAGACATTTTGCTACAGGAAATAGGAAGTCATTGAAACTACCTAAACAGAGGAATGATATTAAAGCTATGTTCTAGGAAAATTAAAATTGCATTAGTGGGTAAAATAATTTGGAGGGACTGATAATTTATTTACAGTGCTATTAAAATATTAAAAACAAGATTTTAAAAAAAAAAAAAAAAAAAAAAAAAACCTCTGCTAGGCTAAACAGAATGAATGAAGAGAAGTGAGGGAGAGAATGAAGGAGAATAAATGGAGAAAATGACGGCAAGTGAGTTTAAATTCTGTAAGATAAATTTAAAACAACTTATTTTAACATTAGAAACTTGGGACATATATAGCTTTGTAAGTTATATTACCTTCATCCCTAAAAACTTTTCAGAATATTGTTCTAAAACAATTAAAGGACAATTCTAGAGACAAAGTATTGGTTTACTTTTTAATTCTCTTCGCCCTCAGATCAAATTAATCACACACTCATGATTTTACTAGGTGATCAGGAGCAATTATTAAAAATCTCCTAGCTACATTCCTGCAAAACATTCACTATATTAATCAGGTTTCTACAGAAAAGAAAAGATATACTAATAGAGACAAGCATATTTTAAAAATAAGCTAAAATTTCTTACTTTAACCTAAATATTTCTGCGTAGATTTGAGTCACAAACCAACCTGTCTTATTTTTCCTTAAATGAAATGTTCTCAAGGTCCCCGTTAACCCTAAAATCTATTGCTCTACAAAGTGATTTTGCTGAACTGCATTTTTAAAAGTAATAAAATTCAATTAATGTGATTTCATTTTCACTCAAATGTGAGTGCATTTACTGAAAAATAGGAGACCTTGTGAGAATTGCAGGGATTAATGAAATTAAACGAAATGAGGTTCAATAATGACTAGTTGACTGCTTTAAATTTTTTCTTAATGTAACAATAACACCTATGCAAGTCTTTCAAATCTTATGCAAATTATACATAAATGACCTGAATCCCCCAAACTAATTAAATGATGATATACAGTCAAAAATCACTTGCACTGTTATATTCAACACTATACCAAGTACTATTAGATACTGTAGTTTAAAAAATATTTTTTAACATTCTTTAAAGACAGTATGAAAGACATGTCAAAAATTCTTGTTTTGACATAAGTGCTTTAAATTAATGCTGTGATATTATATCAATCTAACAATTTAACGTCTCAAAATAATCAATTATTATCCCAGAATATTGTTCAACATTTTAAAACCATAATTGAGAATATACAGATTCATTATTTGCCTTTAGAATTATCTAACACAAATGTGTAGACAAATTTCCTGCAAGTATACTTCTGGGCTTTTTAATAAGTTTTCCATGTCTTTTTATGTGAAAATTTTTACCCCAAATTTCTGCATCAAGTTTCTGTGCAAGGATACATCTTAGAAACACATGTACTATAAACTAGATTCTGGAAAAGAACATAAAATAATTAAAAACAGTTTCATGCTTAGTTCTATCTCTATCTTATATTAGAAAACCATGTAAACCTTCTATTTTTAGGCATCAGATTCTTCAATGGACAGATATACTCAGTAAATATATATCCCCTTCTCTCTGTTGTTATAAATTTTCAAAAGAAACAATGAAAGTTAATATTAACTAAAATATACAGTAGAAAATTAAAATATTTTCTGATTTCAAAAATTATCTTGTTTAAGGAGGAAAATGCCCAAGCAAATACAAAAATTAATTATTTTTCTAAAAGATATTGTTACTATTATTCTTGGAAACACTTCTTAAATGGAGAAACCCCCAAACCGGTAAAGACTCAAATGCAGCCAACAATGGGACTTCTAAGTATTCAATATTTTCCCTACAGCACTCCTCCATACAAATAACATGTATTTTTTAAAGATGCTTTTTTACTTTGAAATTTAATGTAAATTTACCCCCTCTCTTTCTCTTCCAAAACCAATTCTTTCTCATTCCTACCCAACCTCTGTTAAAAATTTCCATATGTAGATATAGGAAAATGGGGATTAGGTGAGAGAAAAATTACTTCAGTAAATTTTCTAATGAAAATTTGAAATAATAGAGTTGTGAAAAAGATTTTGAGAATTACTAGTGATCTATTTTTACTTTTCACATAGTCTAGCCCTTTAAACTAGGAAATGTATATTTTTTACAATATTTAAATTTAAACAAAAGCAAATTACCAAGACTCAAAATAACTGAAGATTTAAAGAAAGGTTGTCCTGGTAACCAAATATTGGTGGGGTACTAACTGACATCCAAGGCAACTAGAGGGGAGAGAGAGAGAGATAAGATGAAGGCTTGGCATTCTCTGATCATCTCATTATTGTTCTAATGAGGAACTTTGCTCTGGGAATATCATCTCAGCTACTTTCACATCTTTTGTCCTACTCCCTTCATCTCCCTTTCAGTTCTTAATTAGGCCTTAAAGAGCTCACACTGCCCTTTCAACTGGCTACTGCTCCTGTTTAAACACTGTGCTTTCACAGACAGGTGTTGGCACTAGCACATAAGACATACAAACTTAATTACAAAATACTATGTCCAGAAGGGGAAAAAAATAACTTGGTGGATGGCTATTATTGGAGAACTTAATGTAAATTACTTCAAACATCTTATAATCTTCAACAACAAAAAAATTGTTCAAATACTTTTCCTCAATACCGATCAGTAGGAGGATGAGCTTTCTCCTCTTAATTGTATCTTGCAATAAATTAACAACACCTAGTAATCCTTTAACTGTCATTTAGAATAGTTAGTATTCCAGAGAAAAGTAATCACACATCAAGGATTCTTTTATCACCTTTAAATCCTTTAACTAAAACAATTTTCACATTTTATTTCTTTAAAGAATTCTAAGAATGCATTTACAGCAATAAATTACAAGATTTGGAAAAGTGCATTTACAAGCACATGGAAATTGTAATTAAGGTTACTTAAAAACAATAGGCTACACATTCAATTGATTTTTTGATGTTGCATTTTGTTTGAGATTAAGTAATTGCCTGATAGAATTCATTTTACTATCTGATCAAAGGCTGACTTCATATTTTCTGACATTTCTTGCCAGACTGCCATATTAAAAAGACTTTAGTATTTATGAAACATCAAAACTTACAAATCATTTACATAAAACAGGAAAAACACAGTACAAAGTCATCTGCTTCTATAATGTTTTCTACTATTTTAAAGACAACTACAATTAGAGTGGTTTATAAAATAAACCCTCACACCACCAGGGTTTCTTCTTGGCATATCACATCACAGAAAACTGTGATATGTTATCGCTTAAAAAAATTCTTATTATACATCTGGATCACACACATTAAGGGCAGATGGTTCAAACAGCAACCCTCAGTCTCTTGGAATAAAGGTCCTATTCCTGTTGTTCAGTGAGAATTTCGTATTCTATCACATTTTTGTGAAGTAATTATTTTCTAGGTTTAATATATTTAGAATTGACTGCAGATGCAATGGAACTTTGAACAGAGAACCAACACTGGACTTCGAAAAGCAATAAAATGAAATTAAGATATCTGAATCCATATAAAATATTTGACTTAAGTTAGCTGGTCACTGCCAGTCCTGTTAATATATTTAGTTTTGTTCTGAGTAGGAAGATAAGTCTCCTAAAGGTTCTTTGGAATACTTTCCTGGTTAACTGGATCTCTTGCCAAGATTCTTTTGCTATTGTTGAATATTAACAAGCAGCTTTGTTCTTTCTTCAATCCTTGTCTCAACAACAACAAAAAATGTTAAGTCTTCTCCACATGCTCTTATTTCATAACTATAATGTTGCCCTTGACATTCAGCTTTCGTATTAATTTCAAAACAGTCTGCAAACAAAATATGGATATTCTAAACTGGCTTCAATTATAATGCTTGCCTGAACTATCACAGATCATATAGAAGTCGCATCCTATTATATATTAAAGATAAGTTTCAATTTCCCTTTCCTTTGTCCCCTAACTACCATCCTAGGCTACAATATTTATGTAACTGGGGTATTCATGAAGACTGATGCAGTTTTAGAAATATGCACCAGAGAGAAAACTGGCATGTTCTCTGGGACTTCTCTAACCCCCTTCAGGAACTTACCAGTATTTTCCTGAGGTCTTCATTGCTTGTTGGATTCATATGAAAACTGAGGAATAAAATACAAACATAAATGTTAAAAGTGTACCATAGTCTATGTGGAAGGAAACTTATAAACAGAAATTTTTAAACCAACACTGCAGTAACAATTTCAAAAGTCCTAAGTCACTCAAACAAATGAATTTTAATCCAAGATATAGAAGAAAAACAGTATTTCCTCAACATACTTAAAACACCTACAATTTTAAACTTTGAAGGAAAACCTTTCAGTTATCAGAACTGAAAAACTGTATATGTAATCTAAATATATTATTTCTAACCATATTTAAAATAATTTTATCCAGCAAGATATATAAAATCACTTTTTAAAATTTTTCAAGTATTACTCATTTTATTCACACAAGTTCACTCACCTTGGGCCTTCTGATATAACACTATAGAGAAGTAAGTAAACTTAGGATGAAAAAATTGTAGAATAAAAGTCAAGTCTAGCTTTTAAAAATGCTATAGATCATAGAAAAATTACTTTTCATATATTGCTCTAGCAATAAGAACGAGCTCAGAGCTGTATGAGCCATTTCTGTAACTAAATTTCTGTCATGATTTCTACATAGCTAGTCTTCAAAATTTAAACACCCAAACTAACCAAAACAAAATAGATTTCTTCCATGAGAAGAACACATCACAGCTGAATGCTATGATCATTTACTTCTTTGAAACAAGTCCATTAGGGAGGGGGTTGTGACCAAAAAGAAGCTAAACATCAAAGCCATCTGATGAGTAAATATTTCATCGTTGCTATTCAAGTTTAATTTTTACCCAGCACTTAAGAGCAGTAGCCATTAGAACCTCTACAAAGCATTACTGCCCAAGGAACATTTTTATTTAAAAAAAAAAAGACATCTGTAAAAATATATATATATTTCATTATCAACAAATTATAAAATACATTGTGAGTGCAAAGTAACTGGAATTCTTTGGTATTTTAAGAAATTCACTTTTCAAACTTCTTTGAGGGTTTGCACAAAAAAAATCTAGATACTAGATATAATGTCTGGAAAATATCTATTATTATGGGAACAAAGCCCAAGCTGTAAATCAACAGAAAAGACATGCATTTACATTCCACCACCTCAAGAGAATCTGCCACCTATCCAAGGTTTCATTTGTTATGACTAAGATTCATAGTACTAGTTTACAAAACTGGTTTGCTGACCTTTTCTAGCTGGAAACTACCATGGATAAATCTCGTATTTCAAGAGAATTTGGGGGACACTGTTGAGAAGAATGAAGTATGTTTTAAGTACCTACAATGTACCAGTTACCAGCCTAAGGGACTGACACCTTCTCTCATTCCCTGTATCTCACTGGCTTCATGGAGTTCTGGTCCTGGACTCGTGTCGTTGAACCAGCAAAGCCTCAAAAGAGTAGCTAAAAAGAAAACAATACAAAGAAAAGCCAAAAAGACACGACATAGTCGTCCTCTGCCTAGAGTGCTGTGGTAGGTAGCAGCTGCTAACACCTGTGGGCCATCTTCTCAGATGTGGATTTCTACCCAAGGTAGTCAACATAGAGGTCCAGAGGGATTAATCTCATCTTGCCCCATTATCTCACAGCATGTTGTTTTCTAATATTTCGACACATCCTGCCACAATCTCTCTCCATCTGATTCTGATCTTCTCAAGGGCAAAATTATTTACATTTGGGTCTGAGAGTAGACAATGGTGGAATAGAGGATAAAGACCCTGGAGCCATGTGGTGTGAATTCAAATCCTGGTTCTGCCCTATACTTGCTGTGTGACCTTGAGCAAGTTACATACTTTTTATTTTGTCCTTTAAACTGCTCTTGTATCTCGGTTCCCTCATCTATAAAATGAGTACAACAATACCTACCGCATAAGTCTGCTGTCAAGATTAAATGAGGTAGCAAAAGTAAATCACTTAGCATGGAGACTAACATCTAGAATATGTTCAATAAATTATCTTCCTTAATAAATATTTGCATAGTACTTAGTCCCGGCAGGCACTATTCTAAGCCCTTTATCAATATTAACTCATTTAATCTTCCTAAGGATAGAATTATTACCTTCATTTTCAAAGTAAGGAAATGTGTCACGGAACGATGAGGTCATAGGCCTGCAGCCAGAGAGCTGCTAAGTGGGAGAGGTGTCTGGCTCTAGAACCTGTTTCCCAGCACTAGCCCAGTGCTCTGTATATGGGTCTACTCAGTAAGCCTGGTGCACTGCCGACAAAGCCCTGAACGCACAGGACACATGGACTAAAAAGAGAGTAAACATCACACTGATACAAACACGCACAAGGTAGACCTGCACGTGGGGGGTTAAGGGGAAGGATACTAGATAGGTCCATTTTTAGACCACACAGAGAAAAGAAACAGTCTATCCCAGCAATTAGTCAAGGAAGGCCTAATTCATGGAAAATATAAGATGTTAAATGACGTGAAGGACAGATTTGGCAAGCTAGAGAAAGGAGTTTGTAGACATATGGTATGGCCTGAGGCTACTAAGCCTGGTATCACTGCAAATGCCAAAGTGATGGGAATACAAGGCAACAGAGAAGGAAGGAGCCCTTGAAGGGTTTTGAGGCAAAAGATGAAAATCTTAGACTTGATCCATAGAGCAACGACAATTTTTGGACAATGTTAATCTTCTTTCATAAATATTATTCAAATGCTTCATGTTTAGGAACATAATCCATCCCATTATGTCCCTGAAGACTAAACAATCTTGTGACTATATAAGTTTCAGTATATAAATCAGAGAGAAATTACTAAATTTTTAAAAAATGAATAATGGTATTATATTTATTACAATAAGGGTTTCTGAAGAACAGACATTTATAATAAAGATTTTATCAAAATCACAGATCTAACAATAGGTAATACTCAACGGATTTAGCCTATGGAAGTAAAATGAAGCTCAACGACCACCTGAGAGATGTCTGAGAATTCTTAGGAATGGTTCAATTAAACAGGTCACACTATAAGGGAACAAGGTGTCCAGTGCAGCAGTGGCAGCTACTTCCCATTATTCTACCTGCCCGGAATAGTGGTCTGAGGCACTCTCTCCGGTTCACCACGAGCAGATCTGAGCTCAAGGGCTCTTTGATTGGGTATTGTCTGAAATCTAAAGGCAGAAACCCTCCCTTGTGGTCTGCTTTATATGCACACATTGACATGTCAAACACATGATGAACTCAGTCATTCATGGCTGCCTTTTTTGATCTGTCCTTACGTGGGAAAAAAGAGTTAACTGAACTGGACTGAATTAGTTTGGTGAAAAACAAAATGTCTCTATTTATTGAAGTGTGGCACCAATTTGAGATATCTTTCTTTTCGGACTGCCGTCCTCATGTCAGACAAGATACTGAATAATACAGTCTGACTGCTCAACTGAGCTGTTGACAGGTTAAGGAAGAATTGTGTTTTTAATCGGGTATAAAATAAATTTAGACATGCTCACAATAAAAAAAAAAAGTCTATATAAATTTAAACTTCAGAATTCAGAAATTTTAGCTTTAAAAATCAGAACTGAAGGAGTCTGGGGATACCAGAGGATTTTTAAAGTAACTTTTAAACTGATGAAGTATTTTACTTTAACATTCTCAAGTTTTTAGGTAAAAGCCTGCAAATCTTCACTTACTGATATTTACAAATATTAAAGAATTTTTCCAAGTAAACTCTAATTTTAAATTTTGAAAATAATAGTACTCAAAGGTTGTATTTCTAGGAATCATCTGTATTTCTTTTATGACATCACTTCTTAATTTATCCTGAAGTTGGAAAAAAGAAGGAGTAAAGAAATAAGAATTAAATGGATGAGAACTTGAAATTGTCCTTTAATTTGTACAAAAAACTAGTTTTCTACATATAGGCCCGGTAAAGGAAACCAATCTTAATAAAGTGATAAAACTGACTGCTGCAGTAATTACTAAGGCAATTATAAGGAATCAAAGGTAGGTGTGTTTTGCCTTTTTCTGTTCTTTTCTCTTTTTTAAACATACATATAGCCTTGGGGGCAAGAATACTTAAGAAGGGGAAGAGGCTATTTAGAATGAAAAAGTATAAAGTGCTTGTAAAGACATAAAAAAACACAAAAGAACAAAGATCTATTGAAAGTGCTTAACTGTATGCTAGTATTAGACAATGCAAACACAATTGTGAATTCCTTACTCTAGGATTTTAAATCTTTCAATGAGAAGTCATGTAACAACAGTTAAAGCTGTTCTGAAGGCATTTAATAACAAGTATAGAGTATTATTACTTCTTCCATAATATCTCTTTCCAAACCCCATTACTGCCAAAGTTATAAAGTAAAATCCATACCATTCTACAACTTGATCCGTTTTGTATTTAATAAGTGAATTCAAGTTATTTGCAAAATCTTGGAGGTGTTCCATCTGTAACCTTCTTCCTTGCTGGGAGGAAGAAACTAAAGGGACAACATTCTCATTTTTTATGGGAAATAAGAACTTTAAACTATCACAAAAGAACTTTTGACATTATTTTCAAAGGAGAATATTCTGTTGATCTTATTTAATATTAATGAGAGTGGGATCAAGAGACCTAGAGCTTCACTTTGGAAACATGTATAATGAGAACTGTAATATATTCTAAAATAAAAACCATAAACGAGTTTGAAAAAAGGAAGTGAAAAAGACTCCATTTATCCTGGAGCACAGGCAGAGAATAATGCACTAGTCGTAAGAACAACTGATATTTATTGAATTTTAACCAAGGCACCAAGCACTGAGTACTTTACACACTGATTCACTTAATCCTATAAGGCACGTGCTATTTTTATTTCCATTTACAGATGAGGAAACAAGCACAGAGAAGTCAGGAAGCTCTCAAAGGTCACACAGTAAGTGGCAGAGTCAGGATTCAAAGAAAGGCAGCTTAACTCCATCTTATACTGCACTGCTTCCACATGGGTGCTCTGAACTGGTGAGTACCATTGTGAGCTCAAAATTGGTTGGTTTCTAGGAGTCCAACACAACTTCTTGAGGATTCTTCCAACCAGAAATGACTGAGAAAAGTTCTAGGCTTAGATCGTCTTAAAGAGTTAGAAAGATGGCTGAACAGTTAGTTTTGAAATAACTGAGCCCATTATTTGCCATGTGCCCCTCTTGTTCCACTCTGCTCTGCTTCCTGCACCCAGGAGGCTGACCCCTGCAAAGTACACCACCCGGATCCCTTGCCCTTGGGCTTCTAGTTATGCTCTGCCACTGGGAGGAACCTGCAGGAAACGGGAGGACAGAAAGGAGAGTCTGGGTATCAAGCCCACCTCTATCCCCATCCCACTACCCCCTCAATCTCTCCCTGCTTGGCTGCGGTTTTTAGTAGTAGCTCCTCTACATACAGCCACAGCTGCAGCTTACAGCTGTTCCTTCACACCTAAGCAAGGTCCTTGCTTCTGGACACTGCTGGTCCCTGGTGCTACACTTTCCCTTCTTGGTGTCCTTAAACTTGACCACACCTCTGTAAATAGTCTCTACATTAAACTTTCATCAGATATCTCTTTGGAGCGTGTCACCTGTTTCCTGCTGAGACTATGATACAGGAATACACAATAAATGCCATAAACCACTCACTTAATAATTTAAAATGGTTTAAGAAAAGGTTGATTCTATTTCTCTTTTAGAAAGAAGAACCAAGGAAAAACAATGCATTATGTTACTCATACGAATTATCTACACTTCCCTCTTCCCTTCAATTTCTGGCTTATGCTCCCTAACTACTTATTTTAAGACTTTTTTCTTCCCAAAATATACATAGTCTCCTAATTTGCAAATGATAATTCACTGCTAGCTACTGGTAGATAATCATACCGGCCTTCATTTAACAACACTTTTCACAATCACAGAGCTACAGTACTTTATGTTCAAAATTATTTTCAATTTAGGATTACAATATTAAAGATTGATTGTTCCTACAGTTTTGAAATGGTATAATTGCTTAAAGTGATTCTGGTTTGAACATTACCACTTCATATTTACATACTGCCTTATAGTTTACAATGAATTTCTCTGACATATTTCTAATGGAACAATAATCAATAAGCTGGGATACAGTTACTGTCAGAAGTGCTTCAATTCTAAGATCTCATACACTGAATAGCTCATCTGATCAATCTCTTTGCCTTCTGATTCTCCCACTTCCTCACTCCAACTGTACCTGCTTTGTTGACTCCCACTATCATCCCAATCCATCTCCTAATCCATTCTATTTCACTCACCTCTCTCCCCAGAATATATTTAGAACCCAATTTTATTTTGCCGATTTCTATTCCCTCCCAAGTAAGCCTTGCTGTTACTCTCACTCACCTTCTATAATCTTCAAACATATGCCCACCACCAATATTCACTGTTTCTTCTATGAAGGTCATTAACTATTTTTCACCTAAGGCAATAGTCATACTCTCCTTAACTTCAGCTCCATTTTATACCAATGACTTTTCTTTCTCTCTTCAGTGCTATCTTCAGTGCTATCTGGTAGCCTAAATTTTCTCCTGCGTTTCCAATTACTCCTTTTCCTTGTTATCTTCCTCCTCCTACCCCCTAAGTGGGAAAGAGTAGATATTTCTTAAGGTTTTTTTTTTTTTTTTTTTTTTTTTCAGACCTCTTTTTCTACTTTTCCTTGATTTCATATTCTTCTACTACTTCAGCTATCATCACTATATAGATGGAAGTCTGCTGTATCTTTTATCTTCAGCCACAATCTTTATCCTTTAACACACCTTTATAAATGCCTATTTAATATCTCACCTGTACCTCAAAACTGACATGACCCAAACCAACCATCATCTTGTCTTTTAGATCAGCTCTGTGAGATTTTCCTCCTCCTGGTATAATCAGTCTCCTGGACACCCAAGGTAAGGCCTCTAAAACCTCCTTGACTCTAGCCTTCAGCTTGCAGTCCTCATAAATAAGCTGCCAGATTCTCCCCATCCAGCTTTCATACACAGATCTCTCATTGTTTCCTAGCTGTTCACTTTCACTACTACCTTGTGATCACAAGACCACATTACCCTCTGCCTAGGCTCCTGCAAAAGCCTCTCAGCCTCTACCAGTCTTTCCTCGTCCAATCCAGCCTACACCTCACTCCTGGGTATGGCATTCTAAAACTCAAGTCTAACCTCAATATTTATTTGCCAAAAACATCTGACCTCCAACTTCCTCCTGAATAATGACAAAATTCCTTAGTCCAGCATTCAAAGCCAATTGCATTTGACCCAATTTACCTTTCCAGACTTATGACCCACCATCTAGTGACCAGGGGCAACTTATTTAACTGCGATAAATTTCATATTTTTTTTAAATTTAAGAAACAGAAGTGCCACCACCTATTTCAAAGAATTAGGATTAAAGAAGGATTAAAAGAAACAAATGTTTTATAGGACAAAGTGCTATTCAAACATAAGATATAAAGGTTTGCCTTTTATGTATCTATCTTAACCTTGTATCCCCCACCCTTCCAAGCCACTTGGAGGAAGGAACCACATTTCAGTAAACTTTTCTGTCCCAGCACTTGTCATAGTGCCCAGGGCATGGCAGATGCTTAACAAACGAATGTTGAAAAATCAATAGGCATTGTTTAATGAAAATGTATAAAACTTGGACTAATAGTTGACCAAGTCAAACGTAGCTCAATACAAGTTTTACCAATGAGATACCAAGTCCCCAAGAGCAGAGAGAATCATTTGTTCTCTAAATAATAAAGATTATTTATATCTAGACCTGATGGTTTATCAGTGGAATGTTTTTCAGTTCTTTCTAAACTAGGAAGAATTACTCCAATATTTACAACTGCCAATAAAAACTTAAGTTTTCAAACTGGTGGACTTCCAGGAAAACAAATTCAACTAGTCAGTTTACCCAGTACAGTTTAGGTATTTGATTACAATACAGACCAAGCTGAGATTTCTCTGGCAAACCCTGAAACAAGTTATTTATTTCAGAAAGGTTTTACATTGTTAAAGGAGTTAAATATATGTGTGTATGTGTGTGTGTTTTAATGATCCTCTTTTCAAAGGCCTTAAAAAGCGAAGTGCCCAAAGAGATTCTACTAGTAAACATAATCTCTAGCACATTCCAATTATGTTTGTAACACATTCAAATAGGGATTAAGAAGCAAGATGAATTACTTTTCATCTTTCTTTCTTTTTTTGAAAAAGTAAAGAACTCAGTATCAAGTCAAATTAGCAATATTATAGACTAAAACACTACATTCTCTCTCCAGGGACTAGGCATGCACACTTAACACCTGGATGATAAAACAGAACCTAACACATAAATGTCTATGGGGATTAACAGTAATTTACTTATTTATATTCTCACAGGATATCTTATATGAGATCTCATAGGCAAGACAATTAAAAATTGTGGTCAGTGGCACCAAAGATCACGGACAGCAAACTCAGACTAGATGCTTTTCTATCATGAATAGTAGTGAGTATGTTGTTAAAGAAGTTCTAAAATTTGAGAATTTAAAGACATCTATGAAATTAAGGCATGTTTCATCAAGAATATAATATCCAATCAAGTTTAACTTACTATTTTCTTTTGGTAGTATTCAAAAGGAAACAATTATTGCAAAGATAGCTAATCAAACAATTGACAGATTTCCAAACATTAGCTCTATGTTAAAAGTTCTCCATTTCTTTAAAACTAAGGTTTTCGGGGTTTTTTGTTTTTTTGCTTTTTTTCACCCTCTCTACAGTTCCCCTGAGAAGAATAAATTTGGCAACAAGCATAGAATTTCTTTGATAGCTCATGCTTTAACTTAAAATTTCAGATGTGTCTTTGCATTTCACTCCATAATATAATCATGTTTGTCTTGAAATAAAAATATTCCTTTCTCCCTAAATCTTCAGGAAGGCTACCACTCTGGAGCACTGTGTTGGATTTAGCCTCTTCTTGTGAGTAGACCCTGGCCTACTGCCTGCCAGCTATCCACTGGTCTTTGGTCTACACGCCAAGCTCAGAAGGCCAGTCTTAAAAACATTCTTGGAGATCAAGAGCTTGTTTTAATAGGCCTATGAAATAAAGAAATACATATGCTGAAAAGGAATATATTGTTCTGTAAAAGAATACATCCTCCAGCCAAAAAAACGAAAAGATAAATATAATGATTTTATTGGAAATTGTATGTTATGTTATATATCTCAGTTAGTTTTTTTCTGAATGGCTCTTCATTTTACAAAAAGAAATGCTATTCAAGACCATTTAAAATACAGATATCCACTGATTAAAAGAACGTTCCCTTATAAAATTTGAAAATTTCTGATGCCACAAAATTTGCCCGTTGTTCTGTTCTCATAAACTATATTATTAAAATTACTTTTCACTGCTAAAAGTTTTTGTTCTAAATCTAAGCTCACACTCAGAAATGCAGGCTCACTGCTCTCTTCCTTTTATTTTATGTGTGTGACTCTTCTTATTCAGTTCCATATCGTGTCTGCAATAGCACTGCCACTATTTTCTCTGAGTTTTTTTAAAAGTATTTTCATCACATCACTCATATATTGAAAATATTTACACTTTATACTATAGCATTAGATGCGAATTCTTCACTCTGTTATGCTAAGTTGCTAGTAATAAGACCCCACCCTCTACTACCACATCTACCTTTAACAGTTCCAGACAGGCTGGTTCCCTGAGAGCCACTTAAACCACCGTTTTACCTCTTCACCTTTCTCATTTTAGTCTCCATTCATAAAAGCCCTTTCCTCTTACTTCTCACACATCCATCCTTTGAGACTCTGTAAATTCTATCTTTTCCATCATGCCTAGACTTTCTAGCCTCACCCATTTAATCACCTGCTACTTTTATCTCCACCACCACTATCTATACCATCCATTAGGAGAATTAATTACATATTTTATAATTAATTTGCCCATGATCTTAAAGACACTTTGCCTTATGTATCTTTTTTATCACATTAACAGAATTCTTATATGAAAAAGGAGAGCAACACACAACTAAGAGCAAAAATGCCCATCCCTGATTGTCAAGTTCAAAAACAAACATCTTTGTTTTAAAATGTCACCTCAAATAACATTTTTTTTTAAATGTCACCCCAAAATACTGCCTAGTAGTGTAAAGATAGCAGGTACAAGAGAAGACATTATAAGACTTCACCCATCTCTATAAGTACCAGAAATATTATTCCCCAAAATAAATTGACATTTCAAGAATTTCTTAAACTCAAAATTTGGTTATATTTTTTTAATGTTAAGAGAAGAATATGTACTTTTTAAAATCAGAAGAATGAAAGAACATTAAAATACATTATTTCAAGCTTATTAAAGAACAATGAGTCCTAAAACTAATCAAGTAGAATCTTAAAATCTCAGTGAAAAACAGAGAGAAGAGAGCACTTTTCACTGACAAAGAAATGAGAGTACCAACATCCAGATCTTGGTTAGAAGCAATACACACTAGTGCCTGTGGGAACTTCATAACGCAGGTATCCTTTTCCCAAAGGAGACTCGGAAATGTTCAGTGGACTTTTCAGTAAGCAGCATTTATCCTTTTTACTACTATAGCTTGAAATGCCTTCTTTAACAATTTAATCTGGCTTCAGCCATATGAGTTAAGGAAATATTCATCATGCTTTACCGTAAAGCCAAAGCTAAGATATCTACCCTGTATCATCCTTATTGGTGCTAGGCAAGACTTTCTGAACATAGGACTTTGCATCAAATATTTATTTATAATACATTTGCCTTGTAAAGTAACAAACTTAATTTGCCACTTAATACAGGGCATACTCTTACTTAACTACTTCATCAAAATTATTACTGAACATACATCTTGAAAGAAACTAGAAAAATGATCAAGTTAATTTTTTCCTGCCAAATGTATGTGCTTTATTGGTCAATAAAAAAAAAATAAAATAAAATGAGCTCCTAAATTCCAAGTCTGTTTAATAATTTTTTAAATGAGAATATACTATTGCTTGGAAATAATTTCATTTAACTTATTTAAAGCAATTGGCATGTATTCTGTAGATGCTGCATACTAACATCATAGTAAGATCATTTGCTGGCTTGCTATGTGCCATGCACTACCCTCAGCACTTCATGTGCATTATTTAATCTCCTCTACACCACCAAGACTCTTATCCCATTTTACAGTTGAAGAAACTGAGGCTTAGAAAAGTAAATTATGGTTATATAGCTATTCAGCTGAGATTCAAACCCAGACCTGATGCCCAAACCTGAACTAGTCACAACTATCCTACATTCCCTTCAGTATATTCTAGTATTAGTATATTTACATTTAAATGTTACATTGATAAATTGTTGGTTGGGAATAGAATCAAATATATTATCTGAATCAAACGTTCAACTATGTTCAGTATGATTTATCTGAATCAAATATTCAATTATGTTCAGTATGATTTTCATTTTTAATTTTTGGGGGGCATTTAATTCTTTGAAAATGAAACATCTCTATGAAACAAATATACGTCTCCAGTAAACAAAATACATGATTAACCTGAACACCCCCATTCCCATACTAGGCTCCACAACAAAGAGTTCATTATACTTAATGCAGAGCTGCTGCAGGGACATTCATTAACTGGCTCCTTAGTAGCCTAAAGTAGCAAACATATTCTTCAGGAACCTACCAGGCAGGAAATGAGAGAGAGAGAATATAGTTAGTTCCATGACTCCAACTAGAAAAGAAATGGTAAAATAACTAAGCTGTTAGTAAAGAGCTAATGGATATAACAGTATAATGTAGTCACTGTTTATAAAATAACCCTTCAAAACACATCTGACAATACTTTTAATGAGCTTTCTTGCTATTTCCTAAAACAGTTGTCTAATTACTCATTGTCCAACTTATAAAATCATATTCATTGGTCAAGATCAAGGGCAAAGGCCTCCTTGAAGATGCATTTCCTGATTTTTACTAAGCTAAATTGCTCTTTCTTCTGCCTTTCCACAGCAAACTCCTTATACTTCCGTGTGATGCAGTTCCTTCTGTTTTGATTAAAGATCATTTCTTACATAGCACTCTCCCTAGCTACTGTGGGTAGGACCTGTTTTCCCTCTCTATGAATGATACTCTGACCTCCCCAGCCCCATCCCTTGAAGAGTTTTACATGTATCTTTGTTAAAACAATCAAAAAACAAACAAAACAAAAATTGGAAATCTGAATTAAGTTTTACTCTAAGAAGACCAAGCTCATTCATGTAATTGCTATTTAAATGGTATTGGCACTTTTATCAGAAAGATTTCTGAGCTTAAAAATGTAGTATAAAATGCTATTCTGTATTATACTTAATACATAAAATCAAAGAGTAATAATCTATTCTTTTTTTTATGGTACCAGGGCCAGGAAATGAGCCCGGGATCTCGTATATGGGAAGCTGGGCGCTCAACCACTGAGCCACATCAGCTCTCCTGAGCTGGTTTTTTCATTTGTTTGGTTGTTGTTTGTTTGTTTTTTTAGGAGGCACAGGGGAGCCAAACTGGGACCTCCCATGTGGAAAGCAGGCGCTCAACTGCTTAAGACATATCTGCTCCCCATATTCTTAAAATATAAGTTCAAAGAGACAAATGTCAAATGTCTGGATCCTAATATTCTTGGTTAAATGCACATAGGAAAATCATTTCATAATCAAATTAATTGCTTTATTTTGTATCACTGGCAGCTATTTAAAACACCCTGGCCACAAAGCAGAGTTAGCACCATAAATCAAATATACAAACATAGTACTTACATTTCAAAAGTTAAAGCTTTATGATATTAAAAAAAAAAAAATGTAACAGGTAATGTGGTCACAGTGGCCCAAATGAAAATGCTCTAAACATAGAAACAGAAGGCCTGGGAAAAAGTGGCAAGCACAGGAAGTGTAAGGCTAAGTATGAAAGAAGTAGAAGTTATTTTTTTAAGAGAAACTGATGAAAAAGGGTCCAGCAGGGACAAGATTAGGGTAAACCAAAACCACTGGAGACAAATCCATGTAGCAATTATAGTATTAAGACAAATATACTTTAAATGCAGACATCTATAAACAGTTATAGAAATTTGCAACCTTATGTTCAATGAGGACAGTGTGTTTCAGTGCTCAAAAACACACTTTTAAGAACTGTTACTATTACTAACCTGCTAGTCTCAAAACAGCTCAAAAGACATAATTCCCATTCTCTTTAAAAAAAAAAAAAAAAAAAAAAAAAAAAAATTCTAAAATATATGGCACTTAATTTTTAAAAAAAACAAAAACAAAAACTCAAACCTCTCCAGCAAGACCAAAATCCCAAATTTGATTCAAACTACAGGCCTGATATTGTTATACTAAATGAAATACAGTTTTTAAAATGCTGGGTTTCATCCAGTTTAAGATATTGGTTGAAGACACAACACTGGAATAATCCTTTTTGTTTCAACAAGCAGAATGGATAAGACCTGTCTATTTTAGCCCAGAAATACATCTCAAAGATATTCCCTTCTTCTCCATCCTCTCTGCCACGTGACTGCCATCAACTCTCGTCTCAACAATTACTATAACTTCCAAACTAGTTTTCCTGCCTCAAGTCCATCTCCTCCCTCCAACTGTCCCCTGGTCCTGACAGATCCTCCATGCTAGCCCAGGGCTATCTGTCTAAAAAATTAATTTGAGTATATCACAACCTCACTTAAAACTCTTTCATGTTTCCCCAATGCCTATACAATGTCCAGTCCTTAACATGGAATTCAATCCCTTTAGGACCTAATATTTGCATGCCTGTTTCAATGGGTTCAGAGCAGGATTTGCATTTTAATAATCTGATTTCTTTGTATATAGTACACATTCAAAAAATAAGTGAAAATAGAAAATACAAATGAAATCATCATTTGAACATCAGATTTAAAACTTGGAAAACATCATCCTTAAGGACTGTAGTAGCCATACTGAGATGGGAAATGATGAAATGAATTACAAGATACACAAGGGCCTTCCTTCAGAGTCTTAACATTTAGAGTATAACATGTTTATAACAATGTTTGCTGAATGCTGGAGGTTTCTGAACCTAAAGTCAAATTTCATACCCCAACAATTTCAAGTTTACACAAGGAATAACTGGACCAAATATTTGAAGTTGGGAATATCTTCCAAATTTCAGCCTTAAAGATAGCACAGGATCATGACTTGAAGAACTCGTGCCTCCTCGACGTCCCTCTGGCCCAGATCCTGCCGGTTTTAAAGCAGGAAAGGAGAGCAAGGTTAACTTGGAATAAGCAATTTTAGCCTACAGGCCATAGGTGAAAAAAACGAGCCAGAAATGTTTAAAAATAATTTAGAATCATATGTTATGTGTTTCCAATGTATTTTTCCCAACATATGCAAGCTCACTAAAAGCAATTAACAAGTATTATTAATCTACATGTCACAAGTTCCCCTGCTTCTTGGTTTTACAAAGAAATAATCCTCTCAAATTCTATCTTAGAATAGTTAAACCCAACAACCTACATATTGATTTACAAACACTAATGCATTGGGTCATTGGAATTTAATATTAATCTTTTCCTATCAGAAACCTCTTCAAGAGGACTCATACACTGTATCTTGTGTTTGGTCATATCACAACAACCTGTTCTCTTTAACTATTGGACTCGCTATGTGTTATCCTGTGTCCAGTGCCTAAGAGCTCGTTAATTACCTAAACTATATCTCCATAGGTCTTGTTAATTACCCGTCTCCTGTCTCTGAGGACCTTGTTAATAACTTGTACAGTCTCTCTAAAGAGGTCCTAACAACACATTAAAATTAAAGATGCTTTTCTTTTAGCACCTGTCAAGTGCTGTAAATTGAGAAATTTTCACATCAGTTTATTAGCCTACAGTAGTTTTTGTGGATTTTTCTTTTTTTTTTTTTGGCTTGTTTTCTTCTCTCTCACAGAATCTCTCTGTCTCTCAATCTCCAAGCTCAGAAAAAAAAATAACTTAGCAAAGTTTGTCTTTTTTGTTAGAGCTTTTTTTTTGTTTTCAATTTTGAAGACTATAAATATCAATTTGCACTAGTGAGCTAGCAAAAGGATGGCATAGTTGGTAGCTGCAAATTAACCCATTGGGAGCTGCACCAATTAATGAGAGCTATAATAATGAGTATTAGGATGACAAAGGGTAAAAAAGTTTCAAGTAATATCTGGGGAGTTAAGCATAAAAGTTCTCGTTACTGTTAAGGGAACCAATCACATGGCATATTTCATGTTCCCAGTCACTATTCCATTGGATACATTCTGTAAATCCCTGGGCACTAATGGATTAATGCCTCTAAAAATCATCTCAAAAGTTTTTGTTTTCTGTCTCATAAATGAGGCCACAAATTTTCAGCTGTGTAAAAGATTTATAGCCTGCGATGCATAACAAGCAAATTAGCTTTAACATTTTCTTAAACAAAAAACATATATGAACAAAAAGCAAGAAACTTACTATTAAAATAAACCTGACACATGTTAAGGTTGATAATGCCAAAGACTGAGCTTTAAATTCACACAAGAGAAAAAGTACATACAAATGTAGGCTTAAAAACTGAATAAATCTTTAGGATCACTTGCTTACTCTAACTTTAATCAAAACTTAAGCTTATGGTGAAAAGTCCATCATTTATTTTTATGGACGTGTTAAACAACTTCATAATAATGGTTACATGCTTTATAGGCCTATAGTGATTTTTGAAAATTAGAAACACACTTAACTATATATCCTAGGTCAACAATTTTTTGTAGCTTCTAAAAAAGGTATAACACATCCATAGACAGGAAGAATTGTCCAGAGGAAGGAAGGCAGGAAGGATGGGTTACCTTGATCCCAAAATAAAAGGCACACTGTAATGCAAAATTATAAAATAAGTCAAAATCTTGATCTATTGATCTATTTCTGTACCACCCTAAAAAACAATTCTTTGGCCTACATTTATCACCTAAAAAGCAGGCAGGCTCTACTTTCTTTGGCAAATATTTCCAATGAAAATATATGCTCTAATATAATTAATAATACCAGAAATAATATTATAAAACATGCCATTAAGTTATACCAGAGCTACCTCAGAGTTTGCTATATAGTATTCACAACTAGAATAAAGTAGAAAATAATGAATGGAAAGCACATTCTTCATGCAAGTCATAAATAGAAGATGTTCCCAAAGCAAAATTCTCTGTTAAAAATACCTCCCATAACTTCTTACTCTCTAATGAGTTGCCCCTTTAACATCAAACAACAGTTTAGCATACAGAGTATGTTTATATGATTGACTCAATTTTTTTCAAAAAAAGAAACTTTTAAAATAAGACACACAACCAATTTTCTCTTTTTTTAGTGAATTCTCTTAACTGGGTGGAGTTCTTCAATCCTAAATTTTTTCATGGAGCCTATATCCCTCCTTTGAAGAATATCTATCACAGTTTCTCTTCAATTTACCATGTGTAGTCAACAAATATAAGCATATTTAAGTGTCATTTATCACAAATGGTGCCCATGTTTTCCCTGAATCCTGAGAAACAATTCATCTACAGATGCCATATGTCTTTTACAGTCAGACATTTCCACCTGGCCTTCAATGCCTACTATAATGTTTTTACCTATTCAGCCAAATTGCTAGCTTCTCTCCACACATCACTGTTTTAGCCAAGCTGCTCTCACTGTGCCCTCTACTCTAGGCCCCTGCTTGTATGTAAAGCTAATGAAATTAAGCTGTCGATTCAAATGAGTTTACCAGCACAACTCCTTATTCCTAGTCATCAATAAGTACTCACTGAACCCCTATTAAATAGCTAATATCATTTAAATCAGCAATTTCCAAATCAGACTGATAATCAGAATCACATAGGAAGTTTTTTAAATGTTCATTTTTCATTTCAGAAACTCACTCACTGAAGTGGTGCCCAACAAACTGGAGTTAAAAACATACAAATAAAAAAGAAACCCTCCTCAGGAGATTTTAGTGATCACTGATGTTCTAGGCAGTGTAAGACAACCAAGAAAAACAGATTCAACAGAACTGTTAAGCTTATACAGCTTAGTTAGAAAGACTACAATCCAGGCACAATAAATATCATATGGAAAGTATGTTCTTCTACATCAGGAACAATTTAAAGAAGGGAGATGCCACACAATTAATGAAGAAAGATCTACCGAGGGTTTGGCTTCAAGGACAGACTCAGACATTCAGACAAGTTAAGAGTGCATTCCAAAATTGAGCCAAGGAATGGAAATGGCATGGTTTACAAAGGCCTCTGGATAAAGAGGTACTATAAAGAAATTAATTTAGCCAGAATGGAAAGACAAGGAATAGCAGGAGAAAGTTGGATAAGTAAGAGAAGCCTAGAAAGTTAGAAAGAAGAGTTTGGATTTGGTGGTGTAAACCGATGGTTCTTATACTTTTTGGACCTAGGCTTTCTTAAACAGAAAACAAGGTGCTATGACCCACTTGCCCTACTTAATAGGATAAATAATGCTAAGTGCTATAATAAATAAATGCAAAAAAACCCTCAGTAACTTACAATTCTGGGAATTTATCACTCAAAGCCCAATCAGTTATTCCTCATCAGGTGGCTTCCACATGCACTCAGGGTCCCTGGCTGCCGCTATCTTATGGTCCTGCCCTCATCTAAGCTACTTAAAGATCCTCTCCATGCAGCAAGTGCAGGGGTGGGCAAACTGCTTCTGTAAAAGGCCAAATAATACTTTTATCTTTTCAGGTCATATGATTTCCGTCACAACCATTCAACTCTACCCTTGTAGTGCAAGGGCAACTGTTAAAAAAAAAAAAGTGTGTTCCCACAAAACTTTATTTACAAAAACAGGCAGCAGGCTGGATTTGGCTCTCAGGTATAGTTTGCTGACCCTGGTCTAGAGTGGAAAAGAAGCAACATGGAGGATTGACCTGGAAGTGGTGCATGTCTCTTCCATTCATACTTCAATAAGCCCAGAAATTGGTCACATGGTCCCATCTAAACCGAAGGATCTAGCTGTATGCCCAATTAAAAAAAAAAAAAATTAAATCAGGTTTAGTGAACACACAGTGGAAAAAATAGCCCAATGTTAAAGAATTGGTTGTAAACAAAGTATGAAAATGGTAAATGGTGTAACATCCAGGCATATTTATTACTGGACAATTAAATACTGCCAATGAAAGAAAAACAAAGCATTACTTAACAAAGTGTGGGATTAACCAACGAACAAATTGGTTGATGATTATAATGTGAAACTACCTGAGATTTATAATTTAAAAGCAAGAGTAGCAGCAATTTTAAAACACAAACTCAATTCCAACCAAACTGAAAAAAAATCATTCCTGAAATTTACAAGAATTCCAACTAACTTTTGTGTACATGTGCCGTAGGCATTTTGCAGAATGCCAAGTGTTGAGCCAGCATCCAAACTTCTTACTAGAAAGCTAAAATGGCATCAAAGGCCAGTTCACAAAATGCTGCATATTTACCAGACTTACTTCATTTCCTCCTGAGTACACAGTTGAACCATATTTCTCAGACCCTTGCAGTGAGATTGGG
The DNA here is from genome assembly GCA_026826555.1 of Tolypeutes matacus. Lineage (NCBI taxonomy): Eukaryota > Metazoa > Chordata > Mammalia > Cingulata > Chlamyphoridae > Tolypeutes > Tolypeutes matacus. Next base: position 1,730,540 of record JAKSZT010054544.1, read on the forward strand.
ATGTAACTGGGTTTTGGGCAATGAAACAATCTGTGGAAGTCATGTACACACTGCCAAACCTGGCACATCAAAATGTTCAACATGGGATTCTCCATTCTTTTCCCCTTCTGCAGGCACCTGGGAGGTCATGTGTTACAGATGGTGGCATTCCAAGAAGGAGGGAGCCTGGTTCTGCAGTTACTGTGTGGATCTGACCAACTGCATGGAGTAAAGTACCTGCTTCTTCCACCCCCATCTCTCTGTATTGGATTTTGACAAGAGTGAGTGATAAACTTTTAGGTGATAAAACACTAACATCTGGGCTTGTGTATTACAGCTGATAACCTACCCTAACTAACACAGAGTTCTTAATAAACAACAGAAATGTGCTATTTAGGTTAAATTTTAGTCATCCCTTAAAATTCATTTAGATTTTTAATTATGTTTAGTTGTGCATAAAAAAGCACACATTTGCCTTTATGGATCTGTTCTCAGTCTATATCAGAAAGAGCTTCACAGCCCATGTTGGACTGAAGCAGGAGAATGACAGAACCAAAGCACCATTTTAGGCAACTGGTCTGCTATACTATGTTCATTCATTCAAAAAATGTTTTTCTAATACCTACTAACTATCAAGCAGTATAGTGGAGATTAAGGGCGGGGGGGGCAGGGGGGAGGGGGAATGAATGCAGGCCCTGTCCGCAAGATGTTCATGGAGCTAAAAGGGGGAAAAGTAACTAAACTATTAGGGAACAATGTGATGCCTACTAGATAATGCTGCAACTCAAGGAACTACCTCTCCCTAGAAGAGTTGGAGGTTTCAAGGAAGAGGTGACATATAAGAGGAAAGAGACTGAGAATTAGTAACTAAGAGTAAAAAGCTCTTTGTTGAAGTTACCCAACATAAAGCCTGACTAATTTTCACTAAGAGTTTTATGTAAGGCTATGAGACTTATTCCAAGAACAGAAGCAAAACATAGTTATTTTTTTATGATTTACAAGGTAATTTCTTCAGGTAGACTTCATCACATGAAAAAATAAGAACTCTAACTCCTAAACAGTGTTCCTTAGTACATTTTCAATTTTTTGGCATAAAGGAAATTCTCAGTTTTAATGGTACACATTATTCACTCAGAGGGAAGTAACATGGTTCCTTGCACCTGGAACCTGTGACCAGTTCACTCACAAAGAACAAAATCCAGTTCCACAGCTACATATTTTACCCTTAGCTTTGTGCAGTATTCCCACAAACTTTGATCACAAGAGTCCAGGAGTCTCTGTAAATAGATCTATTTAGCACTACTGGGAAAATAACTCACAGCACTAATGCCCTAATGATGTGAGACTATATCTCCCAAAGTGCATGTGGGTGGGAGGGGTGGGGAGCAGATGTGGCTCAAGCAGTTGAGCGCCCGTCTCCCACATGGTTAGTCCTGGGTTTGGTTCCTGGTGCCTCCTAAAGAAAGAAAAGGAAAAAAAAAGTGCATTGGGTTTGAATTTCAATGGAAGAAATCTAAAATTCCCCCTAGTAACTGAGTGAAAGTATTAGGAAGATAATAGGAATATGCTGTTATGTAAAGACAAAACTACCTTAACTACATTCTCCCAAATTTCACTCACGACAAGCTGTTTTCCAAAAGTTGAATTCTACACTCTTCCTAGGTCTATTTATACTCTATCCTTTTTTATACTATTAATTAGGGCAAGCCTTTCATTGCAAATGCTTTACATTTAACACAAAGATGGTTTATGACTCGAAAGGAATAGTAGGGAATCTACAAATGCTTCTGTCCTTTTATCTGGCATCTCATGAATATGAAGGAGAGAAAGTCTTCAAATTAAAAAACCTGTATTTTACATACTTGCAATCATGTTATACATATATCCTGCAACAGCTCTAATTTTTGATAGAAACAGCATTAATATTGAAGTAACCCAAAACAAAACCTAAACCTAGTAAAATGCCATGCTCACACTTAAAATCCACAGTGGTCCATGTAAATACAAACAGCCCAAATATTGGGCAAGTCAAAATTTGAGTATACTTATTTTTCCATACACTGCCATAATTTAAAAACATTATTTTCCTATGATTTCCCATTTGTCTTGATTTTCTTTGACTCTAAAATTACCTAAATTACCCAATTCTAAGTTATCTCAGTTTTTACCAATCTTATGCAAAAAAGTTCAGTAAAGAGGTGGGGAGGGAGCTAGTAATAAAAATGTATTACAAGATATTTCTATTTCCCTCTGTAATTTAGGATTTCATGCAATATATGATGTACACTATATAAAATACCGAAAGAAAATATTTTAGACCCACTGATCAAAACTATGAGCTCTCAATAAAGTATTTTTTTTATTTTTTTCTCAATAAAGTATGAATACCATGTAATAATTTCATTTGTGGAGTCTTTAAAGACTAAACAATGCTTTTTAAAACCACAGCAAATATTCCATTTATAGATTAAAGAAAACAAAAGAAATGTACCCTTCCCTTTGAAAGTTATAAATGTATACTTTTTAACATGCCATTAGAACATACCAGAGAGAGGTGGGAGAATACCGCCTTAAAGGATTATGGTTAATTTCATATTTTCCATTTATAGTAGACAAAGTAACATGTGTTTGTGAATAAAATATGACATATGACAGTACATGAACCATAACAGCAGTCCCCGTTTATGGATTTCCTATTTGAGGCCTGGCTCTGTACTCTGTACTTCTTCACCCAATCCCATCAAATACGTATTATTTTCCTTGTTTCAAAGATGGAGATGATGAGGTTTATAGAGGTCACAGTGCTACTGAGCCAAGATTCCCATTCAGGTCTGTACAGTATACATTATTTCTACAGGGAAAAGCCTCTATGTTACACAGCAAAACTTCCTCCAAGCTTTTTTGTGGTAATTACTTGAGATTCCAATAAGTTCATTTTACTCTTTGCTTGAGGTTCCCTTAATCAGCTATTCCATTGTTCCCTTTTGCAAAATCTATAATATTTAAAAATATATAGTTTAACTTTTATCAAGAAATAAGAAAAGCAACATTGTATACATAATTGAGAATTCAGAGTTTGAAAATCTAATCTTTATCTTGATGACTATCTCATCATGCATACATATACCCTTTGGTGTGTTTATAGTACTCAAAGGATAACTGATTTCAATGAATATTCACAAATGAAAATTATTTCTAAGTAGTCATTTAATAAGGATAGTTAACACCTATTATAAAAATTATTCATATTTAACTTAAGCCTATTTTTTAAAGAATAGCCCATAGGCTGCTATTGGTTCACTAATCCTCTCCAGATAGCCCATGAGTTAAGCCCTAGAAAATCACACTTAAAGACAAAACCACCTAAATTTCTGGCTTGAATTAACACCCATGGGTGAGGCACTCTCCCTATGCCTGACATTTGATACTTTCAAATACAACATTTCTCCAAATAGCAGAACAGCCCCCATAGTACGCTTACCTTGAAGATGGCATTATATTTGAAACCCTGAATTTTGTTGTAAACGGATTAGTTGACTCATAATCAAAATAGTCCTGACGATTTTCACTAAATGCTTTAGGTGATTTCAAGTCACAAGGGCTATCTGCGCCCTCACTGTTAAGTTTATCTGATCTTCTGCTATCTTTTTTTCCAGTCACTCTTTCAAACAAGCTAACTTTCTCCCTTCTCTCTCTTTTATTTTCTTTTTTTACTTCATTTGATTTTGAAAATAAATTCATGCTGCTGTCCCATAATTCACTGCTTTCTTCAAATGGATTTTTCTTCCTTGGCAGTGTTGCAAATTTTTGGGGTAATGAAGCAGTCACGTTTGTAAATGGGTCATTTTGTCTTCCAAAAGATGATTCACCTTCATCTATACTGTTGTCAGGTTGGTTCATTTTAGAAGTATCAAAGCTTAATGTTCTTCTGTGTGGAGATTTGAGACTTCCTGCAAACAATTTTGTATTTAGTACATAATCAGCGACACACTACATCACATTATTTGACACATTCAGTGTGCCTACCGGTTCTGCTTTTAGAAGGAAAGCAATTAGCTACTTCACAGTATTAACCTTAAAAATAATCAAGGAAAACAATTTTAAAATGCTAAGGTGTAGCAGTCTGAAGTATGTAGGCTAGTAACAATTAGTGTATTGTTAGACAATTAGTACATTTACTCAGCTCAGAAAGAAACAATCGCATAAATAAACGATAAGACCAAAACTAGAGGTTCTTCTTAGCATGATGATGCTCTGAATTGTCAAAGTTTTTTTCTTTCTCCATCATTTAGCATCAAATTTACTTTCTTACTTCTGAACATGAAAGCTTTTTCCTACGTACTTTCTGATGAAATGAAATATGCTTTCAAGACAGAAGAAAGAGCAGTGAAAAAGAAGGTAGGCCATGAAAGGTGACCAGGGCTTATTTTATTATGATTTTATTTATTTAGTAATATAAATATGAATTAGACAAATTCTACCTTTAATGAACTTATCAATTTAAATAACTGCTGAATGACTAAACTTAGAAAATACTCTGTAGAAACTGCAATTTTTATTTTCTAACTTTAGAAGTTATACTTTAAAAACGAAAAGGGTGCTTCAGACCACTGAGGACACAACAGAAAAGAACAAGTCACTTACCACTTTCTGGAACTGCTCCAAAGGAATCTATTTGGCGCCCAAGAAGATGTGTTTGGCTAACAGTACCAGACTTCAATTTCTCAGAAGACACGTGAGACCCAGTTAAATCAGACATTGAATGCGCTGAAGAGAGTCGCTGAGGACCCAAAAGAAAAGGCTTTTTTGGTTTGGATTTCATCTGCATTTCACCGCTTGAAAATTCAGTATTGGCTTCAGGCATGTGAGTACTTGGAATGATTGCAGAAGACGTATCAGAAAATGTCCCATCATTTTTTCTACCTTTCATCTTATCTTTTAATTTTGCAAAAGGAGATCTTGTTTTGTCCTTCATTGATAAGTCAAACATACTTGCTGTCATATTATTCCTCATAAACTGAATACTGACCTTTATCTCACCCCTGTTTTTGGCTCTTTTTCCTTGTTTGGATTCTAAGCTAAACCACCTTAAAGAGAAGGAAAAAAAATGGGTTGTAACATCTAATCAAGAGAAGATACCCAGATTCATTATATACCAATAGGTTTATAGGCAAGGCTATTACACATCAAGGCAAGCTATACATTGAATGAGAATCTATCAGACAGAATATTTTTGGTTTTACTGATTGTTTAATTTAAAAAACTGGTCATTGTTTCTGTGATGTGATATATACATTGCTACTGAGTGAGGTTTGAAAAGAAAATGTTTCAGATAACCTTTCTTTTATGATCTGAAAATCATTCATCATGAAAAATTCTTATCAATGGTAGCTAATATGCTTCCACCTGGAATATAAATCATGATAATGGCATAAGAACTTTTTTTTTTTTTAAACATTTCTTGGTATATTCCAAAGGGAAGTTTGAAAGTATTCATAATACATAGGCTTGTCTGTTTCAGATAAAATATATCAGATAGTTATAATTCTCCCTGCTATTATACTCAAACAAAAATTAATTCATTTTTACAAAAATTTAGAAATGCTTCACTTAACGTTCCTAGTTTTAGTATGGAATTCATTTTTTAAAATAAGGGCTATATCTATAATAAATACAGAACTTCAGTTCATACATTTCTAATATTCCATTCACATCCCACCCAATGAATATTATGATTAACTTAGTAAAGTTTCCTAAGAACATATATTAACAGTAAAAGACACTAACACAAAAACTCTGAAAGCATTCATCAATACAAATTATTTTTGAGTACTATAAAATGACAAATGACCACCTTTTTAATAATACACCCCAAAGTATTACTTAGGTAAAAGCATTAAAGGAATTTTGTTCATGTTGGAGACTACTATATTCAGTTTACTAATCATGCGGATTGCATATGATATAATTTACATTAGATTCACATAAAATATATCGAAGCCTTTTCCTGAATAAAATTTACAAAATAAGTAAAATGCAGGAAGTGACAAATAGTAATAAATCTTGTGAAGAATTTTTGGGTGTGACTGGGGGGGGGAGTAAATGCTAAAATCCTGCTAGAATCTATCTGCTTCACTTACTATTGCTACTGTGACAATACTGAATAAAAATTATTTGAACGGACACAAATCTTACTCTTTCAGTCACTCCACTGTATTACATTGCCCATTTTTCAATGATGTACAAAAAGCAGAATTTATTTTGGCTTTGTGTATGGTATTTTTATCCATGAGAAATTCTCATTGTTAGTGACATAAGTGGTCATTCTACTGGGCAAAAAGCCCAAAAATTACAAAATCGAGCCTAGAAGAGAGTTTTTATAATGTTTTCACATTACTTAACAATGAAGCATAATATCCATTCCTACAGACAGGTTATTATTTAAATATAGCTCTAATCAAGTGTAACAAATTTTCTTAGCTACAAAGGAACTCTGATCTAATTTTACATTAGTTCTTTCTCTCATTGTAACCAACAGGATATGCCACAAGAAGATTACATTAACTTAAACATCAAGTGGAAGACTGGTTCTTAGGTCTTTCAGGCAGGAGAGAGAACTTGCCCATAATATATAATATAAATCAGCCACATCTTACTATACTGACTATAGTATAAATGGCCTACAGTGGGATATTTAAGGTGAACTGTGCACTAATACATTTAAATAATTACACAAATTTTCAATCACTTCTGAATAGATCACATCTGTATTTTTTGAGAATTACTGAGAAAATATAAACACTGACCTATATTATCATCAGTCTATCCCATTATTATTATTATTTTCGTAGGATTACTTTGCAAATTCTTGCCTATTATTCTAGGAAATTAAAGCAGTTAAGAAGCAATTGATCATATACATCTGGGCTTGCAAACTTTTAAGAAGAAATATTTGAAAAAGACTTTCATTACCAAAATTCTAAGAGCACTCTCCCATGATCCAGGAAGTCTGACTCTAACAAATGAAACTCGGAAGGAGCAGCTACAGAGGCACTGTGTGAGTGGTCAAAGGTCCTAGAATATGCTTTCAGCCTAGCAACTGTCCCATCCCAGAGCTCCTTGAGAAGAGTCAGAATGTGAAACATCCTTAACATTTTCAATGTATCCATACCATCATCAGTCTGATAAATCTACAATATGGTATTTTTATGTATCCCCTTTTTATTCTACTATCTTTATCTCCAAACTCTAGGGACATATTCAGAAGTTCCCTAATTAGGCTAGTACATAATAACAAGTATTATTAAATAATTAAAATTTAAAACATAAATAGTTTTGAAAGAAAAATACAATTCAAAGACATCATTTTTCCCTTGTTTTAATATACAGGCCAATCAACAATCGTAACTTTAAATAAAATATTTTAATACATTCCAGGAGTCTTTCTTCACTTTTAAACGAAGATGACCAAGTGACATTGTATATTCTTCCAAGAAAGTTTCCCTAGCAACCTTCAAAATCAACAAAAATCTTAAATCAGCTTAGTTGGGAATCATGTGGATGAGGCCCTAGTTAACATTAATTCCACAAATCTGAGCTACCAATCCCTAAATGAGAACCAAGTAAAACAACGGGAATAAAGAAAATCCATCCCTATCAACAACTCAAAACCATAATAGCACATTATGAATAATATAAACAAAAAGTCAAATACTTATGACAGATTTCAGACTTTGAAGCTGGAGGAAATACTATCATTCCTCTAAGTGTGATCTTCTGAGGAAAATAAGGTTTATAAGATAGGTTCTTTACATTTATTATTCTTCCCCATGGATAGAAATACGGTGCCTTACTGACCTCCGTTATCAGTAAATGTAAGCAGTGGGAAACTTTAATTCTTTCACTGACTCCTAGTCCAAAGCTCTTTTCATTGTCTTTCCAAATAACCCTAGAATACTGGTATCCCAATCCTTAATATTGAAATCTTGAGTCAATCTAGTCTCTTCTAGATTGACAATTCTCATAAATTGATAATTAATTCTCATAAATTAAGTAACACAGAAGAAAATGACTTGCTTGACTAAACTGGAGCAAGTCAGCTAATTAAGATCCAGGTGATTCAAAGCAAGCACCTTGTCTTTTTTTTTGGAATAGAAGGTTTTATAATAGAAAGCATTAATTAAACTGAAAAAATCCCTAATCTGAGGCAAATGGTGAAATCTGAAGACATGGGGGTTAATAAGAAATCTCAGCCATAGACTGTGGAATAGAGAACCTTGAGTAACACAAAACTGAGCACTCAAAAAGCCTGGAAATGGAACAAGGCTAGGTACCCAGTTATTAATTCATAGTTCTGAAAACAAAGCCATTTTCAATGGGGGCGGGGCAGGGCATAGTGCTGAAGGGTGGTACCTCAGATATACTAACATCATCAGGCCATACAAAAAAGAGACGAACACACCTTATAAGAAATGCACCGAAACAGCAGCAGCAAAGCAGCACGTAGGATTTCCATGTGCACCACAAATCAAAGCAGATTTGAGAAGAAAATAAACCAATAACCAAGGGAAAGGAAGGAGGGTGAGGGTAATGAAAATTAATAGAATTTTAGAAACGAGACCAAATAAGCCATCTACTTTAACAACCTTATTTCATAGATGAGAAGACCAAGGCACAGAGAATGCTAAGTAACTCCTCAATGTCAGGTTAAAGTCAATAAGGAAAAAATCCAAAGTTGATGAGTAACATCTGCAAGAAAATAGAAATTCTTTGTATTTAATGAACCACATGTTAATAAGGTTAAACACAAAGCTGGTTATATATTTCAGGACGGACACTGTATTTAATAAGGAGACATGATAGCCAAAGAGGAAAGCAATTCAGATTTTCTATTGCTAGAGTATAAGCTCCTTGAAGCCAGTTTGCCTTGCACTGAATAAATGTTGGTTGAATTTTTGTTCTAGAACCATATTTCTAAAACAACCAAGCTACAATCCTCTGTGTTTTTGAATCATTTTGTTCTGGTTTTTGGTAAGGAACTCTAAAGTCTAGGTAAGCCTTAAAGAAAAGAGCAAGTCAGTATTTGAATATAAACTGTAAATACAGTATATTTTCTATCTCTTCCTCCAAAAGAAAACTGCAAAGAATTTTAACAAATACACTAAAAAATGCAGGCATGACAAGTAACTTTGGCTGCTTTGTTTTGAAACAGATATAATAAAGAAGTCTTAATGAGACTTTCAAGAATCATTCCAGAGATAGCACTTGTTTTCCCAGGCTTCATAAAGATAAAATGAAGACACAGCATTGGGGGCTTATGGGATTAATGCTGACTTTTTTTCCACCTCTGGAGTGCTGGTTTTAAATTGTATATGGCCTCAGTTCAAATTTTAGAGGGCATATGTCTATGTTCAAAAACCACCACACATGTGGGAACTATTCCCAAGCAATTGGTGCTGTGTGGTCAGAAATGGGGCAAGATTTGGCAGTGAGGGTGCCAGAGGCCAGGATGCAGGTGCACCACAGGGATGCACACAAAAGTCCTGAAATCTGTATGCATTTGAGTCATACCTAACTCTAGGGACTCTGATCATTATTATTTTTCATGAGCATTAAAAAAAAAAAAAAAAATCAATATCACCCACTTGTAAAAAAACAATAGATATTACATAACAGCATGAACTATTTTACCATTCTATTATTAAACACTGTACTATTTCCTTAAATCTCGTGCCAGGAACAATCCAGATACCCACTGAAGTGGGAAATACAGAAGTTCTCTTACTAAGCCTACTCAAAGTATTCTTACAGTCCTTTCCCTCTCTCCTTAAAAGAGGGGAAGGGGGAAGGCTTTTATCTTGAAGGTATAAAAATAAGTAGGACAATAGTTTTAGCCATCACCCTTCTCTTCCTATCATGACACAACTGGAAGACAGACTGTAAATACTTGTCTTCAGTGTCAAAAAGTAAAAAGTGTCACATCCCACAGTTTCATGGGATTTCTAAATCAGCTGGTAGCCTTCATCACTCATACAGGTTTTCTTAAAAGCACTTGGGAATGTGCTGACAAGGTTCAGCAATGTGCAGAATATTAAATATCTTTCTTGCAATACACCGGTGACTTAAGTCTGTCTCTTACTGCGCCACATGTACAGCTGTGCTGGAAAGGAAACTATTAAATATATTAAAAAACTGGAAATATTACCAATAAAGACACCTCATCGAATATATAGTCCCCATTTATCCACAAAGAAAGAAAGTATTAAGGGTATAGTAACAAATGAAAATCACTTTGAAAGCAATAATATCACAAGCCCTGCTGATAACATTTAAAAGCATTTTCCCCCTAAAAAGTTCCAATTTTATTTAATAGTCAGTACAGAATTTCTGTAGTGAGAGACTACAATATTGGAGTATTATGGGAATTTATGGGAACTATGATGCTGCCAAAGAGGAGCTGCAAAACAAAAAGAAACTTTGAAAGGCCATTTCACCTTTCGAGTCACACTTGGGTCTAGTTTCACTTGGAAAATTTATATTTCAGAAGGCCAGTAATACATCATTCACTAATATTAAAAATACTGTAAATGCAGTGAGAACTTTAAAGTTACAACATATTTTAAAATTTACATTCAAAAACACTTTAAAATATTCTGTCACCCCAAATTGGCAATTTGAAACAAATTATTTGGTGATTATCCACTTTTCATTTTAATTTTGATGAACTCCTCAGAGGAAACTAAAATACTACTTTTTAGGTATCAAATAGTTTTGTTATTAAAGTCATTGATAAATATTCAACTTTATCTTTTTCTCTCCTTTCCCTTAAAATAATCTCATCTCCTCAATTAATTTAAATATTTACCACTTTCTTCTTACATTCCTAGTACTTTTTATCTCTCTACCCATTTACCCTGCAATTAAATCTTATATAAAGACCTGATTTAAAAAAAACTCCAATCAAGTGAAGCATGCAGGCAGATACATATAGAAAAGTACTAGAGATAGTTATTTCAAAAAAAAAAGAAATTAAGATATAGTTTAAGAAAGTTATCATGATAAATAGAATTTTAAAGGAGTAAATAAATATCAGTTATGACAAAGAAATACAAAAGCAATTTCAGAAATTTAAAGACTTCAGTTTAAACTATTTTTCTCCCATTAATTCCATTAACCTTAATGTTTTCTCAAAATAGAAAAAGTACACATTTAAGGAAGTGGTGAATTTACCTATCTCTGAAAACATACTACCTTTCATTTTCAAATATAGTATTCTAATGTTAATTTATATCATTTTTTTAAATTAATAATTATCTAACCCAAGCTTGAAAGTCAGACTAAGACTGACTTTCACTGACAATGTCATTAAATTATTTCATCACAAAATTTAGTCACTGTCACTAAACACACTGGCTTTGCAGAACTAATTCCAAAGTAATACACTTTATCTCCAATTATTGTAAATTCCAAGGAAAATACTGCTACAAGGTCGTAGGTGTTTGCACATACTGAAAAAATTTTTTTTCTTTTAACAGCTTTAGATTCCATCAACATGTATAGACCATGAAAAATGGCTGAGCTAAAATGAAGGCCAATTATGTTTATAATTCTGAAATGAAATACTGAGTTCTAAATTTGGTCATTCATCTTTTGACAGCTTCAGAGTTCAGCCTTCATATTAAAATGTTACATTGACAGATTTAATTTTCTGATGATCCACTTCATGAAAAACTGTTTAAAGATCATAATAATTTGCAGGCATGTTAAGTTTTAGTTGGTCAACACTGTGATCCAGTCTTCTTACAAATAGTGAAACAATGTGAATTTACTTAAAATCCAGTGCAAAATAGTCAATTATGTAACAGCTGTTTACCTCAAACAGAAATGAGAGAAAAACGGATTAATGACTCCCTGTAAAAAAATGTTTCTTCATAGAAGCTATTTTTACTTCCGATCCATGCATATATGGTGTTTAAAACTGGGATATATTTCAATTCAAAAAAACAATGCCCCAAGTATACAAATAAGTTCTAAAAATAGAAAAGCCATAAAATTCTTAAGCTCCCCAAATTTTAAAATAAATTACATAACTTACTCTGTTTTCCTTCTTTGTTTGTCCTCAAAGATGTCATTGAGATTGATTGCCACCTGCCCTAAAAATTTATCCAGACCCACTAGGGACCTGTGCATAACTATGAGGAAAAGAATGTATTTCTCCGGATTCCCCTGCATTAGCAAGCCAGGTAGCTCAAAAGAGGCCTCTTCCTTCCAGACTGGCTCAAGGGTTTTCTCAGCCACAGAGGTGGAGTACTTTTCCTTGCCCAGCTGAATTATAGTGTATGTGTCATTGGTGCCACTTTTGCCTTTTGGTTTGAGATCTTTGGCTTGGAGCACTGTGACCTGCACATGGGTGGGAAACCACTTCGGGGCTTGGTCTGACAGCATCATTCTGCCCTTTATCTCAACACCGAGTCCACTAGCACAGGCAGTGCCCCTCCAAGAGGGAGAGCCTAATTCTTTAATCACCGCATCCTAAGGGCACTTAACCGAGAGCTGCCCAATTTCCCAAGAGCTGCCGTCAAAACGCCCGCCGGACTGGGGCAGCCTGGAGCACGGCTGTTCTGGGGGCCCACCATCACCTGGCCGCGCGGTCCAGGCCTCCGTGCGGACCCCTGCGCCTCGCGTGTCCACCTTCACGCTCCACCCGCCCCGGGGACCGGCCCTCGGCGGCAGGCGGCTGCGGGGCTGCGGGTAGGTGAGGCCTGGCCACCCGGGCCCGGGCCGAGGGCTCGGAGGTGGGAGCGAGGCCTCTTTTTAAAAGGGGACCGCCGAGCCCTCCGCCTGGCCGCCCACAGCTCACCCGCCCGGGTCCTGCAGCCCCGGCCTCCCACCCGCCTCCCCGCAGCCGGGCCGCCTCCGCCTCCGGCGCGCCTCCCGCCCTCCCCGCGCCGGTCCGCGGGCCCTGCCGGGCTCCTCCTCCCGACCCGGGTAATACGAACCGCCGGCGGCTCGCGCGGCCTGGCTCCCTCTCACAAACCGCTCCCTCCTCCTCCTCCACCTCCTCCCCCTCTCGCCTCGGCTCCTCCTCTCGGGCGGGGGCGAGGGCGGGTCGCCCGGGGGTGGAGGGGAACGGGGGGCACGGCCGCCCGGGCGCAGGCAGGACGCGGAAGCGGCCGCGAGCTGCTGGGCGGCGGCCCCTGGGCTCGGCCTCGCTGGGCCGGCGGCTCTAGTACCCGGCGGGCGGCGGCGGCACTTCCGGGTTGCCCTTCTCCATCTTGCTCTCGGGAACGCGAAGGGGCGGGGCGAGGAGAGGCCGCGGGGTCAGAGGTCAGCGCCTCCCTGGTTGCCGTGGCGACCAGGGGCGCCCGCGCGGGTTGCGGCGGTCTCCCGGAGGGTGCTGTGGCCCGGAGCAACCCGCCGGGTACGCGGTGCTGCTCGGGCGGCTGCTGCGCCCGCCGCCGGGGCACAGTGCTGGGCGGTGGGGGCGCGGGAGCCTCCGAAAGCAGACTGGGTGCCCAGCGCCCGCACGGAGCGGGCGTTAGATAAATGGTGGTGGAATGATCTGGTCCCCTTCATTAACCGAAGCACACTTTTCCCCATGCCCCTTACCCACCCCTCCTTTTGAAAGGAGAGAAGACTATGTCAATTGACTGGAAATGATATCCGTGCCACCCAGAGGAAGGGAGAGAGGGAAGCAGTAAGAAAAGATTACAAAACTAATACGTTGATTAATCAAAATCGCGGGAGGCACTGGGTTGGAATAAGAAAGACCTGGTTCCGGCCCCACCTCTGCCACCACCGGTCAGTCTGGACGACCTCGGTCAAGTTCATTTTACTTCCATAGGTATCATTTCCTTCACGAGTGAACTGAGGTTTCCATCGTGTCTAAGACCCCACCGCGACTCTATGGACTCAACTCCAAAAGGACGCCCACCCCATCCTCTACCCCTGTCCCAGGAACGCACTAGCCTAATCTAGTGGGGAAAGTACGGGTAGCCGCTGCTGGTGGATCCCAAGCTTTGCCTTGTGTCCTGGCTCTGCCATTAATGTTTAGCTGTGGGAGGCAGGCAAACGACTTAGCTTCTGTGAGCATCAGCTTCCTTATCCATAAACTAGATAAAATTCTCTTATAGGGATGGAGGGTAATAGCAGTACGTTTATTAGTACAATGTGGTAGATAATTCTGCCTCTCTTTGCCTCTCTAATTTTCAACTGCAAGGGGCACTTACATACTACCTCTATTGCATGTATTTCTGTTCATGACTTCTCATCAAGGAGCTTGGTATATCAAGGAATCCCCTCATAGCATGACCTCCGCGCCCAATATATTATATGATCTAATACTTTTTCTCCTCTACAAAGCTGTTTTGAGAGAGTAGATGTGAATGCACTTTTTCCTTTTAAAATGTCCATACAAGTGTAAAGTATTGTGTTTATAATTTTCAGGTAAAGTTCGAAACTTGTCCACTGGAGAAGGCCTTTCTGTGCTCCATGTTTCCTCAGCTCAGCGTCTCCAGGTTTGCAGTATCCTAGCTGCAGCACTCAAAACTCTGAGAAACAGTGACCTTAAGGGTCTTTACTTTCCATTAAATGTTTTTTGAATAGGGGTATGTGAGGACCCCTATAGTTGAAGAGCCTTGGGGGGTAACACTATGCATTCATTTAATCCTACGGAGGGAAAATACTTCCTTGACTCTCAAGGATAACACTGCAAACCTTGAAGACCGCCCAGATTCCAGCACATTCTTTCTGGTGTCCCCTGACTTGTTAGTGTCCATAGGTTCATTTATTGTAAACTTCAATGTTTTAGTCTGCTTGCACTCTCTGGTGTATTTTGCATGAAGTAAGCACTCCAAAAAGAGATACTGGGTTAATTTACCACCAAGATTTTCTGGGATCCTAACTACAGATGCATCTTGAAGATACTAAGCTATATACGATCTAGGGATGGATAGACCTGAGTTTTAGGTCATCCTAATGAAAGTTTACCATGGAAGAGCAAGTTAACTATAAAAAGGGAAAAAAGAGGCTGAATTTTCCACTTCTGGGAAATAGTGTAGGAAAAGGCCATGTGTGGAAAGCAGAACAAAATCCTAGTCTGCAAATATAGCATCTGGATCCCAGAGTGGGCAATTGTCAACTTTGAAGAAAAATATTTGTAGGGATTTTTTAAAGAGTACATTTGAACAGTCAATGGTGAAATTTCACCAGCATCCCAAGGGAGAAATAATTTGATACCGAAAACTTTTGAAAGCAAAATAAGCATCACAAAATCAAATTTAATTAAGTTTAAAATTTTTATAAATTGCATTTTGAGGTCTTTTGTCTCTATTAAATTTTATAATTAAATAGACAATAGGCAATCAATTATAATTCTGGATGTATGTTTCTAAAGAGCTTAAATTGTTTGGGAAGCTTTATTAATGATTATAAACTTGTTTACAAGTATTGTTTCACTCATCTCTGAAATATAGTCATCTCTAGGGTGGAAGTTGGCAGCAGTAGTTCACAGCAACCCAATAACAGATTCCAATACAATTCAGAGAATGCTCTAAAGTATTTGACCTGAGTGTTTAACTCAAGAGCTGAGCAACTGGAATCACTAAATCTCTTCCTGTGGTACCTAAATTTCTTTTTAGTTTTCCCAAAAACTGGCTAGAGTCAAAATGGTTTAGTTTTACTATCTGGCAAGATCAGAAGTTATAACTTTGTAAGTCAGAATAAGAAAACAGCATATTTTTGTCCTTGAGGGGAAAGAAAGAAACAAACAAAATGGGCTAAATAGGATCTGGAATTACATTATAAAAATGAAGTGATTTCCTTTTAGAAAGTGTTTTCTTTTGTTGCTTTATTTTGTTTTGTTGATAGTATTAAGAGAGTTAAAACATAATAGGTCAACTATGAGGTTGGCTCAAAGTGAAAAATAATTACATAATATCTAGGATCAAAGTGGTTCTGCCAAAATGTTTATTGTGTTACAGTTTAAAATTTTTTTTTACTAATTTTACTATAGACTTGGAAAGTAATTTAAAAAGGGGAGGAGTGCATGCATAAGGACTGCATGCCAGAATCGAAGAGAGTCACTTTTTATATTATCCTTTGACTAATGATCTGTCCAGAAACATTTGGTACAATTCCAAAGTCAAGCGCTTGGGAAAATAATGTATCTTAAAGGAGGAAAACGTTGAAAATTTTAATTTGAAACTGTTAAAATGCCTGCTGCAATAAATAAAAATGATTGGACCAGAAAGTAAAAATAGTCAATACTTACTCCTCAGTAGTAGAGGATTTCACAAATGAAAATATTTACTAAATGTTGTAAAGTCCCATAAGGGGACTTAATATTATGGAAGATTTTCTCTTTGGACATCAGCATCTCTATAAAGACATCTTTCAAATCTGTTGTAGGACAATTATAATGCTCTCAGTGTTTAAATATTCCATTGGTCAAGAGTGTTGATGCTGCCATATATGACTTGCAATAGATAGTAATTATTTCCCAGATGGAAATTCAGAGACATGAGGGCAGCATGAATCTTTCCCAAAGCTTCATTACAATCTTCAGACTCGTGTGTGTGTGTGTGTGTGTGTGTGTATAGTTCAAATATATATGCAGCTCAAACGTGTATAAAATTCATTTACATATGGCAAAGCTCCAGAGTTATTTTGGAATAGGTGGATAATTCAATCCATCTCCATGTAACTTGTTGAAATAAAAGTAATAGCAAATTGGTTTGAAATTATAATAGCAAAGGTTTGTTTCTGGTGATTTTTTTGTTTTGTTTTTATCACTAAACTGGTTCATTTGTCTTCTAGGATTGGGTAGTGTCTGGCCAGCTTGGGTTGCACAAGAAGCAGAGTGATATGCAGGGTAAAGAGCCTCCTCAGCAACCTGGGTCTTAACCTGAGCTCTGCCTTAACTAGCTACATATCTTTTGAGAAGTAATTTTCCCTCATTGGGCCTCTCTTCATCTGCAAAATAAAAGAGTCTGTAACAAGAGTCACTAAAGCATCCCTTAACATTTAATAATTCTAAATAGCATATCCTCTACACACAGAAGCAAATAACATTGTAAATATCTAATTGAATTTGGTCAATATACTAAAGCAGATTCCTTCTTTTTGTAATTTATTAACAAAGATCCTCTAATTTGGAGAAAAAAAAAAATCTTCAAGATGTCCTGAGAGCCCTCTCTCCCAAATGAAAGTAATTAATGATAACAGTAAGGAAGGAAATATAATTTTTATTAATAGACTCTGCATGAGGAAATAGACACCAACAGCTCAAGATTTGGAAGAAATTGCGTTCAAGTGCAAGTGGTTTTGAAAAGCCTTAAACTTTTCACTTGTAATAAATATAACTTCTCTTCATATTATTTGTAGCTCTTTCAACCTATGAATGCATGCTGGAAGCAGAATACATGTTTGCACATAAGTATGTTTCTTGTGGATGTCTTTTAATTTTCTTTTCACAGTATCGCACTATTATGCAGTTTCTGTTCCCTCAACAAAATCAAGGCGTGTGAAAGCACAGAACTCGAATTCATTCACTTTAAATGGTATATAGTATTGGGCCAGTTGAAAGCCCTATTTGATCTTTTCTCCTTCCTGAGGACATTTAAGTTGTTTCTAATTTCTCACTATTATAAACAGGGCTGCAGAGGCATCTATAGCTGTCTCCTTCTGTACGTGTGTGGAATTTAATTGCAATCATAACTCTTCTTGACAATTGACAATGAAACGAATGAGAAGTTGTGAGTGATAGTGTGGACAACTTGCCAGCCTGAACCTCAGAAGACCTGAGTTCTAATCCTGACGCTGCAGCTAAAGAGTTGGGGACTTGGCAAGCCGCAATATTTGTGTGCCTCTGCAGTTCCAACTCCAAAATTCTCAAAGTTCATAAATATGGAGTTATATATTTTATATAGATGTCTGAAAAGCAAAAAATATTGCTATTGGAAGTAGGCTTTGCAAATAAGCATGTTTTTGCCTTCAAGTCAGTTGTCTTACCATCATGAGTCTTTCTGAAGTCGTCCAGAGCGTTGCTACTTCTATGGATTTAGGAGAAGTTTAAGGACTGGGGGACTTTGATTATTACTGAAATAACGTATCCTTATACTTTGTAAACATCTATGAATATTTCTTATGTTCTGTCCAAGATGTGGGAATTTTTTAAAAACAAATAAGGGATTAGCTTTACTGAATTTCTGTAACATGTTCATTTGGAGAACATTAAACTGGCAGGCAGCAGGCAAAAGCTTTTGGTGGTGTTTTTGTTTTTGTTGTTTTTTTCCTTCCTAAAATCCAGTACTCACTCCCTTTCTACTTACTAGAGCTATGCTAAACAAAGGAAAGGACTTTTAAATAATGTATTATGTTTTGCTATCTGATATAAAGCCCAGGGGGGAAATGGCATTTTGAGGGATAGATCCAACTCTTCTTTTCCAGGGCCAGATTTTAAATCATTTCTCCTAAGCAGTTTTTAACTGGCCTGAACAATGTTTTGGTCCATCTGAATATCTGATAATAAAAATATCTTTGGCTCAGTACTAGATATTTATATATTTTTATATGTTCTGTATTAGGTCACTTCAAGGTGTCTATAGGTTATGATATAGGGAAGAAGTGTTACAAGTTTGTATTTTAATCATTTTCTAATTATTGGAATAATCATGGCCAAAATTAAACATAGGATTTCGTTTAGCAATGTAGATGTAAAAGAAATATCTTCTTCCAGGAAGTTAAGTAGTACAGTGAAAGTACTATTGAACTGAGAGAAGAAATGTTTCAACCAACGAATAGTGTCTGTGGCCTTGAGCAGCTACAACTCTCCCTCAGTAAAGCTTCTTCCATCTCCAAATTTAGATTTCAGATTATTCCAGAATACCTTCCCAATAGACGCAGATCGATGTGTAACAGTGTTTCTACTTTGTTCAGATTTATGCAGAAGGATAAAGTATATAGATTGTGTAATTTGTGCCTGTAGTTCTTGAGAAAAATTAAGGAAGTTTTTTAAAACATCCTCTCCAAAGTATGAAGTATATTGTATAAATTTCTAAGTTAAGTTTTGCTTAAATCGCCTTTATAA
Organism: Tolypeutes matacus; assembly: GCA_026826555.1. Classification (NCBI taxonomy): domain Eukaryota; kingdom Metazoa; phylum Chordata; class Mammalia; order Cingulata; family Chlamyphoridae; genus Tolypeutes; species Tolypeutes matacus. The sequence goes on from JAKSZT010054544.1 coordinate 1,749,606, forward strand.
TTTTGAGGGGTTTGTGTTTGTCATTTCTGGTTTGTTTGTTTTTTCCTTCTCTATGTACACATGGGCATTTGAAAGGAAGGGAGAAAGCTAGCTTTGTAAAAGCAAAGTCTGATGTGTTAGACATCTCAAGAATAAAGTGTTTGCAACATTTTCTAAAACAGATTTTCTTCTAAATTCCTTGGGTAGAGACATTTAACTTGACTGATGTCTTTAGGGCTATTTGTTGAGAACTACCTCAGGAGTTCCTTTCACACTACCTACCAGTGAGACCTCTGCAAAATGGGTTGTTGGGAGGAATAAATGAGAACAGGTAGAAGCATAGGCAGGGCCTGGTTACAGAGGAAATGCTCAAAAACTGTTTATTGCTGTTGGGTTGATGATGTGATCTCCCTCTTTGCAACTGCTTTCCTCCCATCTGAAGGCAAAGACTAGACAGACCGGTTGTTCTAGACCCTTCCTCACCAGGGAATTAGGACTTATTTTTGTTTCATACCAAACCCAACATTACTGGACACTCTTTTTCTAAACAAAAGTAAAAACAAAATAATCCCTTACTAAAACTCCAACCCCTCCTTTGAAATTGAATAGTAATTTTTTAAGTACTGTTTTAACAACTTTAAGAGAAATAATCAGATTTTTGATGTGCAGAAAAATAATGAGGCTTAGTTGTATGCCTTCTATATCTATAAATAGGTGAATTAGAAATTTAAATAATAGATCATGTGTCACATAATATTTTAATATACTGGAATTTTCCTTAAGAGAGAATTGCGATGAATTTAAAAGCAAAATTATGACATCTTTTGGTACACCTAGTAACATAAACATCCTGCTAATCAGTGTTTTCCAATTCCCATTGACCACTCTTAAATATGCTATCTCCATTTTAATAATAATAATAGCTAACATTTGCTGATTACTCACCATATGTAATCCTTTAGCATCACAATCTCATTAATTTGAAAGAAGTAAAGCTATAGCCAACATAAACATATCATTGGCTTTTCTGAGCCTGTTACAAAGAATGAAGTAATAATTGTGTGGCAGACTTCCTCTTTAGGCATTGCTTTCATCAGGATGTGGCTGGAAACTTGGAAACCAAATCCTTCATATCCTTTGAACACCTCTTGTACTTCAATTGGCTTTAAGCATTATCAGAGCATCCTTGACACAATCCCAAGGCCTAACACTGCCTTAGTGAAAGCACCGAAAGGAGCAAAAGACAATCGATCTATTCATGGCATACTCAGCATTTTAAGCAGTCAGCAGTGCTGTGGTCTTTGGCACCCACAAACTGCAGGAAGGGTTGAAATGTGTTAGGGAGCCCTATACATTGAAATAATGTCAACTTGACATCACTGGACTCTTCTCCTCTCAAAACCAAAGGACAAAATGCTAATAATCTGTGCTTTGTGGGAAAGATTTCAGGCAGGACACCAAGGCTCACACAAGGCTTCAACCTATGTTAGATATTTGCTGAAGAGAAAAACCACAATAATGTATGTAAAGCGTCTTTGCAATGGTAAAGAACTTTACCCATATGAAATTTTATCATGAATTTCAGATTTGTATCTACCTATTAAAAGTGTACTTATTAGCAATGATATGTTTCCTCCAGCCTCAATGGTTGCTTAAAATGATTAGTTGATAGCAACGTAACTGGAAAAAGACCTTGACCAAAAGGGGGAAAGGCAAAGACAAATGAGTTTATATGGCTAAGAGACTTCAACCTGAGTTGGGAGGTCATCCCAGAGGTTATGCTTATGCATGTCACAGCAGGATCTCACTGACAGCTAAAGTAAATAGTACCTCAAATAGTGGGGCTCGTGAAGGTTCTGGAGACATCCAGACACTATAGTCATGGCAGATAACTCAGGAGCTTGATGCCTTGCCAGAGGGCCCTACTTTGAAATTTACACTCCCCTGTGTGATAAAGATGGACTCAGTTGTGGTTTCCCTAAACATGGCTCTTCTGACCCTTCTATTTGGACCTATAATTAGTACAGGGGTTGATAGGTGTACATCCAAGAGACTAAAATCTTTGGGCTGTCCATGTGCCACCTGGGCCCTGAATCTCAACAGAGTTGCAACACCTACTCTCCAGTTCATTGGACTCACCCAGGACAACAAACTAGGAGATGATGATGGACAACAATCATCCCAAGGAACCAAGAGAGTCTACAACTGCAAGCAAGAGAGTCCCATCCATCTGTCCATGGGATCCAAGCCTTCCCCCCCACCCACCCCCCCCTTTAGAGGTGGAGTGGGCATCACCATACCAGAATCCTCAGGATTGGGGAATGAACTGTGGACTAGAGTGGACTTACTGGTATTCTGCTATAGACTTATTATGATTCTAGCAATGGAAGAAATTACAGCATTGATGTGGAGGCAGTGGCCACTGGAGGTTCATAGGGCAGGGAGAGGGAAAAACAGGTGTAATATGGGGGCATTTTCAGGACTTGAGAATTGTCTTGAATGACATTACAATGACAGATAGAGAACATTACATATCTTGCCATAACCTACAAAATTGTATGGGACAGAGTGTGAACTACAATGTAAACTATAATCCATGCTTAGTGGCAATGCTTCAAAATGTTTTCATCAATTGTAACGAATGTACCCCACAAATGAAGGATGTTGTTAATGTGGGAAAATGTGGGATATGTGGGGAGCAGGGCATATGGGAATCCCCT